>CM077626.1:8999874-10199874 GCA_039566895.2 Turritopsis rubra | reverse complement strand
CATGGAAAAGATTGTGAGATTTGTCTGTAGTGAAATTTCAATCCATTGAGAGATTGGTTTTTAAAAAACTTTTATTTTTAGACAAATTACATTGTCTATAATTGAGAATTTTGAATTTGCTTCACATCAGGTGTTCACCTTATTTACATTAAATTCATCGTGAATCAACAAAAATCACAATTTTTCAACTAAAAATAAATATGGTAGATATAGTAGCGCGACGGCACTCTAAAGATTGTTTTCTCAGAGTCATACTTTTCGATGTTATCTTCCTTCTGGAATTAAGCACCCATGAAACCAAAAGAATTTAAACCACTGCATTTTTGACCATTATGTGCACAGAAGGTGAAGGTGAGGTTCCAACTGGCTCCAATGCCCACAAAAGTTTTATGAATTTATCAAGAATTTTTTATAACACCATAGATTTTGTTTTCTACTTACAAGTCATATGATACATGATCTGCATTTTGTACTTTGACTGTGTTCAGCATTAATTCAGCTGTGGCTCTTGCACTCATCAATCTTAACTCATCTTCGTGGATATTACACAAATACCTAAAAAATAGATGGATCCAATAACAAATGAACAAAGGAAGTTATAGAACATCAGGGTTCAGTAACACCACTAACAACATCATCTTTGGAAATATAGACTAAAGGACTGTTTATATGATAGATTATTATATCCAATGATTATATCATAATCTTGCACAGCTGGGATGGGACAAAATCTTTTTTTATTGTTTAACATTTTATTAAATGTTTTTAATTCAATGGTTTCCAGCACTGTTTCATCGTTTTAGTCAAAATGGTCTGTGGGACAGAGTGTTTACAAGAGAAAGAACATCCCAGCTGAGGTGGGACCCCGTTTTGTTCAAGTGGAACACTCGCCCAAGCTTCTCTCCTGAGTCAATAATGTCTCATAATAAACACGGGAGGATTCTGTTTTTCATCCCATTCCGGCAGTAGACACAAATAGGCTCAATCCTGTTTATATAAACAATATTTGGGCAATATGAAAGGGAGGAGGCCAATTATAACATAACAACATATGAGATGCATAAATATAAAGTCAGGGGGAAAAATTGGGGAAAAATTGAGTCACCTTTCCTTTCTCTATTAGGCATTGATAAATAGAAGTTGTGAGTGAGTTTTTATTATCATATACTGTGACTAAGAAGTTAAGTACCTAGTCACTGGAGAAGACATTGGTTTAATTAATTGAATGATTGCATCATCATGCATCCAAGTCCTTAACTAAACAGAATCAAATGGAAAACAAATTATAAGATGCTCAGAACGGATGGAGGCATATGTTTGAAAACAAAAACAAACAAACAAAAAATGAAACTGAAAATCAAAACAAACACGAATCCCACGATTGGAAACCAGAAAACAAAAATACGTTATGAAATAGAAAAATTAAAATCTTTCCATTCACATTTATCTTCAACACTGTAACAACATTATAACACTTTAATTTTCCATGGTTACGGTTTTAAATTCGGTACTACAGCAAACAATTAGAGCATATACCTGTGCAATAATACTAATGAGACTGCTGGCCAGACTTAAAGGGAGAGGAGTTTTGAATTCCATAAAACATTTGTTAATCTTTTGAATTCCACCTTTTTCACAAACGTCAGCTATATTCTCAAACAACAACTCAGAAGCATTTCCGTTTTGCTATAAAATAACAAGGTAAAATAAGGGGGCTTAAAAACCAATACTTGAAAGCACATATTACTTCAAATCAGTACTTTTTTAAGGATTCTCTGGAAAGTCAGAATAACATTTTTAACCTCCCAGTTCTTCTTGTATATATATATATAAAGGAGAAATTAACCTTCCAAAAGCCCACTACTTTTGTTATTCCCCAAACACAAGAGAATGTGCAAACAGATTTCAGTATATTGGTCTAACAGTGCACATCTCTTGGCTAGATTTTCAAGGCTTGGAAATTAAATTCAAATCCATAAAAACTATTATACTAT
This sequence comes from Turritopsis rubra, assembly GCA_039566895.2. Taxonomy (NCBI): domain Eukaryota; kingdom Metazoa; phylum Cnidaria; class Hydrozoa; order Anthoathecata; family Oceaniidae; genus Turritopsis; species Turritopsis rubra. The sequence continues at coordinate 10,197,880 of CM077626.1, read as the reverse complement.
ACATACTGCTATGTCACAATATTTGCTAATCGCCTCTTTCTGTTCATCTGTGACCTAATTATATAAACAAAAATGGTTAGTACTTCCTAAAAGGTAAACACAACACTCAATTAGTGAGAGTTACCTTAAATATTATATATATTTAATCCACGGGAAAAATTTTAAAAATTTTTGCTGATGATTGTATACACGAAACATTGAGCTCTCAATAACATTAATTCCTCTTATTCCTGCACAATAAAATTTATTCATCTTCTGTTTTATTGAAAACGTTTATTGATTTCTTGGAGATTAAAAATTGACTTTATAAACCCAAAAAAGGTCTAAAACCAATTTTCACAATAACAAGTATTGACTGCTCTGCGTAAAGTTGCCCAAAACTTAAAAAAAATTGACATCTAGAGAACTGACATAGAAGTTCTCTGTAAAACATGGAATAATATAATATCAAGGCAGCTAGAGAAAAATGAAGAATAATGGAGTGTGTCTTTAAGTTTTTTTCCTTCTTTTGTACAGTACAGCCCGAAAGAAACTTTACATTTCCGTGTAAGAAAATTAGCTTTCACAAAGAGTCACCATCTTTACAAGTTAACGGTCTTTTGTTCATTTAATGTGAGATTTCAAATAAAATGGTGTTGAAATCACAATGACTTTGGTTTTCATGTAAACATTCATTCCTTCGAGTAAGCGTAAAATTAAACAAAACAAAAACATATTATTTCTCAAATCCCTATTAAGCAAAGAGCTCACATAATGGACGAATGCAAGAAATGATTTCACCTCAAAATTGTTTTTAACGCTTTCATATGCTTGATAAATAGGGTACTGAAGCTGTAAACTTTTGCAGACAGCCTGATAAAGTTGTTCGGTAGTTGCAAGTAGTTCATGATGCCAGTCCTCTACTTCCAGCACGATATTGATGTATTGTATACTAAAGCTGTAGAACTTCTTTAACAAGCCCTCCAAAGGCACGATTAAGGCAGGGTTTCTTAGTAAACACTTGCATTGTCTAAAATAAAATAAAGTCACAAATTCATTTAAATGGAAATCCTCCTTTTAATCAAACTTATAAGAAATATTGATGAATATTTTTATCTATAATAATACCTTGAGGTCTCATTGACAGTTTTCATAAACACGAAGTAGTCATCTTCAGCCACCGAAATTTCAAGATCTTCATCTAGTGAATAAAGAATCAGTTTTGACATAAATATTTCAAGAAGGTACGAGACAAAACTGAGAAGTAAACTAAACTTCTGAACACTTTGCATAAATGTTGGCATAAGTACAATACTGGCATTTGCACCAATGAAAATTTCCGAGACGACTTGAGTTCACTTTCATCGCTGTCACTTTTTTATCTACCATGAGAAAATTTCATGGACATTAATTCCTCATCATTTATATATTCTGGCTCTCCAACTGAAATCACCAGCAAAACTTTCATTTGAGCTTTCTGAAGAGTAATCATGAAGAGAAATGGAAGAAACAGACTGTGTATCTGAAGAAGACGCTGTCTCAAAACTCATGATTTTCGCATAGAATGTTTGATACTTTCTGTATAGAAGAATACTCTAGCCCGTGCAATTATGAATTTTTAAAATACTTTATTTAAAGCGAAATAAGTTTTTTTTAATGAAATATTGCAAAATAAACTTTATTCAGATATGCACAAGGAACAGTTTAAGCCGGGTGTTGTATTTTTGACATTAATTCTCCTTTAAAGTTCTTAAGATTTCGTGATGTGTTTCTACTCAAATTTTCATGAATTGTTTTTAGATGCCAATTAATTAATTAATTAATTAACAACCTTATAAGGTCTTAAAACAAAAATTAATTTTGGCCAAAAAAGATGTTTACACGCCTTTAATAAGTTTTTTGTTAAATCTTTTATTTAAATAATAAACTCATGTACAATATAGACTATATGTACAAAAATGTCACTTCAATCATATAAAAAGCGGCTGAAGCTCCTTTGAATCAATTGTTGTTTTTTTGTGTTCAGGTTTCTTCTATGTATATATATACTTTAATTTGCTTTTGCAATTTCAAAAAAACAGTTTTTACTAATGGTTTTTTTATACTGTTCCCTGTAATTGTGTGTGATATGAATGAATTTGGCTTATTCCTAAAAATAACTCTAACATCTTTCCTAAAAGTATATAATAGTAAAATTTTGAAGTATGAAAATTATACCTTAAAGTTAATTTATTTCTTTTAATTAGTTGTGTTAGTGGAAGTCAAATTAATTAAAATGGGACTATTATTTTTCCATGCCTATCTTGATGATTGTAACTTAACCCAGACATCTTGGTTTTTGCAAACTGGAGTTTGGTTCTGGGGAGTTCCTGGTGGGTTCCTCTCCATTCATGTTTTGGTTAGTGACGTAAAAGTGGTTTTATAATAGCAAAAATGGATCCATCTATAGGAGAGTAATGATAAATTCAGTTTATATTCACCTTCTTTAAGTCATATAGGCCACCATCAAAAATATATTGTGTTAACATCCTCCGACTGACTTGTATTAAAGTTGAAAGTTAAGTCGGTGTGTTGACAAAGTGTACAAAAATAAATAAATGAATATATAAATAATTAAAAAATGTACAGTCTACTGCAACATAATCATGTGTCGTCGGTCAAAAATTAGTAAGAAGCTATGAGATTGGCAGAGGCTGCACACAATTATAGTCTAGCTTTCATTCCACATAGGGTTCTGCAGGGAACAAAGGTTGTTTCTCATTATTCCCACAGCAATAAATTCTACACTTTGACGGAAGAAAACTGACGGTTTATTTTTTATGCACACCCGCATGCACGCTGCCCGCTCGACTAATTTTTAATGGCCAAAAGGACATATTTTTGAGGTTGGCCATTAGTCTTGTATTGGTAGCTAAATTTATATATAAGGCATATATTCTCGACAGGATCTATTCCCGTCACAACTAAAATCGTGTGCCACCATTTTTTAAATAATTTCTTTGTTCAAAAGATATATTCATTTTTTCTTTACATGCATAAATTTCTTCAACCATTTTGCTATATTGCATAATAATTTTTGAATGGAATGATTATTTTAATAACGCTGACACACAATTGTTAAGCTATGTTGGATGATCACTTGGGTATGTCTCTTTTTTTTGTTTTCGTGGTTAGTTGTGTGACAGAAACTCTTTATTGGTGGAGTTTTGACATAAATTTTGTTGAGAAAAGAGAGGTTTTAATTATTATGCATGAACATCGTTCAGAACCTAATTTTCACATGTTTTTAAAGGTGTTTTATTTGTCGGTATTCTTGAAATATTTTTGCTTTTGAAAAGGTGTAAAATGGAATGTGTAGAAATAAAACATTATGCTGAATTATGAAAAGATGAGCTTTCTACAAAATTGTTGTTATTTACTTCCTTATCCACTTTTTTCCACTTTCACCAGATTAAGAAATTATTGCATGTGAAAATTTATAGGAAGATGCATACTGTGTTCAAAAACCAGAAATTTTGAAATTTTGAAATTTTGAAATTTTTTCCTTTACAGTAACCTTAACATTGTTTTGAAAATCTTGGAAATCATTTCAATTAAATTGCTAATTCATTTCAAATCGTTTAAAAGAAATATAGAATTGTTGCAAAATCGTTTTTCAGAGTGTTAAATAAAAGAAAATTTTTTTTTAACTTGAAACAAATTTATGATTAATAAAATTTGTTTCAAATCGTTAATTTCAACGAACAAATTTTGGAGACGATCCTTTATTGCATGCTGAATTAATGTGCCGAGAAATAAGATGCCCTTACCTTCTTCTTGGCTCTTAAGCTATTAACCAATCCACTGTGGATGTTTTAACACATTACAATATACCTATATAATCTTCTTATACTAATACGCAATCTTGCTTTTTTCTTACCTAACTTTGAAAGAAAGAACGTTAAGTAAAATATCTCGGGAAGTTCGTCAATGGATATATTTGTTTTTTCCGTATTAGCATATGAAACTCATTCCCATTGTTTTTGTTTCCATATATGGAATTTCGAACGACATTCGAACGTCGACTCTATTGACAACAAAATTAAAACAAAAAGAAATTCAGTTCACGAAGAAAACAACAGCGAACCTGGTGTTTACGAGCGAAGTAAAAAGTTTTAGAAAAGTAAGTTTTTATTGAGGCAATCGAAAGCGAAAGATCTTGACTTGATCACTTGGATGTAAACAATGGTAGTAAAATGGTGTACGATAAAACGCCTGCAGTTTTCAAAACATGTTTTTTCCAATTATTATTTAGAAGTGGTAGAGTACACAAAGAGATAAGAAGAGAATTACAAAAAGAAAAGTTTAATAAAGGTTTGTAATATCAGATTTTAGTAATAGCTAGAATATGAATATAGCCAACACCACCGATGAATATCATAGCTATATATATATAGGCTAGGCTACATAGCGTTTATTTACTTTTTTTACCTTCCATAGACATGAGAAGTGCGACGGGAGAGCTTAGTATAAGAAGATAGTAAAAGGTTTAAACAGTAGGTTTATAATTTATTTTATTTTAAGAGCATATATAGCTATAGATATTTTGGGGAGATCATACCGTTCATTTTTTTTTACAGGTTTCAACCTTATCTAACACAGTTTGGGAGCATTTTTGAGGTACCTAAGTATTATGTTTTCAGCATTTCATGCAGTTTTTAGAGGTGGTCAATTTGTTTTACAGCCACAAATTCAGCAGCAGGCGCGGTCTGTTCTTCAGCGTAGATTTGAACATGAAGATGTTGCTGATGCGCGCCATCATGATATTAATAATGATGCTAACCAAATAGGAAATAGGGTTGATAATTTAGTTTTACAGCCCATACAGTATAACGTGCAACCCCAAAGACATATTGCTGTCCCACGCCGTATTAGGAGGAGAGCTCCACGTGCATTGCTTATTTTGTTTCGTGTTGCCCGACGGCCTCAAAATCTCCCAGAAGAACATTATTTGGGTGCCATGAATCAGGTATGTACTTTCTGTGCAGCCTTAAAATTTGTTGAGGAAGATTGTTTTAAATGTTGTCACAATGGCAAGGTTCATCTTGATGACTTCATTTATCCAAATGACCTTAAGGATCTCTTAGTAGGTAATACCATACAGGCTACAAATTTCCAAGAAAACATTCGGAAATTTAATAGTTCTGTAGCATTTGCATCAATGGGTGCTAAACTGGCTACACCTGTAGGCCGTGGACCTCCAGTCTTTCGTATAAATGGTCAAGTATGTCATAGAACAGGTAATCTGCATCCGCAGCAAGGTATCCCTCCTTGCTATGGCCAGTTGTATATCCATGACGGTGTTGAAGCATTTAACCATCGAATGGCAAGACCAGAAAATCAAGATTGTTTGCCCGAAGTAATGGAAACATTACAAAATATAATTATCAGGGAGAGTCCTTATGCTGCAGCCTATAAATACATGGGAGAGGTTGAAGCTGAAGAGCAACAACTAGCCGAACTTGAAAATCGTCTACCCTCACAGGTTTATAATAAAATTCAGATTTTTGTGTTTGATACATTTAAATATGTCAAGCCATACAATGTGTATATATTTTTATAGGTCAAAATGCATCTGAGAGTTGGTGGCGATCGACGGCGATATAATTTGCCTCTCCATGAAGAAGTTGCAGCTATCTTTGTTGGTGATGACGGTGCACCACCTTTGGCCAGAGATATAGTTATTTATCCTCGAGATCAGCCATTACAGGACATGCGATCAAACTCACCACATGTGGATCCTATGGTTTATCCTGTTTTTTTTCCAAGAGGGGAAAGTGGTTGGGCAATTGACATGAACCATGTTGCTGAGCATGCAACTGCCACTAGAAGCCGCTTAACCATGTTGCAGTATTATACGTATAGGTTTGCTTTCAGAAATGTTTTCAACCCTATCTTGAAAGGTAAGAAGTTATTTCAACAGTTTGCTGTTGATAATTACTGTAGAGTTGAAGCAGATCGTTTGAGTTATATTCGTCACAATCAATCAGCTCTGCGCGTGGAACAGTATCGTGGATTGATTGATCACTTGGCTAACGTTGCTGAAAATGAAGGGCTTAATGCTGGTAGACCTGTGATATTACCATCTTCTTTTCAGGGTAGTCCCCGTGCCATGCAACAAAATTATCAAGATGCAATGGCTGTGGTGACCAAGATGGGGAAACCAGATTTATTTTGCACCGTCACTTGCAATCCAAAGTGGAAGGAAATAACTGAAAATTTAGATAATGAGCCCGCACATTTTCGACCTGATTTGGTTGCCCGTGTTTTTAATTTAAAATTGAAAGCCCTTTTAATTGATATCAATAAACATGGTGTTTTGGGGAAAACAATTTCCCATTTGTATGTGATTGAATTTCAAAAAAGGTCTTTACCTCATGCACATATTTTGATTCATTTAGCCCAGGAAGACAAACTACAGAATGCACACGATGTAGATGACTTAATTTGTGCAGAAATTCCAGATCAAGAATTGGAACCTGAGTTGTTTAATATCATCAAAACCTGCATGATACATGGACCCTGTGGTAACTGTAATGCAAATGCTGTTTGCATGGATGACGATGGAAATTGTACAAAAAACTTTCCTAAATCTTTTTGTGATGCAACACAGATGAATGTCAATGGATATCCCATCTATCGTCGGCGAAATGATGGTCGAACAGTTAGGGTAAAGAACGTGGATCTTGATAACCGTTGGGTAGTACCATACTGTCCTTGGTTGTCAAAAAAATATAATGCACACATCAACATGGAAGCATGTACTTCTATTAAAAGTGTTAAGTATTTGTTTAAATATGTGTACAAAGGTCATGACAGGGCTCATGTTGTAATTAACGAAACACTGCAATATGATGAAATTAAAACTTTTTTAGATGCTCGCTATGTAAGTGCACCAGAAGCTTTGTGGAGACTTTTTGAGTTTCCAATGCATGACAAATCTCACTGCATCAAGCGATTGGCTGTCCATTTACCTAACCTTCAGCAAACATATTTCAGGCCAGGTCAGGAGGAAGCAGCTGTTGAAAGAGGATTATTAAAAAATACTCATTTGACAGCTTGGTTCAAACTCAACGAAGAAAATCCAGAAGCAAGACAATATCTGTATATGGATATACCATACCATTACACTTTTAATACTAAAGACGGAAAATGGAAAAAGAGAAGTAAAGTTCAAAAACCCATTGTTTCTCGGTTGTATAATGCTAGACCGACTGAAGGGGAAAGATTTTTTCTTCGGGTCTTATTGTTACATGTTCCAGGAGCAATATCATTTGATAATTTACGAACATTTAATGGTGTTGTTTATAATACTTTCAGGGAAGCGTGTTTGGCCAGAAATCTCCTTCAGGATGATGAAGAATGGAGAAATACAATGGAAGAGGCAGCTACATTTCAAATGCCACATCAATTGAGACAACTATTTGCCACAATATTGACCCACTGTGAACCATCTAATCCTTTGGAATTGTGGAATGTGTTTAAAGATCAAATGTGTGAGGATCACATTCGTGTAATGACTGAAGCTGAAGCTGAACAAAACGTTTTAGGATACATCAATGATGTTCTAAGACAGTTCGGTATGAGTTTAACACATTTTGATCTTCCAGAGTTGGTTGAACAACCAGTTGAGGAAGAGGTTAATTTAAATATTTACCATGAGCAGGTGATTCAGGTAAGACCACAACTTAATGAACAACAGGCAGCAATTGCAGATGCAATATTGTCTGCAGTTTCAAATGTTCGAAATGGTGTTCACCAAACAAATCGGTTGTTTTACCTTGATGGTCCAGCTGGAACAGGTAAGACATTCACGTATAACTATATTATATCAGCAGTTAAAAGTCATGGTTGGAACGTAGCTACCGCAGCATTTACAGGAATTGCAGCTACGTTACTTACTAATGGTTCCACTCTACATTCATTATTTAGACTCCCTGTGCCTGTTGTAGAAAACAGTGTCTGCAATGTTACACCAACTTCAAAACAAGGAGATTTTCTTCGTAATGTTGACCTTTTCCTCATAGATGAGGCAACAATGGTTTCAACACATATCTTTCATGCAGTAGATAGATTGCTTCAAGACATATGCAACAATCAAGCACCCTTTGGTGGTAAAATCCTTTTATGGGGTGGAGATTTTCGTCAATGTTTGCCCGTCGTGAAGAAAGCCAAACCTACAGATATTATTGAAGTCTGTTTGACCAGTTCTCCACTTTGGGTATCTGTGTCAAAGTTCTCATTAACACAAAATATGCGAGCAAGACCAGAAGAACAACAATTTTGTGAGTGGCTCCTACAACTTGGTAATGGTGAGCTACCAACCAAACAGGAAGACCCAGCTAAAGATGCGGTTGAAGTTCCTGCCTGCTGCGTCATTGCACAAAATGCTTCACTGATTTCAGCAATGTATGATGAATTAGATCCTGACCAGTATGCCACAACAGCCATTTTAACACCAACAAATGATCAGTCTCTTATCATTAACAACGAGGTGTTAGACAGGTTGGATGGAGAAGCAGTGAGTTACTTCAGTGCAGATGAAGTTGTATGTGATAATGAGGAAGAGCAAGCAAATTATCCCATGGATTTTTTACATAGTATCACACCATCAGGAATGCCTCCCCATTGTTTGCGGTTGAAGGTTGGTGCTATTGTTATGCTTTTAAGAAATTTGAATATTAAAAAAGGTCTCTGTAATGGAACCCGTCTTACTGTTCAGCAACTTTCTCAAAATTTTGTGAAAGCTGAAGTTCTGACAGGCTCAGCAATTGGGGAAACAATTTTTATTCCGAGAGTTCAGTTATCTCCATCGGATACAGGTATGCCATTTGTTCTGAAACGTAGACAATTGCCACTTCGATTAGCATACTCTTTTACAATTAACAAAAGTCAAGGTCAAACATTTGACAAGATAGGTTTATACCTTCAGAGGCCATGTTTTTCACATGGTCAGCTATATGTTGCCTGTTCCAGGGCAAAGTCGTTCGCAAATGTCAAAATCAAAATAGCAGAAACTAGCAAACAGAAGTATATAAATGGTAAGTGTTATACTCAGAATGTTGTCTTTCCACAAGTGTTACAGTAAAATGTGTGCACTGTTGTGTTTTTGTAAATTTTGTAATGCAAACTCTCTGGAAATCCGAATTTTATTTGAAACATTATTTAAAACATTGCTGGAAGAACAGTTGGGCTAATATGCTACATTTGGGCACTGTTGATATTGTTGTGTCAGTAGCTCCACTATTAACTTTACAGTTGATAGCTGTCTACAATTCGGTACTGTTGAGATTGTTGTACCTTCTAACCTGTAGCTCAATTTCGTACTGTTGAGATTGTCTGGCTCAATTGTTATCAGTTCTGTTTTCTGTGTGTTTCAATTGGAAGCTTTCTTATAATTTCTATTTATGCATTAAATAACACCTGTTATTTTTACCTAAACAACAGCTTCATTTTTGTAGACTGTTTTTTTAGGTGGAGTACAAGTCCCATTGACTTACGTTCTCGCCGTGTACTCCGTTACCATGAATTGGCTATGACGTAAACCTTTCATAAGCAATTCATGAACCAAAAGTCAGGGCATTCAACATGTTATCAATGTAGAAATCTAACAGTTGTTTGCAATGTTTTATTTTAGTGAAATTATAAAAAATAAAATAAAAAATGGCAGGAGAGCCGATGCCTGATGATGGTAAGACAGTAATTTTATCTACTTTGTTCATTTCAAAAGGAAATAAAAAATTAATATTGTTTCTGTTGTGTTTTAGAATTTGAAAGATTAATTTTAGAAGAAGGTTAGTTTTTGACATATATTATAATTTGTTACATGACATATATAAGAAAAGGATATTTTGAATCTACATTTTACTTTATAGATGCAGTTGAAGTCGTTGGTAAGAACACTGTATCACTTATGTAAATGGTTTGGTTACAGTTTCATTTGCAGTTTGTGCAGTAGAATGATAACAGTGATAATACTGTGATATTGATCAGATCATTTCATTTTTACATTTTTCTTGGAGACTATGAGATAACAACTTCTAATTAATTTTTTTTCTGCATTTTTTAGTGCCGCGAAATGATGTAGCGATGGGTAAGTAACATTGAATTTAACAGAATGAATCTGTAGTAGGTTTTTTGTATGGGATTATGGGATAGCAGCTTCTATTCCTTTCACGTTTTCTAATTATACTTTCTTCTGCATTTTTTAGTGCCACAAAATGATGAAATAAGATGTAAGTTAATTTAAATATGACTAAATGAATCTGTAATAGGGTTTGTGCATAGAAACAGCTTCTATTCTCTCTATCACGTTTTCTAATTATACTTTCTTCTGCATTTTTTAGTGCCACGAAATGATGAAATAAGATGTAAGTTAATTTAAATATGACTAAATGAATCTATAATAGGGTTTGTGCACAGAAACAGCTTCTATTTTCTCTGTCACATCTTCTAATTGTATTTTCTTTCTGCATGTTTAAGTACCACAAAATGATGTAGCAAGATGTAAGTAACTTTAACTATGACTGAATGAATCTGTAATTGTATTTCCGCAATGTACTCTGTCACGTCTTCTAATTTATTTTTTTTCTGCATGTTTTAGTACCTCCCAATCAATCGCAACGTTGTAAGTAACTTTAATTCTCAAAGTGATTGAATCAGTAATATGGTTTAAAATGGGAATATTAGATAACAGCTTCCATTTTCTCTGCCACAACTCCTAATTGTATTTTTTTTCCATTTTAGTGCCACGTGTTGGAGAACAAGGTAATATTATTTTTGAGAATATCATTGATATGTTTTCAGTTAGTATAAGAAGATATTAAATGATCTCCTTCAATGTTGTAGATACTGTTGACGATTTCCTGCGTTATCGCAGGACCCATCCCGGTCCCAAATCTGTGACCGCTTACAGAGTATGGAAAAGAAATGGAGGCCGTGACCGGGATGGGTTTTCATGGCGGAGAAAAACAGGGGAAAAGAAACGTGAAAAGAAACCATCCATTAAGTGTACATATAACACAAAAACCTCGGTTTTCACTGCTTACGAGTGAAAACCGAGGTCCTCATGAAACTGCCATGCCTTAAAATCTACTTCAAATTGTTAAAATTCTCATTCTATTTATCATTACCATTATTCTATCATACAATTGAAACTTACCTTTTATTGCTTAAATTAACATTAACTAATGCATGGCAGTTTCAGATTAGTTTATAGTTTTTATAGTTTACTTTTATAGTTTATTTTTATAGTTTATTTATTGTTTTAGAAGTTATATTTTAGAAGTTATATCACAATCTCCACACTTTCCTTTCCATAGTTACTTTAGTTTCGTAGTTTCACAAACTTTTCGTAGTCAGTCTGTTCTCAGGAATTGTTTAAAGTTTCGTAAATTAGGAAATAAGCTAATTCTGTGATTCACCTATCAAATAACTGTTATTATATCCCATCAAAGTTCATAGAATAGATGATTAGTTAGGAAACAACATAAGAAAGGCGTGTAGACGTTTCAGCCTTTTTCACAACTTTGTGCAGCAGTATTGTCACGTCAACGTCATTTATTATTTATTGATGCAATTATGACACATTTATATCTTCGTTTCAAAAGAATCAGTTGATGATGTGCACTGCAATATGAACAAAAACATTCTATGAACTTTGATAACATTCAATCTATGTAAGCGAGCAGTGATTCTATTTCAGACTTAAATCGGCACCTTATGGACATTGAGCTTACAGGTTATTTAGGATGTATTGATCATGTTGGTTAATCGAGTATTTTCATTTATTTTAGGTGAAACCATCAAGTTCTTTTATTTTAGTTTTCAAACACCCCTATTGGAAATTGTGAGCAATGATTATTTATAGAACTTAACAGGTTAGTTGATTTTTTTCAATTTCATATTTTGAAAGATGAAAAGCAGGGTGATGGGTGCAGTAACTCATGGAGAAAATGAACCTGCAAAAAGATTTTTACACGCTATACTTCATTGACATAATGGCGGTTAGGCATGCAAGAAGGCTTATATTCTCTCAACAACATATTGTCTTATTTATTCATTTTTAGATCAAATTTGTTTTCTTTTATTCAGCTCTCATTTTCTTTGGAATATGCAGAAGTAAGCGATGATGCAGGAAGAAACATTCTTCATACAATCGCTGAACATGGTACGTAATCATTTTACAAACAAGAAACAAAAAAAGCGAAAATGATTGGATTAAAAGAAGCCCATGACAGTTAATTCAGTAAATGTGAGCATTGGAAGAGCATGTTTGAAAGGAAAAACCAGAAACGCTTTTTGATGGTTATGGTTAATAATGGATGAACTCTTTTGTAGTTACGTGCAACAATCGCTGGTGAAACTATCCAGGACTTTATAATCATTGGTCCTGTTTATGGTCGAAAATTATATAGTTTGGCCTTTTTATGTGTCCGGTAAATCTCCGCTGGAAAGTATATATGTAACGAATGAATATGTAATAAAAAAATAGTTTAAAAAATCGAAACATTGCCCTATATATTTATATTCTGTCTCTTGCTAATCAATCCTTACCCTTATCATAATCCTTAACTGACCTGAATACGCAAGATCTTTTTTCGACTCATCTATAAGGGCCTAAGGGAATCTGTATAGATACATCGCGGTTTCACTCATTCGGGAAAACATACAGAATGCGAGGGTTATGCTCTTATTCACCGATTCGCTTTATTGCTCTCCACCGTTGTTTAAATCCCAAGAGCGTGAAAAATATAAGGAAAAAGCGAAAAGCAGATTTTTTGAAATATCTAAACTCATCGAATTTATACCATTTCTTAAATCGACTCTCTATCATCCACCTATTAAAAACACAAATTTGTTCCCAAAATGCTCCTTTTATAAAGTTTCATTCATAATAAATAACACTGCAATGGAGTTTCTATTGGATTGTATCATAGCGAAACTAATTAGTTTTTTTCTGAAAGTGTCAGTTCCATGTGAGATTATCTACAATTTGTATGGCAAGGATTAGACTCACTGTGTGTAAAAATATTCTATGGTTTGTCCAGAGAAGCTGTTACATGTTTCCTGAAACACCATCTTTTTTTGTTTTCTTCTACCTACTGAGTGAACTGTAAAAAATTTTTACACGGGATACTAGTACACTTTATAAATCAGATGGTAACTTTTGCAAAACGGTGCAGTGTTGTGCATAATAGTAGCATAACATTTGCATTCACACCACGCACAACAAAAAAACTTACATTTTTCCAACAATGTTTTCAGGACTTTACAGCATTCTCCCATTTCAACAATGTGACACTAGCAATAACTCATTTATTGCATTTTTCAGAAAAATTCGACCCATCACCATGTAAAAGCATGCTTAAAATCGTGAGACAGTGTCTTCCATCACTTCAACTACATTGTATTATTTGAACAGAAGTGAATCAACTTCAAAATTAGGGTACCATGTTGAAATTGCTGTAATGTTTTATTTCATGCCACATTCACACGAACTCATAAGGAAGTAAAAAATGAAAGTGAAACCATGTTTGTCAATGTCCTGGTCCTGTCCGCTGTCGTCATTTCGTTTTGTGATAAACATATTTCAACTGTAATTAAAAGTGGTAGGTTTTAAGTGAGAATATGACCAATTTTTTTCTCTGCAGACCTTTTGTCTTACTTGCAGCTGACCCCGTCTGTAACGATGATCTTGTCTGTGTGTGTGGTGGTGGTGGTGGTGACAAATAAACGAGTCAGAAGAGAAAAACATACATAGTACGTTAACATACGTAGTTTCATATATGCTCGACACAACAACTTTAGTATCCAATAAATGAAAAAGGAAGCCTAATTTACGTTCAAAGGGATGAAAGATATGAAATACGGGGAATATCAAAACAACATTAGTAATAAAAATATAAAAACATTTCTTTCTTGAGGATTAGATAAACGGAGGAGAAAAGGAAAACGGGAGGACACGTCTGTGTTCAAACATATTATTATTTTCTCGTCATGCGAAATTTTCAAAACAATTTTGAGATAAAACACAGAACATTAGAATAGCAAAGTAGTAAAAAACCACATCCCAAAATAGTCCCAAAGGAAACACTACAGACGATATTTCTATCTTTACCACTAATTACCCTTAAAGCTGCTCATAACATTTGCATAACTATTACATCACGATATAAACAAACTCTAGTAATCAGCTGGTTATAAGCATGGCAAGAACATATAACAATCGGTACAAAAACAGTGCACCTACAAGTCTTCCTTTATCGATATGTTTTCAATGTTGTCTAGTAGCAGATTTGCTGCTATTTCTGTTGTACAGTTTTTACCCATATTGTTGTGCAGAGAAGAGATTGTTTTTTTCCATGTAGGTCGTCAATTGTGTGTGCACTATCTGCTCGGCTATCTTAGAGATGATTGGCAAGATTGGGATGGGTTAGTAGTTCTCAACTGACGTTGTCTTACCAGATTTGAATATTGGCGTGATTCTTGCCTTTTTCCAATCTTCTGGAAAAGTAGCATTGGTCAGGGATAAGTTAATGATGAAAGCCAGTGGTGATGCAATTGTGCTTGCAGAGTCTTTAAGTAGGCTGGATGGAAGTTTGTCAGTACCAGTAGCTCTCTTTCTTTTCAGCTGTAGCTTTTCAATCTCTGTGGCAGTAACTCTTTTGAAATGAAAGATTTTGTCAGTTTTGTTGACTTGTGTGACTGGTTTCCTCCATGTTAAATCAACCAGCAGAAGAGTGTGACATTTCAGTTTTGCTGCAACATTGGCAACATATGATTATGACTGTAATCACATGCATATATACGTAATAATAAAATTTTAATATAAAATTGTAGATATAGCTATAAAGCTCTTCCGAATGCATTATGATTTCTCTATGCTTTCAAGTATTTCAACACTGCTATAAATTTGGATTTATGGAATGAAATTCTTTCACCTGAACAATGATAATCCTTTCTTTTTTTTCTTACTTTTAGATGGAAATTATTGAAATCCCCATAACTAATTTCATAAAATCCTGTTTGCCCTGCAATTACGTGGAAGACCAATCTTGTTTACAAATAGCTGTAACAAAAAAGAAACAGTGTGTTGTTAAATGCAAAGAGTTCATTGTTTTTTGTTGTGAGATTTCGGTGGATACAGTAAAGGAAATGAAAGCTGAAAGATTCCATGATGATTGCATAGTCATAATCAAGTCTCCTACAAGCTGCAGCTGTATTGTAAGTCTTACCAAGAGAAAGATGCTCGATAGTTGGGAAAATGTTTATGATGTCGTTATTGATGACTACATGAATGTTGGTCACGATCAAGTTGTTGTTACTTTCAATGGTGAGCCATCAGAATTTATTGTTACAGATTACGAGTGTTGTAACATTGATACCCATCAGATAGCTATTGATGATGAGCATGACAGAAATGTCATAGAGGCTAATCCAGGGTATACATCAGCATCAAAGGCAATCACAAAGAAGCTATCAAAATCCATTATAGCTGTTAACGACTTGAGAAGTAAAAATGAAGAAAAGAAAAAATTCATTGAGTCAAGCTGTGTTAATATGAGTAAACAAACCGCCAGTTGTGATGAGGCATTTACCTTGTCCCATGATTGCTGTTTTGTTGATATGCTTAATGAGAACCAAGCTGTTCTTAATGTATCTAATGATATGATTAAAAAGAACTTGAAATGTTTTAGTGTTCTAGAAATGCGTAAAACTCTTCATGCAGAAAATTTGCTGGTTTACGTAAAATTGCAAAGCCATTTTGTAAAAGAATTATGTGACATTTCCCTCGGTTTAATCAGTGATTCTGAGCTATCGTGTTTTTCCAAAATGCATTTTGTTAAGAAGACAGATATGGTTGTGGACGAATGCCTAGAGAAGGACTACAAATTTCCAAAGATTCAAAGTGACGGTTGCGTAGCAAAAAATGATGTTGTAGATCTTGGTGTTGCAGTCAAATTACCTCTTATGAAAAAAGATATAAAATTTGTTATGAAAATTGACTATAGAGTTGTGGGTGAAGATAGTTATTATTCAGCCGTTGTTGGGAGTTTAAAATGTACTTCTTCTGATATACTGAGTGAGCAAAGAGATTTGAACCTACTATCAACAGAAAATGACAAATCCAGTGTTTACTATGAAAACTTATTTTTTCAATCAACTTTCTATTTGCTTTCCGAAATTTCGTCCTTGAAAAGTTTGCCCAATATTTTATCAAAACGGATAGCATCGAATTTAAAGAATCAGGGCAATATAT
The DNA here is from genome assembly GCA_039566895.2 of Turritopsis rubra. Classification (NCBI taxonomy): domain Eukaryota; kingdom Metazoa; phylum Cnidaria; class Hydrozoa; order Anthoathecata; family Oceaniidae; genus Turritopsis; species Turritopsis rubra. Next base: position 10,181,601 of record CM077626.1, on the reverse strand, counting down.
CCTTACTAACGTTGAAAAATATTCCCGGAGAAATTCGTTTCAATGCCAAACAATCTTCATGTTTATGCACTATTTATGTGAGTAAGTGTGAGCATTTTGCTCTTATTTTACAAGAAATCGATAAACTTTTACCTGGAGATGTTCAATTTTGCTTACATGTGAACAACAGATCTTTAAAAGGACTTTTGGACCAAACACATGCAGAGATTTTGAACCAAATACAATCCTTTAACCGACGCCTCAATTTCTTTATTGAGGAAGAGGAAAAAAGTATTGTGGAGTCAAACACAGTCTTTATTGATGTTCCGAAAGCAAGTAAAAAACGTTTACGAACTGCTGACGAAGATGTGATACAGAATCGTCAATATGGTACAAGTTTAAGAACAGACCATTTTGTTCTTGAAAGTTTGCAAAATTTCAGCCTCATATCTTGAAGCCTAAATTTGGTTTAAAACTGTGTTAGTAAGGAAGTAATGATAGTTGGAGACACAAATGTTACTGATGGCATTTATTATTTGAATAAGCAAACAAAGTATTTAGTTTTTATCTTTATTTCAAATTTTATTTTTGTAAATAATCAAACAAAACAGTTTAAGCAGGCTTAGGAAATACAAGACTTATGCCTTATTTTTTTTCGTTTGTGTAAATCAAACATTTTTCAATGATTATAATGATGCATGGCAGTCTGTTTTTGTATGACAATGAAAGATTTTCCTTTCATGTACAATAAAAATCATTTCTTTTTGGATGGTATTTCATTGTCTATTACTTCAACCATTAATCCAATAAATACAGACCTGTTCCTGGTAAATTTTTCATCTTTTCTTCATTATTTTAATAACCTTTAACTTGTTTATTAAATAAAAGAACAAAATGTTGCTCCTGGTAAAGAGATCAAACCTGCAAAGGATTACTCTGGTATATCTTCGTAAGTTATTTTTAACTCAGTTGGATTTCCAATTTGCAGAAAATAATATATCAGTGTCACATCCAGACGTGTTTTTGTAACGTTTGAACGATGAAGATAACAGTATTCGTGTAACACTTAATGATGAAGAGCTAAAAAATAGCATTAGTTTGCGGTGCTTTGCTTACGGTGTCCCACTGAAACCCCAATCGGTTTAGATGTGGTCTAGATGTGCTACTGTATATAGATAGGGTGTTGTTAGTGCATATAGTGTTCATTTGATGGACTCTCGTTGAAGTGAGCAAAGAATTTTCCCAATTGACTTTGTGAAGAAAGTTTGATTATATGGAAGGGATACTTTGCTTACTTTCTATGAAGTCACTCCAAAAGGAACCTAAAGGAAATCTGTGTTGAGGGAATTAAAGTTTTGTGTTTGACATTCTATCAAGGGTATTAAAGGTAAAATCTTGCATCACAGCCTTTGCGGTGAGAACTTATAAAAGTGTTTGAAAGAATGAGGCAAAAGTTGTTTATAAACTCAATCACCCAAACAAATTCTACAAGGTTTACACCATGCACTTTACTGATATGAAATTTTACCTATATGTTTGTATCTATCTATCTATGATGAAATGCAGACCGAGGAACTCACATAGCTGTGAAGGTTGGGTTATAGATAGCCAAAATAAGGTGGTTATTCGCATTTAAAACTTCCGTTTAGAGCTTCCAGATTCTTAAACCTTTGACTTACCAGTTCATATCAATCAGGCACTATAATTCAGTTCTAGCTTATAAGAAGTAGGTTTAAGGAGGTCATTCTGCTAATGTTATACAATTTACTGGTTATATAATTTTTAATCCTCATTTAGATAGAACATGTGGTATTTCTTGTAACAGGAATAGCAGCAGCTCAAATGCACCTAAAAGATTGTTAGATCATCTGAATCAAAGAATCAAAGTATGTTGATTATTGTTGAATAACCATATTGATACCTATATTGATATTATTTTAAGTACGCTTTCTTTAAAAGATCACCCATCTCTGATGAAGCCTTCAAACGTTCTTAACTTTTCAACTTTGAAGCCTGAAAATGTTCTTAATTATGTTCTTAATTTATACACTATTGAATATCTAAAATTCGAAACTCAACGGGACTTGGTTGATATTTCCGATTATGATGGAGTTGAGTTGATGTCATTGTCAGCAGCACGATGATAATCATTCTTGTGTTTGACTATTATAATGAGGTTTTCTTGTAAAACGTAAAAATATATTTTTAGAACAAATGTTCCTAAGTCTCGAATGTTCTTAGCATGTTCTTAACTTTAAGACCTTTGAAGCCTTATGTCCTTTCTCAGTGGGCAAAATCTTCAAAAAGCCTCTGTGGAGGAGTGTTTTTTTATTGAAACAGCAGACGATATTGCTTGCCATTCCTATAGAAAACACTCCTCCTCATAGACATTTTGAAGATTTTGCCCACTGGGCACTCTTTGTTCTTATATCCTTTCTTAGAAAAAAACTTGAAGGTGATACACGATCAAATTAATTGAATAAAATTTGTCGAATTAGAAAGTTTAGCGATACACTGTTCCAATTTGTTGAAATCAAATTGTTTGTAATTTGTTCATCAATATAACATAACGTGATTGGTTAAACTCATTTCACTTTCAATTTTAAAGAAGTTGATATTTTGACGTCACTTTCGACCAATTGAAAAAGTTCTTTTCAATTTTCAGGCTACTGGTCCAATCACTGTGGCAAGTTACATGAAGGAAGCACTTACGAACCCCATGTTTGTAAGATTTTTTTTTTTTTCATGTTCATTATGTTGTTTCTGTAATGTGCCTTTTGAAAATGATATTACTAAAATTATGTTTGCATGTTATGTTAGGGTTATTACATGAAAGGGGATGTGTTTGGCCAGAAAGGAGATTTCACGACTTCTCCTGAAATTAGTCAAGTCTTTGGAGAGGTTCGTTGATCATTTTATATGCATTATTTCTCTGAATTTTTGTATTCTTGATTTTCTACTTCAATTTGGTGCAGTTCTTTACAATGAAAGCAAATCATTGATGTGTTTGCTCTTGATTGAGAATCAGTATATATGTGCTGAAGATACCTTGTGATAACATCAGGGGGTGCTTAAATAGAATATGGACGCTTATTGAACTTCTTATTTTTGTCTGTGTTAAACGAGGTAATGGTTATGTAATGCCTCATTCTTTCAAACAAAAAAGAGAGACTTTCAACCAAAATGTTTAATGATCGCATCTTGTTAGCTTAACACGCTGTCCTAAATGCTATTTTCGAATCTAATAAAAGAAAAGAAATATTGATGATAGGATTTTTCGTCAATTTTTAACAATTTTGCTGACATAGGCGTTTCAGTCAGAGCAAGTTTCGCCTCGTTTATAATCGTAATAAACTTCGTTATAATCAAGTTTTCCCGGAGGAATTCCTTTCTCTTATAAACGACACAATCTTCGCTATTACTGACCTTGAAAACTAGGCGAAACCAGCTCTGATGTAATTTAATGAAGGTTCTGCTCTCTTTCTCTTTTATCCAGTTACCCTCCTCCTAGGCGGATCTGGAACAAAGTAAAAAAAATTAATGGAGGAGAGAAAGGTTATATTCTGTGTTCCGGTGTTTCGTCACAACTTTTATGACTGGAACCATCTAGAGGATAATCAATCTGTTTTATTTATTGTGTGCATTTTGTGAACCACAATCACCTCCAGGCTAACAAAACTAATAGTGTGCGAAAGGGGAATTCAGAAGTCATAGCAACAGGATATTTGGAACCATCATGGCAGCCAAAGTAGCGAGATTTAAGTTCAAAATAATTAGTGAAGGAAGTTGGAACACAGAATACAGTACAAAAAGAAAAACGAGCAAATGACACTCCTCCACTTTTTTTTTGCCTTACCCTAGATCCTTTTTCTCCATGTTGTTGATTTTCCCTTCATTTCCTTTCATCTGGTAAGTGATTTCCATTTCAACCAACGTTTGTTTAGTTAGTTGCAGTTTGGTTCATGATGCAATGGAACTTAATGAACAAACCATCGCCAGTCCAGTTAGTGGAGTTGGGTCCAGGAAGAGGGACACTCATGGCCGATATGCTACGGGTAAGTAAAGAGCGGCATTTTCATCATTAAACTTTTTCCTCCCTCGTAGCTTCAATGTTGTCACATATAAAAAAATTAAAGTTTGCATTCACGAAGTGTTTTCAAATAAATAAATAAATTTTTTTTCATCGACAGCGATAATTCCGAAATAGAATGTGATTCACTCTGTCCAACGTAAAAATAATAAGAAAAAAATTCACAACAACAACAACAAAAAAAGAAAATGAATTCAAAATTACGATTCCATACTAAAATATTTACAGCTTCACCTTTCACAAATATTCATCGCATTTATATTGTTACATTATATGGTTTTCTCACTAATAATTCATGGGAATTTTTCTCTATCAACTTTTATAAATAGCTCACGAGCCTGTTGGATCCTTATTTAAGTTCTTCCTGACGGCTCGCATTAGTTTATTGATTCCAGGTCCTGCTAAACGTATACCACCATTTTGGAAGCAACTAGCTTCCCGCGGAATAACGTTTTTCACCATGAACACATGTGGCATGTTAGATTGGTGTAGGGCGGCGGCCAATTGGTTATTGTAGTGTGTTGTTTTCCGATCCAACATAACATCATCCAATCTCGGGGGAATTGCGTACAGAAATACATTGCCAGAAACTCTTTTTTGTAGATCTTTGACATAGCTCAACGTTGTTAAAGCGAGTTCTGTTGGCAAACACTTCCTTTCAGCGAGGTTATTGGAACCTAGCAAGACACAAACCCGAGTTATTTCGACGAACGGATTGCTGATGATGTAGTCGGTAAGCTTTTCAAAACCGGTTTCCAAAGTGAAGGTGGATTTACAAAAGGCCACCATATGTTGGTTGCCGTTGGAGATTAGTCGTTTTCCCGAAATCTGTTCGAATATCCCGTCGCCCAGTAGAATGTTGACGATGTCTTTGTCTTCCCTTGACTGGTTCAACTCGTCGTAAAGACTTGTTTGCGACCCTCTTCTTTTGACACTTGATTTCGCTGTGGGATTGAGACTTAATGAGTTAATGCTGGAACTTCTAGATAGGCTCCCATTTGATCTTGGTGTCTGTGGCGTTTTTGGTGTCTGTGGCGTTCTCGGCGTCTGCTGGCGTGGTGTTGATAACCATGCCAGAGCTTGCTGTCTTGGCGATACATGATTAACCGTGAATTGGTCGTGAATGTACTTTTTACAAACCTTGATATCGTTCTTTACCGATAATATTTCCTCGTGTAAACGGATCTTCAACTGCAGTAGTTCTTCGGCGATGTCCTTTTCGTTCCTACGTTGAAATTCCGGTTCATCTCTTTCTTTTTCTTTGGAAACCCCTCTTCGAATTGGCGATCTGTCGCTATTCAATGAAGACTTTGCATGGTATATCCGTTCAAACACGTCACTGTCGTCATAATCGACGTAAGTGTATTCATCGTTGATGATGTACAGCAGGTTTTCGACGAGAAGTAATGAAGCCTTTCTTTCGTGCGCTGTTAGTTTACTCTGTTCGAACAAATGCCTCAAATGTCGTGTAAACGGATCCTTATGTAGCTTTGAATCCCATGTGTATAACTGCCTAGTCACATCCAAAGCGTATATGATGCTGTTTTTGCCTGCAGCCATAATCCTTGATCACCGCCTACTGACAACAGAATACTAATGCGCTTGCATGGAAAGAGGTTTCTTCCACACGAAAATGTTCGAAAGCTGTTAAATATTCATGAATGAGTTTCTATTAATGCAAAGTTGAATTGGAAAAATATTTTTGCATTTCGTATTTAGCTAAACAGTCTTTTTGAGGTACAACAATATTATATTGATTGTCATGTTAACAACTAAATCAGAACATCCAGCTTATTGTGAGGTTGTCCCGAACGTTTGAAAATTATCACATCCTAAAAAAAAACAAGAGACCAGTTGGAATAGTCATTCAGCATTATGCTATCACTGTTCAAGTTATTCAGAAGTTTGTGGTTTATGAGGGTCAGGTTATGCGGTTCCTACCACCAAAATTTAGCGAAATAAAATTCCCCGCGAGAAATCGGATTTTACTGAAATCATGGAAATCTTTTTTGCCTCTCTGTCAGTCAACATATCCATGGTAATTTTTGGTTGAGAAAAAAAATATGAAGACGAACGATTTGCGAAATGAAATTCCCGCGAAATTTTCTCACCTTTTAAAATAGTCAAGGAAGTTATGTCATAGTCATAGAAAAGTCACATTTTTTTTTGGTCAGTTTTTTGTCAGTTTTTTTGTGAATTTCACAAAATTTCTGCTATCTAATCGGTGACTGACATGCCATTTTCTTTGGATACTGAAGGGAGGTATAAGCATATTCTGAAGGATGGTATTAGGGATTTTAGTAAACTAAAACGGTAACGAGGATGGTAATGTTTGAAGAGAATGGTAATTTTACAACAGATAGATGAACCACAGAGGAATAAAATTCAGGGTAGTTAGAGGACTTTCATTTCAATCGCAGTCGGCAAAATCTTCAAAAAGTCTCGGTGGAGAAGTGTTTTTTATTGTCACAGCAGGCGATATTGCTTGCCGTTCTTATCGAAAACACTCCTCCGCAGAGACTGTGTGAAGATTTTTTTCCACTGGGTGGTTTGCACGAAAGCCAAACTGTCAAGGATACAAGCATTTATGAAGTTCCAAAAAAATTAAAACACGTTTGTACATTAGTTTTTGAAACATTTTGTCGATAATTGATAGCAACGAAATTGGGCGATAATTTTGGGCTCCATATAGGGGTGAACCTTTTTTGAAAACAGGTATCACCTTCGCTTGTTTCAATGAATAGGGAAATGTACCCGTAGCTAAAGAGATATTGATCAATTTTGACAGATGAATGGAAATATATTATGGTTTAAAAGTCCCAAACAAAATTCTGGTTGGGACGCTATATATGCTCCGCCGTAAAGATAACATGATCGTTCCCTTCTCCTTTTTTCCAACTCTTTTATACATAGGTTGTCAATCAATTTGCGAACGTGGAAGAAAATTTTACAGTTCATTTCGTTGAAATCAGTCCAAAAATGAGAAAAATCCAAGAAGATAATTTCAAAAAGTGCAGTAAGGTGATCTTAAATTTCATCGAATAAAAAATAACTGGTTAGGAAACTATTTCAAATCGGTTGTTGATGTTTTTGTTCACAATTACGGGTGCACATCATCAGCCGATTCTTTTGAAATCTTTTGTATTTTTTATCAGCTGATGAAACCAAGCCTTTTTAATTTCTTCCGAAAGAATCAAAGCACAAAGGTTTCACGATTGCAAAAGACAATAGTTGATTATGGTCACGTGACAATATTGGTGCACAAAACTGAGAAAATACTGATCTAAACGCTTTTCATTTCTTGTTTCTTTTCCCTAACTAGTTTTTTATTTTATGAACTTTGTCTCAATTGATATGTCAAAAAAGAATAGGGATGATTATCTAGCACTGATCTAGATCTGATCTTTGATTTCCTGTGGATGGGAAGTACCCACTGCGGATTCATTGGCTGTTGGTTTTATTTAGAACAATCTGCATCAAACGAAAGTGCATTGGTATGATCGCATACAGGATGTTCCTCGAGGCAAGTGGAAAACAGTAGCAATGGAAAAATTCAAATTCCATTCTCCTCACTTCTCTTGTTTCATATCCTTGAATAGATGTTTCGACCATTTCCTGTTAGTCCCCCGTCAATATCTTTAACAAACAGGGAAGTGCTGATGTTTCTACGCTGCTTTTTTTCTGTTTTGATTTTTAGGATTATCTTTCTTTATCGCTCATGAGTTTTTCGACGCCCTTCCAGTACATTTGTTCACAGTAAGTATACCGAAATGACCGATTAAACACGCTGGGCGTTTATTTATAAAACAAATTTTTGCAGTGGGCGTTTATTCCAAAGGGGCGTTAATTTACAAAATCAATTTTTAAGTACGTATTCCTTTTCAATAAGATTCTTTTTGATGAACTTTGGAGAAAATATTGTACCAGCATTTTAAACTTGATACCAAAATAGAAAGAAAATATAATAGAAAATATCCGACTTCAAGACTTATATGATAGCATTTTTGAATTTTCCCTAATTTCAAATAAACGCCCATGAGCTAATTTTCTAAGCACCACACCCTGGCCATTTATTCGCATCGACGAAGTCTTAGTTTGGGCGTTTAGTGGAGCATGGGCGTTAATGGGCGTCTATTCGATCATTTCGGTAACCAATTTATGCTTTTTATTTTCTTTGTTCTTCAGAAAATTGATGATCAATGGAGAGAGCTGCTAGTCAACAGGTCCGTGCTTAGTTTGTAATACTCTCGCGGCTTTCCGTGCATAATTTGTACTTCGCTCTCACGGTTTTCCGTGCAAAGTTTGTAGCTCTCGTGGTTTTATCTTTCCCAAAGCATTCTCTATTTCTAACATCTATTTCAGTGACCACACTGGTTGCCTGCACTTTGTCAATGCGCCCGGACCGAGTCCTGTTGGTCATGCATTTCTTCATGATCAGGTTAAAACATCACAGTGCGAGATTTGTCCAGAAGCATCGGTGATAATGTCCCACGTGACCGATAATGTTGGTGAATTTGGCGGCTGTGCACTGATCATTGATTATGGGGAGTCAGAAAGCAATCGCCATTCTATTCGGGTGCGCCATTTGTTTTTGTTTTTTTATGAATTCCTCGAATTTGATGAATTCTGTCGCACTTATCATTTAAGTTTCCGTATTTAGGGATTCAGAAACCACGAATTGGTCGAAAATATTTTAGACCAACCCGGTGAAATGGACTTGACAGCTAATGTGGATTTTGGATTTTTGAAACGGTATTCACATCCGAATGGTAAGTTTTCTTTCGTTATAATTGACTTCGATATTTTAATATTGACGACTGTCACACCAGGATATGCTTTGGAAACCTTCGCATCCAATTCATGTCGTCTTTTTTCAGCAAGATGTTATGGACCTATCACGCAAAAGTCGTTTCTCCTCCAAATGGGAATAAGAGAACGAGTCCAGGTAACCTTTCCCAGTTGGCAAAATCTTCAAAGAGTCTCTGTGAAGGAGTGTTTTTTTTATTGAAACAGCAGGTCATATTGCTTGCCATTTCTATAGAAAACACTCCTCCACAGATACTTTTTGAAGATTTTGCCCACATGACTATTTTACTGGATGCACATTCACAGATGCAGATTCACATTATTTGCACAACGATTTGCAGTTAAAAGCTTTTTGGCCCTCTTTTAATGGCGTTAATTTTTATGACATTAGATGTTTGTTTGTGAAGGTTTGACCGTGATCTTTTCCAATATAACGCCTATAAATAGGGGCCGGCGTTAAATTTGCGCCAATGAAGTAGTTAACTCATTATTGTAAAAGCCGTTTTCCGTGCGGACTTTGGGCACACTCTCTTGTCTAAAATTACGATGTTTGAGCTACAGAGCATGCTCAAAGTCTGCGATCCCTCTTTGTTACAATACTTGTTCACTGTCTTATTGTCGTGCAGGCTTTGTTGCGAAACTCAACAATGGAACAAGGAAAGAATCTAATTTCGTCATGTGACTATCTTGTGTCACCAAAACAGATGGGTGAAAAGTTCAAAGTAATGGCTGTTACTAATCGAGACAAGGCACCGATATGTTTCGGTAAAAAATGAAGGGAATGTTGCTTTAAAGAAATTAGTTTGAAAAAGCGGACGTGTATTGATGGACTTACCCTGCATCGGAAGAAATAATCCCTTTTCAAACGGTGGATGATGAAGAAGAAAATCCAAGTTGTCCTTAAGTGTCACCTGAAGTGACCTGAAGGGCTTTCTTTCACTTGCCGTTACTCAAGATATGTCAAGACACGAGCAATGTTCCCAAAAGCCAACATTCTATGATTGGAACTACAAAAGATGTTCGAGATTTGCAATTAAACGATGGAGTGGAACAGCTTTCTCTCTTTTTTATATTCATTCGAGTCTGGCTCATTTTTAGGTTAATGTTGGTATGTAAATTCTCTGCCTGTTCTCATTATATAACACACACAAAGTTCCTCGAAATTTCAATAGTTTAACTGCAACAAACCATCACCTATCCTTGATACATTGATATGCAATCGGCCACCCAGTGCGCAGAATCGTCAACAAGTCTATGAGGAAGAGTGTTTTTTATAGAAATGGCAAGCAATATCGATTTTTTTTTAATTCCATACCTCGCAGTTTTTGGTTGTAATACTTATTATTAAACTATGACCATATGATTTTCTGTCTCCCAAAAAAGTCTCGGTGAAAAACACCTCACAAACGCAAATTTGGCACGTTTGATTTTATTGTAAATGTTACGATTCAAATTTTATCATACTTCCTTCCATTTACTAGCAAATCCCAGTTTCACTTCTACAGTGAAACCTCTCTAGCAGACACCTCCTTATAGTGGACAGTTTTTCCAGGAACAGATGGCGTTCGCCCCTATTCTGAAAATTTCTGTTTTGAAGACATGCCCGTAACTAACTCATGACGATTTGTTGATGGACGAAGAAAACATGGCAAATAAAGAGGAAAATTATTTTAAGGCCAGAAGTGCGTTGCCAACGGCGTTGAGGAGAAAGTTCTTCGAATCTACAAACAGGTTTTTCTGTGGTGAAGATTCGTTGAATCTCCGAGAATGAAATGAGCTCCCTTGTAGTTAAAAGCTGCACTCAAATACACTACTAAGGTCCCCGTTTTCTAATGTATGGGGGCCCCGTTTTCTATTATAGGTTCCCGTTTTCATGGGTCCCACGGACGGGTCCGGTAAGTAAAGGAAGCCCTTTGAAAAATATAATCTTAAAATCTGTCTCTTTAGTCTCTCAGCTTAAAGCTGTGGGAATGAATAATTAAAGCCAATAAATGAGAGTAGAAGCAGAGACTGCCAGCACCACAGTACCACTGGCAAGGACCGCGGACGGATATATTTTTTTCTTATTTGGGCAGCTACATTTACAACGGTTACATTTTCTTCTTATTTGGGCAGCTAGTTGTCGAGTCATCGTTGTTTGAGATTAGACAATTCCGAAAATTTCATTTTTGAGAAAACAAACGCAGGGCAGGTTGTTAGATTGTTAGGATATATGCTATGTTTAGCTACTTATATTATTCGTTTATTTATTTATAGCACTCAAAGTTATTTTTGGTTTATATATATATATATATATAAATATTTACCAATAAGCAGCTTAAATTTAACTGAAATTCATTTTAAAGGCCGCTCGAGATCCTAGAATACGAAATTTTCTTAGTAATTTTGATATGCCACCGCTGAAATATTTACCCTGGTACGGTCCTAAAGATATCAAAACTTTTTTATATTCTTATGCTTATGTGTTTGTGTTTGCAGCACAATTTTTATAGTGTGAACCAGAAAACATAAGAAAACATAAGATTTTTTTATAGTGTGAACCAGAAAACAGCAGAAAACAGCAGAATTTTTTTTTATAATTTCTTTTTTATATGCTTATATGTCATTTTCAATTTAATTTTCTATATACCATGTAGAGTTATAAAAAATACGCTAATCAAAGTCAACAGAATATAAAAAAGTTGTTGATGATGCAGACACAGAAATAAGGAGTATATATCGCTATGCATAATAGTCTTAATTCTCGATAAATCCTACACCTTCCAAGTACGTTTTGCATAAGCGGCATGGACATCTGTCGGGTCCACATAGCTTTATTTTTTGTTTAAATACCAAGAGATTTTCTGTATTTTTGATTTAGGAAGGTTGCACTGCAGCAAAATCGTATTGCCAGCGCATGAGAAAATCGCCCCGTCGCCCCAGCGCTTCTCACAGTTCTGTTCTGTAATCCGTTTGACAAATTCAAATAAAAGAGATCTGTTTAAGAGATTTGTTTAAAATAAAAAATCCGAATTATCTAACGTTTATAATTTAACAAATGAATATACTCTCAAGGGAAAGAATTCAGTTGCTTTTTATTTGATTCACTGTATTGTGTGTTGAATATCAAAAATTTAGAGAAGAGAGGCAGCTGTAAATGAAAATCTAAAACCTGAACGCGTTTCTGAATTATGAGAATATTTGACACAATTTTAAGAAGCAATTTGTGACGACAAGGTATTGAAACCATTTTTTATTCTATAAAGTCTCGTTAATTTTCTATAATTCTGAAATTTCCTTTTGGCGCTTTTATTGCACGTTCTTAGACGGTTTCGTGTGACGTAACATGTCGTCGTTCCCTGTCCCGTGCGTGGCTCTGGAGGCAAAAAACATTAACAAACACTGGAAATATATGAGAAAAACAGCATATAAATCTGGAACAGGAACTTGGCATTATAATTTAATTCGTTTTTATACTCAAAAGTTATGTTATACTTTCGCTTTCTTCTTTACGACTGAATCGCAATGTTTTGCCCAAGTTTTGGCGCATGCGTATATCGCTATCTAACGATGTAAACATTAAAACCGGTCTATAAGAACGCTCAACTTTGATGAAGCGTTCAAAACATACTTAACTTTTCAACTTTAAAAGCCTTAAAATGTTCTTAATAAATGTTGTTAAGTTATACACTATTGAATATCTGAAATTCGAAATTTAACGCATTTCGATTGAAATTTCCTATTTTAATGCGGTACTGACTGACTGCACAGTGGTCTTCGCTATAGGTTAATATAACTAGATGCGATCATCACTAGTTTGCGGTGAAAACCTTGTTATTTCTGTCTGGATTAAACGAGGTAATGGTTCCTTCAAACGAAAAAGAGAACTTGCAACCAAGAAGTTTAATAATCGCATCTTGTTAGGTTAGCACACTCTTCGGGAAAGTTTAGAGCAATATGCGATACGTATCCCTGGCGGTAAGTCATCTTCCCAGCTTCAAATTTTGTTTAACATTATGTAAAAATGTTTTTTAGTTCAATGCTCACAATATTCAGAGTTAAAAGAAGCGTGAAGCGTTCTGTCTCTCTATCTGTGTGCTTATTTTATCTACTGTTTTTACATGAAATTATGGTCTGAAATGCACATGTATGTTCAGGGTAATTAGTGAAACGATTTCTTTTAATCTTTCATGTTCACATTTACTTTCAAGTATTTTCAACTGGCTTTAAGATGTGTGAACACATTATGTTATCATATAACTGGGACAGTCAAGAATTGGTCAAAAAAGTTTCTAAAGGCTTACGTGAGCGTGGCATTCCTATCTGGATGGATATTGATGGCGGGATGAGTGGCGATATAAACGAGAGGTAATTGGTTACTTTGGCCTGACAAGGCGTTCATCAGGCGTTTCGTACAACATTTAAACTTGGTTTCCACCAGTGAGAATTTGTAATTCACACTAATTCTGGTGAGAATTTCAAAATTCTCAATGGTGAAAACAAAAAATGGTTACACTCCTAAAACTAACGAACACTTTTAAAGCACTTTAAAATCAAAACTCTGTAAATAAAGTTTGCTAGAGCGAGTCCATCTCTACAAACTTACTTCCTGTCTGGAATCAACAAATAAATGAGATTTCCCTACTTTCAAAATGTTAGTTCTCTATAGCTAGGTAAAGGCTCGTTTCCATTTAGCTACTGTAGCGCAAAAAGAGAACTCCAGAGGACTCTCCTCTACACCTCAATTAAATTTCCATTGAGCGTCAATTTTCTATTGGGAGTAAAGTACATCAACAAAAAGTTTGAATGAAAAAATTATTTCAAGAGAAACACTGCACGTGCCTTCACATTCCATTTCGGAATTTCTTCTATGTTCTTTCCGATAAATGTTACGTAGTGTTTTTAAAATGCTCAAAGATGATTCGCTACTTTTCACGAGCGAGAAAAACAATGCAACGAAAAGTAGAATGAATTCAACGTTGCCGCTAAACTCAAGAGGAATCTTGAAGAGCATAAATTCTCCCAGCCAGCGGTATTTTAAACAGGATACGCATGCGTCATTACAGTGTTCCTGAGGTAAATGGAAACGAGCCTTAATTGTACATCTTCATCTCTATAGCTAGGTAACTTCACAGTCATTAGAAAATTCCCTGGTCTGGAAGTTTATGTGAAGCCCTGTTGTCGGTATTTTTTACTTGAACCACCTAAACTGTATTTTGTTTTGCACATATTTTGATCACATGATGGTAAATAAGTACTTTGGATTGGCTGGAATGTTGATATGTGAGCAAAAAGTGAGCAAAACAAAGTTTGCCTATTGAAAAGATCAACAACAAAAAAATTAACAATAAATTGTTATAATCTGACCACGGATTTTTCGAATGACTATTAATTTCGGCTGTTTCCATTTTGTGGTTCATCTTAAATGCTTTGAATACCGTGGATTTCGTTGGGTTTTTTTCAGCATGGCAGATGGAGTAGATAAATGCAAAGCCATTTGTTGTTTCATGACCCAGAAATACCAAGACAGTAAAAATTGCAAGCGAGAACTCACTTACGCTGACACACAGGATAAAGACATTATCCCTTGTATGTCAGAGTCAACTCCATGGAAACAGACCAAATGGCTAGGTATAATAACCGCTGGCCTACTCTATATGAACTTTCGGTAAGTGACAGAAAAATCATAGGTGTATTCAGGGTCAGTCAAAAAAAGTGGAGGAGTCCAACGTTATGATCTTTCTACGCAGTCTTAAGTGTCGATTAGGTTATTTGCACGTTTTCCTTTTCTACTTTAAATGACTAAACTCTCCTCCACAAATTTTGACTGAGCTCTAGCTACGCCTCTGAAAATCATCTCAATTCTTGTTATAAGGACACCGTTAAGGTAAGGATTAGTTTTGTTTGCGTAGTACTTTGATGAACACTTTCTACCGACGGTTGCTTTGGTGTCTACCAAGAGGCTGAGGTGCACCAGATTATTGTTGCCTTTTTTTCCGGAGCAAAAATTTTTTTAAATTTCTAATTTTTTACACCAAAAACCAAAACCAAATTAATTACCACAGGATTACTTTCTTTACCTGTCTTGTTTTTGCCAGTTACCTTTCCACGATAAGTAAGTACATACCCAGTGTGCAAAATCTTCAGAAAATCTCTGTGGAGGAGTGTTTTTTTATTTAAACAGCAGGCGATATTGCTTGCCATTCCTATAGAAAACACTTCTCCTCATAGACATTTTGAAGATTTTTGAGCACTGGGTATCCTTTCAATCTCGTATCCCGACCCTACCCTCGACATTGTGAGAGATGTTCTTGTGAGAGATGTTCTTGTGAGAGATGTTCTTGTGAGAGACGTTTTTGAGAGAGATGTTATTGATAGAGATGTTCTTGGTATTGATATGTATTAGTCCGTTTTTAAACAATTTTTGGATTTCACAGGAAAGGCAAAATACTGGTTCAATGTAATTAACGGAAATAAGGTTTTCTC
Source organism: Turritopsis rubra (assembly GCA_039566895.2). NCBI lineage: Eukaryota > Metazoa > Cnidaria > Hydrozoa > Anthoathecata > Oceaniidae > Turritopsis > Turritopsis rubra. The sequence continues at coordinate 10,166,261 of CM077626.1, read as the reverse complement.
GTTGCTGTACTATGTTGATGCTTTTCGAAAGAATTTTTATAGTGAACTAAGACGGTCGATGTTCATGTTTTTGTTTTAGCGATGAGACGAATCTGGAAACGAAAATCGATTCATTAGCTAAAGAAATCATTTCTCAAACGGGTAGTGATTGGATGAAAAACACGGGAAAACAGCGACCAAGCGTTGCCGAAGTTCGTCCCCAGGCTCTTCACAACAAAGTGAGCAGAGCCTTTAAGCATTGTCAAACTGGCAAATTTCTTGCCGAGTCAGGTAGGTTAAAATAGAGAGAGCATAAAATTTTAAACCAGGAAGAGATTTTAAAAATGTATTAATATTTTTTTTGAGAATATCATCACGTCATTTTAGTTCAAGCGTGGGCGCTAATTGAATAGAGGCGTATAAAAAGAGAATGGCGTTTAACGCACAAGTTACTGCATGCATATGTTTCTCCATTGTTTCTTCTGGTGTAGGTTTTGTAAAAAGTTCAACTTTTTTCGCAGGCCAAGTTAAATTTCACGTTCAGAGTGGTAACAGAAGCACGTTGATTTTATCTGGGCAGGCTCAGGATACCAGTTTCTGGGTTGTAGAGAAGGCCTTGCAGAAGAAAACTGGACAACAGGACGAGCAAGAAAAAGCGGAAATAATATATTTTCAGAATTACTATTCGAAAGGATATTTGGGTAAGCAAAAACAATTTGAGATACAGATGGTTTGAGGGTAATCGCGTTTTGCTGTTTGTAGGTTTTGTAAAGTGGAGTGGAATCTCTACAAAGCGGACACCGTTGGTGCATAAAGAAAAGGTCCGCTTTATAGAGATGTCCGTTCTGTAGAGATTTTACCTAGGAGTATTTGACTGTAAATCCATCCATCCATACACATAGGGTATGTGTCCGTTATACGGAGATGTCCGCTTTTTAAGGTGTACTCTTTATAGAGATTCCACTACATATCGGTTTACAGAAAGTTTTAGAGCTTCTCATAGCAATTATCTTTCTGATGTTTGCAAACAGAATTCCACAAGCAGATAATAATATTGGTCAATTCTATCCTTCAGTGTTTCCTTTCTGATAAGGACGTTCTGTTTCTAAAACCAATTCATCATCGTTTCGGTTTAGGTTATGATCCTAACGGTGATTATGTTTACACGAAAGCCCAACATTACGGTGCTGAAGAATGGAAGTTGAAAGTGGACGAAACGGACACCAGTGGTCGAAGAGCTGTTGTCATATTTGCCAATTACGGCAAAAGGTACCTGGCAATAAGACAGGGAAAACTAACTGGGGTTTCCAATCAAGGGCCTGATTGTAGGTGGTATTTGGAATAAGACTCGAACTGTATCGTTAGCAGTTTTTATTATTGAATTTATTTAGTATAGCTCAGGCCTTTAAAATCTGATAAATAAGTTGATAAGTCACGTGTGTTTCGTAGTTAAAAGGTGTGGTAAGGCGCAAAATTCCTCACGTGTCAATTAGCTTTTGAGCTTTCAACTGCAAATTTTCTTCCAATACTCTTTATCTTTTCCGATTTTTGTAACTGAAATTTATAAGCTGAGTTGGTCTATAGCACCCAGGTTTAAAAGGCTGATGTAATGCTACTATGTTACTACTGTGATGTTGAAGAACTTTATTGCTCGCAATCTTGGAGAGTTCGTAACTACCAAGGGGCCAAGTCTACGTTTCCTCCTAAGTGGGTTTTCGTATCCGGCGTATTTACAGTTTTACGCTGTATTTATGAAAGGTGATATTGGAGTTGATATTTTTTCCACAGAGGTTTTTTGAAGATTTTGCCCACTGGGTACTGACGACTGCCCACTGTAGACAGGTCATAGTTAAGATGACACCACTACCTGAAATTCTGTTTTTCGTACCTGTGATATAATAAATAAATGGGGATTTTTTCGCTTGAGCAAAGCGAATTAGAAAATAATTTATTCACTTGTATTCATTATAAGGGAGAAATAAAGACTGAATTGTTTTAATAATTGAAAAAGAAATACTTTATACCACTTTTTTCTAAAGTTGTCATTTTGAAGACTTCTTTCAGTAATGGATGATCAAAACTTAATTTCATGAAATGTTGAGCAATTTATAATGTTACGTTGAGAATTCCAAGTTATTACAGTAACATTTTAGGTTTTGCAGCCAAAAACTAATCTTTTCACTTCATTCTATTCACCATTATCCAGCCTTTTTCTCCGTTTTGTGCACTCAAAATTTTCACAGTGATTTGATTATCAGCTCTTTGAGGGGGCGCTTATTTCATTAAATGGGCTCAAAAGGGTCCCACTAATATTATGAGGGCGGCGTTTTTTTAAGTTTGGTGCTAAATTTGTGTTACCTTACTATTGTGAGGCAAACAGTGAGACAGGCTGGACGACTTTTCTCCTAGTATCCACGAGATCGTTCTGATATTGACTGTTGCAAAAAGCGTGAGGCGTGACAAAACCTAGAAAAGTGTATTAAACACAGAACAGATTGAACCTCGTTCCCAGGCCCTTTTTCCTACTCCGACAGGCCCATCGAGTGCAGAAAAAGAAGCCGGGAAGTGAGAAAAACAAAACAAAAAATATCGCCCCAAACCCTCAATCCCCCTGATGGTCCTGCGAACCGACTCTGGATGTTATTTGGACTGAAATTCCAAAGATATTCCAAAGTCTTTTTCGAAGTAGTATTTTCAAACGACACCTATGAGGTTCTCAAGACATTATCAGTATCAAAGTTAGGCCTCATCATTTGAGTCCAACTAACTTCCCAGTTGGTTTGCAAAATGTTTTATGGTGTAATTAGTATCGGTATGTTATGGTGACTCTGCATTCCGGTAATATTATCTGGTCAGTACACAATTTTGAGCTGGACGATGGGACGATGACCGTTGGTTTAGGAAATTGCCGATGAAAATGAAATCGTGCCCTTGTATATTATGTGGTTCGTGGTCCTCATGTGTCACTCGTGATCGCTCGTGTTGCTTGCAGCCAGTTGCAACCGTGTTTGCACCATTCGACTCTTGTTATGCAAACAAGCAGCTGGAAAGAATTTTGATATTGAAATTGAAGCAATAGTTTTAAGAGCTCCTCCGAATTGTGTTGTACAAAAGAGAACTAAAGGTTTAATTGTTGTTGTTGTTGTTGTTGTTGTTGTTGTTGTTGTTGTTGTTGTTGTTTTTGTTGTTGTTCCTTCTTTTGATCATGAAGAACACAAAGGACATAGTTTGCTTTTCTTGATGTAACACTACAAAATTTTCTAACATTTTTAATTTAAATAAATAATCAGATCTTTCAAATTTTCAGAATACAAAAATTTGAATACACAAGAGAACGTGGTCATCTGTTCAAAGGCAATGAGTTTAAATAATACCTCCAACAAAATTTGTGTTGTCTACGAAGATGCCAATATGGTGCCGTGCGTCTTCATCGTCATCTTGAATTTAGCTGTCGCTTGTTGGGTCATGATGAAGAAAAAGCTCCGAAACATAAAATCGTACCAGCTGTTTGTAAACGTGGTCCTAGGACACATACTCATTGGCGTTTTCAATTTCTCCGAACGATTCGATAGATCACTAATTTTAAGCTGGTGCACATATTCTGCAGTGACACACATGGATATCAGTCTAATGATTCTGACTGCTGATCGGTTTCTGGCTGTAAAATTTCAATTTTATTATCGCAGAAAATCGAAGTATTTGCACGCGTTTTCATTGCAATAAGCTGGATTGTAGCTATCATTCTGTTTTTGATCCAGGCCAATTCAGACGGAAACGTAACTGGCGATGGTTCCATGATCATCATGATAGCTGGTAAAACTTTATTTATTGCAGTACTTTTGGTTGCAAATGTGATTGTTTATCGAAAGATGAGACGTCCAGGTATCAGCAGAATATCAAGAACTCCATCTGGTAAAGTACTTTTACATCATTTGGTTTTGAATCACACTGGCATCTTCCTGCAAATAGTTGTTCTGTTTTGTTTTTTCTTAAAGGGATTTCCGCACTTTTTACAATATTTGATAGATTAGACAGTTTTAATACGAAGATCACCAAAAATAATATCTTTTTAATTACATTTACTTCCTGATCAAAATATCTGTTGATCTTCATCTTCATATCTGTCCGCCATTACGAGTTTTTAACTGCTTGCTTGGATCAGATGAATGTAAACTCGGTCCAGCTCCTTTACAACTTGTGATGTCATAAGAAAGTAAGGAGATTACGATCCTTACGATGACTAAAAAAACATGTTATGATCGTTCCACCTTTATAATACGTTTTTGAAATATCGAGATAAAGAAAAACAATACATAATATGCTGAAAGAAACTGAGCCTCCTCACAGATCTTTGGAATGCACAATTTTCAGCTCACAATATAACCTATAAAAAGACCTAAGTACGAAAAGATACCTGTGTTTAACAACTCAAGCACATTTTGTTTCCTGCGTCGAGACAGAATATATATGGGACACAGTCTACGGCAATTGTTCCAAATTTTGCCCAAATTGCCCTTTTTTGGCCGAATTATCCAAAATGATTCCCAAATTCGAAATCAGCACCATTCAATTATTCTACATACATGCAACTTTTCATGAAAATTGAAGCACTTTCGAAAGTTGGTCCAAATTTTGCCTAAATCATCCTTTTTTTTCCAAAAATATCGAAAATGTTTCTCAAATTCGAAATCAGCATCATTGAATTGTTTTACGCAACGCAAATTCTTATGAAAATTAAAGAACGAAAGTTGGCCCACATTTTGCCTGAATTGGCTTTTTGATCGACGATATCAACAATAACAGTATACCACACGAAAAAAATGTTCGAGTTCTTCTTGATCTGGCTGCAAGACCACTTCGTGTGAAATGTCATGATTTTTACTGTGACGTCATTTTTGTAAGGTTTTTGGGATCCCAGGACGATCGACGAAACCAATATCTGCGTTCGCTTCGCACGCGCAGATAATTTGGGCCTCGTCTGAACACCATTTTTCGATTGGGCGCCCCTTTTTAGAACGGAGGGGGCGGTCATTCGAGAAAGGGGACTCGCTCATTAGATATTTTTCATAAAAAAGGGGGCGCTCATTCGAGTAAATACGGCAGTATTTTTGTAAACGTTCTTTACTTCACGATAATCTGGAGGGATCATACGTTGAAGAATAAAATATTAAAAGTGGTCTCAATTTCTTCATCATCCGTGAATTTAAGACCGATATTTTTGGTTTTCATACATAGTGAACTTCCTTATTTTCAGTACATTTCTCCATACAAAACTATATTCGGTATTATGCCTAACTAAATCTGGAGCGAGCAAAACAAACTATGCGGCAAGAAGGGGAAAGATGGTGGTGAAGGAAGAAGGTAAATAGTGGAATGTATAACCCAGTGTGATATGTAAATGGCTCTGGAGTATAAATATCTTATCAAATCGTTATTTTGGCTAATTTTAGTTGTTTTCTGAAAATATTGTAAAGAGTGCAGGAATCCCTTTAAGAAATGCGATTATTTTAAGTGAGATTCCTAATTATTCTTAAACAACAGATGTAGTAGAACCTGAATGACTCATTCTAGTTTAAAGTTTCTCTCAGTTTTTTCTATAAGAAGTTTTTAAAAAAGACTTTGAAATTAACTGAATACCACAAAACAAAATAGTGTTTTTATAAGGAACCACTTATTATATGAAATTTAAGAAACTTTTGGAACTAACATAGTGTGCCAGTTTCCAAATAAGAAACTTTTTTACAAACCTTCATGATTCATCATGATTCTTATCATGTTCTTAATTTTCAGAATTTTTGAACCGAGTGATCATCATAAAGAAGAGATTTTAAGGAGGGGATAGAAAGGAGATGTAATTGGTGTAATTCTACCTTTGCATTGTTTAAATGACCTTTTCCTTTTTTACATTCTAAAGGAGCGAGTCCATGTAGAATATCTTTTGAGAAGGCAAAACTTTACGTTTGTTTTGGAGCAGTTTTAACTTACGCGGTGTGTTAGTTGCCGATGGTGTTACTTAAATTACTCGAGTATTCTCTGCAGTTGGTACCCATTCACGAAATCTTTCTCTGGACAAATTTCTGTGCAAACGTGAATTCTCTATCAGATCCGTTGATTTTCATTCGATTCAACAAGAGCGTGAATGTTTGCAGACGAAGTAGAAAGACGTCACACTCATTTCAAATGTCGGAAAACAAAGACGTCAAAATAACTGATCAAGTTATGCCAATCAATTAAATAAGACATAAGGATGTGGGTGACGTCATATATTGTTTATTTTTTCATGCACGTTGGCATTGTCTCGTATGAAAAGAATTTAGTTCAAGTCAGTCAAACTTTGTGGTGAAATCAACATGGACAAGTTTACATAATTGGTTTCTGTAATTAAAATGCAAAAAGTTTATCTATTTCTTGATTTGGGATTCTATTCATTCGTTTGTTATTGAATCACATATGTGCTTACTTTTTCATTGTTTAGAGGATTAATTATACGGAAACAATTTTCCAAAGATTTTCAAGTTGAATTTATATAGATGCAACTCCATAAAACGTAACCAGTTTCATAGTTTTCTGAAGAGAAATGGAAAAAGCCATTTTTATGGATTTTAATGGTTTTTAGTGGTTATTTAGGGTAACTCTCGCTTGTTGTTGTTGTTTGTTTATTTATTTTAATCGACCTTTATTTACGTTAATAAAATCACAAGAGAATGTATAGTCTTGGAGAAACTTATAATGAAATAGAGGCTTGAGGGCTTGAGGGTCATTATAGGGCGTTAAAGGGCGTTAAAGGGCTGATCTCCACTCTATATTTGATTAGATAATTTTTATTTTATTGACAGAAAAGAAGACTGTTTGTATTCCTCAGGCTTGGCAAGATATTTGCAATAAGAAATTTTGTATCGCGAAGTGTAGTAAACGAAAATCGTCTGGTGAAGATTCGCCTATAAGTTGTACTACAGCTGACTCTCGATAAGTGAAACCCGGATAAGTGGAACTTCTGATATGTGGAACCATTTTCATTGGTCCATTGGATTTGCCTTAACAAAGGCCAACTTTGGATAAGTGGAAAATTCGCTAAGTGGAACCATTTTCTTCGGTCAATATCGAGAGTCAACTGTAATAGTAAAACTTGTTTCGGAAATATATAAGACAGAAATTAAGTTTCTGAACAATTTTTTGCAGTGACAGAAAAGAAAGAGCTGTGAGGGAGGTGGTGACGTGCGGTGGAACCAAAAAGTGTGTCCGCGATAAGGAGAAAAGACATCTGTTCCTGGAAAAAGTTGTCCGATATAAGATGGTGTCCGCTATACATATGCTATAGGTTTTATTCTGCATTCTGAAACTGAAGAGTGGATCTAGAGCTGGAGGTTTGCCCAAAATGCTCTTCCCCATCCATCAAAATGGCTGACGAAAAACAGAAACAAGTAGTTGCATGGTTCCAAAACATTCAAAAAACAAACATTTGATATTCCCACCGGAGAAAAAATGTTAGCCAAAATGTTGGCGTGGTGTTCCAATTGTTGGACAATATTTGTGAACCTATTCAGAAATGTTGACTGGCAAACCCTTTTTCCTCCCCAACATTGTGATTACATAAAAAAAAAGGACGTGTTAAACTGTATCAACATTATCACGCCAACATCTTCAACAAGTGAGTTTTTCGCTCTCACGCCAACATGTTGAACAATTGCTTCAAGTAAACTTTACGCCCTCACGCCATCTATATTGAACGACCATGCATCAAGTGAACTTTACGCCCTTGTCTTAAAACGTTTAAATTTGGCTGATTACATTTCTTTTTTAATATTTTCTTATTACTTCCTTTGTGCCGCATTTTTTTCGTTTTAAGGAATTTTTAATCGTATGATCTTGCGACTTATGATGAAATTTTAATGATCAAGAAATCAGCTTGTTTTGCCAGTGAAACTTATTTCTCAACACCTACTTGAGAGATATGAGTTATAAATTGTTTAACAGTAATAAAAACATTGCCAACCTTGTCCTTGAACACGAAGGATACCTGTTGGCTCTTATTACGCTGGCCATTAATGACGTTAGTTTTATGATTTCGCGTGAAAAGAGCCGGCGTTACATGTTAGTCTGCGAAGTTTAACAGTAAAAAAAAACGCTGTTAAAGGCCGGTGTAAAAGGGGCCGATGTTGATTTAGGGCGGCGTAATAAGCGCCAGAGGCGGAACTGGAGCATAGGTAAAATTTATGGAGGAGAGTTAAGTTATTTAGAAAAGAAAAGAAAAACGTGCAAGTAACCTAATCAACACTTGAAAAAAATTTCGTGACGCTGTCGTCCTCCACTTTTTTGCCTAACCCTATATCCGCCACTGAGGGGAAGTGTTAAATGATGTTGACTTAGGGCTGGCGTAATAAGGGCCAACGAGGTATTACCACGCACAGAAATTGATAGCATCCTCAAAACTTCCTAAATACAATATCCTGGAACTAAGTTGATATCTCAAATGTGACCACAGTGACGAATATTCATACGTTTTGGCAAGTAAATAAATTCTGCGTTTATTTTTATTTCAAGCGTTCGTGTTTCCCGTTTTTATTTCAAGCGTTCGTGTTTCCCGTTTCATTATGAATGACGCCATTTTCTCGAGTTTTGAAATAAAGTATATCTGTTTTGTAGAGGGCTCAAGAAATGCCATTCGAAAGGTTTGTTTTTGTGGTACGTGCTTCTTGTGGGAAGTCATCTACATGATCATGTCTAACAAAAACAAGCAGGATTTGGTAATAACAGGAGAGCTGTGTAGCTTAAATGTGTTATCCGACTGATTATACAGAGCTTAAATTGTTTGATCTCAAATATTTGCTTTAAAAAGAAAAGTCCAAGTTGAATGTTGGAACTATTTAAAACGGAATAAATACAAGTTTTTTTAATAAACCATTTTATAAGAAACTAAGTAACGGATCTAGCCGTTAAAATTTAAGAAACTTTTGGAACTAAGATTTTCAAAAATAAGCAACTTTTTGGCAAACCTCAAACATTGATAAAACTCCGATAATCGACGACTTTAATAGAATTGATATAATTCTGGAAGATTGAAATGTTTATTTACTGTATAGTTGAAATATTGCATGAAACGCATTCTCGAATTCAATGTATTTTCTCTCAAAATCAAAATTGTAATAAGAAACTCGTTTAGAAAGTCTTAAAACTAAATTCACTAACTAGATTAAAAACCTTTTGAAACTTAACCATAATTTAATCAAACGGTGTAGATTTAAACTAAACTAAACTTAAATTATATTCCAAAATCCTTCAAGATCAATTTTTGAAACCCAGATTTATTTCGTAAATGGAAATAGATTCAATAAAAATTAGATTTGTTTGATCCTGAGTAATAATGTAGTGACGTATTTTGTCAAAATAAATAGAATGAAGTAATTTCCACAAGTTATTAATTAAATATTTTTATGCTTCTTATTCATGAAATTGGTTGTCAATTTCATTCTTTACTAAAAAATTCAACTTAAGCCCGCGATACATGATCAAATTTGTCAAATTTATGAATCAATTGTCGAATTTGAAAGTTTAGTGATACACGCTTTCGGTTTTTCGAAATGGAATTGTTCATGGTTCGCTCATGTTTTTCAAAACGTCAATATTGCATAACGTGATTGGTTAAACACATGTTCCGCTACAATTTTAAAGAAGCTAATTGGTTGACGTTACTGAACATGTCCAACTTTTAAAATGTTGAAATCGACATGTTGAATCCATTTCCATTTGTCGATATCGAAAAAAATTGATTCGATAAATTTTATTGTGTATCGTGGGGAAATTTTCTACACAAATGTGGTCGAAAAGATGTTGGAAGTATTTCAAATTTCTACAAACACGAGCAGTTAAGCCAATTAATTTACGTTCATTCTTAAAGATTTCAAACCACGTTGTTTACCAATAAATAAAATTTCATGTCATACAAAACTGAGTCTTACGTAACGCACTGACGCTTTTGTGCTATTTGTTTTGGTTTTTCGAACCTTACTTCGTACGTGCGAAAGTTTTAATCCAGCATGAAACTGGAAGAATGCGTGATCCATTTAAATAGCAGGTTAACTCAATGAATCAATAATGATTTTTTCTAATAAAAACTAAGGAAATTACTTCACTGCACGTGATTCACTTGTAATTTTTGGGTGTAAAATGATTTATGACGACATTATTTTGACGGGACAAATTTGTCACTATCTAATTTGGACGGGAAATAAGTGCTTTAAAATCGACGGATATGTCACTGCTAATCTTTATTTGCTGACGCGTGAACCTTGCTTAAAACTGATGTTTTCAACACACACTGTTTTTATTGTATTTTTCTGTGAGTTTATTCTGTGGTATTTTTTATAGAATACTTTGTTGTTTTTACACAAGTTTGTAAACACATGAGTACTTTGAACATCCTACAGTATCTCTTGTTTATACACTTCATTGGGAGGTGATAAGGTTCAAATGTACATATAACGCGTCAGATATTTTATTTCATATATCTACTCTGTACTGTCAACATATTTTCGCTATGAAAATCTAACATCAACAAAAAAATATTCAAAGATGGCTGTTAAAACAGGGATTTCAAAAAGTTTGTTTGTCAATACGAATGCAAGTGTTTTTAATCACAAAGAGGAAACATCAACGATGTTATTACTATTAAATGCAATTGCTGAACTCAGGAATAAAAACATTAAAAAAGCAATTGTCGAATTTAATCAGAGTTTTATTGAGAGTAAGGAGAATGAAGATTTATTTTTATCTAAACTTTTAGAATTGAGTTATCCAGATTTAGAGATTCTATTTCTTTGTTTCTGTGGACCAGAAAAGAATCGAAGATCATCGAAACAGCATGAAAAACGAACGAGCGTGAAGAAAAAATCTTCCATCGGCGATTCAAGTTTCTTCAACGGAGCATTCGAAGGTGAAATCAAAACCAACCAACCAAACAGTTCGCTTGGTCGCAAAAAAAGCTTGCAGGAGGAGAACACACAAGGCAGAAACTGTCTGCGGAAGAGCTTTTACTTAAGAAGAGACATTCAAAAAGCTGAGAATAGGAATGAGAATTTCAAAATAATTTTGGAAATACATTTGAAAGTTGAGAACTTTTACCCTTGCATTTTATTGTTTGTTGAAGAGGATATGAAGTCGTATCAGGAATATTTGGTTTCATCGTTAGACAATTCGCAAAAGTTCAAAATGTTTCAGTTATGCATTTTTGTAGCGTCGAACATAACGCAAAAACAGTCATTTCTTACGAACGTTGAAATCAAGTCTTGCATCGAACATTGTCTCTTAGCTTGTAAACTTTTGCCGAATGAAGAAAAACCGTACGAACTATTATCCCGAATACACAGAAAGGCAAACGAGACAGAAAAAGCGTTAGCTGTCGTTAACACGTTCTTTGAAGAAGTGAATGGCAGTTCCGACACGTTGTTTATGCAAAAAATACTCTGCCTGATTGACATGGGAGAACTTAAGAAAGCAATGTCAATGGTTAGCCATTCAATCGGAAAGAAAGAGGCCAACATAGCCGTGGAGTTACATATACTGAAAACACTCCTGTATATCTTGTGTGGCGAACCAAGTAGCGGTTATGACACCTTCCGCTCATTTCAAATCGATGAAAACCGGGGTACAGTAATAAAGTTTCTCGAACAGTTAAGTACGAGCCATCTTCATATAATATTAAACGAAACTAGATCGCATTTCCAGAACCTCTTACAAGAGGCTAAAGAAGCTGACGATGTTGATGAGAAAATGTTTGTGAATGAGGTGCGAAAGTTCCTCCTTATCGTCGGTCATTTGCTGGCTATAAAGAATCCGGAGGACATGAACTTCACGCAACTTTATGTGAACTGTTTATACCTTTGTGGGGAGTCAGACACTGCTCAAGCCTACTTGGTAAAAATGGTGAAAGAACATCCTTCAGAACGCTGGCCGATGATATACCTGGCAAATTTAAGAGTAAAGCTAGGTGCATATATCGCGGGAACAGAGGACTTTCGTACTTTGTATAATATGTGGGGTATGGATCAGTTGAGTGCTGATTTAGCTGCACTTTCGTCGGAGGACCGACAAGAGATTGCGCGAGTTCATCGTCTTCACGGTTTTCGGTTTCTAAGAAACGATGGCTTCCGAGAATCGTCGGAATGTTTTTCGGTCGCAATAGCTGCACTCGGAGTTGCCGCGACTGGTTTGCTGTTATCAAGGGCTTTGTGTTATATGCATTTGAACGAATTCAAGCGTGCTAATGAAGACTTTCAAAAATGTTTAGAAGTTGACGATACCATATCCGCAGCCTTATGTGCTCGTGCAGTATTATATGCAGTCACCACGCACGTAGAAGAAGCAATAGCCGATTTTCGCAAAGCGTTTTCATATGATCCAACTGCTTGCATGCAATGTTTAACAAAACTGCCACTGGAGCATGTTTTAACCTTTTCTCAACTAGTGATTCAATATATCAAGCAAGAATTGGAAAACATCTCGGAACTGAGGAAAAAACAATACGATATTAACGAGTTGAACAAGTTAGGGCCAAACGAACTAGCCAAAGATTTGGACAAAGACATAATTGCATACTGTGACTTTCTATGTAAAGTGTTTCCGACAAGTATCGATTATGTGTGTACTTATATCGAGTGCTTGTATGTTGCGAAAGAATACGGTGCAGCACAATTCGAGTGTAACAACGCCATAAAGAACTTCACCAATGAGTCGAGTTTTTACGCCTGGAAAACTGTCCTACTTGTGCAACAAAGGAAATACGAAGACGCCATGGCGTCATTGATAAGCGTTAAAAAATCTGCTGACGAAATAAATCACATCTTGTCGTACTTGAATGGAAAAGCTCTTCAGCAGATATTCGACAAAGTGATGAGGAAAGCCCAAAGTTCTGACGAAAATGAAAAACACGGCGAAAGCCTGCTCTATTATAACGTGGCCGTCATATTAAACAACAAAAGCGAGGAGGCGTTGCGCGGCCGGTTGGAATGTTACGACAGAATTGGGGAGAGGAAGAAATGGCTCAGAGATCTAAGCAAAATCATCCAATTACAACCTCGGGCTGATGATTTATGTCTACGTGCTCGTTATCAACAATTGCAAGGCGAAGATCTGAAGGCGTGCGAAGACTACATTTACTCTCTGGAAATGGAGGAAAAGAGAACTATAGAGATTGCTACTGGCAACTCCAACGGCGAGGATGTTGTGCAGTTATTTCACACGTGTGCATGGTACATGGTGGAGATGGAGAAACCACGTGAGGTATTTCGGTTGTGCGAAGCTGGATTGAAATTTGATCCGACCCATAAAAGTTTAAGACAATTAAAAGAGAAGACAAGGTCGCATGTTAATAAATGTGTTATTCAGTAAACGAACATGATGTTGTTTTGGGTTTTTTTTGTTTTTTTTTCAAAAATTAAAAAATAATTTTTTTTCACGTTTTTGTTTGTTTAGTTTGCTTTTTTCTTGTTTACTTGTTTTTCTCACTCTTTCTTGATTTGTTTTGAAACATTGATGGATAAAGCTTTCATTCTCCACCAACATGAATAAACTAGGCATAATTTCTAAGAATCGTAATGTGAGACAACTTTTATGAGGAGATCAAAATAGTAAAGAACAGCAGATTGAAAAAATACCTCAAACAGGTGCATGTGTGTGTAGAGCCTTAATCGAATCAATCGTTTTTAAAATGAATTTTGTGATTTTCAAATTTTCGTAACTCTTTCCGAAGTTTCATAGTTCTTCCTGAATACAAACACTTCCAGGAATAGTTACCTAGACATTTTTTCCTTCGAAGTTATATTCAAAAAACTTTTTTAAAACAAATGTTTCTTTCGCATAAAGAAATTATAACAGTAAAATATACGAAAAAAAAAAAAAGACTTCGTGTAAATAAAAGACTTATATATAGAAATGTTTTTTGTTTTTTTAAAGAAATTTCTTCTTATTAACGAATTTGTAGATAAAATAATATTGAAGAAAAATTGTATTTTCCTCCATTGTGTTCAATCCCGAAATAACCCCAAAAACATTATTAGGAGATGAACATGCCCCTATAGATGTTATGGAAAAAGTTTGCTGCGCCTTCGGGCAAATTTAGGGCAATGCTATACGTATCTATAAGTCAACTTCCCAGTTGCAACTCGGTGGGCGAAAGAACCAACCGATATGGATGGAAGTCAATAAAAAATCCGCTATGAAGGGTCTAAGAATGCTCTTAACACACCTTTCTTCGACTGACCTCGATGTCAAGTGACGATGGTTTAGAACATTTAAGAGGACTTAAAATTAATTTTAACACAAACAACAATAAACAGCAACAACAAAAATATTGTTAGTTGAGGTTTGGTATGCTTAGCTTGTTTGTAGCTGGCAACGCATGTGTCATGATGACTATAAGCAAACTCGTCCGCAGGGCTTCTTGTATATCGCCAATATATCGAAAAGGCGAGAACGTGGTTGGCCTATAAGAAAAATACACATGTATTTACATTAAAAACACTGCCATGGTAACATGAGATTTGTTGGGTAGAAAGTTCCGATTAGTTGGTGTAAGGCCAACACACGCCGATCAGAAAATAGCAAAATGAAAAGAAAGTATTTTAATAAATAAAATTTACAAGCAGAATCACATCGTCGGGCTATAAACACATGTAATACAAATAATTTATCTATTTTGACGAGTAGGACTGTCCAGCTTGGTTTAAACTTGGCGTGTCCGTTACAAAAACATTTGATATAACGAGGTAAAACCTGAGTCTAACCTCGCTTGCACCATAAACTTTGGCGCAGAGAAATTTTCTAAAAAAACATTTTCCATCTCTGAGTAAAGATTTGACTGAATCTTTTCTTTTCTTCTTCTTCCTTTTCAAAACGAATCGAAGAAATATCGAGATGCCATTATGCATACACATTTTTTTAATGCGAACTAATGATATAAGAACAAAGGCTTTGAATGTCTTAAAGTTAAGAACATGCTAAGCACATTCGTGACTTAGGGGGTGATCACATTAGAAAATTCAGCCCAGTCAAGCGGGATAGCCCGCTAAACCGAGATCTCGCTATCATTAAAAAACTCTTATAAATTTAGATGTGTGATCACATTGTCTCGCCTTGTCTAAACGAGTTCTCGGGAAAGCGGGCTGATATTTTCTCATGTGATTGCTCAACTGGGTCAGCCCGTTTAACTGGTGATTGTCTTTTTTTATTTGAATGGAAAATAACAATGGAAAATTAAACTTCCATCACGTGACATTAACCACCCGGTTAGCCGGGCTGAAATTTTCTCATGTGATGGGTTGAAAATAATTCAGCCCGCCTAACCGGGCTGGCTCGCCTCATGTGATCAGCCCCTTATGGAATGTTTGTTCTTAAGAAAATATTTTTAAGATTTCCCCATAAAGGGAGAAATCTTATTTATTTAGGCTTTCTGTCTATCGACTAGGAGTTGCGCTGCAACCGTTTTTCTGCCCATTCCGAATCGGTTATCAGTTTTTAAATGGCGGAAGTCCGTGTCGAGAAGCGTATTATATATAATGTTTATATATAATGTTTTTTATATCCATGGTTTCGATGATGATGTATAAAATTAAGTTAAATTTTAAAAAAGCTTTCAGAAAATCTAAAGAAGTATTTTCTTGTTACATTTTACAATAAAACCTCATTATATAACACAAGAATTATTAGAACAGTACCAACTGAACTCCATTAGAAGATGAATTCGAATTTAAGATATTCAATAATATGAAAATATTAAGAACCGTATTCAAAGTTGAATAGTTTCGAAAGCTTCATATCAGATCCGAGTGTTCTTATGAAGAAAACAAAACACGTTTGAATGAATCATCCTTGTCACGTAGGCGATTTTAATTGTACGGTGTGTGGGACTGGCATCTATCGAAGTAATTACTATGTAATTTTCTTGGTTCATTGTACATCATATCTAAATTTTTGCTTATGTTTTCTTTTCAAAAAACAATAGACGTTTTTCTCAATGATATCGGCTATCAAATCATGGACGTATATACGTCTTTATACGTCCATGATCAAATCTAGCAATATATAATAATATACGGGGGAATATTCTCTACTTTAATTTAGCGGTGTCGTGCTTCGTCGTTAATTGCATTAATTAAAAAAGTGACTCAAAGATTTGTCGCCCTCTTTAGGTAGCTGATCATTCACGATGGTATCTTCGGACCACTGCTCTTGCTTATTCCTGTCAAGCGATTTGAATTTTCTGCTGAGTAATCACGAAACTTCAGACATTGGATATTGTTGTCATTGACGTAATTTCGACCGAAATTTAAAACTGGATTGTCATTGTCATCTAGAAGTTCTTTCATTACAAAACAAATTCACGCTTGTTTTTATGTGGTGGCCTGTTTTATTTTTAACCGGCCTGTTTCATGCACACCTACATAATAATAGACAAATTACTGCATTATTGATTAGTTAATACCTGAAAATAGAAGTATTGCACCCTTATTTCTTATGAACATTATTAAGTGCCTTCGCCACAAAGACATCTTAAAACTCCCCCGTTCTATCTAGCAGAATAAACAACCTCCTCTTGGGAGTATTTCTTTCGCCAAAATTTGAGCGTGGTAGGGGAAAAATATTCACTTCTTTATTTTAGCGGTGTCGTGCTTCGTCGTTAATTTCACTAATTAAAAAAGTGGCGCAAAGATTTATCGGCCTCTTAAGGTAGCTGATCATTCACGATGGTATCTTCAGACAACTGCATTTGTTTATTCGTACAAAGTTTTCTTATAAAGCTTTTTTTATTACTAACAAATAGCGTGTTATGTTTATATATTACCATAGCAACTAATTACAGAGATAAAATGATACACAAGAATATAACAGTTTGTATAATAGAAAATGATAAATACAAATTAGCCTTTGGGGATAACAGGTAACAGGTAACAGGAATAAATAGAAATTATTCCTACACAAACAATTTGAATTTTCTGCTGAGTAATCACGAAACTTCAGACATTGGTATTGTTGCCATTGACGTAATTTCGACCGAAATTTAAAACTGGATTGTCATTGTCATCTAGAAGTTCTTTCATTACAAAACAAATTCAGGCTTGTTTTTATGTGGTAGCCTGTTTTATTTTTAACCGGCCTGTGTCATGCACGCCTACATAATAATAGACAAATTACTGCATTATTGATTAGTTAATACCTGAAAATAGAAGTATTGCGCCTTTATTTCGGTATCCGGACAATTCCCCGACGGACAATTCCCCGACGGATAACTCCCCGACGGACAACTCCCCGACGGACAATTCCCAACCGGACAATTCCCCCCACGGACAACTCCCCGACAGACAACTTCCCGACCGGACAATTCCCAACCGGACAATTCCCCGAACGGACAATTCCCCGAACGAGATTACAACCGTGTGCAACAATTGGCGATTTATCAAACGGAATACGTATATGTAGGTTTGTTATACACGCAAACGTAATCGCAAGTACATCCTATATTATTTAACATCCTATATCCCAGCCGGCACATGACGTAAAAACGACGTCGCTACAACGTCATATCAACGTCATGACGTTGGCTCGACGTTGTTGTGACGTCAAAATAACGTCGTGTTCAGGCAGGGATTAGTTAACATATCCAAATTTCTGTCAATATCGGGTAATTATTCCTTTTAACTGTCTCTAATTGTCAGTTCGGGGAATTGTCCGTTCGGGGAATTATCCGTGGGGGGAATTGTCCGGTTGGGAATTGTCCGGTCGGGGAGTTGTCTGTCGGGGAGTTGTCCGTGGGGGGAATTGTCCGGTTGGGAATTGTCCGTCGGGGAGTTGTCCGTCGGGGAGTTATCCGTCGGGGAATTGTCCGTCGGGGAATTGTCCGGTAATCATTAAAATACTAATAAATGAAGTCGTTGCCAAAATAAACTACCTTTAGGTAGTTCAAATTAAAAATACCGACTATAGAGCTTTCAGACCAGGGAATTTCTACAAAGAACTTTATAAAAGAAAGTGGAATCGAACGAAATATGCAAAAGCCAGTTTTCATCATTGAATGGCACAAATCGAAAGCCGGCGAGAGTAGTGTCCTCCGAAAACTAAAACCGAGTTGAATCCTGAAAACAATTAAAAAGACAATGGCCCGATTTATCAATTGGGTGAAAAACAGTCCTACTTAGCAAATGATCCCACATGTCTGCGGTCTAACTTAAAAATGTTTTTTTAGTTTGAATCAGGTGAGTCAATCTGGACAGTAGTCCGAAGATATATTCCAGACAGTGAGTTGCCCGAGGGAAATTAGCTCAACAGTAGCCCGACCGAACAACAACACGACTTGACCTTTTCTCTCGACAGACGTTCTTTTTATAAGAACACTCAACTCTGATGAAGAATTCAAACGTAAGCCTATAAAATTATTAACATATTTTTCGTGATATTAAATAGCTATAAGTACCATCGTTAACAATATTAGAGCTAACTAAAATATATCGCTCTCCATGACAACATAGTCATTTGAAAATTCCCTAGTATGGACACTCACAGTTTATCTTGCACTCACTTTGACTTGGAACTCCTCTGTCGGAAAAAACATTTATAAGCCTTGCTAATTCAGATTTTATGAAATCGAGGTACGACTATATTAATAGATAATCGAGCCCTTTCTTTTTTCATAATGGTTCCCCGAGGTTCGATAGGGCCATTTACAACTGATCTAAAAATTTTCATCAATTTTGGATACTTTCTGACATGTTTGACTTTAGATTGCTAATTCATACTGAAATACTCAATATTTATATTTTATGTAATCGATCATATTGCCATTCTATCTTTGGCTAGCCATCCAGCAAGCTTACGAATCCAATTTTCAATGTCCTACTTACACCAAGTTCTAGTCCGAGAAGCTCTATATGGCTTTTCTAATCAAGTTTCGAGTCCACTTTGTTTAAGGTTTTTGCTTGTTTTCTAGTTTATTTTTTATATTCAATGTTTATGCATTCACTAAAACTAAATTGTATACAATCCAATTACTTTTGTCCAAACCAAAATAAAGACAATTTGGTTTTAGACATTTACTTTCATGCTAGAAGAACCTGTGTAATATATTTATAGCAGGCATCAAATATTGGTGAAAACAAATGACATCCAATTGTTTCGGAATTCGGTTTTTGAAGATTAATCGCTGCCATTATCGGGAGACCCACTACGTTTCCGTGAACCGAAAATTACAAAAACAAACGAATTCAAGTAGAAGAAGATTAAGATTTAGATAGTAGAATTATCTTTGCATAAACTACGAGCGTAAGCTTATCTGCAATTGTACTTCTATGTAAAATGCAGCTTACCTACCCCTCCTTCCTCTACCACTCATAAAACGAAGAAATTTAATTTGATGTTTTTGCTCAGAAGATACGGATTTTCATGCAGAGTGGTCATGTGAAAATTGTTAACAAATTGGAGCATAAATAATTCTTTCATCACATCTGTTGTCAATATTATTACAGCTTCTGACCTTTAAAGCTTTGTGTAAACATTTTTATTGAATGATATCTAGAAACCAATAGCAGTCATGATGGGCAGAGTACCTATGTGGAAGGTGGGTTGTGGCCGATTGTTGCGTGATGTGTTATCCCTCTTTCAATAAAGTGTCCTTTTTTGAGAAAAGTACAAATTGCACCAATGTCTAACACGAAACCGAGGCGGTACATATGATACGTATTAATTGCACTGCAAAAAATCACTTTCCCATGATGATTTGTTCTTTATGAATTAGAAATGCTTCCCAGATAACGACTGTTCACACCATTTCACTTAGTAGAATTGGTATATTGGTAAACTCTAAAATAAGATTTTATCATAAAATTTATGCATCGTTTTCATTATACCTTAAGCCAAACATTTATTTGTTTCTTTGAGTTAGCAAAATGGGTATGGCGGATTTACGGTTGCCCATATATGACATTATTTAGCTTCGCCACTTATAACTAGCGGTACGGGAAAGACTTTCCCCCAGATATAGTGACTACCAGCGATGGATCTAGAGTGTAGTCGAAATTTGTGGAGGAGAATGTTAGCTATTAAAGTATAAAAGAAAAACGTGCAAGTAAGCCCATTGGTGATACAGACTGAAAACAGGTTAATGTGCCCCTCCACAAATTGCGACTACCTCTAGATCCGCCTCTGACTACCGATTATTCACGTGGTTAGGAAGAGATCAAGATGGCAGGTCGCGATGATTGGAAGAGACAAATAAACATGTTTTATAATAAAAATAGGCACGCATAGACGACTTTCTAGGTGACGTATTGTTCTTTTCCGATTATTTTGTTCTCTGAGGAGATTAAGATTTCAAAACGCATTAGCGCTTTTGCGTATTTTTGGGGCTGTTTGAAAATTGGTCAACACTTGCCTTAAAAAAAGCGTCGGAAACTGACGCTAACAGACGTTGCTTTAGTTTATACTGGGTGTGTTTCATTCGAAAATCAATATGTCAGGCAGTACGGAGTTTCTTTGCCCATATATTTTTTTGTTTTTCTGTAGCTCTTCCGACTAATTTAGTGTCGGACGGAAAAATCGATCATGTCACAATTACCTGCGTTTTCCACAGTTTTAGTAAGCTTAACACCTTATAAACCTATTTCATTTATTAATAGCGTAATAAAGGTGTATAAAATACTCGCATTTTTGCAAAGTAAACAATGCATCCGACTGGGACCCGTTACTGAAACTAGAAATAAAATAAAAATTCAAGTTTTTATTCACAACCACAACATTTGAAATATTTTAATGACATGTAAGGTTCAATATTCAAACTGGAAATATGTGCAACTATCGAAGTAATCATCTAGGAAAAAGAAAAACCGTTTTATTCTGCCCATTCGCCGCAAGAGTTTTCAGAATAAAACTTTTTTTCAGCAATTTTTTTCCTTCCGTCCGACACTAAAATAAAAGTAGCCATTCTACTGCAGATGAGAAGCCTTCATCCGAATGTTTCGCTTCAAATCGAATGTTTTAATGTTTAAACATCAAATTGGACGTTTTCATGTTTTTTGCGTCGTCTTTGACACCATGGAAGAGAATTTGCCAAGCAAAAAACGTGGTAAGATACTGTTAACTTTTTATTACCAGATCAGGTGCAATACCAGTGTATATGAAGTGTTTATTCATCCCATTCAAAACTGGAACTTTGAAATCTTCGCAATACTTCCCTAACTTACACAATTTTACACGTATATTTGTTTTAGAAGAAACCAAAGGCTCAAAAAAGTTGAGAAACTTTCGGTACTGGATTTTTCACAAAAAACAACGTCCGACACTAAAATAAAAGAAACCATTGTACGTGTAGTTTTTCATTTTGGTTTTGATTTTTCACAGTCAAACATTTTCTACCCTCAGGTTGTCCGAAGAAAGGAGAATACATTGGTCTGACAAACGCCGAAAAATGCAAACTCTACCGAGCGAAAAACAACTCCGACAATAAAAAAAAAGTTGATGCACTGAGGAAAAAGATATGGCGGGCAAAACTCAAAGAAAACCCCCATCGGTATGAGCTTTATAAGGTGAACGAGCGGTACCGGAAGTTGAAAAAAATCATCCAATGTTACCACTGACAACTCTGCTACCGACATTGTCATGGGAAGTCAATCTACTGAAGAAAGACCCGGGTCCTCAACTGGTCAAAATGATTCATCATCATCATCGATCTCTCCCAGTTCTTTTTCCAATAAGCAATCTCTACACCGCAGCTTGTCACGCGTGAACAATTTCTTACATAAGAGTCCGCATAAAAAGGCAGAAGTGATCGAGAAACTAGCGGAAAAGTACCTGGTGAAATTTCAGTTCAAGAAGAGCGCCCGTGGTAGACGTCGCAATGATTTGAATGAGGAAGAGAAGCATTGGTTAATAGAATTCCTTGCCCGAGCAGATTTGACATACACTAATCCTGGTAGAAAAGATAATGTTTATATTGGGAAAAAAGATGGTGAGCGCATTTACATACAAAGATTGTATCTTCTCTGGAACCTGAAAGACATCCTCGACATCCCAAACGGGACTGAAAAAATAGAAATAGCCAACTCCTTTAACCAAACTTTCGATAAATTATTGACTTTTTCGCAATTATACGATTTTTAAAATCACACAAGGAGTATTCTTACAATAAGAACATTCCACACGGCTCCTGTTTTTGCGATATTTGTGAGAATTCCGTTCTTCTTGCTAAGGGGTTAAATAAAAAGTTGGAAGATCCACTACCGACCAACCCTCACGATTTAGTGGAAAAGTTTGCATGTGACCTTAACATCAAAAAATGTGCATTGAATCAATGTGAAAGCTGTTCTTCAGAAAATTTTGATTTTGGTTCGAAAAAAAATGATGGTAATTCAGATTCTTCCGAGTCCGAAGAGGAACCTGACGACGACGAAGTAAAGTATTTCTCCTGGACCAAGATTGAAAAAAGAATTACAAAAGCTACATTCACCGTTGCTTTTGAGGATGCTGTTGCGACCATGAAAGAACAACTTAAAGTTTTGAAGGAGCATATTTTCGTCAAACGAATCCAAAACGAAGCATACAATTATCACAAAGATAGTTTAACAGATAATGATTTGCTGGTTCACGTTGATTTCGCCGAAAATTATCGCAATGATCAACAAAACGAAATTCAAAGCGCGTATTTTGGTCATCAGAGCTTTTCTCTTTTCACTTCATGCTGCTATTATAAAGATGACGAAAACATCTTGCAGCAAAAAAGCATCGTCATCGTAACTGAAAGCTCCGACCACAACAGAGTTACATCAATCAGTTCTTTAAAAAAAGTTGTTGAAATTGCGGAAAACATCTTAGGAAAGAACTTTCGTAAGTTGATCGTCTGGAGTGATGGTATGAGTGCACAGTTCCGTTCACGATTTGTCTTTAAATTATTAGCTGGTACCCTTTTTCTAGAGAAGGAAATTTCTTGGTTCTATAATGAGAGACACCACGGCAAAGGGCCGATGGACGGTGTAGGTGGAACTCTCAAAAATGTGGTCTTCCGAAAGGTCAAGTCAGGCCAGACCATCTTCTACACCCCGGAGGACTTTGCAAAAGTTTCCGTACAATTTGTGCCTTCAATCACAACCGTCTATCTACCAAAGGAAGAAGAAATTGCAGAGCAGAAAGATAAAGATAATGCCCCACTCATCAAGGACACACTGCAAGTTCATAAGCTTGAAAGATGTATAAACCAAAGAAACGAGAGTTCAATGAATTTTTTTAAAACGGCTGGAGATGAGGAACCATTCCATACTCAATGGTACAGCAAGGTTGGTGGACTGGTTTGTGGTCACAAAGAGTCTAATGCTCATGAAAATCAATGTGCAGAATGCTGTAAGCATTATTGCGAAGATGGGAGTGAGTGGTTAGAGTGTCCTGTATATAAAAAATGGTTTCATGAGACATGTTTTTATGTTTAGAATATTTGTATAGTTTTTTTGTCGGACGGAAAATGCGAACTTTCTCTTATCCATTTTAACTAATTCGAGATGAAAATTTGACATTTTGTAAATGCGGTGAATGATTTTCACAAAGAAACACTTAATATGAAAAGTTTAGATAAGTAGAGCTTTCCGAATTTTGTTCCTGTTTTCCTTAGTATTCAGATAGTCATATTTTTGCTATTTTTGTGTCGGACGGAACGATTCCTTAAATACTCTAATTGTGCGAAATGATGAAGCTGATTTATCGATATTTGCCTGAATTAACTGTATAACAATCTAATCTAACGTTTAATCACATTTCGGAGAAAAAATAAAACAAAAAGTTTTATCTGTACTTTCGTTCCGATATTCCGACATTCCGTCCGACATTTTATTGTACTGTTATCATAGCTAGATAGTATCAAAGCTTTGTCAAATTTAAAAGTTCCAAATTATTGTTCAAAATAAAGTTAATACCCTGGCAATAAATATATCTCAGTTTTTCTTTGTCTCTATCCGGAATTTCGATAAAATGAAATACTGAATCCAAAAATTTAAAATCATAATATTTATCGATTCCGTCCGACATAAAAATAAAACTACAAATATTTTTTTTCTGCGTTTGGTATTGCCTTTTTTCGAAACAATCCAACTAAATAGACCTATACCTGTCACACTAAACGCATGCAGGCTCATTGATTACTTATCAGTCGTTTTTGTAGAGTTGTAGAGTTATCGATTTTTCCGTCCGACATTTAATTAATAAAAAAAACAGCCCCTTGTATATATTTCCTTACTTTTACATTTTATACAAGTCATAAGCTTGCAATGGAAGTCATTAAAACATATAAACTCGTCTGTAGAAGCGGCAGATCTAGTATTGTTAAAAAAAATGTGGAGCCATGAAACGTCAAAAAAAATTTTCATTATTGAGTGTTGATAATGGTTATTTGCACGTTTTCTTTTACACTCTAAACACCTTTGCTCTCCTCCATAGATTTCGCGAAGCTCTAGATCTGCCTCTGTTACTCACACCCGTGGGAACTTTGTGTTCATTACGTTACATTGTTTATCAAAGTATCTTTAACTGAAAGCTATAGGTTAATGCAACAAGATACGATCATCACTAGTTTGCAGTGAAAACCTTGTTATTTCTGTCTGGGTTAAACGAGGTAATGGTTATATTGATTTTTTCAAACAAAAAAGAGAGACTTCCAACTGAAAATGTTAATGACCCATCTTGCTATCTTAACACACTTAAGTGCCCGTGGGAAAAGATCTCTTGAATACATATGTACGACTTGTCAAAAAATATATATGTAAAATATACTAAAAAAAGATCATACAATAATCATCAGGAGATATTGTTTCTTCAATCTAGCGGTCGCTTCTTCCTCCTTTCAATAGATCTTCTAGGGAGAGTATACCTTGTTAACACGTTTCTCGTAACATCTAGACCCGCCTATATGCATAGAAACATGATTGCTTCATTGAGTGTTGCCATACCGTTATCCCTGGTAAACTATGTTTTTTTTGGGTTTTTTGTTTTCCCACCAATATTTCATGCCTCCTATAAATAATTACACGTTTTTTTTTTATTAGAACCTCGTTTATAAGAACATTCAGGCTGAGATTTGGCCAAAATCTAAGAACATCGAAAGAACACTGCCAGGCTGAGATTGAGAAAAATAAATAAATCAGTCAATGTTTGATTGTTCAAATATAAAGAGCTATTTCTGATATCAGTCTATTTAGATATATACATAAACTACAATAAAACAACTTCTACCCCATCAAAATCCTCTATCCCTATAAAATCCTCTTCCCCATCAGTGTATCGTACTTTATATTTGCCAATACGGCTATTGAAATATCTGATCTCTCCTTTGTACCAGCCGCTCTCGTACAATGCTTTTAGCTACTTCACCCTCTAAAGGGGTACCCGAAGAAACAGCGTCAACCAAATCACTAACAACTTCTTTGACAATGGTTTGAACGAGATCATCGTTGTTTGTAGCGATAGCTTTCGTGGATGTTTGCTTCACCGCACTGAAATGAGAAGTTCCAAGATTTAATTTTACTTGCTGCGTGTTTTAACTCTCAGTCCAAAATCCTGCACTTCATTGTAAACTGGAAAGGTCCAAATTCAAATATTAGTAGCACAATGACCTCAATGTAATTCGAAAAATTAATGAAATAGTTATGTACAGTAATTGTCGTAAATTCGGTAGCTACGTAGAAAGAAAAAGACAAAAAAGGTAAAACTGTAACAAAAACTTACTTTGCATGCTTGCATTTCAAGTGAATACTGTAACCTTGCTCATTGAAAAATTTCATGTTGCAAAAATCACAATTTATTCGACGAGGTGGATCACTCTCAACATAATCTGGAATTTTTACGTCAATAAAGTTATTTCTGTGTTTAACCTTTTTGGTGAAAAGATATTTCCCAAGAGTAGTTTGACGCTTCATATTATCTCACCAAGGCACTTGTGTTGAGTGAAAAATGAAAAAGCACACATTTTGCATTCGCCTAAATTGTTTTTCTTTAATTCACTATGGGCCTCTATACAATTCCCAAAGGAAAAATTGACACTTCGAATAAAAAAAGTGTCTAGGATAATTCGTCTAATTATGAAGCCTTTTGTTTCAAATTTATCATATGTAGCTATGAAATGTTTTTTCAGGTGAAATGGATAAGGGTCCTTGTCAAATAATTTTTTTCTTGTTTTTTGTTTGAATTTCTATTAAGAACGTTAATAAGAACACCTGAGGCTGAAAATCTTCAGAAAAATAAGCACATCCAGCCTCAGCCGAAATTTAGGTGTTCTAATAAAAAAAAAAACGTGTACAAAGGTTCTTCTAGAATGTCTAAAACCAAATTGTCTTTATTGTGGGTAGGACAAAAGTAATGGGATTGTATACAATTTGGTTTTAGTGAATGCATAAACGTTGAATATAAAAATAAACCATGGGACGTCCATATGTCCAGTGGGCATGACATAAACATGATCTCGTTATCCCAGACCAAATCAACAAAGTTTTCACCACAAACTATCGAGATACTAATCCGTTCAGTTAGGACGTCCCAGAGACGACCCGGGGACGTCGAAAGTGAAGTCTAATCCGTCCGCTCGAGTAGGATGTCCAACAGGGACTTGAAGAGGACGTTCAAAGTATTTCTAGAGGACGTCCACAATGCTACGTGGACGAGAGATGGACGAGAGGACGTCCACGAGATCTCATGGATGGATGCGTGCCCACTGGGTGCCTCGTTCTTTCAAACAGAAAAAAGAGAATTTCAAGCGGAAAGTTTTAAGATACCAAGCCGTTTGATAGACACACTCCTAAAGCAGATGTAAAAATCGAAAACATGGAATCTTCGATGAGCGTTGTGAGGCGTGTTAAGTTGATGTCAAGGGAAGAAAAACATTCAATTAAGTTGCAAAAGTTTATAACCGAGTTCGATTTTACAAGAAAAATCTAAATCATAAATACATATCAAAATGTTTATGAGTCTGATGTTTGAACGGACTTGTGTCTTGTTCACAGAGTCTGTGGTCTTTTTGAACTGCGAGTCTGTTTTATATTGTTGATCTCATCTTTCAATGTTTTCAATAAAATTTCTGCTTCTTCTACACTCGCTGGAAGGTCAAATTGCCTGTAAGCCATAATGATAGTCGCAAGCTGAAAAAACTCATTACTACATCCAAATGCTAATGGTGGTGTGCACCAATTCGTGACCAGTGACAGTTCGTTAATAGGAACAGATAAACACATCTGGACGTCCACCAGGGCATTCACTGTTTCGGTTAAAGCGAATTCGATGACTATTCCACGAAGCAACATATTCGTCCAGTTCTTTCTGTAAGATATCCATAAAGGAAAGTCTAACTGCTTCAAGATGGTAACTCAATGACACATCAACGACACCCCTCTGTCACGGAGTCCTTAAAATAGTTCAATCCACCAATTCATTGGAGACCTCCGACATTGTGAGTACCAACTTTTTATTCTTTGGTTGCTTGTTGATGTTCCATATCTGAAACTGTTCCACCGTGAAAGCGAATCTAGTTGGTTGAGTCGACATTTTTCTTTTAATATCTTTGCATATCTTTTCAGAACCCCTGTCTACTATATAACTCTCAGAACTTTAGTCAGGAACTAACCGTATTCAAGAAATACGTTAGCGATTAAGCTAGAATTATTATTCCCTGGGCCCACTTTTAACCATAAAATATTTCGAGTGTAATCATCTATGCCACCGTGTATAGCAAATCCGTATGGTTTGAGCTTGTCGCAACCATCGAAATGCCATGCCAAGTTTTGTCCGCGACAACGGTACATTTATCTCAATACTCTCTGCACTGAAATTCGGGAAAGAGACCTTTTCTTTGATACATTCCATTAGGCTTTTAGCTTTTAGCACAAGACGCACAGTTTCATTGTCTGTAAAACGTATCCCTGTCGTTGCTTCACAATAATTTGCTGTCACGTGTGTAACCAAATAATTCTCCGTTACCGAACTATGGCACATGCAATCTTCGTCTATCAAGCAATGGCTGTCGGAAACGGTAAAATTCTGCCTAATTGTTACCGCTAGTTATACCTGGCGGAAAGTGTTTTCCACCAATAGACCTTTTCATAAATTACATCATTACATCCATCGCCTCGTTTTTGCCCTGAATATTAATTACGCTTGGGTCGTTTACAATAGGAAATGATAACACAGAAAAAAATGTTTCCCGATGTTTTTTAATAACACTGAAGTAGCTAATAATTATAAGGGTTTGAAACGAGGCAATGGATGTTGTGACGTAATTTATGAAAAGATCTATTGTCGGCTAGTTATAACTAGCGGAAAGTGTTTTACGCCAATTGTAACTGGCGGGAAGTTTGTACCGCTAGTTATAAGTGCCACAGCTAAAAAGATGTCATATATGGGCCGCCCGTATGTATTTTACGCTCATGTTATGGTTGGTTATGAAGAAAAGACGTTTTGAAAACAACTCTGTGTAAGGCTTAATATTGTCCATTGAATTGGTTATCATTTTAAATATTTGTCTAAATTTAGCAGACTGCTGACACTATTGAAAATCGTGGCAGTGAAAGATTGAGATTGGTTTTTAATATTTAAGCAAAATTCTGAAAATAATGTTGATACAGTTCTTGGTTGTAATTCCTATTGCTATTGACAAGATGCTGAGTGAAAATTGTTTGGATTTGTACCGGAGAAATTCTCCATCTTGCCTCTTTGATATATCCTTTTATTTGTCGCTGACTTTATTTACAGATTAAGGCTGCTTTATTGTGTTGTGAAAACTTTGAAAAGCAGCTCATGAACGAGGTTTTTCCATATAGCTTGACAGAGCTAGATACTATAGTGAAGGTTTTACTTTACTGAAATGTAGCTAACCCCCACTAACAAGCACAAGAAGAATAAAAAGTGTGTTTGGCTTTTGGAATTTTTGCTGTAAAATCCTCAAAACTGCTCTTTGAAGAACAACACACGGTATTCATTTTCAGTGCTATTTTTTTGAGTGAAGTCGAACCTCTGATGCTCACAAAGCCGGTGCTTATAAACAAAAGCGTGTATTTTTTTCCCTTCTTCATGAAGTCCTAACACTAATTCCTTTACAGGACCGTCCCTCTCTCTTTATCGAACATTTATCGATAGGAGGTAAAATATTTGAACACGTAATCTTCTTCACCTAAATTATTTTCATTGCTACTCAAGCCTATAAATAATCAACATTTATGTATTTCCAAAGATTTTTCCAGATTTCCGGTCTAACCAGATTGTAACTGAGAGATACGAAGTGCAAAGTTATAATGGGTTTCTCAAACCTTTGTGTGTGTGCTTTTCTATGAATCAGAAATACGAGCAACGCTAAAATGAAAAGGAGAGCTTTACTTTTTGCATAAAAATAACTTCTCCTGATAAAGTGTAAAACTACTATACAATTTTTTTTTATCAAGCAGTTTTTACATTTTATTCTCAGCACTTCTCAATAGAAAAAGATCAGCTGCTCCCGCGCTGACCAAAAAAAAAAAAAAAAAAAAAAAATCACTGCGAATATTTTTTCTTCTTCTTATATCGACGAAAATGATTTATTTATAAGACTGAAAAGAACAGTAATTTTGTTAAATTCACGCTAAAACGACAGGTGTGGGCGATAAAGCAAAAGATTGCAATCACAAGAAAACAACAACAAAAAACAAAACACAGTGCTTACTGTTTTTGAGAAGTTTAATCCGTTTGCCGGAATCACAAGTTTTAGCGGCCAGTATAATGGAAAACGTAGTTTTTTACGTGAAATTACCGATGCTGGTCCTGGCATTTTTTGGCCAATTGCCCATTATACACCAGTTGATTTTCAAGAAAGGTCTGCGGAAGGTGAAATCGAATAGATTACTGTTGAACATCTCCTTTGCTCACGTTAATCTTGTTGCAATGCACATGATGGATTTAGAAGACGACACGTGGCTTATGATTGCTGGTTTCATTGTTCTCAATACAAGTCTATTGTCTTTAAGTATCGAACGTTACATTTTCCTTCGATACAGACAGTGGAAAGGGAACGGAAACTTTACAAAGCGATCCAGTTCGAGATTTCTGTGTTTTCTTATGATGTCTGGTGGATGGATTATTGGAGGATTGGCGCTTATTTACATTCTCGTTAGCAACTATTCGTACCAAGTGCCAAATAAGACATTATTGATATGTGTTCTTTGTACTAGCACACTTGTGATGCTTGCAATGGTTCTGTTAAATATTGTTATTCTGAAGGTGTTTAGAAATACAATCACGAATATTTTAGCATTAGGTATGTTGTGCTTTTTGGTGACCTTGCTTTGCTTAGTTCCAAATCTCCTGATTATTCAACTTTGACGACCCCAATTTTGTTCCCAGGACTTTCTTACTTACTAAGAAGGCATGGCGACGCAAAGGCTAAAATACCCTGGGAACAGAGCGGTGGTGGCCCATCTAAATTGAGATGACAGCGTCATCATAAAACATTTTGTAGATATTATCAAGGAAAATATTTTACAGACCAAGCTTCCTGTTTTTTAGAGGATGAATCCAATTGGAAGAATGGCGTCCAAAACACCAAAAAAACTCAAATACAATCAACCATACTCAGTTCGAATCAAATGGAACAATATCCGACATGCTTATTTTCTGTGTTATTGCATACCGTGCTTTGGTTACCTTGGTTACTTTACAATACGTTTTCCCACCTTTTGGACGTTCGCGTTTCACCTTGGATGAGAATATCTACTGACGCGTTAGTGAATTTAAATTCAATTCTCTATCTAGGTGTGGTTTATTGTTTTCATAAAACATTGAGAAAAATGATTTGTATGGGACTACCTACATGCCGTATAGAATGTTTGCTATAACCCATCTTCAAAGTTGTTGGCGTTTTTGAAATCTAGACGTTCAATCTAGACGTTTCCTGCGATCATATTTAGGGGCGCTTGTTAAATAGAAGGCAACGCGGGACGTTTGACGGGACGGGATGGAAAACGAGATCCTACCAACAATCATTTTCGTGCTTATGAGGAGACATTATTGTTCTGGAACGATTTCATTCCGTCCCGGCAAGGCGAGTGTCCCGCTTGAGAGAAGCGGGATCCTACCCCAGCCGGGACGTTTTTTCTCGTGTAAACATTCTGTCCCGGGACGATTTCTACTAAAACGATTAAACAGCTAAATAACATTTGAATTTAAAACAATTTAAATTTTTTTGTGCTGCAAAACGATTTTGTCCCGTCTCGGCTGTATTTCCAGAATAACATCAACTTTATTAAAGTCGTCGTTTATCAGAGCTTTTATCAATGTTTGAGGTTTATCAAAAAGTTACTTATTTTGGAAATAGGGATAACTATCTTAGTTCCAAAAGTTTCTTAAATTTTGAAGGTTTCTTATAAAGTATAAATAATCTTATAACAAACAAACAAACAAACAAACAAACAAACAAACAAACAAACAAACAAACAAACAAACAAACAAACAAACAAACAAACAAACAAATAAACAAACAAACAAACAAACAAACAAACAAAATAAACAAAGCAGCCTTCATCTCGTTTCAGATCTTAGTTATCATGATAGACTTTTAGTTTAGTATGATAACAGAGCTTCAGGAAAACATTTTTTCCTTGATCGATCACATTTTTTGCAAGCGAAAGAAATGTCATTATCATTATCATATTTATTTTGACAATGACGTGACATTATCTGTTGCGCTCCATGGTATTAAATATGAATATTGAAAACGTTTTTGTAAGCGCATTCAAAGCGCATTATGAATTTCAAAGTGTGTTGATAGTGAAATTTCTGCAATTTTTTCAAGGAGCTTTTAAGTTAGCTCACCAGTGAAACCTCTCTATATAGCGGACACCATCGGGACCAAATATGTGTCTGCTATGAGGAAGTGTCCGTTAAGTAGGGGTTTGGAATTCAAGGAGGGAAAGGCATCTGTTCCTGGAAGTGTCCACTATATAGAGGTGTTCGTTATAAATAGGTTTTACTGCATCTCTCTTCAGAAGACCTGAAACCAGTTGATAGCCTTTACTGAGATATATTCTTCACTTTTTTTGAGAAAGATTTTTTTGTTGTTGTAACACAATGTATATTTTTTTAGATATTCCTTATTTTTCTCTGGTTATATTTTCTGATATTTTCTTGCATATTGTTATATATATATTGTATATTCTTGTATATTCTGATACAGTTTATAGAAAAACCATGTATTTTCAGGAAACCTGACAATTGATTACTTTTTTTTTTTTGGTGGCCATTAAATCTTGACGGCCATCGATCACGTGATATAAGCAAATAACGAAGTGTTCTGTGAAATGCATAAAAGAAGGTCAACCTTTTTGTTGAAAATAATTCAAAATAATTACTTGACTGTTTGGGCTTAATGCTGTACAGTTTGGATACAAGTCTTTAAATTGTTTTTCATGAAAACCATCTGCTTTCCCTTTCACCATCTGCTTTCCCTTCACCAATGTGCTGCAAGATTTGGGGATTCTACTTTTCAGTGGAAGTGGAAGAGCTAAAAGATATCATTTATGGGCCGCCCGTATGTATTTTAGGCGCATTGTATGGTTGGTTATGCAGAAAAGGTATCCTTAACACGTTTTGAAAACAACTCTGTGTAAGGCTTAATTTTGTTCATTGAATTGGTTGTTATTTTGAAGCATTTGTCTAAATTTAGCAGACTGCTGCTGGCACTCTTTAATAAGAAGCGCCCAGCCTTTTCTTTGTGTAGTGTTTGTTATAATAATATCTAATATCTAATATAATAATATATTGTCTTTAAAAAATTTATTTTCCATTAGTCATTCCCAGTGTGTTATTAACTGATTTTCAAAACAATTTTATAAACACCTCTCACCACACTCTATTCTGAGCGCACCTCCAATCAGCACCTCTCAAACTTTTAAAAATATTAATTAAACGCCCGGGGCGTTTAAAAGAGGAAAATCGGTATTTTAATAACACAAAAAAGATTAATCAATAAGTCTCCTCTTCTTATCTAATTCTTTTGATTCTTAATCTTCGTCTTTAGTATATCAAACACAAAAGCACATAATGAGTTGCAAGCAGCGTAAAAACAAAATCGGTTGGTGTTATCTCTTTTCGATAATCTAATCTGTACATAATCAACTTCGAACTCAGGCTTCATTGTCCATGATACATGTTTTTTTATAAGCAATATTTTATAAGCATATGGGGCTCAAATTTGTCAATAAACAAAGCCCAACACGAAAAACAAAACAAACGAAAACAAACGTACAAAGAACAAAACCTAAAACTAAAAAAAAAAGAGTATTAAATGAACATAATATTTTTGTAATTTTTGTAATGAATGTTCCATTAGTTTGATAAAAACCTGCGCTGGTCTACGTGAATAGACAAACACGTATATTTGGTCTTCTCGCGTAGATAATCAACAAGCAACAAGTAAGCAATGCGTTTCTTATAAAAAAAAGCACATGTCGGGTTCGAGGTTGGGACATGATGTAACAGATCAAAATGTTAACTATCAGATAGTCATTATAACTAGGTGGTCTGGAACTTAACAGACACGTCAAATCAAATTACATGCTATTCTAAGTTAGGTGAATATCACGTGATCCAGTATTCAACCTCGTACTCAGGTCGTTGACCAATATTATGATAGTGATAATCGTGTTCCAGTTTATTTATTTGCAAAATAAATAAGGTGGAGTTCTAGTCACCACCTCCTCCGTCATAAAACAGCAGGTGACCAGCCTTGTCAGGTTAAAAAACTTTGAATCAAATTACTGTCTTCCACACAAAGGACTCACTGTTAATTATTTTTTCTCTTCTTTTTCTTAAATCGATTGTCCTAGTTACGACCCCGTGCCAGCAAAATTATGTTCTAAGTACACGTGCAAAATATTTAGAAAGAACCGCGGGTCACGGCTATTACTTTTAATTCACCATATATGGTTTGAAAATGCAAATATATTTAGGTAAGAAAAATACTTGAAATAACTTTAGATCAGCCCTTACAGAATTAACAATAATAATAACGATAACAGTAATAATGGATTTATTTCAGCACATCCAAATTTACATTGACTCTTCGTCTGAAACACGATCGCGAGATAGTGTGTATGCCTGAACGTGTACAAAAACTAGAATATTTTTATATATTTATTATTTTTTATTTAAATGTTATAAACTTTATACACTTCTAGGCGATGCTTTATCCAAGTAATATCTTTTGCATTCAGGTTTGAAGTTCTTCATTTTTCGACGGTCTCTTAATGGTTTGGGTAGGTTATATAAATTCGTTTCGCTACAAATTGGTATGTTTTGATGGCGATGTCATTTTGCATTCTTACGAAATTGCTTATGAGATTTTTACGATTATAATTATAATTATGACTCCATAGGCTTTATTATGATGACGTTATTTATTGGGGAAAATATCGAGTCAATGAAAAACTTAATAAGCATAAAAAAACCCCATCATAAGTGATGTGACGCAATATATCGATGACATGCTATTTCGAAAAACAAAGGACTGCGGAGATCAAAACATTATGTTACGAAATTCCGACATTCCGTGACGCTATAAAAACGAACGTTTAATGAGGATGGCGTCAGTTGGGAATTTTGAACACACGTACTTAAGTAAGCCTCTCTGTCTGTTTGAAATCGCAGTAGTCGGTTTGTCCAGTTCTAAGTACAAGAAAGACATAACTTTCAGTGGCGGATCTAGAGGATAGTCGAAATTTGTGGAGGAGAATGTTCGGTATTATAGTATAAAAGAAAAACGTTCTTATAAGCCCCCTTGGTGATACAGACTGAAAACAGAAAATATGTTAATCTGCTCCTCCACAAACTCTGGATCTGCCGCTGACTTTCTTGGTAAATAGATAATAAATTATTTTTATGGCTGGAAAGAGAAAGCTGTTTGTATTTATCAAATTTCACCATAATCAGTTATCACCAATCCATGTTAGGTAATTGTAGTCATTAGGGAATTCCCTCTGGACACTTCGGTTTAATACGCACTCGCTCTGGTCACAGAATTACAATCAGTGCAAAGCAATTGATAAAAGACTTAGGATGGCCTTTCCATATTAATACATGGAGAAGATTGAGTGGGTATTAAGACAAGAATGATTTTTTATGTTTAGATAATTTTTTTTCAATCTATGCTTTTTATGATCTATGCAATGTATTTATTTATCATGTGATCAAAGAGGGAATGTTCAAATGACTATATTATCACACAGCAGTATCACACACATTACTTTGCAATGTCAACCACATAGAGATAATGGATCGAGGCAAATTTGGAGGCAAATTTCATATCTCATTTTTCTTATAACTATCAGTGCACATGGAGAGAAAGTGGCGCATTTGAACTCAACAGTGGATCCTGGAGTATGTTGAAAATTGTGTTGGAGCGCATTAACTAACATTCTCCTCCACAAATTTCGACATACCCTCTAGATCCGCCTCAACTTGTTTTAATGGCAAGTTGTTTTAATTTCCGGTGAACTTGACATAACATACAGTTTATGATTACTCGTTAAATTTTGTTTAGGTCAGCGATAATAAAGATGGATTATGCCTCGTTTCTTTGGTTTTATAAGCCTTTAGTTGGCCTTTAGTACGGGAAATTTGATGGTCTCAAATTGGCGGATAATATACAGTCTAAGCAATGTACTTCATTGTAGTAAAAAATTCATTTTGTCAAGTAAAGAAGCGTTTCTCTTATAAAGAGAAATATCTTCAACTATACAATACTTCGAAGACTGTCAGACGTCATACAGGAAAGATTCCTTAAAGCAAAAAGAACAAGCTTTACGGAACGAACTACTATATAAATTTGTTACCCATGGTAATAATCCAGTATTTTGATTATATTTTGTGAAACTTCATTGTAGAGATTGAAATTAATTATGTATCTATCTGTCTATCTATCTAATCCAGTGCGCGTTTCGGATTTCATTATCTTTGATTTTTCTCGTTTTATGGAGAAGTGTGTTGGCAATATACCAACACAGCATGTTAAGCCTCCGACGTTGTTGTCTCCGACACAACGATGTCGAATCAAATTTATCAAATTCGACAAGTTTGATCGTGCATCAGCAGATTTTTCAGTTCAATTTATTGGAGAACATGAGAAATTGAAAATAAATAAGCGTATAATGAACAATTTGATTGAAACAAATTGGCACCGTTATCACAAAACTTTCAAATTCGACCAGTTGTAATAGACAAATTTGATCGTGTATCGCCCGCTTTAACGCTGATTATTAAAACGACATTGTTATACAACACTAATTTACAACGTTTAAATCCCTCCGTATTATCACAGTCTGGGCGCTTTTTTTAGGGGGTCTCAAAAATGCGTAGGAGAGCATAAATTTAAATATAGTGCTATATGAGATTTCTATAATTCTTTTTTTTGTTGTTTTAGATAATTCTAATCTTACACAAAAAACAAAAAACATTTTAATTAAGATGCGAGAGGCAATGGATGTAGAACAGCTGAACGTGAGAACGACTGCTCTTTGTGAAAACTTTTGGCAATGGAGACTTGAAAATTTTCCGGAATTTGCGACGTTGGTTGGTTCACATAGATACGATGATCAACTCAATGATCTTGATCCAGGGACAATCACGAGAAGGAAAAACGAAGCGAAGCAGTGTTTGGAAGAGGTTCACACCTTAATGAAATTATATTTTCAAAATAATTTTCCTTTACCCTCAAACGTTGAACTACTTGCGTTGCAGTTAGATGTATTTATTACAGGTCATCATCAAAAAGCTTTTCTTTGTCCTGTAAATCGGTCCGACGGTCCTCATTTTAACATTATCAGACTTATAGAACATATGAAAACAAACACGATTGAGGACTATCGAAAGATTATAACTCGTTTATTAAAACTGGAAGTTCAGGTAGACCAGATAATTAATCTGATGAAAGAAGGGATTCGTTGTAAAGTGACCTTGCACGAACATTCCATATCAGTTGTCCCTTCGCAGTTAAATGTGTTAGTGAAAGAACCTTTTCAAAAGTCTCCGCTGGCCAAATGTTTCCAAACTCGTCCGGAATTAATCACTGATGAGGATTGGAGGGCCATAGTGAGAAGTGCCAAAAGCATTATTGGCACACGTGTCATACCAGCTCTTTCGAGATTGGCTGAGTTCATTTCCAATGACTATATGCTGCACACTCGTACAAACACAGGGGTAACTACAATACCGAAAGGCAAATCGTTTTACGAAGCCTGCTTGAATTATCACACGTCATCTTCTCTCACTCCTAGAGAAATTCACAACATCGGACTGAAGGAAGTGCAAAGGATTTACCAACGTATGCACGATTTGAAAAATCAAATGAATTTCACTGGCACGATTAATGACCTTCGAAATGCTTTGAACAAGGAGCATTACAAAAGCGAAGATGAAATGCTGGATCAATATGCCTGTGTTTGCAATCGAATTTGGAAGGAGCTACCAAAGATGTTTATTACACTTCCAAAGGAGAACTGTCAATTGAAACCCGTGCCAAAGGTGGAGCAAAATGTCTCCCCCACAGCTTATTATAAAGAAGGTGACGAGAATCGAGCTGGAGTCTTTTATGTCAACACATCAAATTTGCACGAAAGACGAAAGTTTGCAACGCTTGCGTTGTGTCTGCATGAGAGCATACCTGGCCATCATTTACAAAGTGAAGTCTTTTTGCGCAAGAAATCAAACGCTAAATTTCGGCGCTTTATTGAAGGAGGTAACTACCAAACGATACCTGCTAGATTTCCGTTGTATACGGCTTTTATGGAGGGATGGGGTTTGTATGCAGAGTATTTAGGCGAAGAAATGAACTTGTACAGCTCAACAGAACTGTTCGGTAGATTATGCAGTGAAATGCTTCGTGCAACACGATTAGTTGTTGATACCGGTTTGCACGCATTCAGTTGGTCGAAATCCTCAGCCGTTGATTATCTAGTCAAATATGTTGGTCTTTCAACATTGAACGCATCTTCTGAAGTAGATCGATATATCACTTGGCCTGGTCAAGCCTGCTCTTATAAAATTGGAGAGTTTAAAATATTGGAATTAAGAAATGGGGCTGCAAAAGCATTAGGGGATTTGTTCGATTTGCGTGAGTTTCATGATGTGGTGTTGTGCAATGGCGCCATTCCCTTGGACATTTTGGAAAGAAATGTACAAGAGTACATAAGATTCAAAACAGATTTAAAATAAACATTTTTCTCCTTCTGTGGTTCACAGTTCAATTCAATCATTAGTCATTAGAAAATTCCCTATGGTCTGGACGCTTTGGTTTATTTTGTACTCACTTTGATCACATGGTAATACTTACTTTAAGTGTCCAGGCTAGGGGGAAAGAATACTCCATTTCGTTTTATCGATTATAAATGAAGGATCTTTTAAACGCTTCATTTTATGAAGCAGACGATTGGCTAATCGGGGCTCAATCGTATCCAAGATTTTCATCCAAAATGCAA
Source organism: Turritopsis rubra (assembly GCA_039566895.2). Taxonomy (NCBI): domain Eukaryota; kingdom Metazoa; phylum Cnidaria; class Hydrozoa; order Anthoathecata; family Oceaniidae; genus Turritopsis; species Turritopsis rubra. The sequence continues at coordinate 10,127,787 of CM077626.1, read as the reverse complement.
AAATCTGTGTTGGATAAAATGTTAGATACGTTTGCGCGAACTCGAAAACTGATGTTGGATGAAATTATATATATTTCGAAATAAACTTTTCATCCAACATCATCCAACATATTTTAGGGTGTTTGTGTGTTGGAAGCATTTGTTTGTCGATTCATCCAACATTTCATGCGACATCCAACACGGAAAAAAAGACGATTTCTGTAGAGAATGACACTGATGATATTTTCACGGACATTTTGTGTAAAGGAAAAACAAAAAGGTTGACCAAGTTCTAAAAATAATAATTGGAAAACTCGTGTATCATTGTATACGTTATGATGTTGGATGCATGTTGGATGATAGCACAAAACGATTCGTTTGAGCCCCGCTTTAACAAGGAAGTAGCACCGAAAACAGTTTGGGCTTCAAGATTTGAAACTAATTCCATGCCTACAAAATTTACATATCCTCAGATCTCCAGATAAACTAGATAAATGAGCACTTTAAACAAAATTTCAGTAGAATATAGATGTATTTGTATTTCAATGTTACAATTGCATATTTTTTGTAAATAATTGCTATATTAGTAACTACATGTAAAATGGATAATTTCTGTGAAATATTGTTTTGTGTATGTTATATTAATTTTTCAGCATTTTCTTTCCGTGTATCTATCTATTTATTTATCTAAGGTTATCCATTCAGCTCTATTTTGACAGAAAGATAATTGTTGATATTAACTATTCGTTTTGTAATCGTTTGTAATCGTTTGTAATCGTTTTTTTTGTATGATATAATGCATACAAATAGCCACCTGATCGCTAATTAGAGAACTCTTTTATCATTCTCAGCATCTGATAAGTCTCTGTTTAAACCAGACAAAGTCTTCGTTTTTCATTTCCAGCATTTCACAAGCCTCTGTTTAAAACAGGCAAAGTCTTTGTGTATCATTCTCAGCATTTCGTAAGTCTCTGCTTAAACCTTACAACTTCTTTCAGTTTAGACATAGAATAATCTCTCTTGCGTCCGTGAAACTTAAAGGGATGTATGAAAGCCAATTGATGATTATAGACCTTCCAAAAAGTTCTGGCATCATACTCGTATTTCCCGAGATCTGGCATGTACACTCCATCCACTACAAGAATATTTTCAACCAGGTCGATGCTTCTTAATATGTTATGTACCGCAATTTCAAGGAATAAGCGTTTCTTGTACGCCAAATCTGATAGTCCAACGAACTGCTTTGAAAACGCTCCCGGGACGTAAAAGAAATCCGACCATCCTTTTCCACAGCGAGGCGACCCGTTACCGTTTTTCAAATAAACGTTCAAGGCTTTGACGGCTTTAAACTGTCTAAAGGACGCGTTATAAGCGAGCTCTTTCAATTCATTGTAATACTCTCGACAAGCCGATATTCCCATTTCCGAATCCCACCAGATCCACTTGTTGATGATGACGTCACTGTATGCATGCTGGCGCCAATCTACAATTTGCGTTCCATGCCAGATTTTGTTTTTGTCTTGATTGGCCATGGTCCACCAATTAACAATCATATCATCGTTTGCGAATAGGTATCCTATGGGAAAAAGGAATTCATAAAAATGTGGAAACAGGTTTTGTATTTTTTGGGAAGTTTGGGAAATTTTTTAGGCCATGGTTCACTTTTTGAAATTTCTAAAATGCTTTGACATTAAAAATCAGCTTTTAAGCCCATGTCCTTAAAAACGGGAGAATAGGGGTTTAATTTCCGTTCAGATGTTGGAGGGGGCTAAATTCACCTTTAGAGTGTGAAAAACGTAACAGCTTGCGTGACTGGCTTTTATGCATATTTTACAAGCTCAAACAGCTCTAATTTGACATTTTTCCCCTTTAAAAAAACATCTTCCTAGGTATCCGAATAAAAGAAAGATTGGTGAGTTTTTGTTTCGTCCAAGGTGATCAGTCGCTACGTTTTCCTCATGATGCAAGTCTCCTGATCTTATTCACGGAAATATTTTGCCATCAAGAACTCCTTTCTGTACTTCCATAATAATCGTGATGGTAGAATTACAAAAGGTCTTTTATTGAATCTCTCTGTCCGTCTGTCGATGAGACGGAGATGAAGGTATTTATGAGAACTGGAAAAAATCTGTGTTCGTAACGGTGATTGCTTCGAATAAACGTTCTACCTCGTCGAGAAAACGCCTCCCTCGAATAAGCACCCCCCCCCCCCCCCCTCCTCCCTTTTTTCTCTCAAATTATTTTATAAACGCCTCCTTCGGATAAATGTCCCACACACAAAGGTCGTTTAAACTATTATTCTTCAGAAATAATGGGTGTATGTAGACGTTGATGAAGCAGATAATATCGTTTTGAACATAGAAGAAGACCAAGAAATCATTGATATTGACATATGGAATTATAACTTTTCTGTATTTTGTAATAAACGCCTCCCTCGTTTAAGCGCCTCCCTATGATAAATGCCTTCCCAAAAATATCAAAAAAATAAATGAACGCGGGTTGTTCATTCGAAACAATACGATTTTCAATTGACTTTCGTAAATGGATAAGAAAAGGGGTTTTCTTAAACTTGATTAAACATTGCATATTTTTTTATGAGAAAACTAGTAAATTGTTTAGTTCCCAAAGTTTCTTAATTTCTATAGTGCATATAGCTCGAAAGGTTCTTAACGAGGTTCTTGTCTTAGGAATTACAATTTTGATTTTGAGAGAAAAAACTGAATTTGAATGTGCTCCATGCAATATCTCAACTATATAGTAAATAAACATTTCAATCTTCCAGAATTACTTATTACTAATTAATTAAAGTCGTTAATTCTAAGGTAACCCTCCGATTTACCAGAGTTATATCAATGTTTGAGGTTTGCCAAAAAGTTGCTTATTTGGAAATTGACATTACTATCCTTCTTCTCAAAAGTTTCTTAAATTTCGACGGGTCTAGTAGGGGAGGTTTATGACCCTGTAGCACGATGAGCATGGGCAATAAGAAAAGGTTGTTTTTTTATGTCAAACGATAGTCCATTGGTCATTCTTCAAGATGTTCTTCGAATTTTCGGATTTACTGGTGTTTAATATACAAGAAAAATGAACATAAAACAGTGTGTTTCATTCAGCTCCATTTCTGAATGACCATTACGTAATGTGAAAAACGTGACGTGAAGTGTTAAGATACCCCATTAACGGCCCCATAGAATACGGACTGACCTGTTAATTCATCTGTTTTCGTCTACTTTTCCTCTACAATATTACCTTTGGTAATGCGTCAAAAATAGAGTATACAAGTTTTTAACTAACCTTTGTAATGAGGAAATTTCTTCATAGCTAATGCCATGCATTGATAACCCAGGTGGCCGTATCGTTCGTGATATATTATTTCTGGTTGTGGAAACGGTGCGGTTAATTGTGGTGGAGGTCCACAACTGATGATACGACCAAATACACCATCGTAGAGCTCCTTGAGGAGAATGACATTGTCGTAAAACGGATAGTTGAAATTCAGGACCAGCAAAGTATCATTAAACTGTCCATAGTGACACCTTTTTTCCAACGTTTCTGAAATTATACAAAATCTTGAAGTTGCAGCAATGAAAATCTTAATTTGGAGAAGATAAACTTTTGTACTTCTGCTCACCATCATAAACAGCGTCTGTTAATTTATATTTTTTCAACTGGTACTTCATACCAAATATTTGGTTTACTACAAAACCATACCATATACGCAAGACCACGAGAGCGAGAAGTGCTAAAATACATAGCGCACGTTTCATGGCATCTCTATGTACTTGCTTTTGAAGTTACATCACCAATAACGAGTTTCTTGTTACGTTGAAGCATTTTTTTTTGTAGATTGATGATTTTTTTGTGAGCTTCAACGATGATACAATCTTATATAAAATGAAAATGTTCAAAATTAATCTATCGATGTAGAGCAACCATTTTATTCTTATAATGTTATCAATATTTTTTTTGTTTGTGTATGAACAAATTTAAAACACGCGTGGTGAATATGAATAACAAACAATCTTTTGTATATCAGAAAAGTAAATATTAGTATAGCACTCGTTTATGGAAGAATCGGCAAAAATGAACATCAAGGTCTACTATTCGTTTTATAATCTGTTATGAAATGGGAGATATATTTAAATTAATCATCACGAAAGTAAATTTAAGAAATATCCCTTCTTTTGGTGAAAATAGTTTGATGTGTCCCCTTCCAAGAATTCTATCAAAAAACATTTTTCAAATACAGAAGGAAAAAAAACAACGCTTTCATGGAACCATATCTAAAGCATCAGCGCGCATAATGCTGAAATAAACACCGACCATACCTGGCTGCATGAAATTTCATGTATGAAAATAAATTTTGTCGAAGTACGTATACATAACGTGTTAGTGTTGGTAGAATTGATCAATTCGTTGATGATTATATACACATATCACAATGCTGTTCAGTATTCATTCAGTATTCATTAATACAGAATTTTTTCGATCGTTCAATTAACAATATCTGCATCATAATACTTATACGAAATTAAATGTTAAAAACGGAAGAGGTATCCATCGTAGCATATTGTCTAACCTTTATTATATTCTGTTCTTTGTTGAGTATTCACAGCAACCAGGGTATCATATTGAGTATACAGCAACCAGGTTATTGTATTGTGTATACAGCACCTTTTTAGAAGATTGAACTTCGGTATTATATGTTTTAGGAAGGGTTACTCAACCCAACACTCCCCATTTAACCGTATACATACATACGGTGCTAATGGATCTTTCGAAAGCTTTTGATGTGTTACCACATGATTTATTGGTTGCCAAACTACTGACTTATGGTTTAAGGTATAGGAGTGTAAGATTTTTACATAGCTATCTGACTGATAGAAAGATGCGTGTTTGCCCTCTTTCGAATTCGTTCGTGTTTATATCTACGGAAAGCATCTCTACTTTTCAATGCATATGTGATGTCTTGTTTTAGATACTGTCCTTTGATCTGGATGTTTTGCTCTAAAGGCGATATAAAAAAGATAGCGTCTACTCAGGTTAGGGCACTACGGGACGAAAGTTGAATGCACCACAAACTCACTTGTATATAGATCTGTACTTCTATGGAACAATCTTCCATTCATACTGGAAAAAGAGACTGCATGAATTCCGAGCTGCCATTAGGAAATACTCAGATTTGTATTGCCATTGTAAAAATTGTGCATCATAATTTTATCAAACATCATCAATTTCTTTGTACATTATGTTTTTATTATTATTATTATTATTTTATACTATTTTTTAATTAATGTTGGCTTGAGTTAGTTTAAATGCTATTATAAATTGTCCAACATTAAATAAAGTTTTTAATAAATAAAATAAATAAATAAACTTGATTCTAAGCGGTTTCCGCGATGTGACGTCCTTTTGTGCAGCCGGCCAAATTGAAGCCATGACATCAGTGGCAAGTTAAGGGTTAACAAACTTTCTTTCTTTTCATTCAAACACAACGTTCTCATTTTCCCCTAGAAATTGTTCGAGTAATCAGAATTACTTCTTCGACAACAAAAGCAACAAAACAACAAAAGCAGAACTATCGAGATAAGGGATTTATCGGGTAAAACGCATACTGAAAATAATTTTGTAGGTTCCAAGATTTTATTTTTGGGTTAAATTAACTTCCCTAATGTTTACAAGTTTGAAAATAGTCAACTAGTTAAGTTAAGAAAATAAATATTAAATACTTCTGAGTTGAACAGCGTCTAAATAATCGTTAAAATACGATGGAGTCATAATTTCGACTCATGGCGGACACGATGATGGTGGTCATCTTCACTTAAATATATTTCAAATTCCATATACATACTTAAATAACAGTAAATAAGGCCCAACGCATAAATAAACAAAAGGAAAAAACATCCTTTTACATAAAAATTAAATAAGAAAATATAAGATCGTCAAATAAAATACCGTCCCTTTCATCAAAAGAATAAACCCAACAACAACAACAACAACAACAACAAACAAATATAAATACTGAAAAAATAACCTCGTGAATTATATAACAAAAATATTGAACGAATAACAGAAAAGAAAGTCTTCATGAAATTCTAACGGGTGGATTTGATAAACGTCTAAGATTTAAGTGGCAATTCTATTCCCATATCACTGCAAACTTGTTCGACACATTCCAACAGGTTGGACATATCGGACGGATAGAGATACCCTATCGTGCCAATACGGAAACAGTCTGCTTCAGTGACTTTGCCAGGATAGATCACCATATCCAAATCGTTGAGCCGGTTGTAAAACTCAACGAAATCAAAATTCTTGTCGTCCGGAAAATAATACGATGTTATTATGTAACCATCATGACTGGACGTTAAGAATTCTTTGAAACCGAATTTCGTCATTCCTTCGCGCAAAACACGACGATTCTCCATGTACCTATATAACAATAAACAGGGGAAAAATATATTTATCATATATTTTGAAAGTAATAAAACAGGATGGAATTCCAATACAGGCGTATTGAATCGCCTGTGATTAGAAAGAGGTCAATTCCACGAGGTAGAGTAAAGCAGCACGTGTTAAGAACGCCGTAGAATGAGTACCTAGCTGCTCTTCCAACAACGCCACCCTCCTCTTCCCAACAATCCAACGCCTTCTTGAACGCAAGTATAGAATGAATGGGTGGTGTGAATCGAAACTGGCCATTTTTTTCCAGTCCAAGGTACTGTTCATAAACATCTAAACTCAGGCTTCGACATCGGTCTTTGCATTCCAGCAAACTAGCCTTTCGTGCTATGATTACACCAAAACCTGGTGTTCCTTCTATGCATTTATTGGCCGAGGTGACTAAGAAGTCAATGGTGGAGGTATCTACTGGCACCGAACCAAAGCTACTCATCGCATCAACAAAGAATGTCGCTTGTGGCGCGTGTTTGCGAACTAAAGCGCCCACTTCATGGATAGGGTGAATTACACCTGAGCTTGTCTCGCAGTGAACCATTGCAACATTGGTAATGGACTTGTCTGTTTTTAATATTTCTTCAACAGCTTCGACGTCGACTTTTTCATCTTCTTTGTTACGAACTACAACCTGCAAATGAAAAACAATCAACGAAGTTACAGATGAATCTTTATAAAGCGTACACACAACATAAAGCGTACATCTCCGTGTAACGGACACATACCCCATGTACAGATGGACGGAAGGAGTTACAGTCAAATTCTCATAGGTAAATTTAGAGAATTTAATGTAAGGGGAGCATCTTCACAAAGCGGACACCTTTTTATGCACCAGCGGCGTCCGCTTTATAGATTCCACACACCACAAATACTACGAAGTAGAAACGAACTAGATACAGGTATGATTGCTCCAGTTTTAGAATCGGCAGATATCTTTTTGTTATTATTAAAGACCTAACGGGAGACGTACAGTTTCAATGTTGGAATATTTCGCAATTTCTTCCATTCTGTTCCCGTAAGCGCCAGTAATTGCCAATAATAGTTTCCCGTTTTGTTTCGGCACCATGGTCATGATGACAGCCTCGATAGCAAATGTTCCGCTACCTTGCATCGGCACCATGGTGAATTCATTTTTAGAGATTCCAGCTATATCGAGAATCTTTTCACGAATTTCTTTCACTGTTTGGACGAATTCGATATCTCGAGATCCCAAATCTCGGACCATGGCTGCCTTAGTCTCATAATTAACACCAAGTGGGCCAGGCGTAAACAATAGTTTATCTACATACAAAATAACGTAAGGTTCATGGTATATTATATAATTATATTTTTTTATGTTTTTTTATTGAAAAGCAGGCAGGCAGACAGGCTATTCCTTATAGAAAGCACTCCTCCTCATAGACTTTTTGAAGATTTTGTCCACTGGGAAGGGACAAATAAACGTTGTTGACTTACTGAATGTTAGAGTTATCGAGTGTCTTTTAAGAGAGTGTTAGTTGAAGGGGAATGCTAAAACTGTTCCAGTTACTGAAAGTTCGAGTTATCGAGGGTTCCTGTGATTCCGTATGGGTACATACAGTCATGCAGTCTGTGGACCCTTTTCGCAGGAAAAAATACCTTTTTGCCTTGAAGTCTTAAGCTTCAACTTAACAGACACCTCCTTATAGCAGACAATTCCTTTTTTTAGTTCCAATGGTATACTTTATATATAGAGATGTCTGATGGTAAAATTTTGTGGTATCTTTTTATCATTAAACAACAATTGGATAGTGCTTCAGCTGTTTATAACGGAGTTTAACAAAAACATGAAAAACTTGCCTTTTACTGGTTTCACATCTTCTTTTGGAATTGTTGATGGTATAGCAGCAAAAACTGGCGAATATGTTGTTATAGGTCTTGACAGCCTAGTTACCAGGTTAGCTTTTGTTGAAATTCTGTTTAGGAGTGATAGCATGACGTTGACCAGTAACAAATGATTTAGTATTATATTTTCTAGAACACACAGACAGATTCTTTTTCAGTTAAGGGAAAATACAGGATCAATACACAAAACAGTTATGCCTGAGGTATTCACAAGCTCTTAACACAGCAGTACAAAAATCGAAATGTTACATAATAGACAGCCTACTCTCTATACATCTTAAATATTTGTGAAGCCCTTTGTCTTTTGTATCCAGGTAGTCAATTTATTTTATTTCCCAATATCAATTATTGATATCCCAACCAAGATACTCCTACACAGGGCCCTAGTTAAGATTTCTATCCGGGTCATTCTATGTTGATTTTCACCAAACAAGTAATAACATACCTGCGCGTCTTGCTGATAAATACTTACTCGTGCACTGAATCTCCCCTTGTTGTTGTGAAGTGTTTTTATGCTCGTATTGTTTACAAGCTCTACACAATCAACATAATGATAATCATGTGCTACTACATTTCAGGACAGTCATTACGTGCAAATACTAACATGAATTGCCAGTTACAATAAACAAAAACCCCCTCAAAAAAACAAATGTATGATGAAGGGAGACCTCTAACATGATGTGAACAAAAGCAATGATGTAAACAAACATAAATACGTCATTTACCACTTCAAATTTTAAACGTTAGTTAGACATTTATAAATACCACAAACCGGATATGCTTGAGATGAAATTAAAAACCAACATGTTTCTGCATTGCTTCCATCATGTTTACTGAGACCTCGCAAAAAAATTACAGGCCAAATATGTTTTCTTACTGCAAACCAAAGACAACAACAACAATACAGATTACTTGATAATATAAAGCATCGAGACATTGTTGTAAAATATTGTTAAAATAATATTATTGTCTAAAAAAATAAATTCCTGTATAATAAAACTATAATTACTATAATCATTTATGGCTCAATAGAATCTCTTAAAATCTGAAACTACAATACTTATACCTTCAGTGCTAGAATAAAAGAGTGTGGGAATTAATTTGTGCAAATCCAAGTCTACTATGGCTAGGAAATGTAGAAATTAATAGTGCGATTTCAGGATTTTATCAAAGTTTTTGCATTTAATTTGTGCTAATTTCCTGATATTCTTGAATACTTTTTTATACGACCTATAGGTATTATTTTCAGCTTTTCTGGAATAAAAATATTTAGATACCTTCAAACCAGTGAGAAATCCAATTTTTTGGATTTCATTCATGCTTATTTTGTTTTCATTGTGTAGAATTTATTAGTGCGATAGGCAAATTTTTGGGCGTTTGAGCAGAATTTTTTAATGCAAATTTTACCAAAATTCATAGTGCGAATAAGTTCTGCAGTAATTTATTGTGCACTCTATTGTTCTAGCACTTTTTTGTTCCCTTTAAGGTAAATGGACCATAGCAGCATAGATCCACATCAGAAAGGAATGGAAGATGTCAGGTTAATTTGAGGATATCACACAAAACTCATTGATATCTTAGTAGAGATAGTTCCTCTGAAGTTACTCCAACAAGCTCTATACTTTTACTCCAAAGTTTTAGTGAATCCTCCATGTCTAATGCTGATGGCCATGGATATCGCTTTTCACACTCACAATACATACATCCACTTTCATTCCTCACCAATGGTGAACAAATGCAAAACACAACAGTTTGCGAACCACTCCAAGCACTTTTAAACAATACCCATACAATTGGGTAGAGAATAACTCTGTACAAGTAACTGCCCATGAAAACAGAATCTCTGCCAATACCAGTGCTGACGATTCCTGGATCAACACAGTAAGTTTTTATGTGGTTACTTTTTAGTCTTTTATCCAATTCAGTGGTAAATAACACATTTCCCAACTTGCTGTTACTATATGCTTTAACAAAATTATATCTTCCAGACTCATTTTTGAAGTCGTGAAAGTTTATTGAGCCAAAGATGTACATGATGGACGAAACATGTATTATCTTTCCACATCCAGAAGCTTCAAGTAACGGCAGCAATAAGATCGTCAACAAAAAATGTCCAAGGTAGTTCACACCGAAATTCAGTTCAAAACCTTCTTCAGTTTTCAAGAAAGGGCACCAGAAAACACCAGCATTATTCACCAAAGCGTGTATATTTTTATGATTTTCTTTTAAAGTAGTAACAAATTTCCGTATTGATACAAATGATGCCAGATTAAGCTGATAGAATTTTACCTTGTCAGATTCAGACCGTTGTCTGATTACCTCCTGTGCACAAAGACCTTTTTCAACATTTCGACAGGCCAAAATAACAGATGCTCCCCTCTTTGCTAAGTCTAAAGCGGTTGAAAAACCAATACCTGAGTTGGCACCAGTAATAACAATAACTTTGCCATCCAATCTATGGTGTTCACGAAAACGAGTGCCAAAACAAGATACCTTTATGAAAATAACTGTTAGGACAAGTATCAATAACCATAACAAATAATGTAACATCTGGTTCCACTTCACAATTCTATTACCTAAACAGAAAGTATATAGCCTGTATAATAGCCTGAAGATGATCTTGATGATCGAAAAGCTTTGCTAATAAAAGTATTTATATTTCTTATTTAATTAAAATCAATCTGTTATACAGAAAACAGCACGAATAAATGGATTTATACAAAACAAATTCACGATGTCAACAAAATTAAAAAAGAATAGATTTAAGGAATGAGATCAGAACTCTTATGGCCATCAAATATAATACACAAAATTACAAATTGTACGATTAAAAAAACCATTGTCACATTTAGGTTTTAAGAACGCAATTCAGTAAAAAAAACTTGCGTAAAAAACAATTCAATCATCCTAAGATTAACTGATCAACATGTCAGCTTTAAAAACTGGTTTCACTTTTTTATTCATTCGAACGCCAGGTCTACCAACCAAGCAATCTCCATTTAACTTGACTCGACAACTGTTCATCTCAAACATAAAAACTGTTCCTTTTTTGGGAATTGATTTTAATTCATTGAGTTCTGTAATTAACATAAACATGTTTTTAGTTTCTTTTACAATAATGCCTTCAATTCCAATCATTTGTTTACAATTACAGACGTAAACACTAAGTTTAGCACCATGATAATCAATCTTGAGCAATCTTTCGTCAGCTTTAAGTACAAAATCTTCTCGACCTGATGAAAAAGTATTTTCCATATATTTCTTCCAAAGTTCATTAAGAGGAAGAAACAAGTTATATTTCTGTCCTTCCTTAGGAATAGAATGGATGCCATGAAGTTTCATTTGCCTATGTGACACTACTAGGTGTTTTCCTTTCCTTCTCTTCTTCTTCTTAATTGAAAGGGCTTTCTCCAGCACCAAGGATTTCTCCTTTAATTTGGACTTCAGTGCGTCAATTTCACAAGATTTTCTTTTTTGACTTAAGACATCATAGAGGTAGGATTCAATGACAGTGTCCTTGGACTCATCTAATGATTTCAAACCATGTCTGCGTGAATTAATAGGTGTCCAATAATCTTCATATAGAGATTTGGATGTGATACTCATTTTTGTCCACAACTAAAAAACATTGTAGGTTATAACATGATTAGTGTCACAGGCTTCATAATAATAATGAATTCTTTTAGGAGGGAGACAATGACTCTGGCAATGCAAGAAAAATGTGGTAATTTGTTGGACCCTGGAAGAATGACAGGAGTGTTCCTGTGGGTTGGGGCGATGGGTGTGGTTGACCCCCTCCCCCCTTTTCAAGAAAGTGCTCATTTGAAAAAGTTTGAAAATAAAATCTAATGGTACCTTTAATTTGATGCCTCACTTGCTAAAATCTGATTGGTAGATCAGAAATGGTATTCATTTATGTAATAAGTGCAAATATTTTTTGACATAGACTGTATAAAGTATGTATATGTAAATGGGTCGAATAAATGAAACAGTGAATGGCAGTGATGATTTACAACATAACCAAAAGATAATTAATATAATTATAAATAATATATTTTTACTTTATCATAATAAAATGTCAGAGGGGGTGCGATTGTACCTTGAAATATCCTTCTTGCCTTTGGGTACCATAAATGATTGAATTATAGACGCTTTTCCGAATAAGTCACTTTTCCATTTAAGGCCCCTCCCCTTAAACTTATTTTGACAAATATGCACCCAGGGCTTATTTGATCATTTACGGTAGGTACATTCGTATAACAGCTTGTCAGAATCCCTCCACCCATAACAGAAATATGCAATTTCTTTCTTTACTTTCACCCAGTCAGTTAAGTTAAGCATATTCTGGCATCTGGAAAATTTTCTTACTTCTGATATCTCAATAGATTAATCTCATGTATGGAATTATTCAACTTCAAAAGACTGGCAGCTTCTATACTTTATGATCAGTGTACTTTATACTCAGTGCTTTCAAACGGCATTGTGGAGTCAAGGAGTCTTTATATATAAGCAACAGAGAGGAAGTTCCGTTATCAAAAGAACCAACAAAACGCAAATAGCCCTGACTCACAGGTGGATTAGGATGGAACCAGAGAAAAACAACAACAACAACAACAACAACAATAACAACAACAACAAAACAACAACAACAACAACGGAGAACAAAACTCATTAACTAAAATATAAAAAAAGAAGGACACACTTTTTGCTTGCTGATGAAACGTGGGTGTAGCTAAAATATTACAATGTGTAAAAGTTTGTGTTGTTGATAAAAAAAAAATTTGATAAAAAAGCGTGTACATCTTACAACAAAAAATTTCCCGGCGTGGTGTAACTTACTTGATGTCAAATGGCTGGGATTTCATAACAATAACATAATCCTACACGAAACGAACGTAGCTACATTTTGTATTGCGAAATACCACACGAGGTGGTGCAGTGTCGTGTGCACACCATGGTAAATGTCTTTAACGCAAAGCGCATAGTAGTCGATTCTTCACACGAAGAAGAGTGAGCGGGGGAGATTGGCGTCAAAAAAAATCGCATGTTTAATATTCTATCTTGTTTATTCCATTTCCGCGCGCGTGGCGAAGAAAATTGTTTGGTTTACACATTCTATCTACATTCTATGAACTCCCGGTAACTCGAACCCCGGATAACTCGAACATTCGTTATCTCGAAGTCTTCATTCGTCTAATTTCTTCTTCGAACGTTTTTCTTTGGAAAAGGAATTCAAAAGATTGTTAAATTATAAAATTTAATTTCTTTCCTTTTTATTAATTCTTTGCGTACCAGACGTATATTTTGCCTGTCCAGATAATGTCAGTCTGCTAGGGACTTGTTTGTAAGCCTCTTCTCCATTGCCATTATGATTGCACCTTTTCCCAGTAACTTTTGCGCAAGAGTTTGAGTAAGGATCACTGCACAGAAAGTAAAATATTGTCTTTGCAAATCTTCTGGTGGCACCTTTCTTTAAATGTCTACAATGTCTTGGTTCTTTTTCACATATACTGCGAACTTGTCCTTTAGATTTTCAGGCTTCTAACACCTTCGTCTTGTTTTGGCGTCCATACTTCTTTGTACACTTGGAGGCACCACGACAAATATATTTTACTGGACTTCCTGGATCTTGATTAGAACGAGTTCTGCTCTTAATCACGCGCCGTAACCTCGCCTATAAATTTTTCATATCGTACGTGATCAAAACTTCTTGATAATTTAACATACACAACATTCCTCGCATATAATTTGCGATCCTTCTCTGATCAAAAGTTAATAATCAAAAGGACGCCGCCATATTTCACAATACACTACCTGCTTGGCTATTCACCCTCCTTCGTTTATAAAACACTTGTGGGATTGTGGGATAGAAGAAAAACACGTTTGTGAGTAATTTTATCTCGAGGAAAATTGTCCTATATTTATTCGAAATCAGAATAAAAAAAACTCTTTTTCCCGTTTCAAAATCGTGATCTAACTCTTTTTCATATTGGACGTTTACAACACGGAAAGAAGGCTCCTGTTGTCAAGAGCGCTTAAAATATTATGCGCAATATTTAAGTATTGATCCGAAATCGATAGCCCATTTGATGGTCTTTGTCTTTTTTCGAAATACGGAGGACGGCGTCCTTTCTATCTTCCCCACAAAAACTCGTGCTACTTTTCATCGATCTTTCTGCGCATGCGCATCTTAAGTTTTCGTTCAAAAAAGTCGTTTCGTACGAAAACAGTCACTAAGTGGTGGAAAATTGGCTATAAACGCGTTAGTTTGGGATGCAATAAACGTTTCCAATAATATGCGCTTTTTTCCCCAACGTATAAAAGGTTTAATATAAAAACCTTTTGATATTAACACGCTTTGGATAAATGCACGTCTTGTCTTCTTTGTTTTCTTCTGAAAAACTTCGTTTTAAAACAAAATCAGTGAAACGAGGAAAAGAAGTAAATGAAAAAAGAAATAAAATAATAATAATAAAGAAAAACGAAAGAAGAAAAATAAATACAGTTAACTCTCAGCGGCGGATTTAGGGTTAGCCAAAGAAAGTGGAGGAGTACAGAGTCATGAATTTTCTGTAAAAACATAAGTTGATTAGGTTATTTGCACGTTTTTCTTTTATACGCTTAATGACCATACTCTCCTCCATAAATGTCGACTAGGTTCTAGATCCGCCTCCGCCTCTCGCTGTCTCGAACTCCCGCTATCTCGAACAAAAGGCTTGTTCCCATGAGCGTTTCCTTGCCTTAAAATAGCTCTTGTTATCTAGAACATTTTACTTGGGCCCTTGAGTGTTCGAGATAACGGGAGTTGGTACTAAGCAGGGCATTACTTACAACCTGTGAAGGAAAACTTGGTATTAGGTATGAAAGTATAAAACAGAAGGAGACAGAACTCGTTTTTTTTTATATTATTCAGATAATGACTTTTCCTTTCATTTCGGTATCTCTTTGATGTTATCCGCGATGCGCTTTTTTACGACTCTTTGGTGAAACGAAGTCAAATATGTCAGGAATGGTATCCTAGATATTTTTCTTATATAGGGTCGCATAGATTACAAAAATTAAGATCCTTATAGTGAGACAGAATAAAACCTATATTTTTACATTTTTAAGATATCATAATTTATCTAAAACTTTCAGTCCCTATATCTTTCAAACTAGATGCGCCTCCTTTTAAGTGCAGTGCAATCTGACAAAAACAAAAGCAAAAGCGATTTTGCGTTTTTAGTACTTTATTTTAACGATTCTTAATCACGTTAGAGGTCACGTGAGAAAGTAAAAGTTGTTAAAATTATGCAAAATGATAGCAATTACATTTTCAATTAACACTTCAAGAATACAAATGAATTTTTAAGTTCTTGCTTCGTCTGTTTTATACCTCCATGCTATTAGAAGAGAGGAAGTACGTAAATAGAAGAAGGATTAACTAAAGGAGATCACACACAAACAAATACTCCTGGAAAGCATTTGAAGAAGCACTCAGTTGACAAAGAAGGAGACCAGACTTTTAATGATTTTGAACGAAAATGAGAAAATAGAAAATGTAAGAAACTGTTCCTTTTTGGCAGAGGCGTAGCTAGAGCTCAGTCAAAATTTGTGGAGGAGAGTGTAGTCATTTAAAGTAGAAAAGAAAAGCGTACAAGTAACCTAATCGACACTTAAGATTGAAAAGAAATATCATTACGTTGGACTTCTCCATTTGTTTTGACTGACCCTGAATAGGCCTGTTTGGTATTGTGAAGAAGTGTTGTTATCTAGTCTCCCCAGGGATATGTAAAATCGTAACGGGGATATCCTGGTCTCCCGAACCACCTATTCGAATTCTCTCTTTAGTTTGAACTAATTTGATTGGTCCGTTCACTTATTATTCATATTATAATAATGAACCGCTCTACTGCAAGCTCTCTACCTATCGAACAAGCCGTATTTCATTGAATAAGCGCCTTTCCTCTAATAAGCCACCTCTCCCACTCAACTCCACGAAAAAATTGTGTGGACATGTATTTTTTCCTGTTATATTTTTCAATTACAGCGTATATGTTTTTGATTTTCTATGTTTTTGTTAGCCCAACGCGCAAACTGCGTTTCGTTGTGTTTACACGCGTCTTTCACTGAGAAATGAACTACCCAGTGAGGGAAATATTAACTACCCAGTGGGGAAAATATTCAAAAAATCTACGAGGGGGGGGGGGGGGGGGGGGGGGGGTGTTTTCTATAGGAATATCAAGCAATATCGCCTGCTGTTTCAATAAAAAAACACTCCTCCACAGAGACATTTTGAAGATTTTGCCCACTGGGTAGATGATAGAAACTAGAAACTTTAGTACTAAGATGTAATGTTAAACCAATTAGTGTGTTGAGACAATTGGAATGTGACTAGACAAGCACAAAATTAGTCGATTTGTAATACATTTGGGCGTAACATTAAGATTAATGGGTAGCACTAACCCTGCAACCAGCTGCTACCAGCCCCAACTACTTTTATGGGTAAACATAATGTGCTAATGATATCATATGCGTTGGTCCGTGTGAAAACAACCGTGCCTCTTCTTGTTCCCATTAATAAAATGTTTCTTCAAAGCACATAGTTCTCTATCTCTTTTTGCGTAATATTTTTTTAATTTTTTTTCACCAAGTTAATCCACTTGCAAATCCGTTTGCAATCATCTTGCTCTTCTTTCAAAAGCATTATTGCCTATATTATTATTATCTATCAACACAATCATTTTGAACGCAAAAAAAACATGTCATTTAAACCAAATAGAAAGCTCGAAAACATATTGAAAGTTAAATTCCGTCACTACCCGTCACTCGTGTCGTCAAAGAAGGAACTTGTTAATACAGATCACTTATTTTATTTACAACGAACACAAGATGTATAATCTCCTAGCAAAATGCATTACTGTTGAATTACGACATTACTTTTGGATATCTGGTCAATTTCAATGAGTGTTTTTGTAAGGACAAATCAATTTCATACGAAATAGACTAATGTTTGAGAGTCTCTCCATCTCATAAATAATAGTAAGTAAAAAGGATTTGGATCATATATTTTCCATTTACGTCTATCATTTCAGACGAGTTTGACATTTTTTTGAACTGTCTGCAATTTAATCTGCACTTAAATAATTTTCCCATCACGATAGTTTTGAATTTTAGTTCCCTCCATTTTCAAAACTTTCATTTTATTCTTCGAGGTTAATCCGATTTCCCGGTTTAGAATAGGTATTTATAAAAAAATCTTGAATTCTTAATTGCTTTCGTATTCAACTTTCTTCAAAACATCAACTTATGCAACATAAAGAGAGAAAATGTCATCAAATGGAGGCTGTGTAAAAATGGTTGTGTGAACGAGTGTTTACAAATCGTTTCAGAAGACTGGAATTTGGTTTTTACTTGATTGGAACCTAAAACAAACAAAATATTTAAATTAAAAGAAACACAAAACACGTTCCCCTTAATCAGTTATCTCTTCAACACATAATACAGCTACCACAATGCAATGCAAAAAGTCACTAAGAATATCTCAATAGAGTGATGAAATGTTTAACAAAACTGATATTCCCAAATCGAGTTATTAGAGCATTGCCTTGTGATAGTTTTATGATGAATAAATGAATAACTGAATAAGAGGAACGACCAATTGAAACAGGGCCAAGAATGATTCCTAATTGCCTGTATGTGAATACGATTTAATGTTACCAGGACATGCGCAATAGAACACAGGGAAGGTTTTTCATTAATTACACGCTTTTTTTATAAGAACCATTAAAAATAGTGCTTATTTCTTTTGTCATTTTGAGCATACTTTGGTGCTTAAAGTAGTGCTTAATTTGATATATCAAGAAATCAGAGTATATATCCTCAGAACCTTCTACCACAACACCCTATTATTTATACTAATGGAATTAATGGAAAAGAAAAGAAAAGATTTCTTTTCTTCGCTATCATTTTGATGCTTATCAATATTAGTGAACATGAGTGTTTATAAAGGGGGTCTTTATAAAAGGTGGTCCTTATGGAAAAAGCCTGTAGGAGTCACTTTCGTTCTGTACAAACATTGCCTCGCTTCCAATCTTCATAATTTTTGACTTTCAAGTCTTCATGGAAACTTACAATTTTGTGATATTATCAGAAGTATGGCTGAAAAATGACAGGAATACAAACAAAAAGTAGTAAGGTTGGATTTAGACGAACGTCGAGGAGGTGGTGTGTTTAGACTATAATGATTATGTGAAATAAAAACTTCGCAATGACTTCTTGAACAACATTGATAATACAATTAATTATATTTAGATCGAGGTGGGGGGCAAAAAAAAATAATAATTTCCATGGCTGATTTGGACACTTTTTAGTTGCGTTTTTTAAATTTTGGAAAGCGTCATTGCAACTAAAAATACGCGGCCGCGTGTATTATTTTGTTGACTTTCATCCATGTCTAGTCTGTAGATTTGCGTATGGATGGCACTGTTCAGGCTGAAATCTTCACTTCTTTTTTACTCCTTTTTAGCGAAGAATTAAAGAAAAACGCAAAAAGTGAAAATAGATATCTAGCTGATAGCGTTTACATTTAACTTACATTAAACTAGAAAGTGTGTTGACACCCTTGTGCTCTGTAACTGTTACTTCCAGAGGCGGATCTAGAACCTAGTCGAAATTTATGGAGGAGAGTACTCATTAAGAGTATAAACGGAATATGTGCAAATATCCTAATCAAAACGTATGGTTGTACAGAAAAACCATGACTTCGTACTCCTCCACTTTCTTTGGCTCACCTAGATCGGCCGCTGACTTAAATGTTGTCCTCTCTCACAATGATATACATTAATTAAGGAAATTGAACTTGAAACATGAGGTTTATATAGCTGCACACCGGACACTGTTAGGGAAGAAAGGGAAA
Source organism: Turritopsis rubra (assembly GCA_039566895.2). Classification (NCBI taxonomy): domain Eukaryota; kingdom Metazoa; phylum Cnidaria; class Hydrozoa; order Anthoathecata; family Oceaniidae; genus Turritopsis; species Turritopsis rubra. The sequence goes on along the minus strand of CM077626.1, from coordinate 10,108,592 downwards.
ATGCATAAAAAAACCACATTCGGTACAGAATACATTGCGCATGAACGAGCCTCTATTCTGAACTGAAACTGAAACGAGATACCAAAAGGTCTCTGTGGAGGAGTGTTTTTTATTGAAACAGCAGGCAATATTACTTGCCATTCCTGTAGAAAACACTCCTCCTCATAGACTTTTTGAAGATTTTGCCCACTGGGTTTATGAACATGAATGACGTCACTTTATCCAGATTTTATTTCACGATAACCTGGAACGATCTATACTGTCAAGAATAAAATATTAAAAACTGTTTCGAATTCATATTTTGTACATTTTAAGTTGAGACAATTAAGCAGTCAAAGTCATTTACCTTTTAAAAGTTATTTTTTCCTCGAGAGCTGCTTCTTTGACAAAATAAGAAATCACTGACCAAGAACTAAAAGTCGGACGTCTGTTATAGTTAAGCGGCCGCCTTCCACGAGTTTCATAAAATACTGACCCAAACATGAGATGCTAGGACCAGATATGTTCTTTGGTCTGTGTTTTTCAAGTCAGGTGGCCACTCGAGTTAAGATAAGGGACCGCCTGATTTTAAATAAGTACTTTTACGTGTACAACTTACCCTAGAATTTCAGTTCATCTAACAATTTTGTTTGGATTAGTGATAGCATAGACTGTTAAGTTCTTTGGTCGGCATTTTTACCTTGAACTATCCAACTGTAGTTTGTTTTGCACACACTTTGATCACCCGATAAAAAAATAATTACTGTGCATTGCAGCGGCGGATCGAGAAGCAATTTTACTGGTGTAAAAATTATGGAGAAGAGTGTTTTCAAAAGGATAATTGCAATTTAATTGCCAGTTCTTTTTTAGAAAGTTCTCCTCCAAACTGGAGGATAACTATTCCTGTTATGTTTCCCACCTCCACGTGTAAAGAGGTAATGAACCAGTTAGCTACAACATTATCTTTTGCACAATATTAGCAAGTGCAGTAATTAACGTAAATCACGACTTTTGTTCAATGGTCACAAAACTTTTACATTATTTCCTATTGTAATGGAATTAGTCTAATTCCCAGAGAGAATAACAAGTCAAATGTTGACCTCCCTCTCGTTGTGGCTCATTATCTTGATGTTTAGTAGAATCTATGACAATATAACTGTTTTTTTCTCTCTTTACTCTCATAGGCTCGACTGAAAATATGACGACAGTGAACGCTGAGAAGGAATTCATTAGCAGCAACTCATTCTTCAACGTGTAGAGAGAGAAAGAGAGACGGAGACAGGGACAGAGAGTGCAAGCAAGCGCGAGAGGGATAATTTGAACAAAGAACAGTTAGGAATGAAGGAAGATACGTTTCTGTTAATATTTCTTCTCCTGTTCATAGCTGTTTATATGGTCGTTGCAACGTTGATCTTTCAATATTTGGAATTTGAGAGTGAATTGAATTTGCTAGAGAAGTATGAAAGCTTGTTTCGAAAATTCCAGACTGAAAATAACGTATCTTCTGCATTGATGAGCAAAATACGGACTACACATGAACACGCCTGCAAGCTTGGCGTCTCATCTAGTAGAGGAGGAAATTGGGATTTCGTAGGATCGTTCTATTTTGTATGGACTCTGATGACTACTATTGGTAAGTGTCAGATCAATTTTTTCTTATCTTATCATTTCACAACCTGGAACCCAGGGGTCTTTTGCCTTTTCGATATACACCGTCGTTCGTTCAACAGAAAGGCAAGAAGCCCTGGGATCGTGGCTGATCGTTTGAGTTTTAAATTTTTCATTCGTGAAGTCTAAAACTTAAACTTGGAGTTATCGGTCTTACACAGGTTATTCTTACGTCTCTGCTTTTACGTTTTCGTAAATTACACTATACTTTTTGAACATCAAGGAAATTACGAATACGTAAAAGCAGGGCCGTAAGAATAATCTGTGTAACCCGGTAACTCGAACATCCCCCTTGAAACTTCATTTTAAATACTTTCTCACATCTGATAAACTCGATCTTCTGATAGCTCGAACATTCTCTAAGTCATATCATAGTTACCTGGTCAATCTTCTCCCAATAACTTGACATTTAGCAGAGGCGTAGCCAGAGCTCAGTCAAAATTTGTGGAGGAGAGTTTAGTCTTTTAAAATAGAAAAGGAAAACGTGCAAGTAACCTAATCGACACTTAAGACTGAAAAGAATTATCATAACGTTGGATTCCTCCACTTTTTTTTTGACCGCCTATGTTTAAACAAACAAATTGTTACTTTTATTTCAACCAAACTGTCGAGTCAGCACAAATGTTGTTAGTCCGTTGATAGGCAAGAATGTGTAACCCCTCGTCATGACCAAAAGTTAAGCCTTTTCAGTACAATTTGGATTCTAGTCGCATATACAATTATATATATTTAAGTTAAATAAACAACAATATAAAAATGAAAAAATTACTGCAACCTTGAAAAAGCTAGGTTTTTTTTAACGATTGGTTTCATTTCAAAGCGATGAGGTGAAAAGGTCAGTTTGTAATATCTCCAGTTCCAACGTCTCTGTCCACCTGTCAGGTCGAGATCACTGTTCTCCACATATGTACTACTGCTACTACACAATATTTGCAGGAAACAGTTTTGAAAATTTACGTTTTTTTGGTTCAGGTTTCGGTCACGCATTTCCGATTACATTTTATGGCAAGCTCGCTGTGATACTGTTTGCACTAACCAGCATTCCAATCTACGTCCTCCTGATGAACATCCTATTGGAAAGATGTGTGACGTTATTGAAAAATCTCCTCCAGAAATTGTATTTGATATTGCCTTCCAAGTGTTTATTCAGAAAACGCGAGACTAATGTTCTACCAATAGGAAGGATACTCGTTCTTGCTGGAATCTTCTTCATTGTTTTTGTGGGTGTTGCTGGCTTATTATTCGCGTATCTTGAAAATTGGTCGTACTTTGACAGCGTATATTTTACCATTGTTGCAGTTACTACTGTTGGTCTTGGCGATTACGTTCCCTCGCAGAATCCCACTAGATTCAACTCGCATTTTGTTTACCGGATGTTGAATTGGCTGCTCTTAATGGTCGGCCTCATTGCAGCCTATGTTGTTTTTAACCTTACAGCAACTATTTGGAAACATATTCTTTTGTTTGTTATTGGTAAGTTCATCCCCTTCACTCCGTGTATCAGTATCACAAAAGATCCGTCGCGAGAGGATTCTGCATTGTCGTGTGTAGCGAGTAGCACTCACTCACTTCATGACGATAATTTCGCACTCGGTTCATTTTCCGCTATCCAAAAAGCAATCGATAGAATACGTAGTAAGCATCAAAATGGAGAAATTGCCGAACGAAGTGAACTCAAAGCGGTCAACACCATAGAAGCTATTCTACAGAATGAATATCACAAGGTAGCAATTCGCCAAGGAAGCGATACGACCACAAAATGGCGTCGTGCAGCAGCGAGAGCGCGAATACAAGCTCTTCGAAAACGTAGTAATGTTTATAATAGCATGATAGATCCAGATTTGAGCGGTATACATTCAATGCGTTTTGAGCAGGGTGTAAACGCAGTATCATCATCTCCGCGATTATCTACTCACTTCGAGAATACTGGAATTAAAGAACCCATGGCCGTGCATCAGCGCAATTCTTCATGTACCGACACACACCGCGAAAGTCCCAACATGCAAATTATAAATCTCGAAAATAATGACAGTGATATCAGCAACACCGATGCGCATGTCAACAACCAAATTGAAGTGATCGAGACTAGCTCGCCATTGCAACAACTGAATAAAAACAGTTCTTGCATGCATTTCTATAAACAGGAATCTAGAGATACCTATGAGACGACGAGAAATATTTTTGTGAACGGGACGGGAATGAATAAGATTGAAACGAATAATAACACCACCGACAACAATAGTATATTGAACGAAAAAGTGAATCAATTCCCCGGTCACGTTCACAGACAGATACTGCATCATGACTTATGTAAAACTGACAACGTTTCTCGAGATGCTACTGATCGGGGGATTGGTAAAGAGGTCGGTAGGGAGCGATCGAACACTGTTGTAATGATGAGGAAAATCGGTAAAATGAGTTTCCCCGCCGAACGAAATACTTTTCTCTGATGAAATTCAGATGATTTTGGTAGTTTTCCAAACGTATTTTTTCTTTTATTTTGTCTGAATATTTTTGTGACTACTTTTGAAAACAAATTAGAGGCCCAATGTTATGTCTCTCTAATCAGACAATTTGGACTTTTTTTACAACCTGTATGTTAGAAACAAATAAAAACATTTGAAGAATTTTCTGATTTTTTTGAAGATTCAGCAAATTGTTTAAGGATGCCATTTTGTCATGCAATATCTTCTAAAGCGGATCCATTTGGCGGGGAAAACCTCGTACCCAGGTCATATAAAAAGAGACAAACATCCTTTACATCCTCAGGCAGTGTAATCAATCATTTTTTTCTTTTTTCGATTAGACGATTTTCAAGTAACCGGGAAAATTTGATCGCTGGGAAAATTAATCTGCTTGACTGACTGAATAGTCAAGCTAACAAGATGCAAAATTCGAAATTCTGCGCTGGTCCGAAGTTTTTCCCTGCAAAAATGTTTGGGAATGAAGTGTTTTTCTTATTCTGTAAATTATTATGGAGAACAACTATAAAAGATTAGTTTGCATGTGTGTTGCATACACAATTTAAATTCAGGTGAAACATCCCACGGACATCCTCTAAAAACGGCCAATTCTCAAAAGGCCTGTTTATATACGCACACGAATCAAGTGACCTCAATCAAGGTAATGTTAGAACAAGAGTTTACAATTCGCGCGAATGTACGAAATAATGCTGAAATTTTGTTAATTCACCAAAAATCCTTTCTGTTGGTCAGGAAACAAGAATTTTCTTGGACTGGTGATGAGATGTCTTCATATATAACTTTCGTGCATGCTCGGGTTGGTATAGCATTAGAGGGAGCTTACCAACGAGTCGATTGTGTTGCGGGTAGTCATCTGCCGTCTCAGGTCTACTACGACAAATCAACAATTTAAACGTCGTAGAAAGTGGAAGGGGTGATTAGTATTTAACAAGAACAAGTACGGTCAAAACCTCTTGCGGTATCGATTAGTTTAAAACATATATCAATCTAAACAAAATATAACATAATTCCTGTTTTCAGTTGTCTATATCACCAATTGGGCTCATTCTCTTCCACAATTTCCGACATAAGGCGAATCTCCACTAGGCGGAAAATGTCGCGGCAAAACCATTTCTACTTTTCGCTGCAACGATAAAAATCGCCCGCCGCGACATTTTCCGCCTAGTGTGGAGATTCACCTATAATCTACCGCCGTATGATGTCTATGGTGGAGAGTTGATTAAAAAATATAAAGTTGATTAAAGTGAAATCTGCCTTGAAGTTTGCTCAACAACGTATAAAAGCAAAACTTTACGATCGAGGTTGCTATTATGATGACATTTTTCTCCGCTTTTCTCCGCTGCCGTAGTATGCTCGTTGCTCAAGCTCCCTATTCTCTGATTTTCGCAGGAACTGTAAACCGGCCTTTTTTTAAGAGAGCCACTTTGGTCCCGGAAAAGTTCTTTAAGGAAACTCTCGTAGAAAGAAAAATTTGTATAACACAGTGGAGTCTCTATTAAGCAGACACCTTAGAAAGCGGACATCTCTCCGTGTAAGAAGGGATGCGGATGGATGGATTTACAGTGAAATACTCTTAGTAAAATTCTCTATTATAAAGCAGACATCTCTATAAAACGGACCAACGGTATTCGGCTCATAAAGATTTCACTGAATATGTCCAAAAATTCTTCCCAGTTATATATAATTTGACCGTGAAATTCGAGCCAATTATTACGGTTAGAGGCGAAGTCTGCGCAGAACGAAATGGACACACGATCAGGGAAAGGCCTGACGACGCCAAAAAAAGTTGTATTTTCTTTGAGAACAGAAGAAAGATTCAAGTATTAAAACGTACCATGGGATCGAATGAAATTCCTGTATCAATATCAAATATGTATTTTTACCGCCATTATCGTTGCATAAGTACAGGCACACGATGTCACTTGAACGTCATATAGACGCCTTTACAACGTCTGAACGTTATTTGGAACGCTAAAACGACGTCATGTGTCTACTGGGATATTTCTCTTTTGAATCGTTGATGCTATAACATGGTAGAAGGGGACTGTGGATCTGGACAGAGCGGTCACGAATTTAAAAGGAATTGACAAATATATATGTTTTTTATATTTTACAAGTAAGAACAAACAACAAACATTATCTCGTAAAATAAACAATTAATTTTTCTTTGGCAGAGCAATTTTGGTAAGGGCCGCCATACCAAATAGTAGGCCTACGAACGAACCGTACATGATCCCTTTATAAATCAACTGATCACGTGGTGTTTTCAAGTGAATGGGTTCTTTTCCAACCTGTCAACGAAAGATCTAACATTACAACAGCGATAACATTAAGGGCCAGGACAAACGAGCACAATCAGTTGTTTTAGAACAGTTTCGCTAGGTAAAAAAACAGATGTAAATAGATGACCTGACAGGCAAAAGAACTAACTGATGCAATGTCAACACTTTATCATAACGCAGGATTAAGAAGGAACACGGACGGTTGTAATAGATTTCGTTTCTCCGCAGAAATGAAAGCAACATTTTTGGGAATGTAATTAATTTTGTAGCAAAATTTCCAACATGTGGGGAAACGTTAGAACAAGAAAAATATTTCCCAATGCTTCTCTTGGAAACAGATGAAAGTTTGTATAAATTTTCCGTGTTGATGATCGGTAAAACTGACGGTATACAAGCAATGATTTCGTCCCTCTAAACGTTTGTGTTGTACACCGTTTTTGATCAATTACAAACGTCTTTCATATTCATCCAGCCAGTCTTAAGGCCGAAACAAACCATTCAAACATGGCATATAACATGCTAAAAATCAAACGTTCGTCTAACATGTTGGATGGTCTTCTAACATGTTCAGTGAAATTCACCATGTTAAAACGGATGTTGGAAGAGTTGTTCAAACATGTTGTAATAATAAAACCAAGAACATGTTTTATGACATTTTTAACGCTTTGCTCCGGCCTTTAAATGGCGTAATCTTTGGAAGGATTAAAATTTCGCGTTTTTTTTTTCCTTTTGTAAATTGCGAAAATATTTCCTGAATACATAGGTTCATTTGTTGCTTACTTTCAAGTGGACAAAATCTTCAAAAAGTGTCTGCTGAGGAGTGTTTTCTATAGGAATGTAAACCAGTATTGCCTTCTGTTTCTATAAAAAACACTCTTCCACAGAGACTTTTTGAAGATTTTGCCAACTGGGTTACTTGTCACTTATTGATTATCTAAAGTGTGAAGACCAAAGTTTTGTTTTCCAGTTGTTGGTTGTTTGTTTTTTTTTTTGCTTGAGGATATATGAAAAAAGTGAATAACACGATGCAGCTGTTATTATATAGGTCTCTTGCAGAAAAAAATACAAACCTGAAAGATTTTCTGATAGTGTGCCACCAGGTTAGGCCTACTAAATAAGCCCCCTTTCACACCACTTCCATTTATCACTCCACCATTATATGATATTACTTTAGGATCCTTTGGTGCACCAGTATGAAGTGCCTAAATTGTAAAAAGAACAAATTCTTAGAAAGGACACAGAAATCAGAAATCAAGTACACTCTCTTTGTTATTGGTTCAACCTTTTTCAGTATACTTTAAAAAAACTTTTTCTAGCCTCAAAATAATGCTGATATGCTTGCAACTAGATAATACAAAGCTAAGACATACCCAGTGGGCAAAATCTTCAAAAAGTCTCTATGGAGGAGTGTTTTTTTATTGAACAGCAGGCGATATTTCTTGCCATATTCCTATAGAAAACACTCCTCCTCATAGACATTTTGAAGATTTTGCCCACTGGGTATGAGCTTTATCATGCAGTAAGTGATGGTTACAGATCCTTTTGTGACTGCCTTTGCAAGAGAAAGTACATGAACATCACTTTCAACATGATTATCACAACACAATATTTATGGACAATCAATTTCTTTTTTGAACCTTTCGTCTATTTCAAAGATTTTATCCACGTGTACGTACCCTCAAATATGCTTAAGATTCAAGCTCAAGCTAACATCATGCTTATATATGATTATGCTTATAATTTTTCAGGGTTTTTTTTGGTCTGTGTATGCTTATAAAGTTTACACTTATGAAAAAAGAGAGTGTAAACCAGGATAAGAAGTTTTAAAAATGGCTCAATCAAGATACAAGATGCAATGGTTAATTTTTTATATAGACAATAAAAAAATTACAATCTCGAACTTGAGACTTAAACTCATTTCTGTTAACATATAGTTTGATTGGAAGACCATGTCTCGGGCGTCGAAATAAGAAAAGTTAACTTGGTCGGGAAATGAAACCATAACTGTAGTAGCAATTCAGAGGATTTATCGCTTCTTGCAGCTGAGGGTTTAGGACAGAGCTTTGGTCGTTTGCTATTTTATTAATAGAAAGTCCCAAATCAGCCTAAATTAGATTTTCATCTCCTGCTCTGACAAGTGGGCAGCTTTTGACAACATTATCTGTACTTTGGATGTTAGCTCCAAAGTACATGTATAACTCAAATGACAAAAAAAATAAGTATAAAATAAATAAATAAATGCAACAAACAGGTAGAAAATTATAAGACCATAAAACGACATCTTTGATGTTTCGCAGCAAACAGACAGAAGTTTAAAACTTTCCCTGAAAGAGATTGTTTAAAAAGAAACAAAAAAGAAACACTCTAGGTTGTCCCTTTTTTGTCACTGTTTTTGTTATTTGTATGAAATTCTGAAAGCTTTCCTTGCCACTTGGCGATAAAATCTTCCGAAAAAACAATGTTCACTTTTATCAATGTAATTTTGAACAGAACATTATCACGTTTCACATAGTTCTGAAAAGATTTGATGATTTCTGAAGGTGATTGTCTGATCTTTACTTTAGACAAATTGAAAAGTTGAACAAGTTCATATTTTATTGTTGATGAATTCTACAAAATTAGACTTGACCAGTACTCAACTTTTTTTAAATTTGTTTGTATAATAATAGATAGATTCTGTAATGATATTATACTGTTTTGATAAGTCTCAGCGATTAAACTAATCTCTCTCTCTCTCTCTCTCTCTCTATCTAAAAAAACTTATTAAAATATTCTATCAGCCAGGCCAATTTGCTATGCACACTTCTTGCTTGCCTGCCAACTTTGAAACCTTAAATTCACTATTATGATGAGTATTTCGTCATTAATAGCAATGAGGCCATTAGTAGTAATAAAGATTTCAAAATAGGAGACAAGCAAATAAGCAAATACTTTATGGCGTAAAAGTGGTTACATAGTAAATGTAAACATAAGGTTCATCTTTTGTTTATGTGGTGTGAGGCTTTCCATAGATGACTTGCCAATGTTTATATTTGTCTGTAGACTCCATAATACACTATATGATTGATATTCTCAAAACATTGTATTTTGGCTCTTTCCAACAACTAGCAAACTTGCTGTTGCTTTACGCAAACATTAATAGGGATATATAAAATGTTAGACACAAACATGCTACGGTACTTCTTATACTTACGCCTGGTTGTTTAATGAACGACATTTAAATCTTGAACAGTCTTTTCTTTCGCCTGAAAATAGGGGCAACCGAACCGACTGTTATATACTACACACACCAGACCTGAGATCCAGGGAAGCCCTTTTATTTTTTTCTCGATCAGCCATCCTTACCTCTCTCGATGTTTCTGATTTGTAGCAAAGAAGATTTTGCTTTGGGTACGCACGCAAACTCCTCTTTCCCCCAGGAGAGCCTCGTATTTCCGCTAAGTGTAGTTAATGGTTCTTTCACAAAATTCTCATTCATTATCATAACTTTTTGGGGTTTTGATGACGTTTTCCATATCAAAATTTGCGTATTTTTGACAGAGATAAAAATATAAAGCAATCAGTTTAATAACATCAGTCGTCTGTAAGTTGATGGAATCACAAGGATTCGGTGATTGCCCACACGAGAGCTGAAATTGTCTCCTGAACAACATGGGTTTATTAGCGGACGATCCACCACAACTCATCCACAACTCATCATACCTTGATAAGTGTATGTGTATAGAAACGATAGTTGCAGAAGGAGCAATTGATGCGATCTATTTTAACTTCGCTAAAACATTCGATACAGTTCTCCTCATTCGCAGACCGATTCGACAGCTCTCACCCTACGGTACTATTAATGGAAAGATCTTAACTTGGATTGAAGCATTCTTAAGTGTACGCAGTCAAGTAGTCAAAGTCAACGGAGTGTACTCAGATCCTGCGAATGTCTTAAGCGGAATCCCACAAAGAAGTGTTTTGGAGGACCGTAGTTTCAGATAATATCTCTCTGCAGACGCTACGAAAATCCCCAAACCACTAAAATTCTACGAGCAATTCATAGAGGAATAGATTTGCCTGCGAATTTTTACTTCTTGAATAATGACATAGTCATACGAGGAAAAAACAAATATCTGATCGCTTCAGTCAGAGAGAGAAAACAGTAATTTTAATGCCTTCATACGTTTGATGCGGAGATGAACATTTTGGCTCTATCCGATCTATTTTGATCTATTTTGATCACTGAATGATGGCGGCGAGAACGGTCATGATCTATATTATTTTGACTTTATTGGTTTTATGTGGAAATGTTGAAAATGTAGATATAGAGAGAAAGGATACCCTAAAAGAATTACTACGAACAAAAGGATTGAGTATACTACACCAGAACATTCGTGAACTGCTGACAAACTTATGTGGTGTACAGGAACTACTATCTTCGAATCCAAATACTGATATACTGACATTATCAGAGACTCATATAACACAGTCCGAAAACATTGATAATCTATATGATATTTCTGGTTTTAACTTTGAGAAAAGAAATCGTGTTGTTGGAACTGGAGGGGGAGTAGCTATCTATATCAAAGACAACATAAATTACACTAGACGAACAGATCTCGAAAACGACAAAGTCGAAAACATTGTTATCGAAATTATTATCAATAACACGAAAAATGTTCTCATAGCAGTTCATTACAGACCGCCTGACACATCGAAGTATTTGCCAGTCGATCACAATAAAAATTTTATGGACACATTAAAGTCGTTATTGTGAACAAAAAAAAAAAGAAGTTATACTTCTGGGAGATTTAAATGCTAATTATTTAAAACAAAACGACAATAAAGAAATTAAATCAGTTTTACATCAAAATGGTTTCACACAAATCATAAAAGAGCCAACGCGTATAACAAAGAATACACGAACACTCATCGACATTATTGCAACAAACAACCCTGCAAACATTGTAAACTGTAATGTCATTGCAACAAGTTTAAGCGACCATCACATGGTTGGTTGCGTTAGGAAATTAAATAATAAACAGTTTCCAGTAAGAACAATACGATGTAGAAACTACCGTGCATACAATCCTGATGAGATGAACCGTGACTTTGAAAAAGTTAATTGGTTGCCCGTAGTAACAGCACCGAATGTCGACATTGCACTAAACATATTCAACGTGATTGTTAAAAAGATATTTGACAAACATGCACCTCTTGTTAACAAAAAGACAAAGGGCAGACCGTGTGAATGGATTACGGAAGTGCTGAAAAGAGAAATGGATTATCGAGATCAATTACTACGCAAAGCCAAAAGAACAAATAATGTGGCCGATTGGGACAAGTATAAATCCCAACGAAACAGATGTAACGTAAAACAAAGGAAAGCAAAAGCTGAATACCATAAAAACCTTTTAACTGAAAACCAACTCAATCCGAAAAAGTTCTGGAAGTGTGTAAAAAACATATTTCCAACAAAAAATGGCAATACCAATACGACAGTACAAAATGCAAAGAAAGACAAAGAAAGAGCTGAGAATTTCCGTCATTTCTTCTCCACAGTAGTCTCAAAGTTGAAATGTGCAGCATTCAAGATAAAAGACTTTGTTTGGAAACCATCAAAGAAAATACCTAAAAGAACAGAAATCGTATTCAACTATTCCAGAATTTTCATCATCAATTTTCTGAAAAAGCTGAAACGGAAAAAAGCAACTGGACTTGACGAACTACCAGCCGGAATGTTGAAGGACTGTGCAAAACATATAAGCACACCACTACATCACATAATCAACCAATCTCTGACGTCAAGCACCGTTCTATCTGCCTGGAAACAGGCAAGAATCACACCAATCCATAAATCTGGAAATAAAGACGTTGAGAACTTTCGACCAATATCAGTGCTACCTATTCTGTCTAAAGTTCTAGAGAAGGCTGTTCACTCCCAACTTAGTGACTATCTTGAGCGCCACAACCTACTAAGCGAAAACCAGTTCGGGTATCGTCACAACAGATCGACAAAAACAGCGACAATGTTACTTGTAGTTCCATATATATCTTGTATATTCACCTGGTCAGTATAAGCAATATCGTGAAGTTGTACCGTTGGTATACATGTACCGTTTTTCATTGAAGCTGCAAACATTCAGAGTTCTGTAAGTAACATCAACATCCGGGTTGATATCTGCTTCCTGGTGTCATAGCTGCATGCATCTTGAACATCTTTCTGTTAGTAGACGTTTCATATACCGATTGGTGGCCTTGTGATAGACTGTTCGCCATCAGTGCCTTCATATACTGGCCGAGTCATGCCAGCGACTATAACAGTGTGAATCGATCCACTCAGCTCAGCATTCAGATTGAGAGCGGGATTAATATCTAATATCTTAATATCTGGTTGAGCGGTTGAAGCATACTTGCGGCTTCCGTAGCCCAAATGGGGACTTTAAATGCTCTAGGACCTCCTACACAGGTACTCATTGATAACAGTCCTATCAGAACTGAAGAGGCTATCCTGGGTAAACATTGATAATAATATTAATAATCTCCTGTTGCTGCAATAACCTTTAAGCCATTTATTCTCACAAAAGAAACATTTGAAACATTTGAAAAGATGTTGCACCGGGTTGTTGCAAAATTTTCAAACTGAAATTAAAAGGATTTACCACGCTGCGAATTAGAAAAAACAGCACATGTGTAGTAACTTCATCAATTTTTCCAATGGTAGCATAATTTAATTCGGAATCGCCAAGATTGACATAACTAATCAATTCTCCGGAGTGCTTATCCAACACTAAGTGGTCTTGTGTTTTCATTTCGTCCAAATAACAAGACAATAAACTTTTCGATTTCACTGAAATGGTCAATTTTTTTCCCAGTTCGGCAATGACAAGAGGGTTGAAACCATGTTGAGGATGAATGTAATTCTTGTAATCACGAAGTGGTCTCTGCGACTTGGTAAAATGAGAAAATCCAGTACAGACTTTTCATCATATCGCTTAGGTAAATTCCCTGTTTGAAATAATAATTGTGTTAATAATAGCAGCTGATGACCGTGGTTTACATTCAGCACTATGAAAAAAGAGAAATTATTTCTCAAAATGGTTGGTTATTGCAGTTAATTACATTGTTGATGGAATACTCCTCACAGGTAAAGTTAGAGTTGGTATTGCCCCATGTATCACAGAGGCGTAGCTAGAGGTCAGTCAAAATTTGTGGAGGAGAGTTTAGTCATTTAAAGTAGAAAAGAAAAACGTGCAAGTGACCTAATCGACACTTAAGACTGAAAAGAAATATCATAACGTTGTACTCCTCCACATCTGTTTGACTGACCTTGAATACGCCTATGTATTAAGGTTGTTCTTTTACTTTCCGCACCTAGGATAAGTAATAAAACAAGATTATTTGTCGCTTTTTACGATTTTGCAAATACACCAGTTTTCCAGTTACTATTTTTAGAATTTGGTCGAAATTTTTGTGCTGACACTACACAAAATGCCCGTGAAAATATCATTTGTGTAATTCTCTAAAGAAATCGTCTTTGTTTTTACCATGTTCTGTAAATTTTTGTCTTATCTCTTGAGAGTTGAGGAATGTTGGTCGAAGTTTTCGTGCAGTTATGTTACATGAAATCGTTAGGTGAGTATGGTGTATGGTGTATTATATTTTAGAGAAAATTTACGATAATTTAGTAAATCATCTGTAAAATGTAATTCAAAAATGTGAAGATTTTGATTTTCAATTTGCTATTTCAATGGATGATCCACCTCTTGGCGATGTGCAAAAATGTTCTTCTCCATTCCGTGTTGCACTCGTTTTTTCCCCTGGTCACTCGGAAAATGGTAATTCCAGGTTTTCTTCTGGAGTTACTACATCCAAATATAGAACAATTAGCACCAGACATAATAATTTTTGAACGACAAATTTTTTAAAAATTCAAAATTTTGTGGGTTCGGTTTGTTTACATTTGTGTGAGGTCTGGGTTTGAGCACTTTTTGAAACGCGAGCTCAACAACAAGAACGCGGCCTTAAACGGCCCGAACCACCAGACTATCTTTTTTTCTTGTATGACTATGATAATAATAATGATAAGGAATATTACCATGCACTTTCCCATAGGAGTATTCAGGGGGTCAGTCAAAAAAGTGGAGGAGTCCAACGTTATGATATTTCTTTTCAGTCTAAAGTGTCGATTAGGTTACTTGCACGTTCTCCTTTTCTACTTTAAATGACTAAACCCTCCTCCACAAATTTTGACTGAGCTCTAGCTACCCCTCTGTTTCCTATTCAGATAAGTAATCGTAAATGACGTTTCAAACCTGTTATCACTCATCTGATAATGGTATCATTATCAGAAAAGAGAAACATAACAACAGCATCAACAACAAACTTTATACGAACAAAAATATCATTCTCTCTTTTGAGATTAACCCTTATTTCTATTGGAGGGTTAAGGCCGCCAAAAAGGGGGGAAGTTATATTGACAGACATTGAACAATCAAACACGAGTTTATCAATTCGAGATGTTTAGATCATATATCATATGTCATCATAATATGTGATGTCTATTGTTTGAAAAAGAAAATAAAGTTAATATCCGATATGGTCTTCTCGAATATTCTGCTTAATATCATACCGCTATGTCATTTGTTCTTGTTTCTTTCCCGATCACTTCTCGCCAAATGTGTTCTGAGGAAGGTTTTCCGGTATCATTTCGTTAGTTAAATTTGTATAAAAGAAAAATAAATACTACCAGACAAAGTAGTGGGTAGATTAATAACATTACCTTATTTCATAATTAAAGGCAATAAACGAATATAAAAAAACTCAAAAAGCGATGACTCGACAACTAGCTGCCCAAATAAGAAAAAAATGAACCCGTTTGCGATCCCTCTGACATGTTGAGCGCTGGCAGTCTCTGCTTATATACTCACGTATTGCCTTTGATATAGAAAGGATTTCTAATTTATTAACTATGCTTATCGTGAATAAGACATTTGGTCGCCACCATCTAAACTGGTCAACGGTTACTTTTCCCTTTTTCCCCCAATCGGTACCCGGTTAACTGACCCAAGAATAAACCTTTGAACGTGTAATAAGGGACTTATGAAAAATCGTTCGGGAATTTCAAAACGAGAAACTTTTTCAGTTTTAAGGCTAGTGTAAAACTAGTGTCCAATTTGCTGACATAAACTGCGACAATGAATGCAAATGAGAATGATTAACTTGCGCATGTCTGGTAGGTAATGACTTTCAATATTTTATAACTTCGGTAACACATAATAGATTTGATGATATACCATATCAGTGTCGTTATTTTGCAGATAAACATCCCAAGAATGTCATTTATTTGCATCCCTAACGGATCCATTTTTTTCTAGGGTTCTTCTAGTTCTCTCAACTAAGAAGTCTCGGCTGTTGATGGTGTTACCTCGAATGCAGCAATAACACTTAATCTGTCATCATTGTTAGACGAAATCTTCTGTCAGAATTTACGCTGCTGTCCTTATAATTTTTCATAGTATTTCTCCACCCATCTTGGTATGAAAGTGCAAAGAATGTAAACAAACACGGTGCCCGGTATAAAGCCGACTGCTACGATCAAAGACGCTCTTTTCGCAACGTCCGAATGATGGTCATCAATCGCTTCAGTAGTTTTTTTGGTCGAATTTAGTTGTTCCGTCGCTGTTGTTGTCACATTTTTGACGTTTGTTGTGGCTGTTGAATTGATTGTCCTTGACACTCTGGACGCAATGGAAGCTTTGACGAAGTCATCTTGTGTGTGTGGCACTGTTGCTAAAAATTTTAATAAACGTCACAGTATCTGAGAACCTCGTTTTCCCGTTTATAACTCAGAAATGAAAAAGGGGCTGGGGGTCCATTAAAGCATGGGACTTCCATGCTTAAAGATAAACTCAATCAAATTCATCTTACCCGCATCATGCCATTGGATTAAAACAACAACCAATAAGGTGTGTAGTAGCAGCATATCTCGAATATGATTGGTTTATATATTGTTTGTATAACTGGCGGAAGTATTATGACTGGTCCAAAATCGTGAAATAATATCTTAAGAGTAAGAATGATCAACAGCTATAACTTTCTTTTTGTTGTTTACTTTAACATTTTATCTCAAATATATCCTCGTAGATTTTCACAAAAATGATATAAATTTACTGTCTTTTATCTATTCATCTATCGCTTTTTAAAATTCTATGAATTTCTCATATTTTTATCTTGTTTATAATTCCTTTCCTTTCAAAAAGATCTGTTAATTTCGTTTAAATATAATACCCTTCTCTAAATATTTACATTCATGTTCCGCTTACATGATTAACCTGTTCGTTCTCTAGTTCAGGTTACAGCGAACAAAACAAACTTTTTTCAAATCGACGATATAATCTTCTTAAGGTTAAAATCACTCGCTAAAAGAACACACACCGCACACACACAATTTCACAACTAATTTTTAACATTTGTAAATATATGTATGAACCGATTAAAGGACAGGTGAACTAGCTTTTCCTACAGGTTGATCATAACATTTTTTTTATTTTCGTCAAGCAAACTTTCAAATCATTTTATAAACATAATGGGTTTAGCAAAGTTCGAGGGTGATTGGAATGATAGGAAAATGATAATTGATCGTTTTTTAATGTCAAATACGAGACAAAGCGGAAAAAAAACAACAAAGTGTCATTTCGTTTGCCCTTTAATATTTTATCAGAAATTTTGCAAATAATAAATAATGCAAATATATGATGATTATTCAATAGTTGGTTATTTATATGAATTTCATTGTGGCGAAACTTTTATTTATCGTTTAGAAGGGGAGATGTTGCCCATATGTATAGAAGCCGCTGTCACATATAAGAAATGTACAGTTTTATGCCTTCTCTAACGAATATCAAGATATCCAAAACAAAGTTCTGATACATAAGTAACACGAGGCTGAAATTTGTCAAAAACAACAACAACACATGAAGCAACAGCTTAACAACAGCCCAGGCAAAACGGTAAGTACTTCGTGTATCACTTTCCATGAAAAAGACCCGGGCCGTCGATGGTCTAGCTTTCTTTGAAATGTCGGGTCGTTCTTTAAAATAGTGATATACGAAGTCGTTGCCAGCTTAACTGGATTCGCAAACAAGGAAAAACAACACGCAAATAAACCGAGAACAAAACCTAACATTAAAATAACAAGAGCAAAAGGAGACATATAAGAAAACCGTTTCCAAAGAAACCGTTTACATGAGACCCGAAGTGAACTCAAACCGCTTTGAGATTTCAAACCGCTTTGAAAAATTGAGCTGTTTACATGAAAAATTTCACCTCGGGGTGTCCAACTGAGTGCGCATGGATCTTTTTTGCTAAATCAGCGGATTATTTCTAATAAAACTTGAACATAATGGCGGAAAATCTCACAAAGTAGCCAAAATCATGACGTAAGCAAGAGTTGTGCATGTGCATGAAGACAATAGAAAAACCAGACCGCTGTATCGATAAACAGACTTTCACTTCGGGAAGCAGTGTTTACATGAAAATTTCAAACCAGTTTGAGATTTCACTTCGGTGAATTTGACTGAAGTGAAACTACACCGACAAAGTGAGTTTCATTTTGCCAGAAAACAGTAATAAGAATAAGAATTGCATCATGGATCGAAGTGAAAATTTACATTTCAAACCGGTTTGAGTTCACTTCGGGTCTCGTGTAAACGGCCTCTAAGACTATAACAAATGTGTGACAATCGGCTTCCATACGCATGGCCGTTTGTACGGAGTTTTTCTGGTCGATTGCGGGTGATACGTTTTTCGAGTGATAGATTCATGTATTGAGTGAGAATCGTGCTTTTGGGATCTGGAACTTGTATTTGCTTTCGTCAGCAACTTCAATAATAAACGTTCTTTTTTTATAAGAATAAAAAGGATATAAGAACATTATGGTTACAACATTCGAGGCTTAGGAACGATTGTTCTTAAGAAAATATTTTTACATTTTACAAGAAAACGTCATTATAATAGTCAAACACAAGAATATTATCACCATGTTGTTTACAACATATCAATTCAACTCCATTAAAATGGGAAATGTCAATCAAGTTCGTCGAG
The DNA here is from genome assembly GCA_039566895.2 of Turritopsis rubra. Classification (NCBI taxonomy): domain Eukaryota; kingdom Metazoa; phylum Cnidaria; class Hydrozoa; order Anthoathecata; family Oceaniidae; genus Turritopsis; species Turritopsis rubra. The sequence goes on along the minus strand of CM077626.1, from coordinate 10,090,093 downwards.
TTTCGAATTTTAGATATTCAACAATGTGTATATGAAGGCCATATTAAGAACATCTTAGGTTTCAAAGTTGAAACGTTGAGAACGTTTGAAGGCTTCATCAAAGTTGAATGTTTTTTTAGATATACATAAAAAAACGTGTATCCTAACCAACTTCAGTGCTTTTTAACGAAAATCGTTCACAACCTTGTCCTCCCCAGGCCTTTCCTTTCCTTTTTCCGATATACGGCAGTGAAGTAATATCGAAAAGGCAAGAAGCCAGGGGACGAGGTTACATCATCCTTATTCTTCTGTCGAAAAAACTCTTTGAAATGCAAACCGATACTGCACAGTAATTAATGTAAAGATTCCTCGAGTTCACAACAATTAGGGCTTAAATGCTTTCGATGTTAGGTCAGCTCAGGCTTGGAACCATTTGTCCGATTGTGTGAAGAGTGCATCTACAGTAAATGATTTTAATAGGTTGGCCATAAAGTCCAACATATACTGCGGATGTTCTCTTTGCTGTTAGTTTTTCATATGTTGGTTTTTAATTTTTAGTATTGTTGGTCTAAATTAGTCTTTTTGACCAGAAATTGTAAACCAATGTTAAAGAAAGAATAAATAAATAAACATATAAAAATAATTCCATATCGGTAATCATTATCGGGATATTGAAAATGAAATTTGTTTTTTTTGTGAATGCATGATAAAAAACTATACCTCAACTTCATTTAATCTTTTCAACAACTTTTTCATTTAAAAAAACAACAACAACAAACGTAATTTGACCTCAAATGGGATTATCCACACCATCGAATAAGATCATGTTCAGACTTTGCGGTTACTTTATTTTCTTTAATAAACGCCAGAGTAAGATGTGTTTATATAATTATTTTTTTTTTGAATTTTAGAGTAGGCATTTATTGGAGAGGGAGTGTTTGAAAGAACGTGGGCGGCGTTTATTGGAGGAAATACGGTAGTAGATTTCATTCCGTGAAATGATTTTCATTCCGGATAGAGTTTGCGTTCTCATGGCCTTAGGTTATACGTTATAATTTCACTCCAGAATGAAAAGTGAAATAATTCCGCGACGTTCCAGCAGTGTGGACAGTCTTCTTCGTAATGTTTTTTTGTTTTTTTTGTAATTTTGTATTATTGTCTTTTTACACTTTCACAATGAGGATGAAAGAAACGACATAACTTCTTCAGTCTCATGGACTTCAAAATGTTTTAGAAGGACGGAGAAAAAAAAGTCCTAGATATCGAGCAATCGAATGCAGACTATTTTATTAAGCTTATCTTTTTTAGTATCAAAGATTTTTTTTCTTCTTTTCGAAATTATCGCATTATGCTCTGATTGTTAGACTGTTCTATGTCAGGATGTTTGCCAGTTTAGCTTGAACAAAAACAAATCACATCACAAACTCCGATGTCTTTTGATAATGACCAGCGGTTGGCATTGCTTTAGTTGGTATCCAATAGGACTTCAACAGACGGCAGATCTGACGTTTTTCATTGGAAACATCTTACGTTTAATCTGTCTCAAGATGTCACGTGTTATCGCAATAGCATCTCTCAAGGTGTCACGTGTTGTCGCAATGGCATCTCTCGAGACGTCACGTGTTGTCGTAATAATATCTCCCGAGATGGCGGTAGCTGCTTGAATTTCAAAATTCCGTGCTCGCACTTGCTATCATAGGATTGATAATAAATGACGGCTTCTTTCACCTAAAAATTGTAATAAAAACATGTTATTAAAACGACAGTTTGTTCATGTTCCTGAGGAGTTTCAAGAATCACGAAACATCATATCACCAAATAGTCATATGGGTGAAGAATATTTGGAAGACTTGATGGCAAGATGGTAAGTAGACTAATTTGTTTCGGAAATCCAGCAAAAACCTCTCGAAATAAAAAAAGAAAGAGAGAGTGTGGCAGTACTAATCGTCACGCAATTGCACAGAAGTTTTTCCATTTCTTTCTAAATTTCAGGAATGTTTGGAACCAAAGCAAAGTCTACCATTTTTAGGATTAATTAACATAATTTATTCCTGGAAACTTGGTCAAAGACGTAAACAAGTAATCTTAATCATGAAAGAAGATTTTACATTGCTATAAAATCAAAACAAAACAAAAAACAAAAAACTAAAAACAAAATCGCGTCAATACACTCACATTTTCCGGTAGCGTTAAAATTCCATCAAGAAGCCTTTTTCTTTCGGCATTCTTCACGCCATCGGACTATAACGACGACATAAAAAAACCCGACACATTAACATCTATAATGTATAATGTATTTTCAACAACATAAAAAGTGCGGAACATAAAGCAGTGAAACCTCCATTATAGCGAATACCATCGGAACCAAAAAAAATGTGTCCGCTATAAGGTGTCCGTTAAGTAGTGGTTTAAACTTCAAGGACAGAAAGGCATCCGTTCCTGGAAGTGTCCCCTTAAAGGAAGTGTCCACTATATAGAGAACTTTCACTGTATTTGATAGGCGATGCCGACAAACCTCGCGGTTGACACATTTCACAATAATTAGTTGCTTATTTTGCGCAACTGCAGAACTGTAGTGGACTAATTTGAGGTAATTTTTAACAATGAAGTGGTCTGGACAACGCAGTGTCAGTGTCCGCTATATAGAGAGTTAATACCCAAAAAAATCGCTTCTTCTCTTTTTCAGTTTGTTGTTTTAGTTGATATATATTTTCCTCCCTTTCTTTTGTATTCTCCTGAATAACAGATATATCTATCTTCACCATATTCCAACAGAGGAGAGCGATTTGAGTTGCGATACATATTTGTACATACAAGACCATGAATATCAGGCAGGATTCCCAAAATTCTATTGCCTCAGCGGCCCAGGGACTCGAACCAGTGATAATTGGTAACTGGATAATTGGATCTTATCCACTGGGCCACGTCAACGACATCTTTAGTATATATATATATATATATATATATAAACGCACGATCGTTAAAGATTTTAATACCCACCTGCTGATCGAGGAAGATGAACTGATTCACATGATGTATGGCAATCAAGTAGAAAACTGGGCACCAGGTTGGACTAAAACGTTAAAACGGGTATAAGAAACCAAGACTTCGGCAGAATAGCCAATTAAGCTTCTGCTACTCTAATCTACTGGAAATCTTTATAGGTAGATCTAACAATTTGGAAACATTCATTCTTTTGGTAGGAAAGTCTCTTAATTTCGTTTGGTTAAAGAAGGCAAATTTGAAGAGATGACTTGTTCTTTCAAACTTGAATCATAGAGTTTTAACCGCAAATATAAAGTGTTTTCATATTGTTGGTTTGAACACACGCTCCACATTTGCACAAAAAAACTAAAACTCTTTCTTGACACGAATACTTGGTTCATATATTAATTACTCAATTCATTAATAAATTATTCTTTTGTTTCGTTTACGAAGAGATGGGCCAATCAGATTTCAACACTCAAAGTTTTGCTGTCCAGCCCCGTGTTGTACAGACGATAAGTTGCACTCCACCGTCACACTTTATGCTCTCCGTTTGAGAGCGTGCTTTTAAAATATTCGGAACAATATGTTCGGTAACTAACAAGAGCAGATCATGGAAAACATCATACTTACCTAACTTTAGCTTTAAGAAGAGCTTGGAAGTAAATCTTCACCATTTCTTCGTCCTCATTATCGGCTGCAAGAAATTTTTTTATATCACAGCTCACCTGAAACGCAAAATATATAAAGACCATAAAGGTGTATTGAAACTTAATGCTTCATTGCACCTCTTAAGGTCCTGCTAGACGGTAAACAATCAAATAAACTATGCTCAAAACGTACTTAAAATTACTTTGCGGAATAGTTTATCATGTATCTTACCTAAATTATTAAAAAAATATGAAAAAATAATTGATGTCAATTCTGTTATGAAAAATGTTTCTACTTTTCGAATAATTTTATCTAACAGTTAACCGTCTAACAGGAACTTAACAGAAGTTTTCGATCAGTATTTTCATGTAACATGAAGCTTTTCATGTAGCTATAAGTTAATGTAACAAGATGCGATAATCACTAGTTGGCGGTAAAAACCTTGTTAGTTCTGTCAGGATTAAACGAGGTAACGGTAATGCCTCGTCCTTTCAAAAAAAGAAAAAGAAAAAAAAGAAGAAGAGATTTTCAACCAAAAAGGGAAAACGAAGTAATATTTCCGTTTAAAGCACCACTAATAACGACAGTATTACTGTAAAAATATCACGACAATTTCGAGCAATTCGTGATTTGAACGCTGCAATTGTATTTTTTGTCAGCATACTCCAGTGAGTGTAAAAAAAAGGAACACGCCATAAAGGCTTCCACAAACAATACGATAACAGAACAACATTGACTTGATATGCAAAAAAACCCAAAACGTTTATGAAGCAGAAAATAAGGTGAACCAAAGAGAATTTAAACCAACATCGATGCAATACAATTGGTGAACAGTCTAGATAAGTAAGGCAGTCACCATGCCACCATTATCGAATGTCCAGAAGCAAAACGTTTTCAGAATTTACTAATAACTAATTTGGAGGGTCCTTTATAATAAATAAATATATACCTTTTTCAAAGGTAACGGGAAAATTCTCAACGCGTCACTATATTCTGTCCATACAGCTCTTCTGTATTTAACGTCGTGTTGCAACGTCATCGGCACCAAGACGAGATTGGCGAACGTATAATCACCAAATGACGAAGATATATATTGCTGAAGAAAACTGCAGTATCTATAAAAATGTATACATAATGGTTGAATGGCGAAGGCGCCTATGAACGGCTGATGAACTCCTAACAAGGGCGAAACGCGTACCGCCCAACTGATCTAAAAATAACACTGGATGGGGCTTTAACTGTTTAAAAAATTCACCGAAATTCGTTGTGGCTTTCCAACGAAAGTGTTGCAAAATGAATCGTCCAATGCAGTTTTAAGGATTCTATATAGCAACAATTTCAAAAGCTGTTATTTTTAGATCAGTAGCCCCGTCCTGTCGCGATCTCACCCCCGGATGAGTGTGAGAATGCGCAATGACAATCAGTGTTATTATCAAAATAATAAAAACAACAACAACAACAATTAAAAGTAAAGTAAATACATTCATCAACAACAATAAAATAGAAACAAGGTTTATTAAGTGAGTATTACATATCGTAAAATGAGGTGACACCAGGTATGGTTGTTTCAAACTCGAGATATGATTGAAATGCGGGAGAACAATAAAGGAGAGTAAGGGAGAATATCAGATCCTTCAGCAACTCCTCTTTATACAATTCCCCTTCTAAACATAATTAAACAAAATAAACACAACGTCTAAAAGGTCCTGTTAGATGTTAAACTACTAGATAAATTATGTTCAAACTTTTTTTATAATAGAAATTAATTTTTTTTTTAAGTAATTAAAAAAAAAATTTAGGCAAGATACACGATAAACCATTCCGCAAAATAATCAAACTTTCAGTAAGTTTTAATTTTTTTTAGAGAAATGTCTGCGTTTGGAGGGGAGCGTTTATTTACTCTTGGACTAGTTTCAGGGGGCGTTTAACCAAATAGGCGTTTAATCAAAAGGGGCGCAAAACAACATACCAGTCAAAAAGAGGCACATCAAGCGAGTGTATCTCAACGTTTCTTTGATGTGGACAACTAACGAATTTCTTGTTGCTTCTAGCAATAACAAGAACTGCAAACACTTTTTTATCACGAAAACCGAATGTTCACTAGCCTGTGATATTATGCCACCGTGTTGCTCTCTACAAAATAAAAAGTATAGAAAATTCACAGATACTTAGAAGGAATCAGTCTAAAAACAAGACAGTTAAATTACAATTTGTTCAAATTTATCGAATAGTTTTTACATGGAGCAAACATTTATTTTCTTATTAACGGACACTCAGAGATGAATTTTGCAAGGGTTCATTCTTCTTGCGGTCAAGCAGAAAAAGAAATTACGCATCGAAAGCTTACACGTGGATGGATAAATTATACAGCTCTATAATCGGATAAAACATCCAGTCTTGTGGCATACAAGAACTTCTTCGAGATGAAGTCATGAATGAGGTGTCTGTTGAGCTTTCGTCAGTAGATCTATAATCGATACAGATGAAACGTACAATGTCAACAACTGGAAATGTTGTAAGGACGATTCCCTAGCTTGATGCTTTTAAAGCACTCCATCGTTAGAAGGTCAAAAGACCATTACATAGTAAAAGATACATAAGAAAAAAATACAACTACGGAAAGGACATTGAACAATAAGAAGTAGGTCAGCTCCTCCCCATTTCTTATTGTTCAAATGAAGGATTCCAAATGCTGACATCATCATAATGCAATCTTCAGTTCTACTTATAACAGTTCATTATTACTTTAATTACGTTATTACTTTAATAGAATATGAATTTGTAGTGTTACACTATAAGATTGCAATACTAGTTAATAGTTGCTGGAGGTGGAAAACGGAGAGGGAAGCAAGATGACGAGACGAAAGAGCATTCCAGAGAGAAGAGGTACAAGGAAAACGAAGCTGTAGCTATCCTGTATTTTATCGAAAAAACGCCCCCTAGAAATGTTCGATTTTAAAATAAACGCCCCGGGCGTTTTCTACTAAATCGAAAAACAGTTAATAAACCACCACAAAGAAACTGACTGCTAAAGCGTTATTGTTTACAAACAAATAAACACCAAAAATTTAACCTTTTACAGACAATGAATAAAAATCTGAGGATACCTACTTTCCAGGGAAAAATATTTTCTCGTAAATACTTCCTATGGCTGGTAAATCTTTCCTTGCCATGTTTAGTTGGTCTTTCAGTTCGGTGGTACTTTCAAAATGATCTGGCAACCACAGTACATAAGTTTGCTTTCTGAACGACAAATGAATTTCAGTATTATTCTATAATATTTATTCCTTCACTAGAGTATAATGAAGAAGCCCTATACACGAACGCAAAGTAAGTGTTTCCTGCGGAAACTGGATGCACTGCACTTCACAGCGGCGGATCAAGAAGCAATTTTACTGGTGTAAAAATTATGGAGAAGAGTGTTTTCAAAAGGATAATTGCAATGTAATTGCAAATTCTATTTCAGAAAGTTCTCCTCCTAATTGGCTTACACATCAGTTAAATTTCTGCTAGATCCGCCATTGCTTCACAATCAACTTCTTTGGTTGATATAATAAATAACTGGCCTTCGTGCAAGTAAGAGCAATGCTATACGCATCTCTGGCGGGAAGAAGTCGGCGGGCGGAAGAACTAACCGATATGGTTTGCACCCAAAGACTCAAAACTCCGGGTTACTTAAAAGCATGATAAAAGAAATTCTTTTCCCATTTTTAATTTTCCTAAAAGTATCTTAATCGTATCTAATTCGTCAATCAACTTGAAAACAAAGCGAAAACAGTTCTGACGTAAATTACAGAAAAGTTTATTGGGATTTACAAGTCAGATTGGGTGGGTCAGATCAACTAGCGTAATGAAGCCAACAGAAGGAAGAAATAAAATTTATCAGCTCTTTCATTAGTTTCACTCAGGAAAAAATACTCGAGACGATGACAGGTAACATGTAAACAACAATCAAAATTAGCGTTTTTGTAATCGAAGAAAATATTTTGACTGGAACAAAATGTCCAAACAATATTCCATGAATTTACCTGAACAATTTGTTGTTAAAAATCACTTTCCTGAATAAGGCTAGGATGCGATTTTCATCACCTGGTTGCAATAGGGTGATCAGCAGAAAAGCTATTTCTTGATAGATATTCACTAACGTCAAACCAAACTTTTGAAAACCAAACTTCTGTCCCTATACAACGGAAGGGAACATGCTATCACCAAATGTCCAAACCAAAAATTCAAACTTATTACACACACTGAAATAAATTTAACCTCTCTGTAGATGACAAACTAGAGGATTGTGGATAAACTAACAAAAGATTTTGTAGAATAATGTGGACACACTGTAATATTGACACACGTCCACATATTAAATACTGATTAAAGTTCAAAATATTTTCATCTCCCCCATGACCACGCTCATTTAGAAACTTTTCTCCCTTAATCTCGCTACCCTAATTATTTCCAAAAACATTTTTTTGCCCAATTTTAGCGTTCTATTGCTGGCGTCTTGTCAGAAAACGAACAAAAACGTGAAATTAGCAGGTACATGAGCGATAACAGTACCCATTGGGCAAAATCTTCAAAAGGTCTCTGTGGAAGAGTGTCTTTTTTATTGAAACAGCAGGCGATATTGCTTGCCATTCCTATAGAAAACACTCCTCCCCATAGACTTTTTGAAGATTTTGGGTAGTAGTTTTCAATTACAATACAAAAGAAATGGAACTACAGTAGAATACCAGTAACTCAAACACTTGATAACTCGAACTGTTTTACTTGTCCTCTTGAACTAATACTCTCTCATAAAGGACTCTTGATGACTGGAACATTTGCTTACTTGCTACCATTGTTCATTACGGTAATAAACACATTATATTTAGCCAATCCATGTCCTTTACCCATAAACAGATGTGATGCTTTTTTTTATCCCATCCTAACCTAGTACTCAGGTAAGGGAGCTTATTACAGTAACTGGAACCATGATGATTAAACTCCAAGGGACCGATGAACATTGTTTGAGTAACTGAATGTTCGAGTTATCGAGAGTCTTTCATGAGAGAGTATTAGTTCAACAGGAATGGTAATACAGTTCAGGTTACTAGATGTTGGAGTTACTGGTGTGCAACTGTAAATAGCAAGGAAGAATTTGAAGCATCCATGCGAGGAAATACCCGGAAGTAAGTTCAACACAAACATCTTACCAATGTTTCAAACATTTCCACGAGATGAACAAGAAGCAACAGTTCTATACGAGTAGTAATCAAGACAGAACATCTCTAAAGAAATAAAAGAATAATAAAAAGGACGTTGGCACCATAAGCGAGATTTAAAACCGAGACATTTAAAACCATACTTGAAGAATTCACAAATCAGCAGAAAATTGAAACGGTTGATTTGTGTCTACGTACATTGACTGCTGTTGATTGCAAAATAAATTTGAGATATGACGTCATTTCAGGTGATAAAATAACAGGAAGTGCCTAAGGGAAAAACAGAACAAGAACAGTAAATGTTTTCAACAGCTATCAGAACTCATGAGTTGAAGTCTGCTCAAAATATTACAATCATGGCCTTTAACACAAGCATTATTTTTTTTTACTTATACGGTGAGAATAATTTTCATACTGCAAAAAAAATGTTTACCAAAAACTCTGCACAAAAAATTTACCCAAAAATCCATCCCGTGACAATGGGGATTTTACGAAATTGGAGAATCTACCAAACACGGATTTAAAGACTGTAAACATACTATTTTGCGATCACAAAACTTTACAGTTGAAATTCTTCTTTATTTATTTGAAAGAGAGTAATAAAAATTCAGAGCTCGTATACACAGAGGTACAAATAACAAAACAAAGTTTTCACTGCAAAGGAGTGATGATATTAAAATAGATCGACAAAACATACCTTTATAATCAGACTTTTGTGAATTTTTATCAAATCCAGTGATAATTTCAGGATGGACTGAACTAAGACGACTGGACTGTCAGCTCGTAAAGACAATGGCGTGCAATCTTGCAAAATATACGTTCCATAGTTTGGCAAGTTTTCCAGGGTAGTGTAATTTACTTCATTTGCGCTTTCTTTAGGATGTTTGAAATCAGAGAAGAGTCTTTTGAGGAATAAAAGATCATAAGAACTTACAATGATTGTTTATAACAAAATGAAGAGGTCAGATCAAACCATTGTTTTTCTTAGTTTTTCATACATTTGCTTAAAATATCAATTTAACTTACCTCATATCCTCAATTAATTCATAGAAAAGTGGTGTGTCAAATATAATCTGCAGGTGTGTCTGCCAGAATTTCTCGGCTTCATCCAGAAAATCAACAGGATTGATCACAGTTACCTGTTAATAAGTAAGTCATTTTTTTTTTTATCCAACTATTTTTTGATTGTTGATCATGTAAATTTCCATTTTCTGACACTTAGGGCATGCTTATGTGAGCCGGGTTGACTGTATTATATGAACGGGTTGGCACAGTTTTGGCTCGTTTGAACATTTTTCACATAATAGCGAGCTGGTGCTGGGTTGTAAACAAGCCAGCACTAGGCCAACCTGCTTCATATAATCAGGCCCGTAATTTTGCAGACTAACACTTTTTCAGTAGTAGATGCCCATGTTAATCTTCTTGAATAACAAAATGAGCAGAAAAATATTATGATGAATATTTGGATCAATACTTGGATTGTTCGATTTCATCTCAAAGAAAAAACGATAAAGAAAAACCTGCAGACTCTACACATACCATTTTGTTTTTACTCCTAAAATAGGCAGAACAGCATTGGAGGACAGAAGATAAGAAAAACGGCTGAGTAACCTAAAAATAACAACGCATGAAACTCAAGGCAAAGGCATTAAAACAAAAACACAGCACTAAGCATACCACAATGAATTCACAATTCTAGTGCAATAACAACTAAAAAAAAACATATGAATGACACAATGTATGAATCTCAAATGTTTGCGTTCATAAAAGGCTTTTTATTTCATTAAGAACTAAAGGTTTTGCCATGACAAACTATCAGAAAAACATTCATCTGAAAGTTTGTCATGCCAGAATTTTTAAATAATTTTTATAATTAATATCCTTAAATAAAGCATTATTTGAAAATTGAGTTATGCTTAAATTTTGAAGAATGTCGATGTTTGCGAACTGACTGAAGCTATGCCATTTGCGGAAAAATTAATTCTTGCAAAATTTAATTCTTTTTTATGCCAAAAAAACAACCCTATTTGTGACTTCAGTTTGTTTCTATCTACAGATCTTAATCCTTGATTTACTGAATATTTGCACCTCTTAAGACTTGCTAGATCTTGTTATAAAGTAACATTTTACCACAGCACAATAAACAAGATGTCCGAAATTTCCAAAATTTGTCCGAAAGTTTATCGTCCAAAGTTTTTTTGTTGAAACTTTAGTCTCCAAAACCTTTTGTTCTTAATGTACTTCTGACTGTAAAAAAGATTTCTATACTAAATATATGAAGTTAAAGTGATAACAGATATCCACCTTTTTTATTCGAAGCAAGTCCTTTTGTAACAGATGAATGCAATGTAGGATGAGTTGAAACAGCCCATTTACTAAAGCCCAATCTATGCATCCTTTAGGTGCTGAAGAAACTATTGCCGAAACCAGCTGCACCATTGCTGCAAGATATTTATCAGGATAACTTGCAGAACTTGCAATGACTTGCTGTAACTGGACAATCAAAGATGAATGAAGATCTCTATGGAAATTGGAAATTTTGTAATTCAATTGTTGTTGGTGTTATTGTTATTATTGTTTCAATAGGTTTTGTAGACACCAATTAAGGTTATCTAAATTTTGGCCAAACGAAGTCCGTGAAGTACCTTTAATCTGAAACCCTGTAGAGGTAGGAAAACCAAATTCAATAACAAAGGTTTTGATAATAAAAATTAGTATATAATTCCTGAAAATGGTACCTGACGGTTTCCTGCTTCAATCCATACAAAAGTAAGATTCTCCAAACATGACAGGTTTCCATAAATGTAGTTCTTTGCTCTGCTTTAGAAGAAATGTTAACAGCAATCACCTCATCTAATTTATGGTTGGAAATCTGAAACAATTACAACATATGTTAAACAATGAACAAGCTGATTCTTTAAAGATGATTGGTTACCTACTCTCTCCCAGAGCTTCTTTTCATTTTCAGCTACTGAGGTGGAGAGGGGTTGAGGTTGAGATCACTTTTATCCTATTCATTCTTTGACACTGTGCCCTTTGGTGATTTTTACTTTTATTACAAATATAAGTGAAGATAGATATATCTGTCATTCAGGAGAATCCAAGAGAAAGGGAGGAAAATATATATCAACTAAAACAGCAACCTGAAAAAGAGAAGTGGTGATTTTGTTTTGGTATCCTATATATTAATATCTGATTCTCTGTCTGTTTGTCTGTCCCACAAAATGGTAGATACGAGTAGTGAAAGAGATCGGGAGTCAGTAATGTAAGGTTACACATAAATTATTTTTTTATATTGTGTGACGTTAATGTGAAACTAATGCATTGTGACCCAATTGAACGCGAGATTTAGGGAAAATTATCTTGAGAACCAATAGGAATAACTGACGTTATTGGGGTCCGAGACATTGGTGATGGAGTGACAAAAAAATCTGGGTCTAAATTTTTGGGGACGGGTGTGACAAACCATTTCTAAACCAATTTATAGATAAAAGGGTACTTAGTTGAAGGTAGGAAGTAGAGAAACCACTGCAAAAATGTATGATTATGATCACCTTAATACATTATAAATTTTTATTTTGTTGCATTATCATTTTGATCAATATACAAAGTTTTTTATCATTATGAGAAATTGCGTTGATCAATATCTTATTCTAGGAAATTAACACACTATAAAAGAATGTTTTGTTTATTTTATGGAAAGCTATCTTTTAATGAAACACATAACATCATACCATTATTGCGGCCATGTTCTTCCCTGCCGTACATAGTATTCGAACAAGTTTCAGTGCATAAAAACTGTAATTATCTTCATTGGCAGAATTTGTAGTCTTCATGATGGTAAAAACAACATCCAATAGCCGAGGTGTCTTGAACAACTGAAAGGCTGTCTCCTTATTGTGTTGAGCCATTCTGATAAGGACTTTCATGCAATTGGTAACAGCTGCATCTGATGGTTGGCATATTTCCATCACATAACGGAGACGTGGCAATATCTGAATCTGTAGCAATCCCTTTGAACATAAAACAGCACTTGAAATCAGTTTAAGCATGATGATTTATAGGTTAACAACAAAGGTTATCTCAGTATGACGACCCGCCAATAGAAATCTTGAGATGAATTGTTGTGGCAAGCAGACATGAGAAATTCTTTGAGACTTGAATAAAAATGGTATTTCAATTGACACGAATAAAAAAATGTGAATTTTTCAATTAGAAAAGATGGAAATTTGATCAATTTGAAAAGTCATTTTTATTACGCACAAAACAATGCCACATCTGTTGAGTGTACATTCTAGTTGAAAAAAGTTAAGTGAAATTTTCTCTTTTCTTGGTTATCACGCTTGTGATAAAAATCATACCAAGACAGGTCTCGTATGACATTGTATGAGATTGAATACCCACCTTAATAACATCAATTTGCAACAGTTCTGCATCCGTCAAATCTCGATTTTCTTCCCTTTCTTCTTGCGTCATTTCTGATTCACTTTTTTTGTAATACGTGCACAAACTTGGACACTTACAACCTTCTTCGGTGTAAAGCATATCATCCACGGTATTCTGTGAATTTAAGAGAAAAAGACAAATCAAAGTAAAAAACTACTTTCGTGCGGTGCGTTGTGTGATATTTGTTGTGTGAGTAGATATTTAATTGCATCTGCATTATAGTGTAATTTGCTTCTGACAAAAATTAGATACCAGAACAAAAACCTTTCATTTCAACAAGAAGAAAAAAAAAAGTTAGTCTTAGCAGAAAGGGTTCAAAGTGTAGTAAAACAAAACGAAAAAAAAAATTCCCACAAACAGCATTCAAGCTGGAAGAGCAAGTAGAAAAAGGGTGTGTTGTAATTGTTGTGCAAGTAAAAACCAAGTAACTGTTGGTAAATTGATTTTTTGTTTAGTGAGCACATATGCTTGGTTCATTTAAGTAGCACCTCTCAACCTTTTAGTGAATAATTTACTGTGAAAAGCCTTTTTTCCAGGGTTACTCTGCTAAGAAGGTATATGCACAAAATAAAATTTGAAAAACCTTGATGTCATTTAAATATTATCAATCATAACAACAACAAACAGAGGATGTTGTGCAAGCATCCAAGCTTTGTTTGCGCTGTAGAATCTGATTTATGGCTAGTAAAGGCAAGTTCAAAGTTGAGATCAAGCTTGTTTCCAGGATAGAATTGGACTTACAAGCTAACTTTTAACTCCGCACCAAACATTATTTTAAAAAACGTGCACACACCATGCTTGTATTTTAGAACAAAACAAAACACAGTATGCATGCTACTTATTACTAATGCTCTGCTAAACAAGAAACAACTTTTCTTGACCTTATTCACAACATGAATCGGCCATTGACAGAGGATAATGTGGGGCAAATTTCAAAGCACCATGCCTAAATTCAGGTACATGACTTACATAAGACTACCACTCAAAGTATAATTCATTTTCATGAGGAATGGATAAGAATCTATAGTTTTTATTTCAGAGAATTTATATTCCTGTTTTTGTAAAAAAAAAACCAAAAACCCCAAAAAACATTGAATAATGAAATATTTCATTTAAAGAAGTTGTAATAATTTATCAAGGGAGTTGCTGCTTAGGGTCAAAGTGTATAATGAACATAGATGACCATTGTTTTGGAACTTAATTTGACAGATCAGCTAACCGAATAACAAGTTTCCCTTTCTTACTTGAAATAACAAAACAAAACATAAAAAAAACCCATATAAACATATAAAATATACCTGGTCATTTGGAACATAAACAATGTAAGCTAAAACAGCTATGGCAATACTGTATATCTGCTCAGCGTGTTCGTCCATGGACCACCTCAATATAAAAATCAGACCAGCATGCAGACACTGCTTCAGCAAGTCTGTAGATAGCTTGCCTTCAAACATATGTTGATGATACTAAAGTTACCAAAAAAGAACCTGCTTTTAGGGAAACGTGGAGATTAAGTACCCTCAGACATCTGGAAGCTTGTAAAATGCAAAATTATTTTGAGCTTCTCCTGAGTGACTTAAGATTTTCTGTCATATTTTCTGAGATAAATCATTATTCAACGAAGTCGTTGACGCCTTACAAAAATGAATTATGCAAACAATTGGTAAATTGTGTAGATTTGGAAAATAACGTTAAACCTCATCTCTCAGACCCTGTACCTTATACCCTGACTTTCTAATTACGTTTGTTACAACAGTGTATGTAAAAGAAGTAGTTAACATCATAAACTGCGACACAAACAGACCTTTTCTATAATCCTTCCAAGTGTTTGTAACGATAACACTCTCTGCTTTGGAAACTTTGATCGGGACATTTGAAACAGCTCTTCTAGAGTATAACCAGGTGATCCAGGCTCATTACCATGGTGATGCAAACCAACGTACATGGGAATATTACTGTCTGGCGGCATCAGGTTTCCCTCGAAATCAAAGCGAGGAAGAGTATCACTCTAAAAGACAAAAATAAACAATAAATAAAATAAATGTTCGTTCTTCTCCTGTTTCTGGTAAAGTTGGGGCCAGTTAGTGCTAAAACTGGGAACTGACCTGACCAATCATGTAGTATAATTATGAAGAGAGAAACATTGGCTTTCAAAAATGTTTCTGCAGCACTCCAAAATATATCTGATCTTAAAAATGATTAAAAAAAATAACTACAAGCAATGGACCTCTATAACAATACTTGAATTTTTACATCAGAAATAAAAGTTACGTTTTAAACTATCATAATATACAAACATTTTGATTCAGAAGGTGTAACTATAGCTTGGAATAATGTTTCAAAATTTTCACCATTTTCTTTTACAGTAATGACTTTTTTGATGATATCCATTACTTGTTATAAAGGAGCTTTCAATGATCATGTTAGGTTTGAACAGTTTAAAAATTAAACTAGATTTCTGCAAACTAGCTGCAAAAAATGAGAAATGTCAAAAGTAACGATAGTCATTTAAATTTATGGAAACCTTGCATAAACGTTTATCTCTGAAATGACAGTGGTAGGTTAGGCTGGTTAAAGTGAAACTTGGTTTTCATTCTATATAAACTTTAGATTTGAATGTGATCTCCATGATTTGAAGAGTTTTGTGCCAGACTATGTTATAAAATAGCACATGATAGGACATTATAGGCTATTAAGAAATTATCAAAGAAATTTAGAAAAATAAACATTTGCAAACTCTCCACTTTACATGATGTCTGGCATTTTTTCACAGCAACGAAATGCCCACGATTCAGTAATCGTGCTGGGTTTGAACAGCAAATCAAAGAAAAACACAGACAATTGTAATAGATTTCTTTGCTCCGCAGAAATAAAAACATAACAAAACAACTTGCTTGTAATGCAGGGATCGAGTTAGCAAGTTTAAAACGATTTGCTAAAATTTCATGCTGTTTGAAAAAAAATTTTGTTTAGCAAATCATTTTGAGTGAAATGCATATAGTTGTTTTTGGAGGACTAGTGAATCATTTCGAGCGAAATGCGAATAGTTTTCGATATATATATTTTAGTTATGGAAAACGCATGTTCAATGAAATATTACGTGAAATATACATGTTTTTAAAAGATGTGCCGGTCTTATATAATAGTAGCAGTGTGTTTTTAGTTGTTCCTGATTTGAAAAAAGGTTGATTTGCAATGAAATTGAGGGAAATTCAACTCGCTGAAAGTGCTTTTTTCGATCGCTGTTATGTATTTCTTCCTTGCCCAAAATCCAATAACAAAAAGAAATATTTAACAACCTGGTTCAGCTTGACTATTGGTACATCTTTCATCCAGGCTAATTTCTCTTTCTCTATACAAGTCATGTTCACGTAATCTTTTTTGATATTAAACTCTGCAAAAGGGTCAACAGAATCATTGGCTATTTCATCAACTTCTTCTTCTTCTTTTAAACTATGTTCTTTTGACGATAATCTATCGCTATTAACATTTTGGTTTTCTTTACTCTTATTTGCCTTTGTCTTGGAATTTGCTTTTGTGCTGCCATTACCTCCTGGTTGTTCTTGTTTTTCATTCCCATAAGATTTTTTACGAAGAAATGACACAAGTTGTGGATCTATGACCAAAATTCAACATTGTAAAAAATAATTCCCATGTTTGTGACATGTAAAGGAAGGGCAACGATTTGTGTATCACTATTTTAAAGAAGGCCCCGACATCTCTAAGAAAGCTAACCCCCAGTAATACCAACAACCGCCCGGGTCTTTTTCATGGATAGTGATACACGAAGTCGTTGTCAGAGGAAGGTGATGGAGCCAACATAATCAAGTGTAAAATAATAATAATAATAAAAAACATTTCTGGAACTTTCAACATTATAGTGAGCATGATAAGATGTAATTCTGATGAGTTGCAGATAAAACATTCTGATTTTAAAAATTTCTGGTTCAAACTTTCATAACATGAGTGTTGCTGGTATTTTGCAGGTCACTGCTCATCAAAATCATTAGTTCCACTCTCCCCCAATGAAGGAGATCATGTCAAACTATCAAACGTTTGAACCAAGTCTTAGAATTAACTGTATTACTTTCTAAGAGGGTTCCACCTTCAGGCTTATTTTGAATGATTCGAGTTGCCTTCATAGATCTTACCTATAAATTTATCAGCCATAACTCAGATCAGATCTTAAATATTCTAGGCAAAAAGGCAAAAATGAAGCAGCTCTCGAAACTAGAAAGACATTGTTTTTGAAGAGGAAGGCTTATTTTGCACGAAAAACTGTAAGTTCTGGTTATCTTATGAATATACATAAACAAGTGGATGTTCTTCTAATTGATTATCGTCTTTTAACTGTCAGTAGTTTGTGGGAAACTTCACGTACTTGGATGTTTTCAGCTTTATTACATGTGGCAATGAAAAAACAAACAGAATTAATTTGCACAGAAAAGACTGCACCATTTGTGAGCAAAAATAAAATGACTGGTGCATTGGAAATGAAAGTTGTACTTTATTTTTAAAGCAAACTTTGTTGTGAGCAGACTAAAGTAAACTAAAGAAACGTTTGATCAAACAGATGAAAATTTATCAGAATAGAATTTGAGCATGATCATACCTAAGGATTTTAAAAGTTCAGTTCTCTGTTGCAAAATGTCCCTTTCACTCATTTGACTTAACCGGTTCAGATTCTCTTGATGAATAGCAGATTGTTCAGATGAACTTAAAACTTTGTCTTTCACTAGAGATGGTTCTGGATGTTTAGGAGAGCATGCATCAGATTTAGACAAAGCAATGTCGTCCCCAGTAATATAACCAACAACATCCCTTTCAGTGTGTTTTGACTCAGCTTCAGTGTTTAGCTTTTTACCAAGTACACCAGATCTAGAGAATGTTTGGAATTGCTGTGCAAACAAAGATCCTGTCTGTTTCCCATTCCTTTCGACAGTAGGTTGCTGTAGCTTCGGTGCAATAGGAAAACCATTTTCATAATGATCCACTTGAAACTTGTAACTGTGTTTGACGTCAAGTTCCTGAAACAAACATTGACTGATGGTTCAATTCACAGTCAATGTGATAGGCAATGAAAAGTTGCTCAGTTTTCATAAAACAACAAGTCAAACAGCAAACAAGGTATATAGTCTATTGCAAAATCTTTTCCAAATAAACACCACTATGACTTTAGCTTGTAATCAAAAAGCACCAAAGCAGAATCGAAATGACAAAAAATAAAATTACTTCACATGGAATCTCATGATTACTGGAATCAAAAACTGGTCTGTTATTCATGGTGTATTTATTAGAAAAACTATGCCTTTGCCACACTTATTTTTGCCATTCCTCTATTCTTTTTTAAGTTCTTTACCATATTTTTCTTCATTGATGTCTGAACTGAATAATTACATCTTTTGATCATGTCACGCCCTTCTCCTTGTTTATTGTCAGTTTTGTTCTTAAGTGTTAAAATCTGATGATCCAGAAGCAAAAGGTATTTTTGCCCTTAGCTAAGGGTCACCAAGGTCAAAACAAAATATTCCTTCATAGGATATACTTGACTTTACCTTCATGTCTATATTTAAGCGTGCCTGCTAACATAATTTTGAAACAGTTACAATTAACTATACCAGGAGACTTTATAAGAAGGTAATCACCAAAGAAAGGCACTTTAGGGGTAAAAGAAACATGAGTTCGAATACCTTTACTGGATGCAAGAACTTTACAAGATTCTCCAGATATTGTTAATATTAGTTTTAATGACCTTCCTTCCTTCTTTGAAACTACTACAGTACAATGCGAAACAAACCTGACACTATCAATATAATACCAAAAAATCAACAAAATTTCAGCACTTACTTGAATGTCGGTTAAAACCTTAGATATATGTTCTTTGTCTTTCTCTAGATGTAAAAACATTGTCTTAAAACAAGAGACACTTGAATCACAAAAAAGTTCAAATTGTTGTAGCACCATTACCATCAAGTCGCTTTGCAGCATTTTCATTTTTAGCTAAGTCATCTGCTGTTATTTTGAAATGCACACCTTTGTTGTGGCTCTTTGGAAGATTTTCGGATTGTGTATTGTTATCAGCTTTATCCCCTAAAACAAAGAGCAACAATTCCAGTGGGCAAAATCTTCAAAAAGTCTCTGTGGAGGAGTGTTTTCTATAGGAATGACAAGCAATATTGCCTGCTGTTTCAATAAAAAACACTCCTCCACAGAGATGTTTTGAAGATTTTGGCCACTGGGATGTTTCATTTTGACAAAAACATTGACTATACACAAAAAAATTATACTTTCAGGGGATGAATTAGGCAATTTGGGTGCAATAGCCCAAGTCTTATTTTGATGGTTTCAAAACTACCAAAACAGTTTTGGTATGCTTATAATTCTGTTGATGGCATTTTTCTGTTTTCTCCTTTTTCATCGCATGATTTTTCTTATCGAACAACATTTTTTAAACCGATCACAATTCTAAAAATTCTTAATCTAAAGTTCAAATCTAAAAATCTTAAAACTTTGTTTACAATTTGACTTTGCAATACATCAGGGATGATTACAGATTAATTGGCCCTGTGATCACGGCAATTCTAGACTGCTCTGTAGTCAACCATAGTGATTATGAAAGAAAAAAACAGCTTCTAAAAGGAGATTTTCATATTAAAAGGCAGTTTGTGGAATGTTAATCATTTTTAAAGATTAAAAGAAAAGAACAAAAATTATCCAGGCATATCCAGTCCCACTTTGATAGCGTTGAATGAGTGTGCCCAAATTTTTTCACCAAGCAAATCAAATATTATTTTACATCACTCTAAAGCTAGCAACAGGATAAAATTAAAATTAATTAGGATTCATTAAAACAACATTACAACGAAAATGTATCACAAGGTCAAGACAACAACGCAAAAGTATGATTTTCCAAACTGTTTGAGTCCATGAGATAATTTGGCAGACAAGATTTTTGCTGCCAGACCAAACAGTTTACGAGAAGAGATTGTGGTTTCATTGAAGCTCTGTGTGAGAAAGTAAGCTATGGTTTCCATGGTACTTTTCACAAAACAAAACGTTTTGGGAATTAATTGAAGATGTATAAAAGAATAAGTGGCATTAGTGATTTCTCATTTACGTGGATATCGATACCCTAAAATCTGTTCCGGCTGAAAGTGCAGTGATGCTGACCTAAATTCATCTGTGATCTGTTGGTGTTCACCTCCACACTAGTTAAATACCGCATAGTTGGTGATCATCCGTAATTCCCTTGCTACCAATGAAAGGAGGGGAAAGGTTGTTGAAATCCAGTCAACCTAGTGATTTACATCAGGAGTCGGTGATTTAGCCAGGATAAGCAAGTTGCCTTTTTAGAGATGCAATTTCAGTCAAGTCTGGCTAGTCATTCACTGTCCAATCTGTTTACAGACAAAACTTCATCAACTTTGTTGGAATGATTAATATTTTGTTGACGAGTATTTTTACAGCAAGGCAATGGCAAAATAATCTGCTGGTTTACATCTTATTGCTGCTAGTTCACTACACCATTAAACCTCAAACATTTCCGGGGGATTATACAGATCCCCAAGACTCCCAGCTGTCTTTTAAAATCCCTACTACACAATTCTGAGTGCACTTTGAGAAGCAATATGCCCAAATAATCTCTGGATACGTCCCTAACATTTATAGTGCTTGCCGCTAATTCCTAAACTGAATTAATGAACTACCATTTACTCAAACAATGAAAATGGAACTCAATTATTACGTTTTCAAAAACTGTTCCAAACCACACTTGTTCAATAAAAACAAGTAGAACTCTCAATGAACAATTCAAAATAACTAACCAAACAACTGAACAACATCTCGTTCATTAGTTCTTTCGCACTTTCTCACTGTAACTGAAGAAGCTTGGCAACTAGAAAAGAATTCTTTTTGATACTTTAACAGGTCCTCTTCAGTTTCATTTGATGTGGGTCTTTTGATCATTTTTTTTTTTTATTCTAAAATGATAATTCTAAAGATAAAAACTAATATTAGTGAAATTTGATTTAAATGAAAATTATATTGAGTTTTAATAATTCATTACGTTACATTCTCATTTCTGTTTGGCCACGATCTGGTTATCAAAACACATTTTCTATAGTTACCTGATAAAATCTATGTATAGTCAGTGAAATTTTTGCTATTATACTTTACCATTAGATCATAAAAATCCAGGTTGATGTGCAATTTGTCAATAACAATTCCAACGTCAATGAAATGAAATTCTAAGGCAGCTGTTAGTTAATAGTTCATTATAAACATGTGGGAAATATACGATACTGCATGTGTTTTGTTTTTATTACTTTAGCATTATTTTACTGTAGCTTATTTTTCTAGAAAGTTACAACAAAGCTGAACAAAAACTTCCCCTTTTTAGTATAACTTGCATTGTATATAAGTTTAATCTTCAAACATGTTTTGAAAAAAAAATAAACAAGTGTGGTTGTAATTAACAGGTAAAACTAACACTTCTTTATTTTTTTGGAAAAAAGCCTTGATAATAAACTTTCGTATGTTATTATTAGCACTTGTGATGATGTCAGACATCCATTTTTAAACACTTAGTTTTTCTTTTGAAAAATGTTAAAAAAGGATATTGTGCTTAGAATGAAAAACAAAACAAAAAATCATGATCTAGAGTTTTGACTATGGGAATTACATGAATGTTTTTACACCCTACTGGGCACTCACACTATGTGTATGTAGTATTGTAAATTATTTTCATGGCAATTAAGACTAAGTGTTAACAGGGGCCATTGTTAACCGACCAAGAACTGCTTGTTAACCCCAAATGTGGGCTGCTAGCACAAATGAATGACAATTATTCTTTATTAATAATTATAAATATTTTACTTGTGGTGCAACACAACCTTAGGCTGATGAAAATTACATAATAGTTTCTTAGAGTATTCTACTTTTTAGAGTATTATAATCTACTTCAAATGCAATGACAGAGAAAAGTTGCTGTAAATGATACCTCATGATTAACATTATCCGAAAAGGTAAATTTTGTACACAATGAAAAAATAAGGAAGTTTATAAAACAAGCAGGGTGCTCCAGCATGCAGGAGGATGAGAAACTGTGACGTAATGCCCCTTCGGTAATGCTGAGGCGGATCTAGATGGTATATTGAAATTTGTGGTATAGGTTATAGCTACTGAAGCAATTGGCTGGTGATGCAACATACTCAAAACAGAAATTATGTTAAATGTGCTCCTACAAAATTCTCAACATACCTGGGGATCAGCCACTGTGTAATTAAATGGGTATATGCTATGTACTGGGTATGGGCTACTGCTAGCTCATCAGTTTAGATTACAAGAAAAAAATGGAAATAATAATTGCTAAATATATATTTGGCAAATATTTTTTTGTTTCACCTGAATTCGCCCGACATCGGGATAAGCAGGCAGGATACCCGGTTCCGTGTTCCCGATATAGCTCCAACATTTCTCCTTCACATCCATTTTACATCTGTATTAGTTTCGAGATATTAAGGTAAAAAGTGGCATCGTTGGGGAAAATTCAATGCGGAGCACACATGAAAGATCGAAACATGCGTCATATTATGAAACTACCTTATAATTTGTACGATGATCGCACTATACAATTAATGGTAATGACAATTATTTCAAATACGGCACATGAGATTAAGGTAGTTTCATCGAAGTTCGACATGCATTTATATTCGACACACGTTAATATTGAAGCGATTAATCAACGAAAAAAGAAGAAAAACATTTAAAAAGGAAGCTTACAGTAAGTACTTTTCACCCAAAAGTTTAAATTTGAAACATCGCTTAATAATTGGGGGTAAATTCAAGATGAGTCTGAAACCTCTTTAAACAAATCCAAACACAAAAAACACGAATGAAATGAAGTTGTTGATATTCACGCGCGCTGTTATCGCCACATCTTGTTTACTACTGGAATGGAAAGATTGGCCATGGTACTTCAAATCATGACTTTTAAATCCCCGTTTTGAAAGCAGATTTCCATATAGGGGAGGTTTTCCCTTCCCCGGTGCAATATTTTGTTTTCGACATGCTTAATAACCAGCTGATTATCAGAGTTTGTTTGCATCATGATGTAATAGTTATGAAAATGTTACGAGTATCTTCAAGGGTAATTAGCGGTAAAGATATCTAATATATCGAATTAGCGGTAGAAATATCACCTCTAGTGTTTCCTTTGGGATTATTATGACACGTGGTTAGTACGGTATATCTACTTTGTTATTCCACTGTTCCGTGTTTTATCTCTAAATTGTTTTGAAAAATTGTTGTGCCGAATAAAGATTTTTTGGTCGAACACGGACGTATCCTCCCGTTCCTTTTCTCCTCCGTTTATCTATCTTCAAAGTAAAGAAATGTCTTTATCTTTTTATTACTAATGTTGCTTGGATATTGTATTTCATATCTTACATCTTTTTAGACGTAGATCTCCTTTTTCATTTATTGGATTGTGAAGTTGTTGTGTCGAACTTAGATGAAACTACCTTATGTCAATAATGATCGCAATGAAACTTTTTTAAAGATTTTCTCTTGGGGCAATTAAGTGCAATAGTTTATGAGTTATCCGGAAAAATGCATGAACTTTGTGCAGGCAGAGAGAGAACTGGGATTTTAAGTTCTAAATTGGCCAAAATTGGCAATTATTGCTGAATGTGCCAATGCCTTTATTGCCATATTCGTTATAAGTATCTGGCAGTGTAGAGTCTTCTTACAATATAGATCGTTATGATTGGTTTATTGATGTCACGGAGGGTGGTGGGGGGTGGCCGGTCAATATTTTCCCCATATTTTTTTTCTAGGATTGCAGCCATAGAAAATATAAGAAGAAGGACAATAATATGAGTTTAACTGTAGTGCAAAGCAATATAATGCAATGGTATTCTAATTGATGCAGATCTAGCCTTAGCCGCCTCAAAATACACACACACCACACACAACATCCGATGTACATTGCACCATTTTCACTCCACATGAGTCTGTATATCCGACCGCTATCCAGAATTTCAATATTGTGCCTTATTATAAATCACCGGAAGCCGAATCAAGCCAATTCGAAAAAAGAGAACAAAGGCACGATCGATGCTAATCTGGAATTCTCATTTTGGATGCTGGAAGTTATTCTTCTATCATCTGCACACGTTCATGTGACTTGGTTGGACATTTTTAGCGAATGGATTCAGTTTATTGTTGAGGGAAAACAAACACCACGGTCAAACATTTCAACACTCTTTCTTAAAAAGGATTGCAGATGGGTGAGTGCTGCAGGAGGAGGAGATGTCTGTTTTTCCATAGTCATAGGAGAAAAAAAGCTTTTTTCTCTTATGACTATGGTTTTTCTTCAACTCAAGAATAATAATGTGATACCGTCGTTTCCTTAATCCGTTTTGATTGTTGGCCTTTCCTACTGCCACAATGCAATGCGAACAAAATCCCTAAAAATGTCTCTGCTGAATAACGAAAGAGTTTCACAAACAGAAGTACGATATTGGGAAAAAAAAAACGGGGTAGAAAAATTCGGGGCAAAATTTACTCACTTGTGCAAAAATATTTGTCACTTTTCCCCGATTTTTTGGTACAATTGTTTGTTGCTACCAACAGGAAGGGAAAATGAAAAAGACATTAATAGATATATAGAAGATCAAATTACAATTTTTTTAATAAATTTGTAACTTCCATACATATGGCATTTTTCTTAGCCCTGAATGCCTAAAAACGTTTAAATAACGCGCGTCCGAAACAATCAAAATTGCAAAAAATTAACTTCTTTATAATTGATAGTGGTCACCTCCTACGAATGGCAGACACTTTTGTTAAGACCCTTTGCAGGAGGTGTCCGCTATTCTGAGGTTTCACAACATACAAAATTTACGTTTTTAATAAGCAATAAAATGTTGGCTTACGCTCTCAAAGTTGCTCCCGTTTCTCTCTTTTGCAGGTTAAATGTTGAAAAAAAAAACTCTTCAGAGGCTAGACGGGTTTTTTAAACTATCTATACAAATGCAAAATACGGTTAGCTTTTATATAAAAATGATGAAGCAGCGCCCACGTTACCACGAATATCATTGCTTGATGGTGGAGAAACAGATCGTTTTCGATGTGTATCGTCTCCAAAAAAGAAACAATTAATTTTGGAGATATGTGTTTTAAGTTATCAGTTTGGGAGAAATACAGTTCGTGCCTATATGCATATATTTCATGATGAAGATGACACTACACCCCTCATCAGTTTGAGAGAAGTATACCATCATTGCATATGTTTTACGAACAAGATGAGTCTACTCCACTTTAAAGTTTGGGGAAGTACCATCATTGCCTATATTTGACCATAAAGATGCCACTTCACCACTTATCAATTTCGGCAATATTATTCCTACTTCCAACCTTTAATGACGAAGAGTCTGTGATGATTAGCATATTCGTCATTTCTACAAGTAGATTCCTTAAATAGTTTTGAGGTCAACTTGAGAATATTCTAAATAGTAATATCATTGTGTCATCTGTTTTCCGAATTGATGACAGCATATGTCGATCATATCTGTCTGTGAAGACGAAGAATACAATGGAAATATACAATATGAAAAACAAAGCAAACATATCATATGTTTATGATCCAAATGCTAAAAGTGTTACATTCAGCGGCGGATCTAGGGTATGTCAAAAATTGTGGAGGAGCACATTAACATAAAATCTGTTTTCAGTCCGTATCACCAATGGGCTTAGTTGCACGTTTTTCTTTTATGTTTCAATAGCTAACATTCTCCTCCACAAATTTCGGCATACCCTCTAGATCCACCTCTGTTCAGCCCACATACAAGAGCACACGCAAGGTCACGAATAATAAAACTTGAAACATTTTCCATAGAATGTCGAACTAGTTTCACAAGAAAATAAAAAAATAAATCCTTAACTTTCATGTGTAATTTATCTGTACATTCTGACGTTGATATCCACCTTCTCTCCTTTTCGTCCTACCTCATTCTCTTGCTAAGTAAAATAATTGATGAGAAAGTCACTTACTCCGTCCAAAACCGACTTCATATCATGACACAAGAATGCTGCGAATAATCCTGTGTTGGATAATTTCATCTTCAAAGTCTACCATCGTGATTTGATGTGATTTACAAATCAAGATGGCAGAAAAATAAAATTAAAACGAGAATAATTTTACGATACATTTTGTGCATTAGCGAAATATTCAACTAGATAAGCTTCTCGTTTGTTTTGCTCGAGTTTCCTATAAGTTCTGCTAAATCACCGTGATCCTTAATTAACGCCATCTCATATGGAGTCTTTCCCCATATATGCTGAATGTGTCTATTTGCACCTTTATTTAACAAAATCTCGGTAATTCGTAGTTGGTACCAGTGGGCGGCCTTGTGAAGTGGCGTCCATCCGTAATAGTTTACTGCATCAATATCAGCATGGTTTTCCAAAAGCAATTTCACAAAAGCGCAGTGCCCATGTTCCACGCTAACGTGTAATGGTGTATTTCCTCGATTATCTTTAAGTTCGGTGTTGCATTTATTGTGCAAAAGCAAGCGAGCGCAGTCAATTTGATTACACCGAGACGCTATATGCAACGGCGTCAATCCTGTTTTGTCCTGGAAATCCACATTTGCTCCATGCTTAATCAGTAGGTTTGTTATATCTCCAAAACCGTATTGTACAGCGGCATGCAATGGAGTGTGACCGTGTTTTGTTTTGCGATCAACATTTGGTGAGTAACCCAAAAGTACATCTACAGCTTCAGTCTGACCAGCGCAAACGGCTATGTACAGCGGCGTTTGCTTGATATTAGTGGTTGAGTTGACGCCTAAACCGTGTAAACAAAATAACTTGATCATATCAATGTAACCTTCTAACGACGCAGCGTGTAACGGATTCCAACCATATTCATTTTCTAACCACGCGTTTGCGTAACTCTGTATCAATTTTCGAGCACATTGTACCTTTCCATTGGCGGCAGACAAATACAAAGCCGTCTGTCCATGCCAGTTCTTGCGATCTACGCATGCTCCGTTTTTTACTAAAATACCAACGATGTCACAGTAACCTTCCCATGCAGCCACGTGCAAGGATGTCCAGCCGGATTTGTTTTCAGCATCTATATCATCGATACCTTTTTCAATCAACCTATTCACTAAGAATATGTCATTTGATTGTACTGCAGGATGAAGAAGTTCGTTTGCAGAATGCTCAATGTATCTAAAACTTGCACCATGCGAGAGTAGCAACACCAGCATTTTGTAGTCTTTATTCTTCTCAGCTATTCTAACTGCATTCTCATCATCGCAATACGGCACATTGTTATTGACTTCATAGCGGAGTAATATCTCTACAGCTTCCAGATGTCCACACTGTATGGCCAAATATAGTGGACTGTAACCAAATTTGTCAACATCGTGCAACAATCCGCCCCGACTTATCAACAGCTGCAAAAGTTTCACATTTCCGTTTTCAGCTAAATAATGAATTGGTGTACGCCGGTCTCTGTTCTTTTGAGTAAAATCGGCACCGTGTTGCATTAAAGATTTTACTATTTCTTCGTGTTCCTTTGCACATGCGTAATGAAGAGGAGAGTTTTGGTGTTTGTCGACAATGTTGGCACATGTTTTGTGTTTTAATAAGAACTTGATTATGTTTTGGCTGCCAAGTATACAAGCAGTATGCATAATAGTCTGGTTTGTTTTACCGAAACATTTGTTGACTAGATTCGGGTGTTGAGCAAAGAACTTGCGAAAGCTGCGTACGTTATCTTCCTGCAAGTAATTCAAAAGTTTCTTTAGAAATTCCTCATCTAAAACATAAAAAGGAAAAAAAATTCTTAGACGAAAAGAAATTATGATATTATTGAGTCAACTTCTATTCATAAGAATTATAAGATATTGACTTAAAAAAAACTTAAATAACTTTGATCTGAGATTCATTAGATTCAGGTCTGAAAATAAATTTGGAATCTTTCATTTATGTTTTTGGACTGTAAAAGACCACATGATTGTAAAAAAATGTGTCACTAGCCCCTACATACGAAGTTTTTTGTCCGGAACTAAAATTTCAAAATTCAAAATAAAATCCAAAAAAACGCGGCCTTATATGTGCAGGAATAAGGAATGCTAAAATAAAAATGGTGAACGAGAAAAACACTGACCATCTAGAGGCTTTGGCGACACGAAAAAACCATTTTTACTCGGATCTGTAGCATTAACAACGCTAGTGCTTGCCGTAACTCCTTTTCCATTGACTGCTTTCTTCATGAAGGTTTTAAACTGCTGAAATCTTTGGTTTAAACTCATCAAGAAATCCATCGCATTTCTCTTTTCAATTTTGTTTCATTTAAACTACATTAATAATCACAACGCAATTACTATGAAAGACGATTTAACAGCAATCAAATTGTTCATGTAAATACTACTTTTTACGCAGATGAAACCCACAAAATGCCGTTAAGGTATCATTTATTACCATTTCAAATGGCATAATGACGGATGCATTCTGTCGTTAATTATGTCTCAACGTGAAAAAGAAAATTGATTACTTTCCTCTTTTTTTGTAATGTTCTAAGGTGCCAACAGTCTAACCGGTTGCCGATCAATACTTTTGGTTATGATTTTCAACTATTTTTTCGGTTTCACTACAAATTAAAGATACATTATTATTGGATTTCTGCTATGAAGGCAATATAAATAAAAATTGGCCTTTGTTATTTTTTCGAGCAGCACATGTTTTTTTCTCTTTAAGCCTGTCAAAATTTGCAATCACCTGGCGTTTTCAATTCTTTACTTTTGGTTTTCTACACAGTAAGAAAGCTGTTGCATTCGCTTTTTTCACTTTATTAGAATTCTTGTATTGAATTCGTGTTTTTATTTTAGAAGTATACTCTCTCCACTCCTGTTAGAACAAAAGGGACATGATCATTTCGTTTCTGTTTGTTTTTGTCTCGAGCCATTACAAGTCTTTCTTCTTTTGATACTTTTTCTCTTCCTTTGATTCTTTTCTTTTACAGGTTCGTTATCAAAATGTGTGTAAAGCTCAATCATGAGGATGAAGTGAAGGAGACACAACTCAAAACTATTTTCTCGTGTTCTACTCAAATTACTGTTGTTTATTAATTCAGAAATAAAGAAATATAACATGTGTTACGCGTTTCACTGGAGTTTTAGCTTTTTCGATTCACTTCATTTTATGTACCTTGTAGCTAAAAAACCCCGATTTTTTTTTACTAAAATAAAAGCAAGATTTTTGTACTTTACTTTTTGGAAAGTTTTAACTCGTAAAACACCAGGGTGGAGGAAGAAAAGCTCATTTAAAATTTGGAAAACTATCGCGAGTAATACTTCTTTACTGTCCTGAAAAATATGTTGAAGACAAAAGGATGGATTTTGTTTTTGTCAATTATTGTTTTCAGGCCTCCATGTTGCCTTACTTAATGGCAGTCTAGGTACAAAACAAAAGGGAATTTTTGTAATAATTTTAACTAATTATGTGGTCTTATAACAAAAGAGATTTCGTCAGCAGCATATTGCTGTAAAATGTTCAATCAACGAGTAGACGACACAACAAATAAAATGATGAAATTTGATTCAATTCCGCTCTTAACGTTGGCAGTTGGTCGTGGAAACACTTATAAAAACCAACAGAACGTCTCCACATCGACATAACGTGGACCCGCAGTTGATAAATTGCAAAGATTTAATATACCACGTTTGAATTCCTGTAGGGATACACAGGTTTTAAAACTAAGTAGAAAGTCAGTCCATAGCATATTGACGCTCTAAAATATAAGCCATCAATCCTATACGTTTTTTTTATTTAGTTGATGGATTAACGTTGTATTTTGGTTTTACGTTATCGAACGTTATTCTAACGTTTACTTAACGTAACTTATTAACGCTAGCTTTGCAACTTTATGGCAACGTTAGAAAAATATTACTTAAAAAGTCAAATTTTAAAATATTTTGAAGTTTTCATAAATGAGTACACAGTTAAAAATAAAACAAGATCTATGAATATACATAAAGCACTAATGTGTATTGAGAAAAATCTTAATTTATTGTCATTATGACTCCTCAGAAAACCAAATCAGCAGAAAATGTTTGAAGTGTGTAAAGAGCATTAAATACGCCAATTAGTGTGTATATTAGTGGAAAATTGATTTGATTAATAAGATTTCATTATTCAAACAAATTCTGCAATATTTGATCTTTAATCTCTCAATTTTCTTCCACAAATTTTAGGTCAAAAAGTGCATACTATAAGATGATTTTCAAAAAATCTTTTGGTTAACTTGGGAAAGTTTATATTCATGAAGAAACTTCGGATTGACATCCTAATTTTTGTGGTCTCGTGTCTGTTTTGATATGTAATGTCTTAAAACTAAAATAAGTGTTGGGTACAAGGTTGTTAAGTTCCGTAAATTGCTATAAATTTATTCACAAAAGTTATTTTCCTGAAAGTTCGATGCCAGAAAGTTTCTGATCCATAGTAGCAGTTTTCGTGCAAATTTAATTTTGCGAATTGAGATAAAACAAGCTTTCTCCAGGAATTTAATTTCGTGAATTGCGCAAATAATTAGTCTTCCTTTTTAAAAAAAATAAATATTACCATGCATACGTTGAAAGACTGAGGAAAAAAATATACCGTATTGTTTCAAATAAACACCCCCTTCTTTTAAACGCCCCCTCGAATAGACAGCCCCTCTAGAGAGACGATTATTCGAAAAATACCGTAGTATGCCTCCAAAATTCTAAAAAGTGAACTCCTGCATTAGCAGTTGATGGTACGCAAGATGACTTGATTTCCTGTTTTAAGGAAGATAAAAATGTGCAGCAGGAAAAGTTTTATTTAAAAACAAATGCTAAACTTAAATGATAAAAATCTACACGAAAATCCATTTGAAATATCGGAAGAAGATATGGCCCCAGCTGCTCCTTCTTTTAATGTAATTGAAGAAGATGAAGATGGTGACATTGAGTTAGACATTATGTAATCAAATGGAAAATGTTGTTAAAAATGATTTTTCATGAAAAAGACCAAACTGTGGAAATTGAATAAACGCCTCCCTCTTTTAAACTCCATCAAATAGACGCCCCTCTGAAAATCTGAAGCAATACGGTATACGTGCAATCCATTTTTTTCCAGTGAAATTTTCTTACCACCTAAAAGGTATATTTGGTATATACAGGACAGCCTAAAAGAAATTTACGCGGCTGCGAAGGAATGCATTTTTACATGGAAAGCTTTATCTGTTGCACGTCATTGTTTTCAACACAATTTTTTTGAAATCTTGCGTTTGATAAACAAAATAAGATCACATTCTTTCGGGCTGGATCTTTGCACATATTTATCAAAATAAAATGATAAAAAGTCATATTTTCCGATTGGATATGACGAAGTTCCATAGAAACTCCATCGCTCTGTCATATTTTTGTGAAATTTATATTAGTATATATATTGGGAAAATAGAATTTTTGAATTTTTAGTGCATAAACGAATTGGTTAATACACCGATATAGTGATATAGCATTTTTTTTTCAAATCTTGCCTGAGGCTGGTTTTTAGGCACATTTTCTATGCTACTGTGATTTGTGTCTAGTTTATTTGAGATAATGTTGGTCGTATTTTGTTCCAAGTAAGGAACCATCAACAAGAGAAACGTTTGACAACTAAAACAGCATTTTTTGTAGTAGTGAAAGTGGGGTTGGTGGGGGTGGTGGTAACAAAAGCTTTTATGAAAAACTGGAATTCTTTTTTTTCTTTTTTTTTTTGCATTTTCGAACATATTCCTCCTGTCATATTGTCACTTTCCAATGAATTGAGCACAATGAATCGAGGGAGCACAAACAAAGTCTTTTTTTACCATCCAAATGTTTTTTGGAGTTTTTTGGGGAGGGACGGAACAGAAAAAGGATAGGAAGGGGAGGGAATAAATCGAAAGTGGGATCGAACATAGTTTCTCACAAAAATCAATCTCATTATAAAAATCAGAAAGAATTTTCTTACCTTGGGTGCTGGAGATTAAGCGACTGGTATTATTTCAGTATTCTGAAATAATAGTGCAGTATAAGGTGAAGGTTGAAATTTAAGTAGAATGCTTTTACTGTGCCGTTCTGGGGAACACAAATAAGGATTGAACGTTTTTCCGCATTTTAGGCCACACTCACAATAATTAAATTACTTTAAATAAGTTGTAGTGTGCCAATCATACATTAACCACGGTTTGTGAACAGCCTCTATTCCAATGTTTTCCGGAATCAGCCTACACCTGTGGACAAAAAATCTTGGAATTACGTACGTACGTACGGACAGACGGACGTACAGACGCTAATGAAAGACCAGCTGCTCTCCACGCTGACCAATAACTTCAACTTAAATTACAACTGGTCACAACACTGCCAGAGTCAGTTGGAAAATCTCTTGGTTTAAATCAAT
The DNA here is from genome assembly GCA_039566895.2 of Turritopsis rubra. Taxonomy (NCBI): domain Eukaryota; kingdom Metazoa; phylum Cnidaria; class Hydrozoa; order Anthoathecata; family Oceaniidae; genus Turritopsis; species Turritopsis rubra. Next base: position 10,057,367 of record CM077626.1, on the reverse strand, counting down.
TTTAAACATGTTAACTAGAGTTTGTTCAAAGAAAACATTCAATGCATCTATAGTTCGGGGTTAATAAAATTCACCAAATATATTTGTCAATTTGTTCCACATATATCATATATCCACCATAATTTCTTACATCACGTGGCAAATTCATCATGTCTATAAACTTTTAAAATTATCAGAACTTCTATTTAACCATCCTTAGACACAAAATTATGTAAGACCAATGGCATGGTTATGATGTCACAATTGCCATTTTAATATTTTACTAACACAAGGTAGGAAAAACGTTGATGACAAGAGATTTATTTTTTTATCTGATCTGGAACAAAATGCAAGGTTCTTTATCTTTATCGAAAGTAAAATAGGAATTTTATCTTAAAACCTTTGTTGCTTTCAATGCGGCATATTAATTTCATGGACAAAGAAAAAGAAACTAAAAGCCAGACATGTGTCTGGACAGTGGTTACACGTTTCATTTTGTATAAAGGCCGGCGCAAACCGGACAACATGTTGGCCAACATTTCGACCAACAATTCAGACCAACATGTTGGTCCGGTTTGCTTTGACAGCTTTTTGTTAAGTAAGAAGTGACCAACATGTATAAATGTTCATTCATTTGCTTTTTGACTATCGTACGAGAAGGATGTCGGAGAAAGAAGCTGCAGCCTGCTTAGCAATATTTCTGTTGCTGAATGATGACGATGAAAAAAGAAAACGTGTCCCACAAACAAGGTCTTGCTTCATAAAGATCAATAAGTTTCTCTACGTCATCTTCGTCCCAGTTAAACTTCTTTGCTTTGGTTGTAGGTGTAACATCAGAAGTTTCTTTATTGTCTGCCATTTTGAAATGAAGTGAGCGATGCAGACCACACGTGTTCATATAGAAAAAAACATTCGAAATACTAAATGAACGTTCGATTTTGACGTTCGAATTCTAAAACACATTCGAATTGAAATTCCATGTTGGCCAACATGTTGGTACGCACCGCAAATCGCGCAAACATGCCATTTTAGCCTGTTTTTACAGATTTGTTGGCCAACATTTCTTAATTTTTTAAGAAATGTTGGCCAACATTTATCCTTAATTTTTTCTTTCCCCAACATGTTTGTGCACAAAGCAAACCGGACCAACATGCTGGCCAACATGTTGGTCAGCCGATGTTGGTCGAAATGTTGGCCAACATGTTGTCCGGTTTGCGCCGGCCTTAAGTTTCGTTTCGCGCAGGAGTAGTCGGTGAACGCCTATTTTAAACACGGATTTCCACTGCGTTGCAACCGTGAATAAAAAATTCAATAGATATGACAGCGAATCTCGAACAAATTCCTTGATCCCTTATGAGTTCAAGATAGAGAGAGAGTCCAATGTAGTCAATAAGTTTTTCAAGAAGTCAGAGAGTTTAGTGAAAAACAGATTATCAGTAAAGCAGAAACATCGTTTAACGATGCATTTGAATATATGAATGTTGCAAAGTAATGATCCATCAATTCTTTCGGATGGCATGAAGTTCTACAAACAAGTATGCGTAGATATAATGTTTTTTTAGATATGTATTTTTATTGTTATTTTTATGTCTTGCATTTCATAAAGGCCATTTTCCATTTAAACGGGATAATGTCCCACGCACTCTTTGTCTAAAACGATATCTTAGAAACTAGATATCTGGTGCAAAAGTACAATGGGCCCTTGGTCTTATGTAAGATAAAAAAGATTCCATGTATCAGACAACAAAAGCATACATCATTGAAACAATCCCACGGAAGCCATTTTCAAATGTTTAAGATTAATATCGTGGCAGATTTGGACAAGTCAGACCAGAAAGTAAAAGTGCTCCAGCTTGCACTTTGCCATAAGATTCAAGGCAAAAATTGCGGTTAAGTACATGCTCAATGAGGCCGAACTTTTCAGCGCCTGTTTTATGGGAGCATCTTTTTAGACCAGATTTCCAATCTCGGCTGTTAAACAGGTGGCAAAACGCGCGATTTAGTGTTATAAAGCGCAGCGAAACATAATTTCGGTGCGATACATGTTTAGTCACGATTTTCTGGAAGATGGTAAACCAAGTGTTCAGAAGTGAAAAGTGTGGAGATGTCGATTCAGTCTATTTCTTAGTTTTTACACCAGTATTATCACGTATAATTATCACCTTAATCTTTGATTATTTTGGACTTGAAATGGCTTTGTTTCACTACCAAATAAAATATAAAATATTTTAAAAGCATTAGCTGATAATGTGCATTCGAACAGAAACGTCAACAGCTGATTTGAAATACTTTTCCAGTTATCGACTCGATAGTCTTTGGTCCAAATCAGACACCGTAATGTAAACATGTTTTTCTTATTATATATTACATGTATTATATATTATATATTATTATTATTATTATATATTCATAATAATAAGTAATTATTTTTTGGATTATCTGAAAATCAACTCATTTTTAATGAAATGGATATCGATAAAAACAAATACACGGGGAACAAATCATATATGAGAAAAAACAACAACAACCAATCAAAGCATTGTTTTCACCGCTTTTAAATTTAAAATTGTTTTTTTCCCGAATTGTTAAGACTTCTGTAACAAAAAAGTTCTGGCAAAACAGCCAGATTTTCTCGTGACGATCTGTTGTGATGGTCTTTGAATCCAGCTGCAAGAAAGAAAATGGCGGCTTTGCTGATGTTTTTGGCTTTGTGCAAACCCTATGAAGCATCAGGTACTGAACCAAAGTTCTACTTTTTAAATGTACAAAAGGATTTCATGTTTAATGTTTTCCTATTAAACTGTCATTTACACCATCAATTCTTAGAGGCCTTTCAGAGATTCACCCATTTTAAATTCTTTATTCCAACTAAAACTCAAATTTTTAATTCTGGCAAAAACCTGTTACATGGTGTATTTAAAGTTTCCGTCGTGGTAGGAAGTGATAACACGATAATGCCTAATTAAAATATATGGTTTCGAAGACATTGAATTTCATTTACAAACTCGTCGGGATGTTTTTATAGTTCTTTATCCATTTGGAACAAAAGAACATGATTTCCAGTTCAAACAAAATGAAAAGCACTTTGAATCATCTAATCCCGCGTTTTTCCACGAATGAAGGACATTTTATGGTAAGTTAAAACATTTTATGAAAATCAAATCATGACAGGCTGAGGTTAGAAATTCCATTAGAAAAGTTACTATAAGTTTATCTGTTACTTTGAATCCATTTTTAAGCAGAGAACTAAATACTACAGAACACAAGTGGCTTAGATAAATTTTCAAACAGCTTGTGAAAGAGGTGACTTTCACATTTTTAGCGCTTCGGAAATAGCCTAGTCTTACATAAGATGTAAAAATTGAAGTCAAAACCTTTACGATTGAATTGCATTTATTTACTTATTTTCACAGAAATTTTCGACTTCCTTTTGCGTGGAAGTCATTAATTCACCAATCTTTATTGGCGTTATTTTTCAAAAGTCCACGGTAAAACTCTCACAGAAAAACATCTAACACCGGCCCTTTTAACGCCAAGTAATGAAAATTAAGGACCGGCGTAAAATGGGCCAAATAAGGTATTCGTTTATTGATGTGACTTCTTTTGTCGTCATTTTCCGAAACAATGGGATTCAAGATTGCGTAGTGACATAATTGCTATTTCATGCGTTATAGATTGGTGAGCATGGAATTGTGGGAAATTCAGAGAAGACAGAATATTATGTCACTGGTTTAACTGGTGATAGCTCAGTAATCGCCGCATATAACGCGCCTCTTAACCTATCATATGGTGGAGATATATTCTACAGGATCGCTACTGATGACTTTATACTGAACAAGACTGTTAATGATGTCAAACGAATAAACCAAACTGATGCATTCAAACCAACGCAAGCTGTTGTCGTCTCTTACATCAACGTGTCGAAGGATTGTGACTGGCCAGGCTGTACAACGTATCCACTACATACATTTCAGGTAATTGTCGTGTCAGATGGCATCACAACCTATGCAATACTGAACTACGAACAGTTAGGTAGCATTTCGGCGGTAACTGGTTATTCCGACCAAGGCTGTAATATTGAGTTCTTTCGAGAAATGACTAATAGTAATTCACTAGCAAAGACGTCAAATATTGGTATTCGGGGGCGGCACGTATTCAAATTAACAAAAGAATGTGTCACCATAAGCAGTAGGTTTTCATTCTTCTATCAACTTGTGGACTTGATTAGAGATGTTCATATTTTGTGAAGGTCATTAATTAAATCGTTTTCTCTCACAGAATTATATCCACATGGGCAACTAAACGGAGACGTGCAAATCCCTCGTGGTGACAACGTTGTGGCCAAGATCAGCTTATCCAAACCTATGTTGATATCACAATATGAAAAAGTGGAACGATTATACGACGTAAGTGTTGAAACTATCGAATGATGCAACAATGTTCTCTTCATGCAGCATTGTTCTTGCAAGAAGGCGAATTTCTGGTAGTTTACTGATGGGTTTATCCAAACTTTATAGAATAAATAACTGGTTAAAATAGCCATTTCAAATCAGCTGTTGATGTTTTTGTTCATATTTACGGTGCACCTTTTCAGGTGATTCTTTTGAAATCTTTCACGAGGTTTCAGGACACTCCAAAAAGATAAAAAAATCAAAGTGTATAATAGATATAATAAATTTCATGGTTGCAAGACAATAGTCAATGACGGTCACGTGATAATAACATTACTCAAAAAGAAAAAAAAGACCACTTAAATATCAAAAGAATTTATAAATAATATTTATAAATAAATAATAATAATAAAATAAGCTAAATATTCTTCTTGTTGATTCTTGTTCTCCTATTTGTTAACCTATGAACTTTGTTAATCGACCAGCATCATTGGTGCTTATCGTTTGCCATTTTGAGCCTATTTTGGTGCTTCAGTGGTGCTTATTTGGGATATCAAGAAATCAGGGTATATATTCTCAAAACTTCACTTACCTATCCCTTAACAATACCTTATAGCTTAAGAGATAACGACTACCTGTCTCTTTCAGCAAGAGAAAGTGTTAACGAACCAGAGAAAATTTCTTTTCTTCGCTTCGATTTCCAATCTAGGGTGGTGCTTAGGGGATTCTAATCTTTAAACGAAAAGCTCCGTTATGAAAAAAGTTAGCAAAATCTTTCTTTGATTTTTCTTAAGAAATATTTTACGCAAAAAAGTTGATTCCATTAAACCCACGCCGTTTTTTTTTAGGTATACACAGATGGCATAATTTCTGTTGTTAATGAAGCTATTAGAAACATTTGGCTTACTCCAAAATATTCGAATGGTATTCAGAGACACGCAAGTATAGCAGTTTATCCGATGGATCTTGACACAACTATAACTGGCAAGATTTTTTATCGAGAAGTAACTAGAAATGCCAGTGTTTTAAATCAAATAAGTGCCGATATAACATCGTTTACTGGGGAGAAATTCACGGCAAACCATTCAGTAATTGTTACTTATGATAAAGTGCCACATATTAAACATCTCACAGAGAAACAGACTTTTCAAGCCACGATTGCCACTGATGGAACAAGAACTTATTTGCTATTAACTTACATTATTCTCCATGCTACGCAATACATGCCGGGATTTAAAAATTACTGCAATTGGGATTGGCTAATTGAAAATCCAGAAGGAACTGATAATTTGAGAAATCTTACCAACACCGGGGTTTCTGGACGCTTTATCTTTGATCTTACACCAAGGAATTGCATTTCCGACTGTAAGTAAAAGATATTTTTTTAGGGATTATTCCACAAAATCTACAGCCAAGATAGAGGATAGTTTCATTGAGTGCGACTGCTGAGGACCGCCTCAGTTCACTCCGATGCGCTTTATAAAGAGCCCATTTTAAAACCACCTGTTGAAATGCTGCTATATCTATATTTGGAGGTAAGTTAACTTTCCTGTTGCAAGTTGGTGGGCAGGAGAACCAACTGTTCCGGATAGAAGCCTAAGGACTTAAAACTTGGGGGCACTTATTTACTTATTTATTATAATGTTGTTGTTTAAATTATAGTACTGTACCTAACCAATCAAGATCCAACGGATTTCTTGTTTTACCGTCAATCGTATTTCTACAGTGAAGTGAAACTGGAGAAGCTGTTTAAAGTCTTTTCAACGTCCTTCTACTCATTTTCTGTAAGATTTTAATATAAAACAAGTCTAATTTGGACAAATAGTAAGATTGACATAACTATTGCCTGATCATTGAGCTGGACCTGGTAATATCACTTACGTTTAATTGCACGAGTCTCTCATCACAAAAGATCATGTAAAAGTATGTGTAAAAATAAGTAATAACCATTAGAGTAAATGCGACACCTATTTTTAACGGTAAAGACAGATTAGCAATGGTAGTTTGTGCATTTCTATTTTAGATCTCTTCCTCTGGTGCTATTTTGTTTAACTCAATATCTTCTTCTTTTGAACCTATCAATAATTCAAACATGACAATGATTTATCCATTTTTAACTTACTTGCAGCACCCAAATTTTACAGTTCTGTTCCAAAGTGGCATACATGTACAAATTACAAGCTATCCTGATACTTTATCGAAGTTAGCTAAAGATATTGGGTCTGGCTTTCAACCTCAACTCGCAATAATTGCAAGCTACCTTAAATTACCTCATGGAAGATACCAAGCAATGACTCGCAATACATTCCAAGTCATTCTTGCGACGGATAACAATAAAACATACGCAATTTTCAATTATCATTCTCTTGATTCTATGGATGCTGTGGCAGGTTTTTCAGAAGCTTTTTGTGATGAAGTCAAAATTACCAATACCAGTGATAGCAGAGATCTATCTCGATTATCAAATGTTGGAGTTCCTGGCCGATTTGTATTTGAACTAACCGCAGAATCGTGTGCCCCAGGTATATTCATTTAAGTAATGCTTGTTTCGTTGATTAATGGTAGAACATGCTTGGACGTTACCAGTACCAGCATGGTAGTTTTCCACCCACAAAATGTTTTCACTACCGCTCTTGACCACTGCAAAGCTGTTATTTACTATGTCTGTACTCAGTCTGAATATGTGCAACATTTTCATGGCTGCATCTCCTCCAAATAAATTGGCTCTTGTGACTTTTGGTTATTCACCAACAGATTATTAACAGGCAATTCATTTTCTAGTTCTACACTTTTAACGGTCTAATCAACTCTTAAAATTATATCCTACGTCTCTTCCTTAGAGTTATCTTTTGCAATTGCTTCCCTCTCCATTTTCATCGGCAGGCGTTGAAATTGTTGTTTTTCTTTCATCTGTGTAGTTCTACATGTTTATTAGCTCTTGCTATTTCGCAGGGTTCCTGTGACCATTAATCGAGAAAATGCTTAACAAATATCTGTGGTTTCAGTAATTACATGATATTCAGGCATTTATCTATGTATAAAACGTTTTCCTAACACAACCTGTGGTGTCTTTTGTTCAGAACTGTTTCCATACGGTCCTGATGTTGGAGATGAAGAAATAATTGCAGAGGATAGTAACATTGGTAAACTGAAGCTATCTAGAGAAATTCCTTTGTCAAAAGGATCGACCATAAAAGATCTATTTGTAAGTTTTCTTTTTTTCTTCTTAGCATTTACTTTAATGTGAAAATAGAAAATATCAGAGCCGTTTCTTCCATTTAAAATCAGCTTTTAAGGAATAAAATCAGATTGATCGATGAAAAGGCTATGAAGAAACTCTCTCGTGATATCTGCTCCTAATTCAGAATCATGATCAATGTAAAATATTTTCCTAAAAACAGATACTTAACTAAAAAAAGCAAAAGTATGTCCTTTCGCTATAGAACAAACTATTTTGTTTGCTACTTAATGTTGACATTTTCAATCAAACATTTCCTTTAGATTAGCACTAACGGCTACATCACAATTAACGAAGAAATCGATGTTTCGGATATTTATATTCCTGGTTATTACAGTGTCATTGCGACATATTCATCGGGTTTCAATAATCCAATTGATGGTAACATATATTTTCGGGAAACGAAAGACGGCGAGACATTGCAATTGATCGAAAAATACGTGAGAAAAGTACAATCTGATTTTAATTCCACCTCCGCTGTTGTCCTGTCTTATATCAAAGTTCCGTCAAAATATTATCCAACAAGACTGAATACATTCCAAGTTGTTATTACCACTGGAAATAACGAAACATATTTGATATTCAGCTATAAAGACCATGATGCGTTATACGATACAATTGATGGATTCTCTGTAAAGTCGTGCGACTGGAAGATATTTGCATCTATTTATTCCTTCACGACAAAGTCCAACATTGGTGTCACTGGAAGACATGTGTATCAATTGACTTCAAAAATATGTAATACTCCACGTGAGTATTTACTTGCAATAAATTCGTTGCGATAAGGACTGAAAGTCAGAAAGAGAATTTCTCCAGTATTTTCTGGATTTGTTTTTGACTTCTTATTTTTAATATGGTTTTTCTGCAGAAATGAAAGACTTCGAAATAAATTGATTTGGAATATTCTGTGCAATACTCTGTGCAACGTATTTTCTTTATATCCTTTTCATTCCAAATCTATCATTTTACAATTTCTATATTTTACCGAACTGAAAACATAGCTAATTATGCAAAGATTATAATTCTTGAATATTTTCCAAATATGCACTTAATATTTTTCTAGAATTCTATCCGTACGGAAGTGGTTACGGGGACACTTGGTATTATACACAAGGACGATCAAATTTTTTCATTCAGCTATCAAGACCAATTATCCTCTTTTCAGAACATGTAACATCACTTAAAGAAAGGTCCTTATTATTTTGTTATTTCCATCAATATTTGGTTGTTGGTTAGTGACCTGTGTGGCCTTTAGGTATTCAACCTTACCACTGTGTTTTTTTCTATGCCTGAAATATCGGTAATTTCATTGGATCATAAAACTCGACCATTGCAATTTTAAGACCCTTTTTTTAGAATTTTTAGTAAATTATTTGGCTAAAACTCCACAGAGTTAGTAAAGCCACGAGCTATACATTTAAGTTGAATGCCTAGGCCTCATTTTCCACCAAAGTGCTTGAACACTGTTATTATTTTTCAGATGTATGTCGACTCATACTTAACATTTGGAACAACAATGTTTGTAGATCGCGAAGATTTTCCAAAAAATCAAGTAATTTCTCTATACCAGAGTGGTTACGTGTATCCGGATCTAGAAACGTTTTACGGATATATTACTTTTCGAGAAACAGCGAATGACAAGGTATTGGATAAAATTAACAAAGAAATAAATCAAAAAGCACAAATCAACTTTAAAGCTACTCGCGCAGTTATCATTACATTCTACAAAATACAAGATTATGTGTATCCTGAAACTGAGAAAACAATGCAAACTACCCTAGCAACCAATGAGAATGTTACATACGCAGTTATGAAGTACCTGCTGTTAGGACGGGGAACTGGTATCGCAGGCTTATCTGATCCGACATGCAATATTAATACATTGAAGGAAATGAATAAAGACGACATAGCAAGTGAAAGTTCCCGTCATGGTTTACCAGGTACTTTGATATACAAAGTCACCGATGAAAAATGTAGAGGTAATCAGTAATTTGAATTCTGTGATTCTTTTCTTACCCAATTTGTCACTGAATCTTAACTGATGATCATCGTGTACAAATTTTGGATGATGGACGGACTAACGCAAACTATTAAAAGGCATTCTAAAAAACAAATATGTTATCAAATACAGTTGAACCTCAGTTATCCGAACACCGGGTTATCCGAATTCCCCTAATATTCGAACTCGGCCGCTTCAACTTCGCTTAAGTAACTCTCTTAGTGTACCCTGACTTATTCGAAACCCCAGTTATTCGAACTAATCAACAGTTTCCCTTATTCAGATATCTCCTTAATACATAATACAACTTCCACAATGCAATGCAATAAAATCATTAAAAATGTCTCGATTGAATAATGAGAGGTTTTCATGAACAGAATTGATATTCTCACTGCTACATGTTTAAACAAACCATAAAGCGAGTTATTACAGCATTGCATTGTGGTAGTTGTATTATGTATTAAAGAGATTCAACAGTAGTTAAGCATTTTTTGACAAGAATGTTGCTGAATTATTTTTATGATCAGGAAGAGATGTGGCAACTACAACCTCAACAGTTTCCACGAGCCCAACCAGCACCCCTAAAACAGCTACCTCCAAGACATCCACGCTAACCACTACTGATCTACCTGCATCCATATTTGCAATAAATTCAAAGCCTAAAGGTGAGTTGATCATGCCGCAATTTTATGACACCCAGTATGTAAAAAGCACATAACAGAAACTTTGTTCATAGCTGAAGAACGGATGAATATCTATTGAATAACCATCTTTGCAAAGAGTGCAAATATTGGCTTAGCGGCATTTTTGTTGCCATATTGCAATGTCCAAAATTTTACAATCCCAACTCCATAATGATATGCTTTCCAAAATCATGTGTAACCCTAGAAAGAATATTGTTCTTTCTAATACAGATTCGTCACTGTTGAAGAATATGCCGCTACTTGTGGGTGGTATTGGTGGAGCTATTATCATTGCTTCATTGATCGCCGGTTTCATCATAAAATACAGAAGAGACAGGTTGCTAATTGGAGAATCGGGTAACATAGGATAACTCGTGTTTTCAAACAATGTTGCAATGATCAGCGGCTTTCACCATTTCACCATAGTATTAGAAACGAAATGTTAGAAGTTAAAATGTAGCCCCAAAATACAAAACATAAATTAGTCCTAAAAAAGCATAAATCTGAAAGCTAATAGCAATGACAAAATCCAGATTTCATCATTGTGAATTGACGTTAAAGCTGATGTTGTGGTAACGTTAATGCAAATTTGTTGTGCCAGCTGGGATAAAGCAAAAGAATACTGTTGAATTGAAGTTGTATTTTAAACTCTATCTCTAAATACAATGGATCAATCAGTTGATTGAAAATTGTCTAAAATACCAATTAATAACGATCAATTTACAGAAATAATTTTCATGTAATTTTTCCCTTGGACGGTCACATATAGTTTCGCCATACCTTTCGGGTTTCGGGAATTCTTTCGGGATAAGGAATAATGCTTGACTAGTGTGAGGTATGAGATTTCTCTACCTGACTAAGAGTTAAAAGTTAATATCGTAAAATTAATCCCAACAAGAAGAATTATGAAAATTCAACTATTGCGAAAGAGTTTTAAAAGAAAACGCCAAAAATATTATCCATTGGAAATGCACCTGATTCCTTCACATTCAAATTTATCATAACTAACCTTTGCAAATCTATAATTATTATTATTAATGCTTATCCAGGATATCAATAAGGGTCCTGCATAGGAGGTCCGAAAGCATTTAAAGCCCCCATTTGGGTTACGGAAGCTGCAAGTATGCTTCAACCGCTCAACCAAACAACTCCCTTAAATATCAATTCAGCTCTCAATCTGAGTGCTAAGCTGAGTGGATCGATTCACACTACCACAAGGCCACCAGTCGGTAACGGTCTATAACTGAGTCCAGTCTAGTCTATACCGTCTATTCCGTCTATGTGTCGATTCTTAAGTATTTTCAAAATTACGTGCGCACCTTTTATGTTTGCTTGGCATTTAGCCAATTTTCAACCGATCTTAGTATATTTCGTATCGATAGAAAGGCACTATAATATAAAATGAAAATTAACGATAAAAAAGAAGAACTGAAGCTAAAGAAAATATGAAAAAATATGAATTCGCTATTTTTATAACAATGGAAACGAACCATCCTGCAACCTCAACGAATGATCTACCTCCAAGGCAGGAGGTAGTGGTTTCTGATGTTGGGGACCATTTTCTTCCTGAAAAACTTGTTTTTATGTAAACGTCTTTATTTATTGATTTACTAATGTTTACTCAGGATAGCCTCTTCAGTTCTGATAGAACTATTAGGGATCTTACGCAACTGTGGCGGCAACGAGGATGGCGACGTGAGAGAAATCCATGAATATTCTGAAAAAAACAATGAATCACAAACGAATGGAACATTTAAGATTTGGTCTGTTAAAAGTTTGTTCGATGAACAAGGAAAGAAAGAAATGCTTTCGAAAGAGTATAAAAGCAATACAAGATACTACCCAGTGCTCAAAATCTTCAAAAAGTCTCTGTGGAGGAGTATTTTTTATTAAAAGAGAAGGCGATATAGTTTATCATTCCTATCGGAAACACTCCGCCACAGAGATTTTTTGAAGATTTTGAGCACTGAGTAGTATCTTGTATTTCAGTACGACGTTTTCAGTACGACGTTTTCAGTACGACGTTTTCAGTACGACAAAACATAACTTTTCACATTTACCGAAATCACACTGAAATTAGTTCAGACAGACTATATACACTTGATGTGATACAAGTGCGATTATTAAGAAGATAACTCTGCCATTATAGTCAGTTTTTAAAACAATGGCCCGGTTTCACGAATTTAAATCTTTTAAAACCTTAAAAATTTATTTTCCATTTTACCATGAAAGGTGTTTAAAGTTAAAGTAATATAATTACTCGAAAATCATACTCCTTTTAAACCTGTAGAATACTTGTGTGGCTTAATTTTTACAAAATAGGTCTAAAAAAAAAAAACCCCGAGAATTGTGTGTTTAATTTTTGCGATTTGAAGTGGAAGATTTTGGTGGTTTTCTTACGTTTTCCGTTCAACTGCTGTCAATGTTTTGAAAATTTGTGATATGATTTAACAAAGATTTTTGTATTCAGATGTGTACGGGATAGCCACATTTTGGTAAGACTGCAGACTCGTTAATACAATGTTTTAGCGATTCAAAATTATGTAGCGATTAGTAATTAAGATTAGTACGTGTGATTGACATGAATTAAAAATATTGTTTATTTTTTGGCTACAAACGAGATTAATTTCCCTTCCCCCTGTTATCAATGTTGGTATGGATGCTAATAACACATCATGAGCGCGACACATCTAACCAACATCTTCATATGGTATTTTGACCTGGGGGTAAGTATAGAAATTTGTGAAAATTGATTTTCATTTTAATTCAGAATGCAATCTTTTACATTGAATAATTGGCCGATTTTTGACCAGCTAGGATTCGTGGTTTATTAACTTTTGATAAATTTGTAAGGGTTATAGTGAGGGGAAGGGTCAGAATATGCCTCGTTCTTTCAAGCAATTTTAAGAGGATTTTAACCAAGAAATTATAGCTGGTTTAAGTTAAATCCACCCTTTTTTTTCTCGGTTTTGTGGCGCCAATAATTGTCACATGGCCATTATTAAGTATTGTCTATATTGATTCTTTTGAATTCTTAAAACGTGTGTTTCATCATGCAATATAATAGAAGATTGCTGGCTGGTGTGGTGAACAAAATCAATAACACCTGATTTGAAATACTTTGTTAACCACCTTATTCATACAGTTAATGTCTCACTTTAAGACCATTAAAGTTTATGGTCTTAACTTTGTAAAATTTGTTTGGGTCAGTGAGGGACAGGCTATACTTAATTACTTCCAACACTATTAAAAGAGGTTTCACTGATGGACAAATTAGTTGGTCTGGAAATGATACAAATAACGGTCTCTATTCTAAGAAGTTTGATGTTATACAAAAAAAAAATCGTGACATAAAAGCACGAAGAAAGCACGTGCTTTTATCGTGCTGACCAAGGGTATCTTCTTTATATAACACGGTGTATCGTCACTATTTCTGAAAATTTCAGTAAATGATAAGAATAGCTATTTTCTTTTCTATAAATCTTAACAAACATAAAAAATGAAATGGTAATGTTTTATGACTGAATTGACGGAAATACTTATACGAATGGTCTTTGTTTACCGTTTCCGTTTCACGCTGCAAAATAATACTTAAATGCTCAGATCATGAACGCTTATAGAGTTTTATATAACGCTGCTTTCATATGCTTGCAAAACCTTCATTTAACGTGATAAAGTTATTGCGAAATATCCTTTGGCAAGTACATGTTATCTTCTGCAGAGTGTTGCACAATATGAAAATAATGGTAAGCCTTTTGAGAAATACTATCATATAAAGGCCTTGTAATAAAGATTAGATAGAAGGTAACACAAAAAGTAAAAGGTTGCTTAATTTGTCAAAATACAAACTGCATTATCTAACATTTTTAGTCATTTTACTAATGTTAAAAGAAGTAAGTAATTAAGCAAGTAACCGGGAGTTTCCTTGGGCTTCCATCCATATCGGTTGGTTCTTCTGCCCGCCGACTTGCAACTGGGAAGTTGACTTATTTAGCCACCTAAAGTCTACTCTTATTTTTCGTTATTATAACAATAACAAAGTAGCTTGGTAGCCTATGGAACATGTTAATCGCACCATTGGTATAAAGAGTTTTCATGTTCGAAATCTTTGATCAACGGAGGAGTTCATGGAAGAGGGCAATCACGTCCCTAGGGCTTCTGGTCTTTCGACAGAAGCCCTAGGGACGAGTTTGGGACGATGGTTGTGTGGAGGGGGGAGGGGCTCTTCTTTTCCCCTTAAACTTGCGAACATTCAGCCACAAATATCTCTCATTTCATATGGTCATTTATTGCTTAATTTGTCTGGTAACATTCTTCATAACAATATTTCTAAAAAACCTCCATTCACAGAATATCGAAAAGATTGTTGATGCGGCTGATCAAAAAAAGAAGAAAGAGATTTATTGGATTGCATGTTGTTTATGATGGATCGTTACTGGTTAATCGAGACTCGTGGCCATCGTGGCGACGTCAGTTAATCCGATAGTTATCTTAGATTGGTGTGTGTTCAATTAGTACAAAGTATAACATTCGGTTTATATTTTAATAGCACACGAATTCTGTTGTTTTTAAGCAGTTGAAACACACAATTGTTATGGAAAATGTATGACGTGAAAAGATGACCAATTTGTTTAGTTCTTGAAGATGAAGAAAGATAAAGTCATAACGGACCATGAAAATATCCTTAAGGGATTCTGTTACTTTTTTTTTCTTTTTCATGATCTTCCAAGGTTTTTTTTTACATTTGATCGGTCGTTATTATCAAAAACGGCCAAAGCAACTATTTTCAGGACATTGCCCCAAAAAATGGTGAGTATGATAACGGGCGTGGTCCACAACCACTGATCCAAGAATAATACTGGGTCGAGTTTCTATTGTTTAAAAATTGAATCATACATGGTCAAGCAGTTTGGATCCTAGAAAGATGGCCGCCGCCGAAATTGTTTGTGATTTTTCAACAGAAAAGTAGTGGTACAAAATGAATCGACCAATGCTGTTTAAGGATTTTATAGCAAGTTTTCAAAAACACAAGTGGTAGTTCACGGAAAGATAATTCTAATGTCTAAATCTGAATCTTCTTCTGCTAGCACTTGATTGTTTTTGTAATTTTCGGTTCACGGATACATAATGGGTCCTACAATAATGGCACCGTTTAGCTTCAAAATTCGAATTCCGAGAGAAAAGATTGCTCGATCTATTGCTATTTTTAGATCAGTGTCTGCAATAGGTTTTCTTAAACACTTATGCTGTGGTCACACTGAAAAATTAGCTTTGCTTTAAATTGGTTATAAATAAAACTAGCTTAAAAAATAAGTGTGCTTTAAAAATAAAGCTACCTTTTAAATGTTGAATGTCATTTGTGCTTCTGTATCCGAACTACACTCTCTGTTGCATATTGGATATCGTCAATTAAATTTATCTGCTTTAAAGTTTGAAAAGACAAAAAATGTTGCGGCATAGATTCAGGTTAATTATTAATAATATCATGTCTCAGTATTTTTCCTTCCAAAATTATAAATAAATTTATCAACAATCAAATGATTCTATCTTTTATCTCCCTTCCTGTATTGTGAATTCACCAAGAAATACACGGCGAAAGGTAAGAAGTAAAACATAGTTTTCCGATATTTGGGCAAATCTTAATAATCCAGAATATGACAAGTATTGGAGAGCAGATTTTCGTATATCAAAGTCCACATTTCATAAAATAATCGCGTTTGTTCGAAATTCTATATAAAAAAAAGACACTAACTTTCGAAAGGCAAATTACTGCTAAGAAATCAGCTGCTATAGGTTCTGGGTTTAGGTTTGCCTAAAATGTGTAATTTACAAACTGAATGTCATCCATTTTTATATAATTATTTCATTTATGGAGAGTCAAAAACAAAACAAGATCTACCACGTGCTCATTTGCTGAATCAACTGAATATTTTCAGTTGAAAACAAAAATCACCTTTTAAAACTCACCGTATAACTTGATAAAACTTACTCTCGAGGTAGTTTTATTTTTTAAAATTTGATCTTTAAATCAAACATAGTTTCCTTTGAAAAAGAAAAGGATTTATTTTCGGTCACATTAAACTAAAGCTTTTCTGTTTATGGCAGATCGCAATAGAAATTGGAACAATGCCCGTTACTACGAATTGGGACAAACTTTGTTACGAATAGGGGCATGCAATACAAATTAGGATACATCAGAATCAGAACATCGTGTTTACTTTTTTTCTTCTCACAAATTCTCCATCCAATTTAAAAATCAAGAAATTCTTACAAATTACCGAGCATTGTCAAATATTACAGACAACGTCGTTGACAAGAAAGGGGAACAAGAATACGGATAGAAATTAATTGAAATAGGATTGAATTGTTTATATTTGGTCAAATAAGGTTGTTTTATAATTTCTAAACCTGTATATTGCACCCAGCTGACCAGAACAAAGTTGCAACACAAGTTAACGGCTACACCAGAAAAGCGTCAAAGAAACGCAAACTCTCGTCCACGTTTTGTTATAAAGAAAGGATATAAAAACACAAGGCTTCGAAGGCCTAAAAGTGAAGAACAAGCTAAGAACGTTCGAGTCTTAGGTACTTAAGAAAATATTTTTACATTTTACAAGAAAACGTCATTATAATAGTCAAACACAAGAATATTATCACCATGTTGTTTACAACATTGTCACATCTAAATGGAAAATGTCAACCAAGTCTGGTGAATTTCGAAGTTTAGATATTCAATTGCGTATAACATTAGAACATATATTAAGAACTTTTTTAGGCTTCGAAGTTGAAAAGTTTAGAACGTTTGGAGGTTTTGTCAGTGTTTAATGTTCTTATAATATATTAAAGACGTGTATGTAAGCTTTGTTAGGTGAATACTGTCTGTGGGAATCTTCCCAATATAACCTAATTCATGAAACATCATCTTAAAAGCGTGGGAAAACTCTCAAAAAATCATATGGAATCAAATTCAAAGATTTCCAACTGTACAAAGAAATCTTATTATAAGTTTTTTATCATTGCTGCCAATGTATCATTATGATCACTGTGATGTCATATGAGAATGTTGGAGTCTTTCTTTATGTAGCAAGACAATACTGTCGTGAGTTTATCAGTTTAAGAATAGAACCTTTGCACATAAGGGCTGGGAATATTTATCAGATTTATGCTAAAAGATTGACAACAAAGCTTGACGTATTATTTTATAGCAAAGGGAAAGTACATATATATGCAGAATAGATTCTACGTGTTAACATTATAACTTGACTGGTCGGTTTTAAACGTTTTGTTTCAGACGTACATATTTTTTGTTATAAGATCTAAACATTAAGAACATGCTAAGGACAATCGAGGCTTAGGAACGTTTGTTATCAACTCAACTCCATTAAATTGGGAAATGTCAACCAAGTCCGTTGAATTTCGAGATATTCAGTAGTGTATAACTTAAGAACATATATTAAGAACATTTTAAGAACTGCAAAGTTGAAAAGTTTAGAACATTCGAAGGCTTCATCAAAGTTGAGTGTTCGTATAAAAAAACCCATGTACTTAATCTCAATTGGAAAATAAATAAATAAATAATTAAATGACCAAAGCGTTTTAATCTGATATACTAAACTCCAATCCCCTCTCAATTCGCAGACTAAAACTTTTTTTCATCCAAATCTCCCAGTGGTCAAAACAACTAGCGTTCCATCGGTCGTCATTATTGCTCCATCTAAACAAACCCTTCGTGATAAAATTGAGAAAGAAAAAATGTACGCGAGCTTTTTGATTTATTAATTTCCTAGAACAGGATATAGGTAATTACCATTAATTGAACGAAGGAAGACGCTATCTTCTGTAACGGTTTTGTAAATTTCCTATTGATGAATCACATCAATGTCGAAGTGCGTGTGAAAGTGCTTATCACCTATAAATCTTAATGAGTCATTTCAGGTTTAAAGTTTACATTCCGTTATAGCAACAAGAATAGAGAAGGAGGAGGAAGGCTAGTACGTTTTTTGATGCTATACTCTAGGTTATTAGACGTCAATATTATTTGAGAGTTTAATTGCATGGCAACGTTATCATCGTACTAAGGATATAAAACTAACGACAGATGAAAACATTTTAAGTTGTTGTTTCCATGTGTTTAGTCGTTGAACAGATTGTGGATCACACGAAAAAAAACCCAACAAACCACATCTGTGAACAAGATTGTTGAAGATATTTCAAATATATATTTCAGATATTTCATTTTGTTTATTTGTTGACGCGTTGTTGTTATTTACTGGGATAGCAAGACTTCTTTGAATGTTTTTTTGGAGATGGGAAGGCAGAAAAGTATGCTGAAATCATTGAAGAGAAAAATGAAACGATTAAGTTTGATATTAAAAGAAGCCCTGCAAGAAGATTCGCTAAATAGCAAAGACGATGAATATAGCTATCGCGATCAAATATGGATTCAAGCGTTCACGAACAGCTGCCGATAGTAATCCCTGACTCGCGTTCTCGTTGGGAGAGATTGATAAAGATAACGATATTGGTTGAACAATGTATGTTGAAAACATACGGCTCCAAGTGTATGCTTTTGGTAACGTTTGATGGGGCTTGGAAGAATCTCCCCCATAGTACCTGCCTAATTGAACACGAACAAACGAAAGCAACTTTCGGAATTAGCGATGTGATTTAAAAACATAAAACGCTGTAGTTTTCAGAATATTTTGCAAGGTTTGACTTTACTGAAAATTTGGTAATAAGTTTGATTGGCAAAACACGAGATCAAAGAGATATTCCATCATGAACAAAACTTGTAGAAAACAAACAGATACTTGTAGTTTCTAGAAAAGCTGTTCCAGTTATGTATGTCACAGTTTTGCCGTAGAAAAGAAAAAAACATATTAAGTCAATTAGCTATTTATTTTTTTTCTTCGTATTCCTGAGGTTTTCTACTATTTTATTTTTGTCAAAACGGGAATTACTTAATTTTGTCATCTTTCATATATTTCTTTATCTTATGTCAAACACAATTCTAGAGGTCAATATGTCCTTTCTGAAGAGGTTGGAGAGATTTTGAATGCTTTTTTTGTGTGGAGAACACAACACCTTCTATAATCATGTGATTGTTTTAAAAAAAAATTGTCACAGAAATTTCAAATTTAACCACATTGACAAAATGTTCCCTTTTTTCAGAATGAGATTGATCCAATTCTCATATATTGACAACTCATAGAACGTTTGAATCAGCCAAGAAAATAGAGAAGTGCTGCGTTTTTCCAGCTTAAGACATGTATTTCTCTAAAATTATATCTTATATCCTCTTAAAGCTCACAGCATCATCAGGAAAACGTTTTACACCTTCTATCAACAACGAAGTGTTATTGAGATACACCGAATAAATAAACAGTAAAAATTATCTGGATTAAGACATTGCTCAAATGAGGATGATACTGGATTAAACACGCTGTTCAGTCGTTCAAATTGCATTTTAATAGGGTCGATCATAGATGCTATTATGGCTCAATTAATCTTTTGAATTTCAAAAAAAAAAAAGAGGTTTAAGATTGGAATAGTACAAAAACAAAAAGGAATTATCATGTTCTCACGGTTTTGCTCACCATGTGTTTGTCTGGATGTTATTTCTGGTCGCATGCTTTTTTAATAAGATAACCTAAGTGAAGGACAAAGTGTTTTTTCTTATTTTCAGGCAGAAATACATTGTTGTTGTTGATAAAAATGTTTCACTTGTTATACCTCCTGTATATTCATCATTATTATAAAAGAAATTCTAAGCATTCTAATTCCGAGCGTTAATTTTCTAATTTACTAATTTGAAAACACTTTTCCCTGACCAATAAACCTTTTCGTAACTAGCATCGTCAGGCATGGAAGTCATTGCGCATGCTCACACTTATCCGGAGTTGAGATCTCGGCAGAACGAAACGAAATATCCTATAATATTCTGAGTATGTTCATCTGACAAATTCTCCTAACTATGTATTTACGGTGAAAAGTCGACCAAAAATGTTTGGAAGAACGACATATAACGTGACTCTAGCCTCACTTTCCCTGACAAAATTTATAAGGTTTCCACCGTAAACTCTAGGTGAGAAGAAATTATCAGTTGAATTAATAATATAATGTTGTTGTAAATTCAAAATGCTTTTAATTGAGTTTCTTATCAATAATTTCGTTTGACAACGGGGTCAATCGCAGAAATCAGTAACCATTGAGGTAAGCAGAAGCTTAACCTTGTGACATAAGATATTAACGCACTTGGATTGATAAATGAGTTTTATCATTACTTTTACGTCAGGCATGAAAAAACCCAAAAAAAAACGGAAGAAAAAAATGATCGTTTAAAAAGCAAAACCTGATAAAAATATGTGACTGACGTATTGACGTATTGACGTAGTTATTCAAAAGATGGTTATCTTCCGTCTGTTTTAGCTCTAACTGACATTTTTTTATTGAAATTTTTGTTACGTTGCCTAAATCTCTTTGTCTGTAGCCCTCAAGCTGTTCTCTATCTCGAACTCTCTCTCTATCTCGAACAAATCTCTTGGTCCCTTACGAGTTCGAGATAGTCCACTGTATTTACAAATGTCAAAAAAACTCCGTAGTAGGAATTAGCCCACCGTAACATATTCCGCCCAACCGGGCTTTATTGCTGAAAATCTTTTCGGCTTAATAACAATTTTTTATTAATTCTCTACTTATTAATAGGTAATTTCTTCTCACCAAAGTTTTGGTACAAAACCTTGTAAATTTTGTCTGGGTTAGCGAGGTTACATTCAAGTTATGCGTCGTTCATTCAAACACTTTTATAAAACTTTTTACCATAACTAATGAGGAGATTTTGTTAGTAAAACCTATATCACGTGATAAATAGTTTACAGAATGAACACTTGCAAAATGGACATTTTTCCAGACTGGTTTCAGGAGAAACTAGTCTGGATATATATATAGTAGTGAAGATAAAATATCTGTCATGAACAGAAGAGAAAGATGAATAAAAGAATTGGTGTTATTTTAACGCAATAAGGAGATAAGGAAAATTCTTCACTCAAGTTGTGCTGTATTGTACTATAATACTAAAAAAGCTATAATTTATCCTCTTTGTTATCAATTTTTATGAGTCATGTATTAAAATCCCAATCTTTTTCTCCTGTTTGAAAAAATGATTGTGAAGTTCAGCCGAAATATTGAATAATGTATGGAGCAACTTCCGAATATGTTCAACAGATTTTAGGAACGTCTGCAATATTTATGAGTTCTTCTCCCAAATATGTTCAAATAAAAGAAGCTCATGTATTATAGATGAATAACCTTATGGTTTCTTTCATTGAATATGCAAAAGGACATTGCAAATTTATAACATAGTAGCTTTTCATTCAGTTTTTCAGAATTTCATTGAGAAATAAATGATCACAAGATTTTGGAATGCACTTTGAACCTAGTTACAAAAGGAATTTAGAACAGGTTTAGGAAGTGAGAGGAACGGACGTGGGGGAGAAGTGCTCGAATATCTAGAACCCAAGCAATAGGAGAATACCTCCTTCCCAATAACAAGAAGTACCAGACTAAATCAACGAATCGTGACCGAAACGAAGAACATCAAGAAAAGCGACATTATTAAATTCATAAAAAAATACTGTTAGTAAAATCACACTTCTCCACGTTCAGTTTATTTTGCCATCAGTTCACATGAAGACCAAGTCGTTTGTTGAAATTGTCAAGTACATGCTGAGACGCCTGCGTTCGAATGAGGAAAAAAATGGAAAGTGCATTAGTTGTACTAAACTAAGGAAAAAGGAAATTTTTGTGGATCTATCCAAGGATGATGATGAACACGGCATAACTAAATGCTCAAGCAGCTGTACACCAAAACGAATAAAAAACAAAACATTAAAAGGAATGGGTAAACAAACCGGCAGCCGGACTGAGACGACATGGCGTCAAGCCTTTGTTTATAGTGTTAGATAAACGGAAGAAATAAAGGCTGGAATCCAAAGTACCATGAAGTATATGGGGCTTTATTTATTGCATGACGATACTTTAAGATTCGCGCCTAAAATTAATAAAGAAAAAGCTTTTGTATCTAAGAGCAAGAAGTATTTTTACTCAAGTTAAGTATTATATTAAATTTCATGTTCTCATGTTTTATTTTCTCTCTTCTTCTTCAGTTGCATTTTCAATTTTTTTTTTGTTACTTTAGTTTTTTAGAAAAGAATGCACACGTTTTAAACTGTTAAATCTTTATTTTATTATGTTTGGTGAAAAAAAACAAATTGTGTTCAAATTGTATGTTATATATATTGTATGTTATATATAATATATAATATATAATATATAATATTATAATAATATTATATAAAATTTGGAACCGATTTGTTTTATTATTATTATTGTGATTTCAGATATTCAGAAGCAAAAAAATCGTTTATTAGAAATTTATACGTGAATGAAATATAGAACACGTATTTTGAAATAGTTTTAGAAAATATTAATTATTAAATTTATTTAATTCATGATAATTTTTAATGCATAAACATGTTTTGAGTGTTGATGTATATATTGGGTTGTTTCATAATAACGTCCAGGGGTGAAACTGACAAACGCAATGAAGGGCGGCGTAGGTTACTCTTCGTGCTGTGTATTTGGATGTGTTTATAATGGGCTTGTGAAAAACATTTGTATAAACAATGATTCTCCAATTGACAGTTTTCATAATTTAACAATTCCCTTACAAAACACCAAGATCCTCACAGCCTGTCATTTAAAGTACATGATCAAACAAACTGCAAAGTAAAAACTTTGCCATTGCATCGTGGTAGTTGCATGAGGTATAAGAGGGAGGAAGAGGGAGGAGGAGGGAGGAGGAGGGGGGTGGGGGTGGGGGGGGGGGGGGGTTAAAGAGTAACTGTTTCAAACCAGCTTACTTTTCCGGTGAAAATTCTTATAAAAGCGTTTGAAGGGCATAACCTGATCCTTGATTCGATAACCCAAACATATTTAACAAGATTTACACCACTGACTGGTTTGAAACCAAGTTGACTGCATAGTATGTATTAATAGGAGCTGTAAATTTGTAAATAATTATATAATATTATTCCACCAACATACAGTTCATCTGACAATTTCTCCACACCTAAAGTTTATGGTGAAAATCTTATAAATTTTGTCGGGGAAACCGAGGCTAGAGTCAAGTTATGCCTCCTTCTTTCAAACATTTTTATAAGATTTTCCACCGTAAATTCATAGTGAAGTGAGGAGAATTTGTTAAATGAACATACATAAAATGTGAAACCCTCAGTGAGATATCAGGATATCATCTCTTAACGCCACATGGCGCCAACATGATTTATATAATTTGTAAATAGTTTCGTTGGCATTTGTAAATACGCTTGTCTTACTGTAAATATGTAGATAGTGTTTTAAGTGCGTTTAATGTACATTAATGGGTTAAAGCCAATGTCATTTCTGATCTCTCCCCGACATCAGCTCTCCTCTACAATCTCTAAAAAACAATAGTAAAAAAAGCTGATCCAAAGAAAGTGTGAGAACTTCATTTTTCGCAAATGATATTGAAGACCGTAACAACAGAGAATACTACAGCCCGAAAGAAACTTTACGTTTCCGCGTAAGATAATTTGCTTTCGCGAAGAGTCGCCATCTTTAGTAGTTAACGATGTCTTTTGTTAATCTAACGTGGGATTTCAAAAAAATCGCGTTGAAAACATAATGACTTCCTGTATAACAGATAGAACTTTACACGAAAATCTTTTGTGTTTTCATGTAAAAATTCATTCCTTTCCGGACGCGTAAAGGTTCTTTCGGGCTGTACTGTATTATTTATTAAGAATGAACGTCCCCTCGGTGAAACTTCTCCCTTATAAAAGTAAAGAAAATTCAACAAACGCCTCCCTCAAATAAACGCCTTCAAAAGGAATTTTTTCAAAAGTTAAAAGTGAACGGGGCGTAATTTCGAAATAATAAGGTAACATGAAAAACAAATTAGCTATTTCATGAGATATAACAAGATTAGTGGAAAAAGATAATTGAAAAAACTTTGTACTGATGTTGTGTTTACGGGGAAACTAAAATTCTACAATAAATTTGTTGAGAAACCATGTCATTTTATTTATCATTAAAGGTTCTTGATTACTCGTCTTTTTAAAATTCCCTTCGAACACAGAAGAAAGGGTAAATTAGTTTTCACCATAAGATTAAAAAAAATAACTTCTCATAGGCTGTCAGGATATTCCCTATAATACCAGAGTGTTTACTATATAAGTCCGGTTCAAAATATGTGAAATGAAAGTGTGACATTCGAGAGTTTAAAATCATTTCATAATCGTTCTAATTACAACATAAAATCGACAAAAACTATGAAGAGTAACTTGTGTTTGGAGAAAATAACTGGTGTGGTCAAGTCCAAATCATACAAGAGATTAATCGAGATTGATGAAACAAAGCGGTCCAACAGGAAGTTGAAAACAGTCTGTATAAATGGAAAGCAGTCCATCATCGATTTAAAAATCCTGAATACAACAACAGCTGTTTTTTGTGGTTCTTTATGAAAGCGATGGTCAGTCAACGCTGTGCTAAATTAAAATGCTGATTTCAACATCTTATTACCTCCCCCCAACTCATATCTAACAAGATGAAAATGTGGACCCAAATACAGCTAGAACACGGAAGGAATTGTCATTTTAAAGCGCTATTAGATGCATATATATGAGTTATAACATTGTAAATACTATATAACTGTTATTTGTAAATATATCATTTAAATTCCAAACTGTAAATGTAGATACGAAATATATGTATATTTTCTATAGAAATTTCTTCTTATTCTTCTTCATTATAACTTCATATATACTCTCTTAATTAGAGGGGAGAAGGGGGATAGGAACGAATAATATGATGAAGATAAACATTTATTTGCTTCTTTAAATTGTCACAATTATAGGCACTTGTTCTCAAGTCTTATACAGTGGAATCTCTATAAAGCGGACACCTTTGATCCATAAGAAGGGTATCCGCTTTATAAGAGGTGTCCGGGCTTTATAGAGACTTTACCTATGAGAATTTACATCCGTACATGGATAATATGACCGTTATACAGAGATGTCCGCTTTATATGGTGTACGCTTTATAGAGATTCCACTTTCAGCGGCGGATCTAGGGTATGTCAAGAATTGTGGAGGAGCAAATAAACCCTAATTTCTGTTTTCAAACTGTATCACCAATGGGATTACTTGCACGTTTTTCTTTTATGGTTTAATAGCTAACATTCTCCTCCACAAATTTCGATATACCCTCTAGATCCGCCTCTGACTTTATACCTCTTTCTTGTGAAAAAAGAGCTTTCCAAGAAACTCGACGTTTATTTTTGGTTTTGTGTACCTGAATAAGCCTGTTTTGAAGTAAATTCTGTAAGGTTTAAAGTATTATTCCCCGAAACTTTACAATCACAAATTTATCCATAGAAATTGTTGTCTTAAGGACTGTGGGAAACTTCACATAATCTTGATTAGTGCTATATCTAAAATAGCTTCTTTTATGATTAGTTATTAAGTTCAAAGCTCATTAACTTTTATGATGTTGTTTGCATAATGGTCATTCCCTGCTCGGATAATCTTTGTGTATTTAAATGGGATGTGGAGTTTTTCTCGCAGTATACGTTGGACAAGCAAATCGTTAACACGCATCAACAGTTGTTTCGAATTGAGAAAATTTGTTTGAAGGAAAGTTTCAATTTTCTCGTTAGTTTAACTTGTTCAGGGATGTCGTGCTTTTCACCATTATTTAAACGCAGAAGTAATTACAATGAACTGGATCAAGATTATAGGAAAGAACGCTCCAAAAACCTATGCTGTCCCATGAAGTTACCATCTTGTAAACATAACGTGAGAAAGACAAGCAGTTTAATGGAAAACGAACATAAAGAGTATTTAACAGTTACAATCCAATGTATTGACATGTTTGAACATGGGCGAAAGCAGAGAAACTCATTTGCAAGTGATAGGTTATGGACACAAGCTTTTGCGTACAGTTGTCGATAAAACACAGATACAACAACGGTGACAGGAGAAGGCAGAAACTCAAAATGTTTTTCAATTGAACAAAAGATTGAAAGTATAACAGAGAGCCGTCGTGGATGGGTCCTTTCACCATCATATGATGATAAAAATCTCATTTGGTAGAAAATATAATGACATTTAGGATTTCAAATTATATAAAAGTATCGCTGTTCTAGATTTTAATTTATTGTATATTTTATATTACAGTTAATAAATTATTTTATCATATTGCAAAACCTAACTTTTCTTCAACTTTAATTTCTAATTCCTGGACCTATTGACCTACAATGCTTTGCCATCATTTGCTACAGAGGCAAGGCCTGCAAAGGATTCCGGATATGTACGAGTTCTTTCATCGTGGTAACTTAGAGGAATTCTTAGCATCAGAATGGGAAATTTAATGTTCATGAGTTGCAACAAGTGAAACAACTTCGTAGAAAGCCTTTTCCCAAATTTCTGACTTAAACGCCTGTGTTTTGCCAAACTGTCCTAACAGAAACGAAAGCCTTGTTCTGGTACGTTTTTATTGTTTCACAGTTATCTATTTCCTCACTGTGGGGCAATTCACAATAATTTTTCAACGTGAAAACGAAGCCTGTTTATGACAACCAAACCAAAACGCATCACATGTAAACAGAAAGACGGGAAAAGGTTAGCGTTGATTATACTTAGAAGATTTTAATTATGTCGTAAGTAATTCAGAAGAGGATATATTATAATTTGTTGATGAAAGGAACAAGGAAAGAGTTAGTTTTTTTCTTTTCAAATTAAAAGCGGTCAGCCTGTTTCCTTTCCCAGACGAGGTGAACCTACAACGATTCAACTAATGATTGTGGTCTCTTCCCTCCATCCTTTCTGTTGTAAACACGCAGCGTTTGTGGTTTTCTTAGTAATGTTAAATATTAGTGACAAAACATGATGGGGATTAATATAGGAAAATTATTCCCAACCAAAATGATGGCCAAATGATGTCGTTTAAATTTGAATAACTAAAATGGATGTTTTGCAGGTCCATTCTGGAATAAATCATTCATTTCATCCACAAAATATTTTTTTGTGGCCTGTTCTATTAGACGTTTCCAAACCTGAACACATTTCTAAAACATGAAAGCTAGTTCTTAGTCATAACTCCAGCTTGTGAAATAATTATGGTCAACTGTAACTTTCATAATGGACAAAAAAAAAGCCGCAGTATTTCACATATTAATGATTATTTAAGCTTAATCTAATCCTAACGCATGCAATGCCTGTGTAAATGCTTTCAAATCTTGCATTACACTCTAAAGGAGATTTACGTTGTATGCTTGTTTGTTTGCGTGAAATACTGATCTTATCAAGGACATCGTTTCACAAGGATGTCACCAGTGTGGGAAAAATATTTGAATGTAATCGTGGTATAAACAAATGATTGTTCATGACTAATTATGCTATAATTATTTAATTAAGGGATTTCATTTATAAAGAAAGCTAGTAATATTTTCCCACAGCAGTTTTATTTAGGACTTGTTTTTTTAGGAAGAAAAGATTGTTAGAAGGATTTACAGTTTTAAGTTCCAATTTTTAAACTATAAACGCGGACTATTTTATCCGATTAGTGAATTGATTTCATTACGAGTTGCATATGGATAAACAATTCTCGAACCAAAACACACACGAAGGAACAAGGACGGCCTTCTTATATTGCTTACCAAATAAACGTTTATGTACAAACCACATAATCATGAATGTTACACAGTGTGCTTTACTTCTCTTGGCTAGGCTGTGGTAATTGTATTGCGTGGGCTGCAATAGTTTTATATAATCCCAACATTCAGCATCTGGATTTGATTTTGTTTTTTTCAACAACAAAATTCTAAATCTGAATATTCTTCTACTGGCTGGCTACTCTTCTTCTACATATTTGTGTTTGTAACTTTCGGTTCACGGATACGTAGTTGGTTCCTACAATAATGGCAGCGATTAAGCTTCAAAATTTGAATTCCAATAACCAATAGGTTACTCTCAATTCAGTGTTATTCTTAGATCAGTGGCTTAATAGTTATCGAGGCCAGCATTTTCGTTTTGGGGAGTCAAATACAATACTAATTTCACAATGTCTGAAAACTCTTAAAAACTCACGTCACGTCCTCCGAATGTTTCTCATTGTTTGTGTTTGTTATAAATGTTCCTTATTGACGTCAAACATTCCTCTACGTTTGTTATCTTAAGTAAAACATAATTTTCATTTCAATTACTGAACAGACATTTGTCTGCATATTGTGGTAGAGATGTGAATTATGCTGTCTGTAAAATGGAACTTATCAATTCTTAACTCAGCCGTCGATGCCATAATGGCGTCGATTTTACCCACTGTACAGATGACGTCACCACACGGAAAATGTTTAAAAACAAAATTTCCTTATAACTTTCCTACCCAAAATTCTAGATTTCATACCAAAACAAGATGACAAGAGCCGTCTGTGGGGCTGTTTAAAGTTACCAAGAATGCATAAATAAATAAGTAAATAACACAGAGTTTCGAGTCCTCGGGTTTCCATCCATATCGGTTTTGGTTCTTCCTCCCACCGACTTGCAACTGGGAAGTTGTCTTACCGCCAGAGATACGATAGCATTGCTCTAACTTTCACAAAGGCCAGTGTGAAGTCAGTTTTAAAACGCATTGAAGTGAAGTATCGAGATGACTGAAACACGAACACGAACCTAAACGGTCGCACTTGAAGGTACTATCCACCACACCATTTTTATTCCATTTATTACACCATTATTTTATATTTTTATTTTTATTTTATTTATAATTTTTGAGAAAGAATAAACATAAACAATAAGCAATCGAAGAATCTTTAACACTTTTCGAATCAAATTGCTAATTGCAGGTTTAAAGACATTAAAAAGTAACCCGTTCGGGATCGCTTTGAAAAAGTGGCCACGTTTGAATTCTAGAGCCAAAAGGGTCCCAAGTAAACGGATGGGATTGCATCAAAACAGGGACGGGAGCTAAATTGGTGCGAAATTTATTTAATCATTTAAAAAGCTTATGCTCAGTGTATATAATATATATAGTTAATCTGGAAAATGTTAAAGGCGATAGCTTTTAATCGTTCTAAATGGTTCCATTTGTTTCTCACTTGCGACGTTGGATAATGAAATTTCCCTGTAGCAATTCACAAATTAAAGGCATATCGAACTACCCCAGGGTACCCAATTAATTAAATTTTAAGCGAGAGAATATACAAACAGAAAGTACTAACCTGTTTTCACCATAAATTTTGTATTTCAGTGTAAATTCTCTTTACAAACAGCACAATAATGTTTTATATTATATCATATTATACAATGGCTGTTATTTCTAACCATTTAGCAGAAAAATATGACTTTTAAGAAAGTGTCTGTGAGGATTGCTCAAAAAAAGTTTTGAAGAATTGTTTATAACATAATTAGAAATATTATAGAATACATTTTTATATCTTCGTTGCTCAAAAACTGTGTCTGTGGATCGAATTTTGCAAACAAAAGTTGATCGTAATTCTATATTTTTCTCTCGATATGGTTTTGCTTTGAACAACAACGAAGAATTGTCGGAATAATATACAGACCAGCTACCTTTCCACGGTCAGTAGATAAATGGAGGCGCGATTAATCAACATAAGTTCAAAATATTTAAAAAAAAAGGTTATTTCTGGTCTGCATAATTCAAAAGCATGTAACATGTGGTAATTTTCCCCAAGTTTTCGAACTCAATATAAGTGATACCCTGGGTGGTTCGGTATGCCTTTAATGGTCTCATCTTGGATCCATTATGAAACTGATCACGTGTAAACGCAAATAATTTCGGATCCAATCCAATGTAACCCGAGCCAAAGACCTTGTCTAACTTGGCCTGAAATTGGATTCTGAAGTCCTCATTTCTCGAGATTTTAATTTTTACAACTTTTCAGTCAGATGTTTGAAAACTTTAGATGTTTGTTCTGTAGAAAATTAAGGGTATTTTCTGAAATATGTTCTTAGTCATAATTAATGCATTTACAAGTACTGGCTCGACAATTTCATAGCCTGTGAGAAAAATCTTTATTAATTCAATGTTACTAAGAGGAATAACACCGCACTAATCACTTATTAAAATTCCTTATTTTGTTGAACATAACAACTTCGTCTTATTAACAATTCTTCGTAACGATCAGACAGTTAAAGTAGGCGGGATGCAGATCAGACTCACACTGAGTTAACAGGAAATGGGGACCCATACCAAACTAAGCATTTATTAATTGAAAGGGTTGTCAGGAGTTAAGCAACTTAATGTGATGCTCAATCAATAATTAAAGGAGACTTCGGTTAATTCCCTGATGTCGATAGATTAGTATACGAAAACAATGAAAGGAAAAGCAAATCAACCCACCTATTGAAAGGCATCAGAAAAAGGTTTTAATTAAATGAAATTTGGAAAGGCATTTCCCCTCTCATTTCTTCTGGTTATTGATGTTGTCTAATCGTATTGCTTAGACAGTAGTCATAGGCGGGTCTACAGCTTAGGAAAAGTTTATGGAGGAGAGTTAAAAAGTAAACGTGCAAGTAACGAAACAAACAAGTATAAAAAGAAATTTCGTGATGTTGTACTCCTTTACTTTTTCTGCCTAACTGCTGGACTGCAGTGCTGTTTGTATGCCATTTATTACCCTCTATACGACAATAATCCTGTTTACCGTATTTTTAACTAACGAAGACATTAACCAATACAAGAATGTGCTTTTAGTCCCCAAGGAACAACAAAAATTTAATGTGTTTCCCCGGAATAACAAAAGAATAAAAACATAACAATATCAAGACCACAATAATGTTGGTTGTTTATGTGAAATGGGAATTCTTTATGTATCCGCCTGGGAAACAAAAACTTTGCGGTTTGAACAAGAGAATGTTAATTTTAATGGTTTGTTACGTGTTATCTTAATTAATGTTTATGTTAGACAGAATTGCATAATAACAATGAAACATCATAAAAAGGAAATCCAAGTTGTAGGAAGTTGTTTGAGGGAATTGGAACTATGACGTCAATATCACGACGTTAAAATATATTGCCGACTACATGTCGGTCACAATTGAATTCGTGTGCATTTTGCAGGGGCTCAATATAAATGACATTAAACGCATAATTATTGCGTTAACTGTTGGCGTTTGGGCCCCATATTGCCTTTGAGTTACGCCTCAAATGTTTTCTTCAGTAAATCTTTACATATAATATGATTCGACGTAAACATGTAATAACATTTTTAACAAGCAAACTTCTTCCATGTTCTGTGATTTCTATTTTTAGCGACAAAGAAAGGAGAAATCAATAGTTGTTACCTCAAAACACGGGTTATCAAATGTTTAGTATAGCGTGTAAAACATTTATGAATCGATAAAAGATTTTAGGACGGCGTTTTGGACTGCGTTTTTGTATTACATAGAGTTATTATCAAATGGTTAGTATAGTGTGTAAAAACATTTTATGGGGAAACATGTAAAACGTAAGTGCCCTCTCTCCACAAAAAAAGATCAAAAAAAATTAAATCAAGGCCCGGGTTTTTGTAAAAGGGGAAATATTGCATGTCATCTTTAATATCGGCTTATGTCTTTGATCTTGTAATTCTAATTCTCAGGACGTGGAAACACTTGTCAACTTTCTTCCATGTTTGTTTGACCTGGCGAAAGACTCGCTTCCACTCGT
This sequence comes from Turritopsis rubra, assembly GCA_039566895.2. NCBI lineage: Eukaryota > Metazoa > Cnidaria > Hydrozoa > Anthoathecata > Oceaniidae > Turritopsis > Turritopsis rubra. The sequence goes on along the minus strand of CM077626.1, from coordinate 10,025,309 downwards.
TCTCCTCCTCGATTCAATCGATACAGCGCGTGTCTGTGATAACATCATCTCCCCACTGACGCTTATTGCAAAGAAACTTCAAAATTATGTGAAAATGATTGTTTCGTTGGATTCAGGAACAGAGCAAAACTTAATGGAATATGGAGAATTTCCCAATGATCCTATACATTTTCTTAATCAGAATTTTGAGTTCTACAAGATGGTAATACTTTTCGTTACTGATTCATTGATTTAACTTTTCGTGAATTCTCAGTGACTGAGGACGCCGGCTGAATATGGTCGGCGAGCGTCTAGTATAAAAAATAAGCTTGTTAGGGACTGTTTGACAAAATATCGATGTTTAGGTTCGAGTATGTGTTATTGACAACTTTTTCTCTCCATAAGTTTAAGATGAAAAGACATAAAATTTTGAAAAAACTAGGCACAAACCGACTCTTACCTCGGTAACCCATACCAAATTTATAAGGTTTGCACCATTAACTTAGGTGAGGAGAAATTGTCAGTTGATCAATATAATTCTGTTTTGTCGGGAAAGGCGTACTCTATGTTTCCACCTGTGTTGATGTTAAATGTATTCTTTAAATTCAGCAATCCATATACGATGGAATTGAAAGACTGTGAACGGTTGTTGATAAGCTCTACGGAGGAGAGTTTCTTAAAGCCTTTGTGTTCGTTGTTTCCGTGGAAATGTGCGGGGTGTCAAAAGAATTCCTAACTGCCTTCATGAAGACCGCATTGAAGGAAAGCTCAGATTCAACCGTTCAAGTAAAAGTAACACATACAGTGAATTTATTTCATGGTATATGTACAACACGGTTGATTTCTGGACATATTCACATATTCACATCCAGTTTGACTCGATTTTATAAAGAAAAACTATTTTTTGAACTTTTCATACATTTCTTGGAGACTGAAGACTTTACATTTGTCGTATGTACTGTACGACGTCAAGAAAACTTTAATGACGTATCCAAATGATCAGGATTTAATGACATTGTATGATTTGCTGCAACTCTGTCATGAAACTTTGAGCTATCATTCAGACCAACTGGCATTGCAAGTCGTCTGCCGGTTAAACGAGTGCGATGTACATAAACAAGATGATGCAAACAATAGGGAAACGAAATACTTCAATACTTTTCTTCAAGATGGAAAATGTTCGCTCGATGTTTTAATACCGTGTAGACAGCCCCTTATAATGCCACATCGATTCTGCAATTCAACGGCAGAAGAGCAAAGCAACTGGAAAATCAAAGACCTTCGTTGTATGTTCTTATATTCAGATCTTTACGGCTTCGTATGCTGGAGCTGTGAACTTCCTAATTCCTAAATTACCTAATTTTACTGACTGGACTTAAAGCTCTGATAGTCTTTTTTTTGTGAGGCCTATATTTTTTTTTTTCACAAATATTAATGACTATATGAAAAATCCGTAATAAAGTAATACTTTGTTTGATTGAAAATCCTTATTTCAAAATTGTAGAACGATAGTTTGGTCTGTACTTTGTTGAATTCTTGTTTCGACCTCATTATGCCAACGATCGTAAGTTAAATGCTTGCTTTTTTAATTGGAAAGAAGAGCTCCTACTGTTTCACGCGACAAAAACAGCAAAGAAAAATTAAGAGGTGTCTACTTTAAAAATCTATCCAGGCCAGGGATCCTTTTATCAGCAGGGTCATGAAAAGTTTGGTGAAAGTACTGGAAAGCAGTGCACATGTTGTTCTCTGATGTCAGTTGTGTTTACACTAGTTAAAAGTCCAGGGCATTGGACTATTTTTGATTTAGATTTGATAATTGAAACTGGTGATGAAATATACAAACCCCTTCAAAAAAATACTTACTTGATGATAACTGAACTTCCAAAACATATATCTTGCTTAGGTTCACCCATTAACGTTTTTTATGTGGATGAAAAAGTAGATTCTTAAATAGTTGTATAAGTGCTATTCTTGATCGAAATATAACCACTAACTATAATGGATTGCTGATGATTGTGTAATGAAAGGCATTTGCTTTAGTGTGCTTTGGACACAAAAATACTGTTTTTTATTTGATTCTCATAGTAGAAATAGTCAAGGACATTCGTGTTTCAATGGGTTTTCAGTCTTACTTAAATTTAAGACAAGAAATTTATTGGAGACATTTATCATGGAAAATTATTTGGACAAGTCAGACACAAATGTACAATTTGAAATTCATTATTTCGTAGTGTCTGAAACAGATACTTCTGTAAATTTGTATTCAAGTTATCGAAATTTAAGGAAAAGGACAATTGAAAAAGACAGCTGTTGCAAGCGAAAGTCTAGTGAGAAATAGAAAAACAAAAATGCTGTCTGCGAAATGCTACTGAATGTGCCCGACAATGTTGTTGTCAACAAAAATCCACCCCAGCTGAGAAAGGTAAGAGTCGTCAACGAAAATGTACTGGTATTGAAAAAAAAAAAAGTAGACAACGAAATGCTACTGAAGCTGCAAGGAGAAATGCCGAAAAAGAAATGCTACTGAAGCTGCAAGGAGAAATGCCGAAAAAGAAATGCTACTGAAGCTGCAAGGAGAAATGCCGAAAAAGAAATGCTACTGATGCTGCAAGGAGAAATGCCGAAAAAAGAAATGCTACTGATGCTGCAAGGAGAAATGCCGAAAAAAGAAATGCTACTGAAGCTGCAAGGAGAAATGCCGAAAAAGAAATGCTACTGATGCTGCAAGGAGAAATGCCGAAAAAAGAAATGCTACTGAAGCTGCAAGGAGAAATGCCGAAAAAGAAATGCTACTGAAGCTACAAAGGAAAAATGTCGAAAGCGCAAAGCAGATAAAAGTGCATAAATTAAAAGCTGTAAAAGGAAGCGACTATTATAACAGTGCTCTAAATTAACTAATCATGTTTCTGCTTTTAGAGCGATGATATAAGAAGGGCCTTAATTTGTATGTGTATTTGCAATCACTGCTTATATAAAAAGATAGTGAAGAATTTTGATGTAAGCCGCCAATATGAAGTTGAATTTCATTATCTCTTTACTTCCATCAAAAATTTAGATGGTAACTTATATATATTTGTTTTACATGTGACAAACATATCAGAAGAAAGAAATTCCCATGCCAGGCTGTCCGAAACAGATTGGAGTTGGATGATATACCAGATGAAATAAAGTGCCTCAATCATCTAGAAAAAATATTAATTGCAAAGCGTATTATATTTAAAAAAATTATTGTTATACATGGTAAAGGTGAACAACCGAAGATCTAAGCCTATACGTGCTGATGTAGTGAGTGATTGCCTGCCTTTTATTCAAAGGTTGCCTTCACTTCAAAATGTTGATCTTCAGCGTGTTAAAAATGCTTTACAATATTTAAAGACTAATAACCCATTTTATGCGACTATTTTTATTTGGAAGAGACAAACCCCTTGATAATAATCGAGTTAATAGTGATGAAATGGTTGTTATTCCAAATATTTTTAGTGAATATGAAAGCTATTTTAATATTGCACAAGGGGAAAATAAAATGCATAAATTCTTTTTTAACGATGACTTTTGTGAAGAGCAAGCATTTCCGTACTTGCTACCAAAGGGAAAGTTTGGATACAAGGTTCTCAGAACCGTTCAATTATCTCTAGTTAAATATTTCGACCAACGACTGCTGAATTACACACAAAGATTTGCCTCAAATGCAGACTTCATATTTTTTGGGGATTATGTTGTACAACAGGTAAACCTTTATAATCAACTGAATGTTGCAACATCTAAAGTTAGTGGAACATTAAATGCTGGACAGTTACAAAATAACTATAAGGAGACAATTCGTCTATATGTGTCAGAAGACAAAGGATTCACTTTCATGAAATCTGTGAAGGGTACTCTCGCTTATTGGAAAAACTTTCTATATGATGTATCCCTTTTTCCCAAAGTAAGGATTTGTGCTGAAAATGAATATAGCCCGATTTTAAAGCTCTGATTCGTCAGAACGTCGTAACGTGTTTAAACATTTCAAATTGCGAATTAAAATTTGGTGGATTTTACGGAGGAAGTACTCCTTATCATAAGTTACGTCATTTTCGTCATTTGCTGTTCACAATAGAACATACATATTTATACATATCTAATACATGTCCGTATAAATCTTTAAAACTTAGCTAGACAAACTTCAATATACAAGTATCTGCGGCAGCACTTCTGCTGCTACCATTTTGCACCAGTTGGTTCTTGTTTTATTTGAAATGGTGAAACGTCAACATTCACAGCATTCTCGAAAAATATTTTGTTTGTGTTTTCACGATTAAAACATTTAGCCAAGTTAAGTTCGGGTGACGTGATCGTTTCGGCCAAAAAATATACTTAGATGGAAAATTAAAACGTATCTAAAACGTCGTTTTCTCCCTTTTTTTGGAAACAGTTGTGTTTTGAAAAATTGGTTTGAAGGTTCTATAACGAACCTCGTAAATTCATATGCATTCATTAGGTATCTCCATAAACGACCATTGCATTCAGGAAAGAAATTGATCTACCCATCCAAGCTACCCTTGTTAAGTTAGGGCAATAGACCTTATAGAGGACTGGTACCAACAAATATCAAATTGCTAGAGATCACTGATCTCTAAAATCAAGTTATACGATTGTTGAAATACTGAAATTTACAACTGTCCAAGGTAGCCGGACATTTCCCCAATGGACACTTCCCCGACAGACACATCCCCCGAGGTTACATCCCCTATTTGTCCGAAAGGAGATTTCCCCGGCCACCTGTTTTTTTTTCCTTTTAGGTGGATTTACTGCTTGAATAATCTGTTGGTTCTCCCTATATAAGCTCCAGTGAAAGGTCTCAGTAAAGTGTGTGAAAGAAAGAGCCTTAACCATAACCTAAAGTTATCAGATTTCCACCATAAACTTAGGTAAAAAGAAATTGTTAGATGAACAATTTCTGTCAGATGTCCGGAACGTCTTTAAACTCGTTTACAAAATGATGTTGGATCTACTTGCTGAGAACTTTAGAAAGACACTCCAACCCATCAAAACATAAAAATTTATCAGTAAATATTCTTCTGTGTAATCCGTTTGATAGAATGAAAAAAGAGTTCTTCGTTAGCTGAATAGGGAAATGTCCGTCGGGAAACTATTCGTTCGGGAAACTATCCGCCGGGGACCTGTCCTTACTTCCAATTCCAGGTCGGGGAAATGTTCGATCGGGATAATGTCGGGTCGTCGGGAGTGTCCGTCGGGAAACTGTCTTTCGGGAAAATGTCCTAGAAACCTGTCTATAATCAATTGACTTGAAAAACAATTCTGAATGTTTCGTTATATCCATTGTGTCAATTTATACGATAGATATGGGAAAGTAGATACAATATACAGGATTATCTTTTCAAGTAGTGGATCCAGAGCGTATGTCGAAATTTCTGGAGGAAAATGTTAGCTATTAAACCATAAAAGAAAAACGTGTAAGTAATCCCATTGGTGATACATATTGAAAACAGAAATTAGGTTTATGTGCTCCTCCACAATTCTTGACATACCCTAGATCCACCACTGTAAAAGTTGTTACTTTTTCTACAATTCGCATAACGCAAACTAAGATTATCTCTTGCTTGAAGCTTCGTGACAAGTGACATGAACTGACGATAAAGTTGAAGGATAAAAAAACTTCAAAAGTTTTCTCTGGACACAAAATACAATCTCCACACGAGTTTGTTTATATTCTTTTCTTTTGTTTTTGTTTATTTTGATTATCTTGTTGGATGGATTATGCAGTATTTTACAAATTGGAGTGTCTGGTAATGATTTGTATCCTAAATTAATAAAGCTAAATTTATAACAAAGTTGATTTTTGATTTGCATTGATGTTGTCACAGAAAGTTTCCTTGCGTTTTCTGTCAAAATCTGGGACTCATCCCACAACCCAGAAAATCTCTTGAGAAATTATTTTGTCTTTAAGATAATGCCTGGTAAACTTACCAAGAAACTTTGCTCAATCGAATAATATTAACCAATATAGTGAATGCATCAATGCCATATCTCTCAAATAAAAACGTTAAATATACAAAAAAAGCATTGTTAAAAAATGTTGTACTCTACCAAGGTTCTAGTAGCCATAACGTTGTATTTAGCGCTATTGAATAAAACTCTCCGACCATTCCTTCATTAACTACGAGTTCGTCACCGTGATGTTGAAAGCCTATGATAATCGCTTCAATGGATATATAAGTTCCAGTTACAGCACCAATAGTTCCCAGAGATGATATAGAAATGTTTTTCATAATTTCGAATTTTGATATGCCCTCATCCCAAAAACAGATTGTGTAGAGGATTGGCGGGAAAATTAAGGCCAGAGCAGCGGCAGCAGTGGCTCCAATTAACGATATGAAGTTATCCAATTGTGGAATGCAGATAGCCATCGCACCTAAAATCGTGTAATAGACATTTATGTACATGTCAAACAGCTGATAAAAATTTTATATGAGGATTTCTTCATCTTCATCTGAATCGCAGACAGAACGCTAGTTATCAACTAAAAAGTCTTGATGTGCTATAAATATTAGAAGTGCACTATACAAAAAAAAAATGCTGATATATAGAAATACAGCTATTACCGTAAACAATCAGCTAAAGTGTTCAATATAAGCAAATTTGGATGGGCTTATACATGGAACGAATTTTGCTATATTGGTGCTATATTGTCATTATTAAAATCGAAAGCAAAAACAAACTAACCGGAACTTCAATATGGTTATGCGTTATACTAGTAATTTTTTTCAGTAGTGTGAAAGCCAGTGCTAGTAACGGAAATTGTCGCTATTTGAAGGGTTAGGGGATGAACAATATTATTAACGTAAATTGAAATTGATGTATTTAATTTTACACAGGAACTTGCCTGCAGGAGAAACTACAGATAAAATACTCACAGGTCAGCGTCACCATGGCTATCCTCATGAATGCATCAGTGGCGTTTGAACAATTTTTTGTTAAACCTTTCGTAAATGGCGGAATCAATATCTCCATGGGAACATAAAATTGTATGAAATAGGATAGAAAGATAGCCAATGTGTAGGATAGTTTCACAATGACGTAAAATCTAAACCAAAACATAAACCATAAATCATAACCTTTCCACTTTAAAATAATACGCACAACGACACGAATTTCGCGTACTTTACGTTACGCTCCCGCAGATTAACTTCCAGGATATTATTTCATAATAATTGTTACCTCTTGAAGACGTCATATTGAGCTTCCTTATGCAAATTATTTTTGAGTTTTTTGTTCATTAATTACAAAAACAAAGGGCTTTCATTAATGCTCATTAAATATCATACGCGTACTTTGGAGAAAAGTTGCATTAAATTAAACTTTTTTATGATACGCGTATATTGAGCATTTTGTTCGTTAATTTTTTTGCAAAAACATTTATGCACATGCTCTGTGGTACGTTACGTACCGCCTGCGTACAATCTCTTTTGTAAGTGAAAATCCAGCTTTAACAACAGAAGTTCCAAAACACTGTTGTCTATATAAAGTGAGTATTGTGGCCTCGTTGGTGTAAAGGGTATCACATCAACCGACAATCGAGAGGTTCCATTTCAAACCCACACTAGCCCAGCTGATGAGCCGTTATACGGCGAAATAAGCTTGTCCTGGGATGTGTAACCTGGAATGTGCAGTGTTTTTACCAGGAACATATGTATCTTGTATGTATCCCCACCATCTTCTTTGGTTCTAGTTCGTTGATATTTTCTTTAAATCAGTAAGTGTTATGAAGAAGGCGTGTTGTTTAGTATTACAATGTCAAGGATATTTCTCTATATTGCAGCCCCCCAGTTCAAAGGAAACAATGCAAGGCTCAATCCTCTCCTCTTCATCCATGACGACGGAGAAATGCACAGCTTAGGGTGCACAGCTGAGGAGGGTGTGGTTGGAGGATAAACTTGAATGGACAGTTTGTCCACAACGTGACACAAGAGCAGCCATTGCTTTAATTGAAAATACCTCGAAAATAAGCCGATTCAAAAAAACGCAGAAAATTTCATTTGAGACAAAAAAATAAGCCACGGTTTATTTTAGAGGAAATACGGTACCTACGGTAATTTCGGCAAATTTAATGTAACGCTGGCTAATATTTCATCCCCAAAAGTAATATAGCCAAAAAATCCCATAGATATGTAAAGTATTGCAACAGTGGCCATTGATAGATCTAATACCCAAAAGAAGTCTTGAGGTTTTCTCATCTTGTTTTCTATTGGAAGAACCTAAGGAAAAAAGAATCCTAATTTATACTAAAAAGGAAATGAAAGTTTTGAAAAGTATCATTTATACCATTCCAAACAGAAATAATCAGTTCCATGAAAGGTGTATATAAGATAGGGTCTCTATATGGGTAACTCTCTCATCTTCCTCAAGCTAGATTTTTTGACAGATGAAGCTTCAATTCTGATAGTGTACAGATTCCTGCAAAGAAACAAACTTAAATGACTTCAATCTGTAAAAAAGTACTCTCTTGTAAGAATGATTGAAATTGGGAAAAAATGAATGTATTTTACGTTTCAGCTGCTGTATCTTCCAGCTGTCATAACAGATCATTAATAAAAATACTACTATTATTTTACCCAAAACATTCATGAGATATGAAACCTGTGATTTTCAATTACTTACCACTCCGATACCTTCAAATGCAAATAACGCGACGCCAAAAAACAATGGAAATTCACGCAACGGCCCGTATGGCGGGAAATCACCAGGATTTTGCAAATTAAAAAACAAATATTGATATGTTCCAACCAAACCAATCAGGCAAAGAACATTGGCTGTTGCAGATATGTACGCAATTATACTGAGCTTTTTGATAAATGCTAAAGCAAGCACTGGCAGCAATAGCATAAGTATCCAAGTGCGGACATCAAACATTCCAAATAGCTAAATTGTGATCAATAGAAAACTTAGGTTTTGTATGTATTACATGAAATGCTAGTAGTTGGAAGTATATATTAGTGGAAACTTTCCTTGGCGAATATTTTTTAATTTTCTTTTTTCAAAAATTTCATTTGGTGAATATTTTTCAAACGTTTTTCAAATCCATTCTCCTCGATTTTTAAAAGAAGCCACGACGCCTGTTGCCAAAATGGAATGGAATTATCAAAGCATACATTCAGTGTAATTGGAACATTTAGCAACCAGTAAGGGATTGAATTGAAAGACATGGTTTTGCATAAAAAAACAAATGCACCAAGGGATGGATTTCTTTATGTTACGGTATGTGTCATAACATAAATTATAAATAATAATGAGTTAGAAAATAAAAGTTACCTGTCTAAGGTTTTCAGCGACAAATAGAAAATAAACACAACAAAACCCAAGCTGAGTTGTAACCAAAAATGTATCTAATACAAATTTGGCTCTGGCTTTCCAGTGATCACCATATTTATGGAATAATACACCCGCTACGTCACTGTAGCCGTACGACTCAACATTGTCCCTTAAGAATAAAAGGAACAAAATATCACAAGTTATCCTTGCCATTAAATTTATAAGTATCACCTAGCGGCGGATCGAGAATCAATTTTACTGGTGTAAAATTATGGAGAAGAGTGTTTTCAAAAGGATAATTGCAATTTAATTGCCAATTCGTTTTTTGAAAATTCTCCTCCATATTGGCTTACACCAGTTAAATTTCTGCTAGATTCGTCACTGTCACCCACCATACATTTTATATGTTTAAAAAGCTATCAGCAACAGTGGGAAGACGTCTTCCCAATATAAAAGGTTATATCTTTGATGAAATAATTCAATCCAAAGACCCCAGAAGTCCCCAAGTCGCGTTCACCTTGCTTACATGGGCTACCTCATAAGCCCATGTAAGCAATTACTATAATTGCTATAATAGGTAGATCAAACATATTGAACTCTCTTAATTTTATTTGTTTATTTGTTTATTTGTTTATTTGTTTGTTTGTTTGTTTGTTTGTTTGTTTCTTACAAACTTTGTTTATAGGGTTTTGAACCGATGTAAAGTGCTTTGATTTTGTTTATCTTAACCACACTCCATATTCGTTTTTGAAAAACCATTAGGTGCTTTCCATTGAATTATACGGACAAGAGCTTTAGTTTTTTTACTTTTTAATTTATGAATTATGAAATGAATTGCTTATAAAAGTTGATTGACGTAACATACAAAAATTCGCAGACATAATTTTCAAATACAATGCAACAGAAACATTATGCAGTATTTTTGAAAATGTAAATATTAACCGTTGTGGCACAGGACACTTTAAAATAAAAACACAAGCTTTTTGGAGATGTTAATTTAATCCAACATTAAGAGCAGGATTAGAGCTTTTCAAAAATATACACTTTTAAAACATTATTATTTTTAGTTGTTGAAAATATTAAGCTTCAAAGAAAAAGTGTATTTTTCCTTTATAGTAACCTTAAATACTAAATTTATGGGGAAAATAGGTTAGTATACTTTCTGTTTCTCTCGCTTAAATTTGAATTTCGTGGGACCCACTAAATTAAAAATAGGACATAAAAGGGTCTTTTAGTGGGTAAATTTCGTGATTTTTTTCCTCGAGAAAGTTTTTGCCCGCGAAAGTTTCTGGCCCCTTTTTTTGCGATGCTAGCAATTTTTTATTATCATATTCTTTTCTCTATTATCATCCTCTCAAATTGAGTCAACATCTTCAGTAGGATTGTATAGAACACTCTATTGCGATTAAGTGTGAACAGTGAATTACCATTTACTATTATTCCGAATTAATCTCTATTTGCAAAGACGGAACATAGTCTAAAATCTCATTGGTTTTATTGGTTGTATATAACATGCAAGTTTTTCTAAACTCGTAATATTCAATTTCGTTGTTTATCAAGACATTCGACGTTCTTCAAAACCTTCTACTTTAAATGCACTAGGATCTCCTACGCAGGACTCTCATTTCTCATTTTCATATTCAGCCATTTCTGGCTTCTGGCTATAAAACGTGTAGACGCACTGTGGAAAATAAATCATAAAAATAACCTCCGATAGAAACGGCTCCACAACAATATCAGTTACCATGGCTATTTACCAGAACTAAGAGCTTTCTTTATTCAATTTTAAAAGGGTTCTTTTTATTCCAAGCACGTTTTCCTTCTTTGAAATGAGAAAATGATTAATCTGAAGAACGGCTCTGGTATTGGGAATATGCAAGCAATTAAAATTAATTTGAGAACATTAACAGGAAAGAAAAAATACTGTATACACCTTTATTACGGTAGCAGCGTCTCCTCCTGCAGAAATAGCAGTTTAGTCTGCGCTTAAGAGAGCTATTTGATTAGAAGAAAATTATGTTTAAAAAAACACTTGAACGTAATGAATAAACAGAAACTAACATTTTCAAAGATTAATTTTGAAGACTGCAACAAAGCCATTGTCAAGTACACATTTTTCCTTCGTAGTTTATTTTATAGATGTGACTGTGCAAGGGATAAAAACTAACATGAATTTATAGATATACCTAAATTACCTGTAATTTTTACCTATAATCCATTATGTTATAGATAAAGGTTACCTATATACCTATAACTTCATCTATATTATTTATATTAAAGGTTTATCAGGTAAACAATAACCTATAGTCTATTATCTATAATCTATAATATTTATTATAGATAGATTATAGGTTAACTTATAGGTAATTCTTTTGTTCTCAGAATTTATTATCTATAATTTCAATCTATTAATTCCATTAGTTTTTTCCATTAAACAGTCACCTATTTATTATTATTTTATTCATGAAAATGAAATTATAGCATTTTTCCGAAAATGAACTGTTGTTTTTTCAATGCGAACAGAAACATGAACTAGTGTGTACTTTGTTAGTAGCGCCAAATGTTTCACGAGGCAAGTGTGCCATCCATCCAGTCACCGTTCAAAGAGCTTGTTAAAAACGGGAAGGCTTTTGAAAGAAGTATACATACCAGTATTCCAGTTTAAAGATAAACATTGGAGATAAAAGTGTCATTTAATCTTTCTGCCATGTTATAAATATTGCACATAGCACTGAAAATGGTATAATATACTGAAAAGCTTTTGCTCATTTTTAAACTTGTTGTCCTTCTGAATTTTTATAAAAGTGTCATTTTCTCGTTAAAAATTTATATAAATTGTATTGACGTGGAATTTGACACACGGTTTCATTTGGCATTCCAAATGGCCTTCCAAAAATAGATTATCATTTCATTGGTCATTTAATACATTTATCGTCACACCTTTGACATAAAGCATGGTTACACATTACTACACATCAACACTTAAGTCTTATAGAAAATTCACGACACTGTAATCTTCCAAATTTTTTGACTATCCCTAGATTCGCTGCTGCTTAATACATTATCGTCATACCTTTGGCATAAAGCATGGCTACACATAACTATCAGATGCATGCAGTGCACGGATATTACAGCTATTATCGCCAAAAAAGCAGGACCAACCTGTAGTAAAAAAAGGAAACTCAATTTCAAACGACATGAACAGCTACGTCGGTCCTCAGTTTCGAGTGTATACATCTACCGATTTCTAAAGCTATATTTCTACACCGTTTATTTTATAAGAACAGTCAACTTTGATGAAGCCTTCGAATGTTCTTAACTTTTCAACTTTGCAGCTTAAAAATGCTCTGCGACATGAGTCACGTGATCTTACGAATTATGGTGCAGCACCAAAATTCGATCTGAGGCGAGCGATGCGACAATATTACGGCAGACGGTAAAAAAGTAAACAATCGCAGGAATCACGTGATTCGTTGTCGTAGCTCATTTAATGTAATTTTAATGTAAACTATTATAATGAAGTTTTTCTGTGAAATGTAAAAATAGTTTCTTAAGAACAAACGTTTCTAAGCCGCGAATGTTCTTAGGATGTTCTTATCTTTTAGACCTTCGAAGCCTTATGTTCTTATATCCTTTGTTCTTATAAAAAACGTTAATTAAAAAGCTTTTTAAAATCGTCTGAAAGAACAAGGCATCTTGTGCTCACTGACCCAGACAAAATTAACATTGCGTTTGCTCTATTAACTTAGCTGCTTAGAAATCGGTAGAGGCAATGTCATACTCATAATTAACGCTAGATCCGCCCGCTGAAGCTCACTTTTTTGCTTCGATAATCGCATCATCTCAAATATTGTTGGTCTTGTTTGAGGAATCATAAAATCATTTTTTTTTTACATATTTATCATTTGATTTTGCCAAATTATATTAAACTATAATATTGCCACTTACATTAATGTTTGCGTAAGCAAGCTTGTTATATGGGCAAGCCAAATATCCAAAGTCCGAGAATTAATAGGCATAAAGGCTGAATAAATATTTCACTAGCTATAGGTTATTGGAACAGATACAATCATTACTAGTTTTTGGTGAAAACCTTGTTATTTTCTGTCAGAAGAAATAAAAACTTAAATAAAATAAAATAGCAACAACAAAAACGGCGAGAATACATTGATATTTTGATGGGTTTAATCGTTCATTGTTTATGTGATCCTGGCTTCAACACAAGTATTTATAGGCACTTACCAAAACACCCGCATGTTTTATTGCAATCGGCAGACCAATAATCCCAGTTCCTATGTTGCCTTTCAAAATGTGCATGGATACTTGCCAATTGCTATAAAGATGTTAAGATGTCGTTGCAAATACAGTATTGTTTCTATAAAGCGCCCACCTAATAGGCAGCCAGCTTATTTAGAAAATATTTCGGTAAGGGCCCCCTCGAATAAGTCTCCACCCTCGAATAGGAGCCCAGGGAGACTATTAGAGTTTGAGCCATTTCTAATAAGTGCCCAGTGATAATAGAAAGAATAGAGATGATTTTTTTTGATTTGTCAAAGTTTAGCTAAAAATGCATTCAGTTTTGTTCAATTTGGATTACAATGAAGATAAGGGCACAAACATTGGACACATTATGTAGATGATTTGTACTCTAGAATCTTTTGTTACAATCATACTTGTTTTGTTTAAGAACTTTTGTGTGTTCATTTCGTTTTCTCCAGTGAATTTCCTGTTTCGAAATAAACGTCCCCTTCTTTAAGTGGTTGTTAGAGGAAGTGGGGTATATGTATATTTGCACAGAATTGACACACACGCAGTGGGTATTTAGCCATAAATGCAATGAATTTATTTCAAGAATTCAAGAAACGTTTTTTTTTATATAGGCAACAACACACAAGGTGTCTTTTTTAATTGCATCATGGCATACTTTTTGCATGATGGCATTTGGCCTATATGTGTATCGAGATGTGGCACTTTTGATGAAAAAGAATTTTCAATACATACTCGAGTGAATCTTCTGTTTCTTCTCTGGTTATCTGCGTATCATATGTGCAGTTAAATCTTAAAAAAACAATCAACCTATTAGTTCCATTTTAAAAGGAGCAACGGGTCACGACAGGCGCGGTTTTTGAATGCGAAATCGGTTGAGTCAATGCTGCATATGATATCTTTGTTCCAGTTCAATGACGTTTGTACAAAATATAAGGTCCTATGATTATATCTCTATATTTTCCACCAGTTTGCTCAAAAATGAAATACTCACGATTTGCCTTTTGTGGCTGTTGTTTCGTCAAGTTTATCTTCTGTGGCTAGTTCAGTGTTATCACCATTCGTATCGGTATCTCGCAAAGGTGACGCATGGTTTATTACTTCGGACGATGGAGGTTCGCCTGCATTCGTATCGAGCCCAGGCTCGTAATCTTTATTATCCATGAAGAAAGTTTTCAAACTTCGTTTTTGTTTTTATTTTCAAGTGATTTCTGTTTGATTTGCAAGCCTGCTTAAACTTTATCAGTTGCAGCATATTCTGCATGATAAATTTGTGAAGCGTATCAAAGATGACTTCCATTCTATCAGGTTTCTCGATTTTCATTCAAAGTTTTACTAAATTGTATATACGGAATGAAATTTAGCTTTTCTTTAAGCCAACCCTAATTCCATGGATAACTATAGAATTAGAGTAACTATCTCGAGGATGGTGTTTTGCGCAACAAAAACATTTCTCTATAGTTTCATTACAGGAAAATTTAGCAATATTCTTTGATAAGTGATATTTATTTGAGGTTTTCTGGTGAAGGTTTGGTTACATCTTTTATATAAAATCTTTATACCATTTTAAAGAAGTATGCATTTGCATAACAGAATAGAACATAACATAACCTCATGCTGCAGTAACAACGAAAACGTTTGGCGGTAAAAATTTCGGACAGTTTTTTTGATTACGGAGGAAAAATTTTCGCAAACATTTTTAAACATTATCTTTATTTTAACTCCCTCTTTCGAAACTAAGAAACAAAGGCTTTTTATTATTTTCTCAAAATAATGTTAATGCATAGAGGTAAAGAGAAGGAGACAGAATTCTCAATTTTTGTATTATTCTGATAATGACTTTTCTATTCATTCCGGTATCTCTTTGATTTTATCCTTGATGCGCTTTTTACCACTTTTCAGTGAAACGAAAACTTTTCAAAAAACAACGGATAAATTTAAAAGCCAAATGACAGCCATTGTATCACAGAGATTTTTCTTACGTATCTTTATGGGAAGACAAAATGGCCTATATTTTTAAGATATCATATGATTTATCTAAAATTTTCAGTCCCTATATCTTTCAAATTAGATGCGCCTCCTTAGTGCATCAGACAGAAGCTTCAATTATTCTCTATTCAAAAAGCGCAGGTATTCTGAATTATAAGAACCTGCAAGAATTTTGTTGTCGTCGCATAATCGTGACGTTTTGCATAATTATGACATTTACTTCAGATTATGCGTTCTTAGTACTTATTTTAACGATTCTTAATCAGTTTAGAGGATTCATAAGGAAGTGATGGTTACCTGATGAAGAAAAAAAAAATTATGCAAAATGAGGGAATTACATTTTATTGCGCAGTTAACGTATTTAATTTGAAACAAATTAAAGCTCTCGTTTTTCACACTTAGCAAAAAAGAAATAAAAATAATAATAAAAAAACACTGTTAAAAATGTGTGAGAAAATGTAAAATGCCCATTTTAGCTCATATGAAAGAAATGGAAATCAATGTCAATCTCTGTATTTTTTAAACTTATACGCCTACTACTGAAGCAATTGTCTCAGTTTTAATTAGTTCTGTCTAGATTTCAGCATGATAAACTCTCGTGAATCTGATAATGCTGTATCTTCATAGCACGAGTACGCATTAATAATGGTAGGTCAGATTAAAAAGGGTGCAACAAAAAAAAAAAAAAATTACGTGAAAATGTTATTCAATTTAATCCTAGATAAATAGGATAATACCGAGATTTACGGGTGGTAGTGGTGGTAATGTGGGTTGGTGGGTGTGGGTGTGTATTCCTTTATTCATGTTCAAGCACTTGAGAACGATTCAAAATGTTTGTTAAAGTGTCTAGATAAACTATTCTTTTCACAGCAGAATTTGATATTATATCTGATCTAGTTAACTCATTAAAGTAATTGTTTCACATTTGTACTTCATCATCCATCAGCTATATATTTTAATGAAAAGCGTCTTTATCAGCTTCCCACTTTGAACCGCGTGGAAAAAATTATATCCTTCTGTTAACACTTTATTTGGCATTACTCAAGCGGAAAAAGCCTGCGTAAAAAAAGCTTATTAATTTATTCTTTTACGTAATTCATTTGGCTGAAACAAAGTTATTTGCGTAAAATTTTGAAGTTTGGAGCCAATCTTATTACAACAACATTTCAGTAAATTAAAGCTTTTTATTAGCAGCTCAATAATATATATTCGTCAAAGCTATGTTTCATGATGGGAGAGACAAAAAGGTACAATAGTTTTTTTTAATGACAACCAGAAAAAACTGTCAACAAGCAGAGAAACTGAAAAAAGGAAAAAATATCTCGGGAAGTTTGTCAATGGATGTTTATTTTTTCCGTATTAGTATAGGGAGAATCTCCCATTAGGAGAATCTCTAGCTCCATCTTACGGGGTTTTATTACTTCGTGGAGTTTTTGTACCTTAAGGAAGACATCATAAAGCCGCACGGAGGAGAAGGCAATGCAATGGTTTTTGCGTTCGAAAGTTCATCAAATTTTTTAAACGTTCATTTCTTTAAACGAAAAATGAAGACGATGTGTGTAAAAGTATTTGTTTTTGTTTTTATTTTTTTATCCAACGTTTTAAGTTTAGTAATAAAGAATAAAAACATTGATCGGTGTCAGTAACTATTCTATCCGAGAGATAATCGATGTAGACCTGTTATGTGTTCGTATTATCAGTTCATCATTTTCTACCGATGTGTATTTTTTAATGTGTTTGAATGTAGCTTTTTCGTATCAGTTAGTTTTGACTACTATGCCGAAATGTGTAGCTAGCAGTTTATTTGGTATTATTAAGGTTCGCCTTTAGGGAAACGAAGGTATCAAGATCATTATTATATTGTTTTGATAGTGTTTGATTGATATCTTTTTGTTTTAGATTAGAAAATTGAATAGTATAGATGAATGTTACACAAGAAGGAATGTGTAAATCATGGTTATATACATATTTACATGTTTTTTGTATCATGATGCACAAGTGGAGTTTTGGGTTTTGACTTTCCACAATTCATAGCGGAATAAAGATTTGAAAGATTAAAACGTCTCAGAAGGTATTGTTTTTATTAGATAATAGGGAAATTTTGAAAGTATTTTCTTATATGTCAGAAGTTTAACCGTGGTAAGGTAGGAGTATACATTGGTTAGGTAGGAGTATACGTCGTATTGTCTCTTTTCTAAATCTCTGAACATTGGAATTTTAGCTTTTAGATTAACTGTACAACTTTAGAAATCTCTAAATAGGCCAAATAGCACAAAAAAATAGGGATAATAGCATTCTTTGAATGATCGATCCAAAATATTTGTGTTAAATATGATATAATTCCAACATGGAGAAACACAACAATTTTTGTATATACACAGATTTATCATGGCAGTATTGCGTGTAAAAACAATTTATGGAGAAAAACTGTAAAATGTTTTTACACGCTACACTAGTCCTCCTATATATTAATACCCGACTCTCTGTTTGTCTGTCTGTTTGTTTGTCTGTCATGCAAAATGGTAGACGCGAGTAGTGAAAGAGATCGGGGAGTCAGCAACGTAAGATCACACATAAAATTATTTTTTCTTTTGCTACGTCAATATGGAACCGATGCATTGCGACCTAAATCGAACGCGAGATTTGGGGAAAATTATCTCGAGAACCAATAGGAATAACTGACGTTTTTGGAGATCCGCGACATTGGCGATGGGGTGACAAAAAGATTTGGGCAAAATTTAGGGATGGGACCCTGTGACGTCATAAAAATCTTTGATCGAGCATATCTCTGTAACGGTTCGTCGTAGACATATGATCCTATACATTTTCTTGATCAGCATTTCGAGTTCTATAAGCTGGTAGCACTTTCAAATAGCTTTCCGAAATTTTATTTTTTTTCTTATCTGGGAGGACGCACACTGAAAGTTTACATGGGCGGCGAGTGACGCCGCCTTGGCGGCTAGTCCTATATATTAATACCCGACTCTCTGTTTGTTTGTCTGTTTGTCTGTCACGCAAAATGGTAGACGCGAGTAGTGAAAGACATCGGGGAGTCAGCAACGTAAGATCACACATAAATTATTTTTTCTTTTGTTACGTCAATATGAAACCGATGCATTTCGACCCAAATCGAATGCGAGATTTGGGGAAAATTATCTCGAGAACCAATAGGAATAACTGACGTTTTTGGGGGTCCGCGACATTGGCGATGGGGTGACAAAAAGATTTGGGGAAAATTTAGGACGGGACTCTGTGACGTCATTAAAATCTTTGTTCAAGCATATCTCTGTAACGGTTCGTTGTAGACATATGTTCCTATACATTTTCTTGATCAGCATTTTGAGCTCTAAAAGATGATTTTACTTTTCGTTACTAATTCGTTGATTTAATTTTTCGTGAATTCTCAGTGACTGAGGACGCAGGCTGAATATGGGTGGCGAGCGACGCCGCCTTGGCGACTGGTTTTAAATGTTAAAATTATTGACAAAAGGTTCATCCTGCCTCACTATTTAAAAATTAAAATGAGCCTCTTTTTCCCCAACATATAAAAATAGACATTTTAGGAAAAGTTCGAAATTTACATTTGTCGGAAACATAGTTATTATTTCGGAAAACAAATGTCTGAGGAATCCCTACGGTGGCTCACAAGTGTCACGGCTAAACAAAAAACTTCACGGCAAAACAAACAACAACACGGCAAAACAAAAAACATCACACCCGGCAAAAGAAAAAAACTTCACGACAAGTAAATAACAAAAAGGGCGCCTTCATTGCGACATAATGACACCTTCAGTAATGGCAAATCGTGCGCGTGTAGAGGATACTTTCATCATTTGAGGGGAATGCTCGTTAAACTTTGATTTGTCTGTTTTCTCTATAAGCGCAGGATGAAGTTTATAACAAATTACTCATCCGAGAAGAAAATTGAGTTAGAAGAAGACAGACTTTATAAGTGTGTGATGGGCGTCCTTTTTCGTGCTCTCCCTTTTTTAAACCATAACAAAACTGCTTTTCCACGGTCATATAATATTAAAATCATATTAAACTCCTATTATCGTAAATCATCAACACTGTTATGTACTTAACTAAGAAAAATTTAACGAGCTGCATCGAAAAATGCACCAGTGCACTGTTGTCTGTACCTTAAAAGTTTGTTCACATTTTCACTTGATTTTTTGATATAGTAAATAACAATTTCAATAAAACACAATAGCATTATTTGATCATGTATATAATGTTAATGAAGAAATAGAGAAGGTCCTTATCTTCAAAATATGAAATCATAATAGCATAGTCATTATATAGAAATTGCCTTGGTCTGGAAATCTATTGTAAAGCTTTATTGTAACTGTAGTTTGTTTTGCATACTTTTTGATCACATGTGGTAAATCACTGCTGTGGATTGGTTGGAATTTTGTCATGTGATCAAAAAGTGATCAAAATAAAGTTTGCCTATTGAAAAAATCAAAGAAAAAATTTACAAAAAGTTATTATAATATCTTTGGTAAAAACATTGTGAATTTGTGATTATCATCAAAGGATCAAACGATCAACAATGTATTATATATTTTTTGACAATATATTTCGATGTACTAATTTACATCATCTAAATAAATAAAAAGTTCTAAATAAAAAGTAAACAGTACAATACAGTAAAACTGTTGGCTAAAAACATCTATATATACATCAACTTCTCTATACACAGTTAAATATAAATTTGAAATGAAATTTAAATTTTTATAACCAGTGTGCGACTTTTATATTCATCTTTAGTGTTAATGGTAGGTTAAATGGCTTTTATACAATGTGCTTCTAGTGCCATTAAGTTGAATTCTGACTTGCTAAATGCAACAATTATCTTGACATCATCCATTGGGAGCTTCGCATTACATGTATGGAAATGATTTCCCACTGGAGCAAATGTCTAGTCGTCTGACCAACATAACACGACTGACAGCGTGAACACTTAATCTGGTATACCACTCTGCTTTTTATTGGTTTTTCTACTGGTGCTTTCAAAGACGGCAATACTTTTTTCAATTTCTTGATGGTGGTAATCACATAACACGGTGATTAATGATCGTTCAAAATTCTCAGTAACTTTTCCACGATACTGTAGAAAAATTAACTTCTTTTCCGGTTCTTCTTCTTTTTCTTCTTCCGTTTGTGTAGGTTGACAAATCTTTTCTAAAGTTCTTTTGAGGATCGGTTCAAAGAACGATGGTGGGTATTGGTTTCTTTTCAGTAGAGATTTCGCTTTTTTAAAGGCTAGTATGGAAGTTCTCCCACGTACTACATGCGTGATGAATACGATAAACCATTCCCGAAACTACAGATCGTTTGTACTTGTTTGGTGCTAATGAATGAAAATTCATTGTCAGCCCCGTATCCGTCGCTTTTGAATACCATGTTGACTAATCACCAGAATGTAAGATCTTCATGCCAAGAAAGGGAATACAACACCCTTCCTCTCTTTCACACGTAAAATGTAGTTTTGGGTGGTAGTCGTTGATTTCGTTCAGCTTCTCATCAATCTGATTGGTCTTAATGTCCCGAAGGATATCGTCCATATATCTGGCAAACAGTTAAGCCTCACCTTTCACCTTGCTATCAAATCTACTTAACCAACCATTAGCTAAGTATGGCGCAGGTGGACTGCCCATTGCTAGTCCATCTTTTTGACGATAATACCCATTATGCGTAAGCATTAGAACGTTACAGCTGCATGGTGATATTCTTCGGGGCATTGAGACGAATCAAATTTTAACGAGCAGTCCCCCCAAGTGATGAAAAGCATCCTCTACCCCTGCACGATTTGCCACTACTGAAGGTCCCATTATGTCGCAATGAAGGCGCCCTTTTTGTTATTTACTTGTCGTGATGTTTTTTGTTTTGTCATGAAGTTTTTTGTTTAGCCGTGAAGTTTTGTTACTTGCGGTGGAGTTTTTTGTTTTGCCGTGACACTTGTGGGCCACCGTAAATCCCCTTTGTTATTATTTTTTTAATAAGCGGCGTTTACCAACTGATAAACTGAGTTGTCTGGCTGTCAGTTTACTTTCTCTCAAGTTAAAGGAAAGAAATAGTGTATGATCTATATCGAAATAAAGGAATTTTAACTTTTTTACCCCCCTCCACCCTCTAATAAGCGCCCAGCCTATTTCGAAAATATTTCATTTAGTGTACCCCTCGAATAAGCGTTGCATAAACACCCCGGGTGGTTATTACTTTTTCCGCTATTTCTAATACGCGTCATGCGGATTAACCTAAATTCGCCTCAAAATAGAGTGTCTCAATAATTTTTGCAGTTCCAAACGTTCTTTCTTTTAGGGCGAAAATTTGGTTTTATTCTACAAAATTCTTATTCGGTTTCTTATGTTTTTTTTAATTTAATACATATTGCAATAGCCCTTATTCTTGAAAGTTTGCAGAAGCAACCTATGACCCAGTAGACGTTATATTTCAGGCCGGGGCAAATATATCAACACTTAAGTTTTAATAGAAAACTCATGACACTGTACTCCTCCACTTTTTTTTGTCTAACTCTAGATTCGCCGTTGCAGTGCTTAATCTTTACTCAAATGCTGTGTGAGAGTGTGAGTGAATATAATTAAAAACTGAAACTTTCCGACGGAAAAACATTGGGATTTTTTATATCAACATTAGTTCAAATTTTAACCTTTTTTTTGGTTTTTGAGAAAATATTGATAAACATTTATTTGTACATTCTTTGAATTTATTACCCTCCAAATTGTCAAAAAAATGAGGTGTGAGCTTTTACGTTTAAAAGACACTACAAAGTTTTGAGAAAGATTTCCAGATGATTTTCATGTCTTGCTAGCCCTCTGTTCGCCACAAGCGTTCCAAAAGGAAATTAGCATAAATAGAAGCAGGCAATTTATACGCGTTGATTGGGCGAGTTGATCGGCGCCCTTTGCCTTTTTGTCGAGATGGCGTAAGGGCGTCTTTAAGTGCAATACGTTGCATCAAATCGGTTTTGCCGTTTCAAAAGTCGTGGACGGACTTGAAAACCCGAAAAACTCTCGAAATTTCTGTTGTTGTTTTTTAAACGTGAATTTGTATATCTAAATCCCTAGGAAAGATATCTCAACAAATATTGAATGAATTGCAGGAATGTTCTTAGTTCTTAGTAGCGGCTACGCAATGAAGGGAACCATTTTGTTAGGCTCGATTGTCCAGCCCCACGGTGGGTCGTCAAATCTGCCCAAAATTGACCAATTTCTTCAAATTCTAAATTTAATAGTCCTATTTTTCTTAAAATTAATTTTTGGGCAAATTTTCGTCGCTCGCTGCATGCTCCGGCTAATGCTTCATTTAAGTGCGACACAACGCCCTTCAAACATTGCCTCTCTTCTTTTTGGTAAGAAAGGCATAGTTTGGAGCACATTAATTATTAATTATTCATTTTTTCCCCTATTACGTGTGTAACCGGCCCCCTTACGGAATCATGTAGTGGTGATTAATATTTTACCGATGTCACTCAGGCAGAAATCTCAAAATTCACTGCCAGAAATTCCTAAATAATTTGTTTCTTTACTCTAGTACACAAAATCTCGAAAGTTGGAAAGTTACACTAGATTCATATTAACTTTTGTAGTGCTCGAGAAAAGTTACAAAATATATCGAAAATATATCGAGGAAAAAGTTAGTTCATTTAAAATTAGGCATACCAATTATATAGTACATATTAAATATTCTAAAAATTTCATAATTTTCCATTATTTTCCATCATGTTTTCATAATTTCATAATTTCACAATTTTGTGAAAGCTCTAGAAACGGTTTACATGAACAGAGTTTATCAAAAGATTTTACTTCCTGAGAAGCAAATAACAAATGAAAATTCTTGTATGCAAACAGAGACAATAAAGCTAACTTCATAATTTTTGAAAGCAGCTTAATGCAGCTTTGTATATTGATTGAAACTAACCCTATACTAACTGGTTATGAGGGCATTACTGGAGAATATTGACTGACGTTATAGTAAAGCCCGAGCTTACGAGGGCAGAACGTGTCGAAAGTTTTCTGCGTTTGTTTACATTCATGCCTCGTATTTTATAACAATATTGTTGCCATGACACTTCAGCGGGCTGTACCGGTGAGTATAGACCGAAGTGACGTCACATTTAAGCTTTATTGACCAATAGGATCGCGAGAATTTTTGGTATTTTAAAAGGTCACATGTAAGTTAAGGTCATCCAAGAAAACAAACAACGGAAGATGGAAGACTGGGTATACTTAACCTTTTAATAAAGCTGAGCGATTATAAAACCCAAAGAACCAAGTTAAAATCAAAAGAATAGTGGAACAGACATTCATAACCAAAAGAATGGGTGTTTAAACAGTCTATAAAAAGCTAACAACTCTCGTTCCTTGTCTTCGATAGCCATGTGTTCTTCTTACTCATAGTATTAGTGAAACGTATAACATAGTGTGAACATATGGCTTATATATAGGATATAGGAAAGTGATAAAGTAGCCATTGATTTATGCAATAAGGTTTAACTTTCTAAAAGCCGTTAAACTAATTTTAACTCACATTTGAAGAAATGAAAGGCAATGGAATTTCAAAGTCCTATATATCTAGAACGTTGCTATTCAAAGTGATTCTTTTCCGTGCTAAATTTCCTGAACGAGCCTAAGATTCAAGTAGAAAACATGAGGTTTTTCTCGTTGCTGAAAACACTATTCACCTGTGCAACAACTTATATGAACAAAAGAATTCATATTTACAAGCAAGTCTGATATCCATCGATCGATCTGTAAAATATTCAAGTTGAAATCACCAGAACATTAAGGAACGTTTTTCAACATCATAACCACACGTCGATTGGATTTTTTCTTGAAACACCCTTTCTCCTGAGTTAGGTTCACTTTCTACCATGAAAGTTTATCTGGTTCATCCACTCAAATGACTTGATTAAATTGAGGAGTACTTCGTGCGTGTATGTGCTTGTAGCCTTAAAAAAAACATTAGTATAAAAACAACACTTAATCGTCGTTTAGTTCTTTCGTTTTATAGAATTGTTTTAAAGACAAAAGTTGCGGATGGTCTATAAAATTATTCGAGCATAATGACGAAGTTGTATTCGTTAGCAATTTCCAATGGCTTGTTGTCATTGAAGAGATATAAGGAACTCTATAAAATTAGTCATATTTACTTGTTTCAAGATTACTATAAAATCTATTCTTGCATATAATGGAAATCCGTAGGCGGTAATGTGTATTGATATGGCCTTGCTAACGATTTGTTTAACTCTTGTGTGATTTATGTCGATTTTATTGGCAGGACTTTGGCTGCCAGTATTATGATTAATTTCATATACGCCATACACGCGCACGCATTCATTGGTTCTTAGAAGGAAGCGCTGCATGGTATTATTGGTTACAAGAGTGTTTTTCAACCAACGAGAAAGAGAAATGTTACAGTTAATGATTTTAGTATTCACCACAAGGAATATTAAGTATATTGGACCAGGTTTTTTTTTTCAGGATTCATTATTGTTATGCACTTATGGTGGTCTGAGGTATTTAATACAGAGATAGTAGGTGATCTATCGTAACTAGGTGGTTCTGCAAGAGTGGGAAATGATTACCAATTCTCATAAATGAATGTACACAATTCTTGGTTCACTTGGATGTGTCATTGATGCCCGTTTGAAGGAACAGAAACCTGGATTCCATTTTGTTCAAATTTCTATAGAG
The DNA here is from genome assembly GCA_039566895.2 of Turritopsis rubra. NCBI lineage: Eukaryota > Metazoa > Cnidaria > Hydrozoa > Anthoathecata > Oceaniidae > Turritopsis > Turritopsis rubra. Next base: position 10,000,044 of record CM077626.1, on the reverse strand, counting down.
TCTGTAAGATTCAAAGGTGATCAATTTTTTCACAGACAGAAAACTATTTTATCAATTGTTCTTAGTGTTTTAATCAAAAGAGATTGAGGAAGGAAACAGTTCGATCAGTTTTGAATTGAATGATTTTATGACCTTTGGGAGTTCCAAAACATTAATGAGAAACTAAGCAGATTTAAAAACTTTCTGTACATGAATAAATAATGGTTTGCCCTTTCTAGACAACTGAATCACCTATAAAATGGAAACACATGGTTTGAGGGACTCACAGTGATCGATAAATGTCTGCTCTGGTAGAACGTCTCGGACACATATAATTTCAATTGAAGTAAACTCTTCCGTCTTTTTCAGGAAATGTAAGTAACTGAGAAGTATTTGTATTTTTTATCTTAAAAACTTCATTTTTGCACGTTTTTTCCTTTGATTTTTCTTTCTGTAAAAACGGTATATGAGAAATCTACAACTAACGCCTTCAGCAAATAAAGAAACCGCGAATATTATGACTAATTTCGAGATGAGAAACGATTTAAAACATTTTATCGATATATTGTAATTATTATTAAACATTATTTTACCTTCTAACGAAAGAGTAAATATTTTGAATCTAGTAACTTTCGAACGTTAACTTGTATAAATATATATATAAAAAAACAATATTATTTAAAACTCTATTTTTTTAAATTTGCGCCTGTAAAATTTGAAAATCATACTACTTTGCAATACCACATTACCGCTCTTTGTCCTTTTAAGTATATGGATGGTAAATTTAGAGTTCTTCAAAAAGATTAATAAACCCAAATAAGAAATAAGAACCTTTTCTAACTAAAGACAGGGTCTCATCTGGCAATGAGAACTAGGTCATTAGCTAGTTTTCTTGTAAAAGACATGGGCTTCCAAAAACCCTGCCTTAAGCACATAGGCGTTACAGCATGAAACTTTTGCGGATGAATTTTAGATTGATAAAACGTTAAACGAAGTGTTACGAAAAATCGACTAATCATTCAATTTCATGGTTACTTTGCTCTTTTCTGACCACGAATTATTTGTCTTACATGCCGCTGTTAGATATTACACACATTATAACTGTTTGAGTGACATTCGTTAGTTTATACTTCCATATGTTACTTATGCAACACTTGGGAAAAATCTATTTGCATCCATTTTGCATTTCGCTTACGAGCAAGCCGTTTAAAACATTTTTATTGACAATTCTCATAAAATTGCAATCCTACTGTTATGGACGAGATCACGCATGCTTAATCCTATATTGAATTCATTGGTCCACTTATTTCTTTAAACACTGCAGTCGTATACTCAACATAAAATCCACTCCATTGCTCTTTCAAAGCAGTGTAGTTGCCTTGGAGTGTCTGACTGACTACTTACACGCAAGGGGGAAATTAAATCAACGGCCAACGATTAAAAATTGAGCAGAAGAACTGCAAGTGATGTGGAAGTGGTTTGCTGTTGTTTTGTAATTTTTTGACAAACATCTGTGCTGATTTCACTACGTTGTAACGGATTAATATCAAATAGGAGGAGAAACATCTATCCTGTTTACTTTTTTCTTGGACCTAAACTGAGTTAAATAAAGAGGGATCTGATAGTGCTAAGTTAAATTGGGGTGGTTTGTATCACTTTTCAGAGAGGTTCAAAATATAATCCTTAGTTTGGTTGGAACCGTTTTTGGGAGCAATACGTTTCACTACAAATTCTTACTCAGATAACTGAGATTACACCTCTTGAGATTCTTCCCCCAGTTTTAGCAACCTTTTCATCTCTAAGTTGGTGCCAGGCCTTTTTATCATTAATTTGATACTCCGTTGAGGAAAATTTTACGAATAAAAATATATTAGTTTCTCATTTAATAGTTGAATAGTAGAACTTGAATAATACTTACACATTAGAAAATACTCTCTAGTGAGACACCTATGATGATGTTATTACATGAAAAATAGATCCAAATTAGAGGTCAAGTTGGTAATTTATAATAGCAGATACTTTAGCGATATTTGTGTATGAATTTGTTAGGTAATTCGTTTGAGAATTTCAGTTTGTTTCCATCTGTGAGAAATGTAAAATGTGAACTATTTACGAAATATATTTTTTGGCGCAAATGAGTAAATCAGTAGAAGACATGACGGAAAAGCCACGAAGAGACGTTTGACTTTGATCGTGAGAATTTATGAAAATTTCAGTGAGAATGATATCAAAATATTTTTATATTTTTCTCACTGAAAATCCCACCGAAATCAGAAAGAATCTGCGACCCTGAAAACATTTTTTAAATCATTACCATGGAACAGCAACTGAGGGAACGTTGAGGGAATGGAATTCTGCTAATGGATAGTCAACGTTGTCTGAAAACGTCAAAATATTTAGTGAAAATTAGTAAAATATAGACAATATAAGTACATAGGCGTATTCAAGGTCAGTCAAACAAATGTGGAGGAGTCCAACGTTATGATATTTCTTTTCAGTCTTAAGTGTCGATTAGGTCACTTGCACGTTTTTCTTTTCTACTTTAAATGACTGAACTCTCCTCCACAAATTTTGACTGAGCTCTGGCTACGCCTCTGAAGTACTTTAAAGATAAAAGCTCTTTAATTTTCCTTCATTTTCCTGATTCTATATTTGTTTCGTTTTGTTTAATATTTTTCGTTTTATATTTTTGGTAATATAATTTTCCGTTTTATTTCTGTAGACAACGAATAAAGGTTACTAATGAACAGGATTTGTGTTAAGTGGATTTTGTTTCTTAAAAGAATATAAGAATATTAATTAAATGTGTTTACCTTTTCTTCGTTTTCTTTAAAAAAACATTCTTTTTAGATTTAAAAGGAATAATAACATTTTTTTTTTACAAGAACACTCAACTTCGATGAAGCCTTCATGTTCTTAACTTTTCAACTTGAAAGTTTCTTAATATTCTTTATGTTCTTAAGTTCTAAAAATCTCTGTGGAGGAGTGTTTTTTCATTGAAACATCAGGTGATATTGCTTGTCATTCCTATAGAAAACACTCCTCCTCATAGACTTTTTGAAGATTTTGCCCACTGGGTAGCGAATATCTAAAATTCGAAATTCAATGGACTTGTTGGTTGAGATTTCTGATTTTGATGGAGTTGAGTTGATACTGTTGTAAACACAACATGTATTCTTTTTTGACTATTATAATGACGTTTTCTCTTGTGAATGTATAAATATTTTCTTAAGAACAAACGTTTCACAAGCCTCGAATGTTCTAAACGTGTTCTTAACTTTTGGACCTTCGAAGCCTCATGTTCTTATATCCTTTGTTCTTTTAAAAACAACAACGTATATTCGAATGTGACACGTTCTCTTTGTCTAACTTAAGTCCCGGACGTTTGACTTTAGAACGCCAACACAAGAGTCATACACTCACGTCGCAGCTCTACGATGTTGTTCTAGGTCTCTGTTTTAAAGTAACAACATTGCAATGAACAATGAGAAGTATATTTCAGATTGTTGCGTATGGAGGAGACGTATGATTGAAATCCTACTTCAGACCTGTACGTAACTTCAGCGGCGGATTTAGCGTTAGGGAAAAAAAGTGGAGAAGCAAACGTCACGAAATTTCTTTTTATTGTTTAGTGTTGATTGGGCTACTTCTGCCCTTTCCTTCTCTATTCCCCTTCATACATTGTGCCCAAACTCTAGATCCGCTTATGCAAGTTTGCAAGGAACAGTCTCCTGGAAAGTTGATTTAATCGAATGGTGTATTGAATACAAGCTTTTTAAAATAAATACCAGTACCCAGCCTCACAAGTATGGTTATTTTTGCCAATTTGAGCCTACTTTGGTGCTTAAGGGATGCTAATTTGATTTATCAAGACATCAGAGTTTATATATTCTCAAACCTTATAGTTTATAGAAAGTATATAGTTATGGAAAGTATAAAGATGCCGTTTACATGAAACCCAAAGTGAATCGAAACGGTTTTCTAACCGCTTTGAAAAAGTTAGCTGTGTATATGGAACATTTTAATTCGGGTCATTTGGAACGGCGCTTGTCCATGGTCTCGAAAACAGACCACTGTAATCGAAAAACACACTTTCACTTCGGGATGCAGTTTTAACATGGCAATTTCAAAGCGGTTTGAAATTTCACTTCGGTTAATTTGACCGAAGTAAAACTATACTAGTCATGTTAACAATAAGAAGAATTGCACCAGGCACTGAAGAGAAATTTTTCTTTTTAAATCGGTTTGAGTTCATTTCGACTCTCGTGTAAACGGCCTTTAAAAGTAAATGTTTTTCCTCCCTATGACTTTGAGGCGGTGTTTATCTTGTTGGTGAATTTGAGCCTGCAATGCTTATAAAGCGGTACTTATTAAAAGAAAGTGGGCAGTAGCTTTTCTGAACAAAAACATACATAATGCAAATAAAAAAATGAGAAGAATTCCTTTTCATGATTATTAAAACCACACATTTTTTGAAATGAAATGAAATACCTTCATAGCCATACAACATTATAATTGTCTATAGACTAAAGTTGTTAATGTGTGACACAATTGTCAAAATAGTCTCTCTCATTATTATTAATGCAAAAGGGATGAGTAAACCTGGTTTGCATTGTAATTGTAACGTACTATTGTGGCTTACACCTACACATTTAACACATTCAAACTGCACGAATCGGACAATTGTTGCTATTATATCAGATCATTGGTGGTTAACAAGATCACTTCTCACCATACATGGGAAGGTCAACAATTTTTCAACTACCAGCAAACTAATTTGTATCATGCACTCCTCTCTCTCTGTTCAACAGAAAATAAGAAAAACATGGGCATGGTTATATCTGTCATTTGATTCAGCATATTTTTTTTTAATTACGAGAGGATCCCACGTGATATTTGATTGCCATGTTTACGATATACTTATTCGGGTGTGATATGTTTTACTTTTAGTAATTATGACGTGATCGGAATGTACACTAAACCGCGCATAACGCAAAATTTAAAAACAAAAACAAGATACACTTGCTGATAAAATTACTCCAAAAGAATTTGTGATTCTAATTAGATGTTTGTGTTCAATTTAACAATAGTCGTCATAGTAACATAGGCAAAGGACCTCCATGGCTAGCAATAATTACATCACATCTTTTGATTTTACCGTGCTGTCACGATGTTTTCAAACGGCTGAAAGTTGTCGGAGCAACCAAGTGGAGGAAGATTCACCATTAACTCTCTAACGATGCCACCATTAACTAATGGGGGAAGTGACTCATCTTTTAAAACATTAGAACCGACTATTTTCACACAACGCCTACATGGATCTTATATGTTTTACTTGGTGAATGGCGTCACGCTCCTGTAATTTCTAAAAAAAATAAGTGATAATACATGCCAATCGCTATAAAAGTGGTGTTACAAAACTAAATTAATAAATTTTACAAAAACATCTTTAAAGGAAGTATACAAAAGGAATTCGAGGTAGGATTTAGTATAATTTCTTCTCTAAGGATTTTGTAGATTTAGTAAGTCGTAAGTCCTCCATCAGTTGAAATACTCAACTTTTTGCTTGTATTTTCCCAATAGCTTTCCTTCTGGTTCTTCTTAATGGTTGTTGTTGTAGCTGCTTTGCAGGAACTTCTTCATGTAATTGTTATTATCATTTGATCAGTTGTCTCTGTAATATATTCGTCTCAAAATTTGGTATTAGGGACATGTTGTTACGCTAAATTATCCAACTGATATATACGTGCAGTACCCAGTTGGGAAAATCTTCAAAAGATCTCTGTGGAGGATAGATTATTTATTGAAACAGCAGGCGAGATTGCTTGCCATTCCTACAGAAAACACTCCTCCTCATAGACATTTTGAAGATTTTGCATACTGAGTGTCTTTTCTTTCCCCCACAGTGTGGACTGCACCGAAGCGTGTTCATTTAATCTTTATGTTTGTAAACAGTTTAAGCAATTCATCTGGATCATGGGTTTCTAAGATCAGACAGACATTCAAAGCTTGAAAACCTATGGAAGCAGCAGAAAACTTAAAGAAGGAACCAAATAACAAGCAGTTCTAATCAGCACGTCCATATAATTTAAGGTAATTATATATAGACTCGACGGTCAGGAGGGGTCGCTCTCCGCCCATGAAAACTTTGCGTTGTCCCAGATAAGAAAATAATAAAATTTCGGAAGAGCTATTGAAAAGTACTACCATCTTATAGAGCTCTGAATTCGGATCAAGAAAATGTATGAAATCGTCAGTCTACGGTGAACCATTACGGGATAATTGATTTTTCTGACGTCACGGTTCCCCCGTCCCCAAACTTTGTCTAAATTATTTTGTCACCCCACCGCCAATGTTGCGCGGACTGCAAAAGGCGTCCCATTGGTTATTCCCATTGGTTATCGAGAACTCTTTGTGGCCTTACTTTGTGCACCACCGCTCTCTCACAACCCGATCTACCATTTTGCGTGACAGACAAACAGACAAACAAACAGAGAATTGGATATTAATATATAGGACGTGCTGGTTTGAACGGCTTGTGTAAGAGGTTCTTCTAGGGTTGGGGTGCTTATAAATATATTTCTGCTTTAAGAGGGGGCGCTTAGACAAGTAAGGCGGTTTGCCGAGGGTAAATTTGAATTCGTTTTCAAAGGCTTTTAAATTGTTAATTGTTAAAAATTTTTTTTTTTTAACTCGCTTCACTGTGTTTTAATACCAGAAGTCTTTTAATACTTAAGGAGATTCATTTTTTAACAACAAAAAAAACCCAAGAACCTTTGAAAAAAGTTCATCTGCCGTTTCCATCTGCAAATGGTCAATAGCAAATGTTCCAAACGATTCATGATATTGCTTCGATGGGGGTTTAAAAAAGTAGAACATTCTCTGTAAACACAAATTACATCATGTTTTGTACTCGTCCTTGTCTAGACAGTTGATGAACTTAATGGGAAGGTTTCTAAAATTTTCCCATCATATAATCTATAGTTCAAGCTTTCTTCGAATGTTAAAGACTTTCAAACACACCGCTGACCACTGTTAAATAATTTGCAATATATTATTTGAAAGCGAGGCTGCGTTGGGGGAACTTCCTGTTTCATAGCTAAAAACTCTTACTACACGTAATTGAGAGAAGATTTTGTTGCCAGGTTATATTTTTACGTCAAGGGCCTAATTACACTTTCGATTTCTAGCCACCGAAATTTTCAAAACTAAAGTCAACATAGGCCCTGCCTTTTTTTCCTAAACAAGTTAAGTATGATCTTCGTACTGCTGATTTTTTGTCACTGTAACGAGAACTGTAAAATTTGGTACATCCAGCTTTCTATTTCATGGAAAACTCTGGAATTCTCTGTCAGATTGGGTTAAGTTCATTTAAAGCGTCAATCGGAAAATTGCTTCTCAGTAGGCGATGTAGTTTTGAAAATTGTGCTATTAAATTCAATACTGGAGGAATTCAATTTATGTCGTTGCAGACAGATTTCTATGATTAAGGATTGATTGAACAGTCTGTTTACTGACGATATCGTTTCCTCCTTTGTTTTATCTGTTTTGTTTTTGCGTTAATTTATGGCTGTTGGTTTTCATCAATTTTCCGCAATGCTGATTTACTGCTAAATATTTTAATGGTAGTTGTTTGACACGGTCCCTCCCCTTTAATTTCCTCTAATTTCCTTGATACTTCCCTTTAACCAAACGAAAGAATTTGCTTTTTCTATTTTCAGCTCACCTCCCGTGCAAATAAAGTTACCCTTTAAAAGCCTTTTCTTTTAATTCTTTTAAGAGTAAATAGCTGGCCACTGATTATGCGGTGATGATGCAGAAGAGAAAACACAGAAAAGTCTCGATACCTGGATTTTTTAGTGATTGGAACTGTTTTAGGATATCCCTAAGTTCTACCCTCTGAACTAACACTCTCTCATGAAAGACTCTCGATAACTCGCACATTCGGTTTCAAAGAATGTTCATTGATTCCAGTTATTGGGAGTATGTTGCAGATAAGATAAATGCTTAAACGTTTGTAAGACAGTCATTTTCATATGGTCGTCCATGTTAAAAATGTTATAACCTTCTCTCTCTTTCAGCTGTCTCACTCCGATAAACACCCCTTTGAAATCTGAAAAAATTAATACTTTTTGCAGACGTTTATTAGAGGATTTACGTATTGGACAAGAAATATGAGATTCTCCAGCAGACAGTGAAAGAGATCTTATAATTTGTTAAAAAGTGGTTTCGCACAAACAAACAAAATTATTAAAACTGCTGAATTCATAAATCTTCAACAACGTCTGTATCATGATGAGTGAAAAGAGATCTTGTTGCATTCTTGTTGCATTCTTTACATTCCGCATAGCAGAAGGCGTACACAAAAACATATTCATGTATTCGCAAATTTAATTATTAGACTAAAAATTGACAACAGATTCGTCGTGTTAGTCTCAACATTACGAACACCTCATATAACGAACTCTCTATATAACGAACCTGGTACACTTTTCCCTCCTACAACAAACCCTCTCAAAATCTTTCCATTTAACGAACTCTCGATTTAAAGAACTCATTTCAAGTTCCCTTCATGGTTCGTTATATCGAGATTCTACTGTAATTCATTTATTTATCTATCTGTGTATCAGTTTGTTGTTTTTTATTCGAACACCAACATCGAGAAAAGAATTTCAATAAAAGTTCTTACAAAACCTCAAATGATGCATAATGTTTCGAACGAGATATTAACTACCGACTCAAGTGGGTTTTTTATTTTTTTTTATTTTTTTTTATCAGACGTCTAAATAAATGGCGGTTTTTATTCAAAGTGATTTCTTTCAAACGTTGATGGATTTTTAAGGGTGACTTTAATGTTTTAGCCTCAAAAAAACTTTGCGCGTAACTTGGGATGTATGCGCGCACTTTCTGTTTCTATTTTCCACTACGTTTTGGTACTCACTCCTTTTCCTTTAAGATAATGAACTGTTATAAAGGTCGTGACAAAAACAGTTTTCTACAAGGGAATCTCCGCGAGAGAGCTAATCATTTGTTTGCCTCGTTTGTTTGCTATTTTGTTATAAGTCAGCTGCTCCTTCCAGATCCATTTCTTATTGTTCAAATGAGGGATTCCCACTGCTTTGTCACTAAGCTCGTAACTCTGAAAGGTAAGAATTTGTTAAGAATCATCTGACACTGGCAACTGAAGATAACGTCGCAGAGGACCCTTATCATGTGATTGGAGTTTGCCTTTTAAATATATTTTTACACTGGTTGTTCAAGGTTGTTTGAATGTCGATATATTATAAAAACAGTATAAACAAAAATCATCATTAAGTACCATCTTTATGGTGTACAGCCCGTTATTTACTCCTATTAAAAACGGTAGCAATCTAAGCCTATACATTTCTCAGAGAAATTCTCTATAGTATTACTCAAACAGGTTGGCTTTGCATCCTCGTCAATAATGTTGATTATTTCATTATACACATGGTACATTTGGAGCCGGAAATTTGTGGGGAAACTGGTATCATCAAAAGGGTATTTGTAGCGAGATTTTATGAATGCCACGTTAATTTACTTTGGGTTTTGGGGTTTTGGATTCGTATATATTTAATGCAGCCAGTACATGAATATATACAATATAATAGGTGGTGTTTTGTGACGAGCTTTTCATGGACAACATGCATTGTTGAATTCGATTGTCAAAGATTGATGCGATCAAAAATCAGATTTCCGTTGAATCAAAATTAGACGTTTATCTCAGTAGTGGCATTTAGAAGTATGCTAATACATGGTGTAAAGAAAAATAGGTTGTCAACAGAAACAAATGTATAAAACATTCGAATAGGAAACTTCTTTTATGACTTAACCGTCCCAGGATCATCTGCAGTTAAGATTCCTTTTAAATGATAAGATTTATTGCTATATATACATTATATACACCCTTTTTTATTTAATAAGAATCACTTCTACGTTCAAAAAGTCCGAAAATTAAGAATCATACTGATGCTGAAAACTGAAGTTTAATGTGGAGAAGATGATATCGATCTGATTGGGATTTGCATTGTTAGAATTGCAACGTAAGTACAATCAATCCATCTGTGGTTATCAGTTAGTTTCAATAAACAAACTGTGCTTTTAAGGCATCAACTGTTTTCTTTCGTAACCGAAATTAAATAATACAAGAATCAGTAAGGCTCAACTTAGACCCGAAAAACTAAGAATCACGAGCCTCAAATAAAAGTCGTTAGTCTTTTAGGTATAACGTACGATGAGTCGAATGAATCACCGTTGTTGACGATATTTTAAGCCGTAATGTAACTGTGACGTCAATACAGATAAGATAAGAATCTGTTATTATTTGCTGTTTAATACATTTAACACCCACTCGAATAAAAGCACTTCCTTTCCTTTTTTTTCGACGCATTCTATTTGCCCGCGGAAAGTTTAATTTTGGATGGATTATTATAACTAATAATCTGAAAATTCAAAAGTATTCCGGTACGATGGCATTTGTAAACTCAGAGTTTAATTATGTTGAATCATTGAGAATGGGTGCTGACTTGATTTGTTTTGCTTTTCGCTATGTTTTGTTCATAAGCGCTGAACTAAATTCACGCGGGAATTCTTAAGATTGGGCGAACAAACTTTATATACGCTTAACTGTTGGATCCAATGTACTTATAGGTTCTTTGGTAACAAAGTCTCTTAACGTTGAACTTGTGCTATCGATTTTTTTAAGTTTCGTACGTACGTACAAACAAAAAGGTTTAAAATTGAACAAAATATATATAATGACACCGATGATTTTAGACAAGTCCTCGGCCCAAACTGTGTTGTGTACGTATTTGTGGTCCATTCTTATTAAAAAAAGCTGCCACAAATCTTGTCTAAATCAGTTTATGTATATCCACCCTTTCAAGTTTAAAAGAAACGCCCCAAAAACTCAGACATGTCAGTTATCTTGTATAAATTCCTCTTACCACAACTAAACACCATGAAAGAAGATAAGGGGGCACGCCTAAGGGTTTATAAAAAAAATTGAATTTCCCATTGGATGCGTAACAATTGAGTTCCTCTGAAATAATCGACATACTTTCGTAATTCGTTTATGAAAGAAAAATTATCCATTCAAGTAAAAAGTTATTTCGACGTATCAAAGATAATTGAAAATTAACTTATTTTAGATACAGACGCATATTGAGACAAAAACAGATAAGTTGTTTTTCTCAAACAAAAAAAAGGTATTTTTATGATAAGACAAACTCGCACCTAGACTCCTTTGCTTGTCATTTTTTCTCATATTTAAATTTGAAATGGTAATACATTGGTGTATAAGAAAATATGCCATTAATTTTAATGAGGATTTATGGAGTAGATTATAAGAGATATCAGAAAACATCTCAGGAGCAGCCGTTTTTTTTGTTAATACTTTACAGATGAGACAATGAAGGTTTAGACAGTTTAACGGGTAGCAGGTAACTTTATTTGTAGCGATCCTACAAAAATGCAAGCTCAGAGGTAGACCTGGACGAAGTCAAAATACTTAAGGTAAGGGAAAACTTTTAAAACCAGAAATGACATCGGTCATGTATTAACATTTCTTTCTTACCTATTCTTAATGTATTTTGACTGAATTCCGGTTCATTAATTTTGCCTTTCGTCCATTGCTGTAATCATACGTCAATGATGTTTTCTAATAATTTATATTCGATAACCCTTTTTCCAATTCCTGCGCAAACAGAACCTGTTTTTTTTCTTCTTCAATATACAATGTGACCAATCAGCTTTGAAAATTGGAACTACTATAGACTAAAAAAAGTATCAAATCTGTGATGCGAAGAATTGCATAAAAACGAGGTTGAAGCTACGAACCAAGCTTTCCTACAATGAGGTGTTTAAAACGGAAATTTGTGGGAGAAAAAGTTTACGGAACCTTTAATTTTGATGATTGCAAGTGTTCAGTACTTCTATCATTAACTCTGGAAATGTCATATGGAGATAGGGCAACGTTTGTTTCAGGATAGTGTCTATAGCACTTCTACTAATGTCTCGTTGTGCATGACAAATATAACGTCTTTGTTAAAAGTGATTTTTAAAGATTCTTTTGCAACTTTACAAGAAATTAACGAGTGTAATTTCGTTAAAAGAATTACGACATGAATCACGTAATTGTTGTTTTTGTTTAATCTTCGGCCGTAATATTATCGCACCCCTCGCCTTTAATCGACTTTTAGTGCTGCACCAAAAAGTCGTAAGATCACGTGACTCGTGTCGCATCACCTTTAATAATATCACTGCTCATAAAAAATTAAATTTGAGCTATAAACAATTTTTGCGTACGTAAATGTCTGGGATTAATTTTGGTCCATTTTTGAAACACGCGCGAAAATATTCACTTATAATTCTGTTTACCGTTTGTAGTTTTTTTCCGCATTCCAGTAATGTTACATTTTCATGATTGACATTCAGTCACAACAAAATATTATAACGCAGGAACAATAATTATAAATGAAACAGGGAATGTAGAATTCCACTAAATTTTCGGTTTAAGATCATAATACACTATGCGATTTTTTGTTTTCGAGTAACCGTATAGTGTATGACAAAAAATGTTTTTGACTTTTGATTGTGTTCTGAACTGGCTGTTTCAAATACGTTTCATTTGGCTCATGAGAAAAACATAAAATTGTGAACACAAAACAAATTTTATACGTGTATTTCAAAACAATCTTACAACTTTATGACAACACAAATTGTAATGAAAAAGTCGTAAGCATAAAATTGTATAGCGTTGCTGGAGGGACACGATGTCATTTGAATGTTATATGGACGTCGTTACAACGTCTGATCGTTCTTCGAACGTTAGAACGACGTCATCCTGGGGTATTAATCACTTTATTTCACCTTGTGATTCGTTAAGAATTTTTGGAAACCTCGTCGTTCCTTACGACCAGCATTCTCTTCAAAGCGCACATATGCATTTTTCTTCTTCTCTGGTCCATTTGTAATGGTTATTCGAATTCTAAGGACACTCCAAATCGGCTAATTCTTATTCTAAGGACACTCCAAATTTTCTTTTCATTTTCAACAATATTTGAAATAATCTCATAATATCATATCTCGAAATATCCTCCGTTGATAATGAGTAGTAATGAAGAGCCTAAAGGTTCGCTGGGCTTTTGAAGGTTCTTTTCATGTCAAAGGGAAAACATCAACATTAAAAACAACGACGACAGCGCAACAACAACACCTTCAATAAGATGTTTTTAAAAATACATTTTAGTGTTAAAATCATCTAATATGTTTTAAAAAAGGCAATTGAACATCCTGCAGAAATGTGGAAGACAATACAAAAACGTAAAATATCCTCGTAGCTTAATAATCTTGTGATAAAATAATCTTGTGATAAAACCTCCCTTGACACAGATTAGGATTGAAGTCAATTCAGTGTGTTCAATTTAGCTGGCTTAGTAGGTATCAAATGTTATATAATACATTATGACGCATGTCAAGTGTAACGTCTAGTCTCCAGATTAAGTAAACCAATGAAATTGCTTTAATCTCCATGCTGTTCGAATGTATTGAGGATTATCAAATGTTCTATTTTTTAAGTTTAGAGTAATAGTGATCTATTTTTAAACAACATATCAAAGGACAGCGTTTTTTTCTTCTTTATGATAGAGTATGTAGAAGAAAAAATCGTTTTAGTTACTTTTTAGCCTGCAATCTGCACGTAAAAACACGGTTGGAACCAATCCTGCTGCGTTGAATTGAATCTAAGTAATGAAAAATGTTGAAAATAATGTACGGCAATCGTACTAAACACCTGATATTTAATAAAGGTTCCATCTCTCCAATAAAGTCCTTTTAGTGTATGTAAATTCCAAATAAACACCCAATGTGGAGTGCAAATAAACACCGGTGGAGGAGCACTAATATAAACCAATGTGAAGCGCTGTAAAAACTAAAAAAACTAAATCGCATTTTCAGGACAATTAATTAGTCATTTATAGTAAACGATTGAAAAAGAATGTCGACCAATGCCTTCATGGTCAAATGGAATGGTAGAAATGCAGTTTTAAAAATGTCAAATAATGTTTCTAATCTCGATATCACTTGTTTTTAGCACGTAAAATGAAAAAGCTTGAGATTTAAAAAATATCATAGAATCTTTAGTAGCTCAATGATGAGAAATGTTATCCGGTAAAGTGTTAGTTCAAGTCTAACCCATTTAGAAACAAAGTTACTTTAACTGTTTATGATGCAGTTTCCTTTACTTAAAAAATAAAAAAAAAATACAAGGTTTGAAAAATTCTTATTACATGAAATTGTGGATAAAAAAAAAAAAAAGGCAGACAGAAAAATTAAATTCATCCTGTATGGGACATTAACACGTCAACAATTTACAAGGAATTTTTCTCTGTCCTGACTGGATTGAATAACTCGTTACTGTGACAACTGTGCGATTTTATCTTTTCCAAATGTTAACTCCTTCTTGTTGTTTATCTATTCAACCCTTATCCTGAAAAATTTTAAATATGCATGGCCAGTATATGTAATTTATGTTTATATAACTTCTGCGAATTTAATTTATTATTTAATCAGCTATCATATCATTTTTTTATTCTCTGACGAATAGCGAAGTAATGTCGATGTGTAGAGATGTATTCATGAAAAAAATAAAAATAAAAAACAATCATTATGGAGGAAACTAGATTAGCTGATGATATTAGGTTTCCATTGCAAGATGATATGATACGTGTATAGGACCTCCCAAACCAATTAATGTCAGTATTTTAATATTCATACCAAAAATTTCTGTCAAATTAAACGTACGTCATTTTAGTACACCTTTGCATGGTGACGCAGGGTGATAGTTTTAATGCGTACTTGTGTAAATGTTCAAATTATGTAATTAAAATCCCGTCTGGATTTCATCGTAATTTGACCTTGTGCCGATACTAAATTTTATACGCTTACCTTCCATTCAATCGTAATGGTAAATTCTTTCGTGCCTTTCGTGTCTTTTTTTATCGATGGCGCGTGTTTCCGATCTACTTCTATACTTCAGTATTTGGAGAGTGAGTTATTTCTTTAGCAGTAAGGACAACCGCATTGTATAAAAAAATTCAACAATATTCATTATAAATTTTTTTAATTAATTAGGTGGATATCTTTCGATAGAAGTATTAACAAATATCTTGTTTTTTTTATTGCATAAGGTCATTGTTAGCAAGTAACTTATATGATATCTCTTTATAATTGCTCTGTATTGTAATATCGATAATGTTGCCAAAGTTTATGGGAAAATCTAGATGTTGATTTTTGCTGCTAAATTCGCTAAATGTTTACCATTAACTTGTAAATGAAGTTATTATTTAAATGGATGTTTACCAAATTAAAACGAGTGCTTTCTTTGAAGTAGAATCTTCTTTTTCTCTTAACAATGGCAAATGGAAATAGAGGAAGTATTTGACAATCATATTTCAAGTTTTGAGTAGGAAATAAACGTTTGAAATTTCATCAACAACCAAGAACTAGCCTTTTGTGCTATCAGGGAAAAGATGATTTCGAGATCATTTCCTGTTACAGTGACTCTTTCTCTTATTCCCCGCCCACACAATTGTCTATTGCTTAAATCTCTTTACATTGTCATTGAAGTAAACAACGTTCACCTTTTTTTTTGCTTTATTAAATAGATTTGTTATGATTGCTTAACTCGTTCAATAGAATTAATATCAAGTTTGGCACGCGTCAAACATAATTGGTGAATAACTAGCATCGTGCTTTGAACTCCGATGAAGAAATTTTACCGAAGTCACATGGTTTAAAGAAAAATAATTATAATAGAGGTTCTGTAGAACACAAGAGTAAAAGAAGAACTTACATAAATCTGCTGAATTTCTTCACGCTACTGAATATAACAAATGTTTCTCAGGAAGGAACTCTCATGGCTTATTTTATGGAATGGTGTGATTTTCACTTTTCAATGAAAATATTGTTATATTGGAGTTGGAGAAGTAGATTCTCAAAGGTTTAGACTCGGGAAATGTATACAACACTTACATATGACGTTGCCTTTTACATACGAATCTGATCAAATATTTTTATCATGCGTCTGAAGGTTGTATTAGTTAGTTGATCAATAAGTGAACCTGTTATATTTTTTACAACTTGCTTAAAAGGAAGGCATAAAGTAATATATACGATTTCTTTTACATTTTTATTGGGGATTAGGCACGCGCAAGTTTTTCTTTTGTGATTTTCGATCACGTAATGTTTTAAGCTGAGATCTATATCAGTACAATCTTCTTTGAATATTATTGCAGCAGGTGTTGACACCTATCCTTTGCTAAAAAGAAAAGCAAAATATGAGAAACACAAGTGCGAATATGGTTTTGTCATTTCAAATTATTATTTCGTCGACGTTAAAAAAATCCGGAGATTGCTGACAAATTTACGTATCAACAGTTGTTTATCTTGATTACTTTATATTTCCGTTTTTGTTTTTGTTTATTGTTTTTGCTGTGGTTCTTAGAAATTTTGGTGGATTAAGAATTTCTGATTGACCAGCAGATAAACTGATAATTTGTTAAAAAGGTTTAATTTAATACATCAGTAAAATTTTGCTTTTGCTTTTGGTTGTGTTTTGTTTGTTTGTTTACTTGTTTACGTAGATAAAATATTATATGCCTTCATCCAACATTTAGAAATAAAATTAAAGAATGAGGAAGAGCGTGGTTGTTTATTTCACATTCATGATCTCAAGTATATGTTTAGCCAGAACCTTCGAGAAAGGGTTGGAAGATGCTAAAGATAAAATCCTAAATCCAAAGTCAGCACTAACAAACGGAACCGTTGTTATGACTTACGAAGAACTGAATTCTAAAAACTGCAGTGTTGGAAGATTAATGTATACTCATGCACAAAAGGATTGCAATGACAAGAATATTGAACTGACCTATTGCCATGGCTATTGTACAAGTATATACATACCAGGGACACCTGCTTATCAAGATGAATTGTCGAAGTGCCAAAGGTGTCAGCCAGTTAAATCGCGTACTGAGGAGATCACAATATCTTGTCCAAATCACAAAACAAGGAAAACAAGAACAATGACTGTACAGATTATTGAGGCATGCAGCTGTACAGATTGTAACCATTCGTAGAGATGTGTAAATAGTTTTTTAAATCGATGAAGAGAGCAAGGGAAATTCTCATATTAACGTGACTGTTGCTAAGGAAGTTAACTTTACGTTTAAATGGAGTTGTCCATCAAAAATTTGCAGCATCTATATTTTCATCGCCTTTATTTTGAATCAACGAAAAAGGAATCTACTGCTGTGAGTACTTATCTACAATACGTATTATAGTATCACGTTGGTTCCAGCAATATACGAAAAAAGGTGCAACTTAACTAAACTAAAGATCTGTATAATGAAGGCACTATATAACATTGAAAGCAATGGCCGAAGAAATGTATTGTAGTTATATCACAAAATGTTTTATTTTAACTTAATGACAATTTATTCACGAAAAGAAATTACATTTGTTTTTCAATTTTCCCACAATATGATAGTCACCTTTTTTTAACTTGCCTTATTCATTGCTTTAGGTGTTAACAGTAAAGTATCTTCATTAACAACTGAAAAATCGTCAAGTGGTTGGAATAGTGAAGGGTATATGGTTCGTGATAGGAGAGCATTTATAAGAATTCACAGCTTTGAAATTGTTTTTCGATATAATTACCGTAATTTTTCAAGTGTTTATAGAATGCTTTTTCAATTGGTTTTAAAGAGCGATTTCGTTTCCCCCCCCGGTATTCAGGTTTCTTTTCTTCTTGAATGACCTGGGGTATATTACCCAACAAACTGGAATAGAATTACAGTTAGTTGTTGATAAATATTTAAGATCGAATGCATGATGCAAACGCTGCGCATATACAAGTGTACAAGACAACAATTTATACGACCTGAAATTTTTTGCAAAGAGAAGCATTAAAGAAGTTTCAGGGTTTGCTGAAATTTCAGGACATTGACTGATATGTAGAATAATGCGATAAAACTTTACAAAAAAAAGTTTACATAAAAAAATGTAATGGTCAAAATAGCAATCCCCCAAGTCCGCCGTCTTTTAATTTATACATGATTTCTATCTCCTCTGATAACTGTTAAATATTTGTGATGGTGTATAGGATTATTATCATGTAGTTCAAACAAATACATTGTCTGAAAATACACTTGAATCAAAGCCGACATTTTGAAATGAGACTATGGGGGATTTCTTTTATACATGACGAAACAGTGAAAGAAAGACAGACAGCGAAAGAAAGATGGCTTAGTTTTTGCTTTGTGAATGTGACAATTGAATACTTTCTTTTTTCATGTGATTCACTAATTACAACGTTGTTTTGTGAGAGATGAAATATTCGGAGAATTTTTCTTCCAATTACATTATGGATATTAAAAATATTTCATTCATGCAGGGTATTTCCCAGTTGGAAAATAATATCTTAAAAATCAAATTTGTGTAAGTATTTTATCAAAACCAAAGGTTCGTCCCTTTTTGTCGGCTTTTTTTTTAATCATATGATTCTTTCTTATGTTGACGACAGGAACCGTAAATTGCGTCATTTGATTGATAACAATAAGTTGCCCATTGACAACCATGAGATAAACAGAGCCAATGATTAGTCATGAGAAGAAATTGTAATGAAAATCACTTAAACCAGTAGTTTACTGGTAATCTGAATAATGAAGTCATATATCATTGCCTTAGGAAGTTATCTTGATCTCAATTGCCTTAGGAAGTTACTTTTCGTCTTCAAACAAGCCAGGAAATATTTGTTGATTCTTTGGTACTTCCTGGTGTCTGTGAATTATATCTCAATCAAACATGGTGCACGTGTTTAGACATGGAGCATGAGTAAGCATTCTTTCAATTTCTACGTCTAAACTTGATGCAATTATCGGTTTTTTAGATTGTATTTCCTTTGTTTCAGTTTCAGATGAGACGCGAAATTATGATAAATATTTGTTAGAGTTGTTTTACATTCGCAATCGCTGACTGGTTATAACAAGATAGTAAATGAATGACCTGATAAAAGTGTCTGAGTGAAGATTAAACATTTTATATAAGAACACTTGATAGATTTAGAAAATCCCTGGTCTTAGACACTTTAGGTTACATGATAGCCAATAATTACTTTGGGAATTTCCCAATGATTCCATTTGCAGTACTAGAAAGATTATAATACACCATCCCAAGTTTCTGTTTAAACACCGCGTTTTCACCTAGATAGTACATCCAACCTCGTTTTTATGAAATTTATTGTTTTAATAATATTTTAACTTGATTACTTAGTAATTATCTCTATTACTAAAACTCCCAATAGAATGATTAGAGGCAATTTTGATATCTAAAACGAGGCCGGATGTACTTACTAGACAAAAACACGGCGTTTAAACAGTTCGGGAAGGTGTATTGTATTTGTTTTTTATGTTTTGGAAATTAAAACCCGTAATTAACCAGATTAGTCCAGCACTTGTACGTTACTTACTCACACCCGAAAAGATTTCTACCGTTTCACCAACTCGTGGTTTAGGGGTTGTTAATATGGATAAAAATAACCTCGGTAAGCGGGAAAACTTATCGACGTATTTAAAAGTTTCGTTCTTTTCATATGGAAAACAATTTCCTCGGTTAGAACGGTATTTGAACAAAAGAATAAATACCAAATTTTGCTCACTAAGCGTAAAATTTCCCCGCTTACCGAGGAAATTGTGTTCATACGAGAAAATATTATCTCGCCTACCGAAATTTATCTTGGAATATCTTCAATTTTCCAATTCGCAAAAGTTAAATCCATAAAAATTAGCAAATTTTATCTACATTGCAAGCGTTTCTTCAATTAAGGTACAGCGATATAACTTTTTTATATTAAGTTGTGTAGCTAATCTGAAAAAACCTTTCGATGTGGTACTGTAGGATTTCTTAACTTTAAATTTTAAGAATTTGAAATGAAGTATAACCAAGTGAAGATAAAGTGCCCAGTGTTAGCTAAATATGGCGCCATTGACTTATTCTAAACATTTCAAAGCAATCATATTGCAAGTTTTTCAGAACAGAGTAACATCAAAATGATACGCGGCTTTTAAAGCGAATCGGTGTGAAGTATTGAGAAGAAGACCACGGCCCTTTTGTCTCATCGTCTTCATCCCAAAAAGATACAAACGGCTCTGGGATTGAGGTTTAAGAAAAACACCAATCAAGAATTCGTCGTTGTAGATAGTAATGAGTGGACACACACACGAAGGCATCATAGGTGTTTTCAAAGTCAGTCAAAAAAAGTGGAGGAGTGCAACGTTATGATATTTCTCTTCAATCTTAATTGTCGATTAGGTTACTTGCACGTTTTTCTTTTCTACTATAAATTCACCGCGATGGCAGTGCTTTGTGAACCAATTTGACCAGGGTTGTGGTTGATTCGATCCACTTGAGGTATAGGAATAACTACGTATATAAAATTATTTTTACGTGTTTGAGTTTGAATAATACGAAAATACTCTTTAGTCAGAATTCATTAGTTTGTTATCATAACGGTAGATAATCATACTCAATTTATGTATAGGTAGTGTCATTTATGAGGGGATCACCTTGTGCAGCGAATTGTCTGTTGAAGCCTGTTTTTCATAAGAATTAGCTCCATGTGTGGCTTTCTAAAAGGAGATAAGTCCTTATTTTGCAGCTTAAAATAACATTATCTCATTTTTAATGGAATCGTCTTTAAATATATTATCTGTTCTGCATCGTTTAATCATCTGTGATTACTTCAGGATCCACCATTAAGGTCTAGACAGTTTTGAAATGACTTTGTTGTTTACAAATGCTGAAGAAACAAACAACAACCAATTTTTTCAATTTCGTCAGTGAGGAGATTACGAGTGAGGACGTGATAATTTGCCTAATTCTTGCAGGTTACTTTACAGAACATGCAGAGGAAGGTTTGGAGTGTCGGGATTGCAATAACCGCGCATAGCATAAATTAATATGTATGATTTTTAAAGTTTTAAAGCGAATGATTAGAGGATTGTACGACACCTTTTATGTTTCGTAAGCGAAAGTTTATAAAATCGCCAGTTTATAGTATTTTTAATTGACTTTTTTTCCAAATTACGTCATCCCCGCTCTGTACAACAATTGGCTCGATTTAAATCAGAACATATTAGAGTGAAGATCTCTATATTACGAACCCCTGATAAAACGAATCCGGTTATAATGAACCCGGTTCTCTTTTCCCTCCCTTAAGAAATCCTCCATAGATACCTCTGGATATAACGAACTGATTTCTATTTCCTCGCTCGTTATCTTGAGATTCCACTGTACAATAATGGTCGTAGTTTGGTTTTTCAAAGAAACCCAGTGCAAAATGAAATGATGCAAATACAAAGTGTATGCTCCTGGGTGGATAGCTATATTTTTATATACCCTATTCCCCCGTTCGGATCTTTAATGTCACAGCATTTTTGAAATTTCAAAGAGGGAGCCGCATTTATGCCCATGTAATAAAGAAAAGGTTAAATTCGAGAGGAAATGGACTAGAATTATAGAATGTACATACTAAAATACCTTTTAAAATACCCGCCAAAAATTGACTATCAATGACAGGCTCGAAACAATAGGTTGCACGATCGAGTGTTGTTGTTTTTTTGATCCGTGGTGCTAATACGAAACGTATAGTGAAAAGTAGATATTTTGCAGACCTGCCACACATAGCAATAACATACTTTGTATCAAGTGCTGGGATAAAAAACCCATCAATATGTTTTTGAGAAAAAAGGCCATGGGGATTCGATTGTTCTAAGGAAAATGAGCAATAAATGCACCACTGGCGCCGAATATTAAAATTAAAATTGTGAAAAGATCAGAGGTGGTTTATCTAACACAAACCCCTTGCTAATCATATTTTTAGTGACCTGGGAAATTGTGAAATTTTATAATAGGTTATAGGCAATTAAAAATGGCATTTTATTATCTGCGATGACTGATTTAATTTACGTAAACATTCAGTGGATAACAAACGTTTAATTAGTGAGATAGGTGTTGGGTGATACGATTTCTGTCATCCTGAAACACCCATCTGGAACTGTTGGTTTCTGTTCAAGTCGAAATTTCTCTAATTGTCCTTGAAAAGGGTAAATAAATCCTTGCTTGCTAGGTATTTGGGGGCTATTTACAATTCTTGGAGATGTCTTCAGTGGAATCATCTTACGGATGAAACGTCTCCTTCAGTGCTTTATACTGAAAGAATGTCGCTAGTTTTAGCAAATATATGGCAACCACTTATTGTTGTTATTGTTATTGTCGTTGTTGTTATTATTATTATTATTATTATTATTATTATTATTATTATTATTATTATTATTATTATTATTATTATTATTATTATTATTATTATTGCTGTTGTTGTTGTTTTTGTTGTTGTGATGTTGTGTTGTTGTCCTTCCTATATCGTTGGTGTTATTGAAAGAACATATGTTGTAAACGCGTGTGTAGTTTACTGCATGCTATTTAGGCAAAGAAAGGCAGTAACGGAAAAAACATTTTCTGCAAAATTAAAATCATTTGAAATCAGGATATGTATGGTTCTGAAAGGATTTCTCCTATAATCCAAGCACTGGCTATCAGTCAAAAACAAGCCATATATTGACATAAATTTAATCCTTCCTGCTTGACTGCACGTTATAAAAAGACTAAGCAAAATGAATGTAGAAGAAATGGCCAAAGATTACACAACAAAGCAAGTTATTGATTGAAAGGAATTCCGGTTAAAAAATAAGAATAAACTGTCCGAAAATATGTCCAAATGAATCAATTATATGAGTAATAACGTATCACCTTTGAGTATGCGCGCTCATATAATTCACATTCAGAAGCTGTTATTTTGATTGGAGAAGTTTGAAAATACCAATCCATGTTATTTTGTAATATATACTAAAACCTCTCTGTAGGGGACACCATCAAAACCAAAAGATGTGTCCGTCAAGTGGAGGTTTGGACTTCAAGGAGGAAAGGCGTTCGTTCCTGGAAAAAATAACCGCTAAAAAAGTTGGCCGCTAAGGGATTGAACACGTTTTGTGCACAAAATGTAATACATAAGCGTAATGTAAGTATGAAACGTGAATACTTGCGATGAAGACTGAAGGAACAAGAAATTTTTCCGTTTTAAAAAGGGTTTATAGGGTTTAAAAAAAAAAAAAAAAAAAAAAAAAAAAAAAAAAAGGGTTTATGGTTTATACTTCTTACGGAAATACTGTTTATGCAATGTTTGCTTAATAAAATACAGGATCTATATATTACCATTTTTCGGTAATTAACCCAGAGATGTTTCTGTTAAAACAGTAGCAATCAAGTTTAAAAATAAAAGTATACATTAAAAAGGAAACCGCGAAAAACAATTTACTTGAACAAATGATTCAACCAATAGAGAAGATTGCCAAAAATGAAAATCACACCTATTGTATTCCGAATGAAATAATACAACAACAAATATTTCCAACATATGTGATGTATGTATTCTCAGGCTCGCTACCATTATAGCATCTCTAGAACCTTTTTTTTTTGCGCTGAATTAACCTTGAGTTATTGCCTGCAAAATTATATTTTTTCCTTCACAACTCACCTGCTTTATGTATGTTGGCAGCGAAGGATCTAGGGTATGTCAAAAATTGTGGAGGAGCACATTAACCTAATTTCTGTTTTCAGTTTCTATCGCCAATGGGATTATTTGCACGTTTTTCTTTTATGTTTTAATAGCTAACATTCTGGTCCACAAATTTCGACATACCCTCTAGATCCGCTTCTGATTGGTAGCAGAGGGTGCGCTATTTCCACCATCAATCATTCTTTAAAACACTACTATTTTGGCTAAAATATTGGCTTTTTGGAATAATAATATACCAAACACGAATGATAAGCCAAATTTTCATCTGCATTTATTGATGAACACTTCTAGCTACTACAGCCATTATTAATAATAATTCCCAGAGGTTTCCTCTGATATTATTACTAAACAAAATTTTAAGTCTGAGACAGCGGCTTAACAAAAACACTCCCACGATTTTCTAAACAAAGATTATAACTTTTTCCCATGCATTAGCTTATAAGTAATTGATTTCGGCAATTAGACGTGCATATTTGTACTGTCTATAGCTAGACGATATTAGCTATGTTATTCGCCGAAAATAACATACCAAAACACATACGCTGTCATGTGTTTGCTACATAAATCTTGTCCGAAAAATCATTAAAAAAAAGGTTTGCTATAAAAACATTCTCCTTATCTGTAAATCCTAACGAAGCCTTCTTCTATTGCTTACTAGATACTTCCATAGGATTTCTTTCGTAATCATTTGTAATTGTGTGCAGTGTCTCTTTAAATTCAATAAGACCTAAAAAAAGGGAGTAAAACAGCCTTTTCTGTTAGTGCATTCAGTTATTGTATAATGCCAATCCCCACAGACAAAAACAGGATGCGCCTGGTATTTTTAGTTCGAAGGATGGAAAATAAATAAATTGCATTTTTGATATGCGTGATTGATACTTAAGTCAATTTGCAAAGCATGAAAATCATTAGCTATCAATAACATTGCGAAAGAAAAAACGGCAGTTTCTCATCGTGCAATAAAACTGTCGTTATGCAAACAAAGAACAACTGTTGGGTGTTGTCGGAGATGAATGTGCACTTCTAATAAGCTAAAAATAATAGGCTAAAACAACTTTGAAGCAAATTGGAATTCAGATTGATAGAAAATATAATTTGGAAGAGCCACGTTCGAGTTCATAATTTTATGGTACAACCAAACATCATTTGACAACGCTTACATATACACTATTAACAAAGAGCAAAAGGTAATGAATTTGTTTTATGGAGAATATAAAGAACCTACATATATTTTATAAACTTCGTTACAATGGCCATTTGGACAAACTACACTTCGATTCGCTTTAAAAGCCAGCGTATCTACCTATCTGGAGCCATCAACTGACTGCACACTGGTCGTTTCTATAGCCCTGAAATGGATCAACCCCGAACCTAACAGGCTTAGCAGGGTGGAATTGAATCATCTATATTGATAACGTGGACATTGAAGTGTGTGTTAAACATTTAATTGCGACCTGCAATGACACGGCTTTATCATCTCGTCGTCTACATATCAATAAGAGACAAACGCGTCCCTAGGTTTGAGATTGCAAATGGATGTAAAACGAACTAAATAACGATATATAATATCTTTTAATTACCCATTTGTATTTTCCATTTTTCACACCTGAAGGTGGAATTACTGACTGGTAACTGGGAAGTTGACTTACCACCAAAGATGCATATAGCATTGCTCTAGCTTGCGCGAAGGCCAGTGTGCAGTCAATCTTAGGACAACTTGACCATAAGATTTGTTTTGAAACTACTCAGTCAATTCAGCTTTAAGATGATAAATAAAAACGAAGTTCTTTAAAATAATCAAAATATCAACAGAATACAGGAAGTAATTTTTTTTGACTGCCCATACAGACAATCAAAAGATTTTGAATGAGCAATACTCAGCATATAGCTCATTTACTGTTGTTGACATAGAAACTGTACTATACATAACTTTCCCACGCTTTCAAAAGATGTTTGCAAAAAATGTATAAATAACATCTATTGGTTAAGCTAACAAGATGTGTTCATTAGTTTGGCACTGTAGACTATTTATGCCTGGGTTAAACCAGGTAATCGTTATACATGCCCTGTTCTTTCCAACAAAAGAAAAAAGAGATTTTCAACCAAACCAATACATAACACACACTTAATGGCGTTAATTTTCATGACTTGGTGTTAAAAGGGCTAGCGTTTCATGTTTTTCTGTGAGAATTTGACCGTGGCCTTTTCAAAAATAACGCCAATAAAGGCTGGCGTAAAAGAGCCAATAAGATAGTTAAAAACAAGAAAAGATTTTTTGAAGAGATGATGGAAAACTAACAACTTGCGTCGAAAAAGAAAAACAGCACCAAGATTATTTAGAGATATAAGAATATGGATATATAGACTGTTTTATGTGCTTTAAAGCGACGTCTTATTTAATAAATTAGTATTTCTATATTTGCTTATATTAAAAATAATGACAGGCCGTGTTTCTCTTCTGATCCACTCCCCAACTAATATGGCATACTTTGATTTAATTTTCAACAAGTTTTTAAGTACTAATATAGATCTTTAAAGGAGAGCTTAACATGTATGGGGTTGGTTCTCCCTTAACCATCGCCATTATGTTAAAGACATTAATAGAATATTTAATACCCCCTGGGTCGAAAAAACCATTGATATTTTGATAAAAGTATTAATGTTTATTTTGGAGATGCGTATTAAATGTGAAGACTCTTACGATTGAGTATTTGAGAGAACCGGGGGAAGTTATATGAAAACATATCTCTTTTATTTTTATGTTCTTAATGCCATCCATTTTATGATTTCAAAGTCTACTCCAAAAAGGTAATGTAATATTATGCACAGTACATAAATAGAGACGGTTTACTCCTCCTACTGATTAACAACAAAAAAATCTTCTTATCATTTGATGTGGATTACACATCAATCTAATCTAAAATCAATCTAAATAAAACTTAAAATAAATTACAGTCCAATATCAAAAGGAAACATCTGTTTTGACGAAATTAGCGTTTGAAAGTGGCAGCATTATTTCACGGAATGTTTTTGTAACAGAAAAACAGAAGAAAGGAGAAATACGCAAGTCAGACCACTCCAATTGTTTTTAGATTACTGTTATGGAACTGAACAATTCGATCGCCGTCGTATTAGCACTGTATATCCAATATGGCGCATGTTATCCGAATACTGAACTGATGAATATTATGAAAAAACAGTTAGTTAAAACAAACAAATCAAATCCAATAGTTTTCCCTCACGAGTGGAAGAGTGAAATCTGCAGTCTTAAATCATACAATATCACTATCGAACATCCAAAATGCATTTCAAAAATAGTTCCAAATTTCATGTGTGCCGGTCACTGTATTTCTTTTTTTCTTCCTGGTAGTCAAGGTTACAACGATAGTCGGTATGAATACCGAAGATGCCAGCCCACAACAAGTCATTGGAAACGTGTGAAAATTGACTGTCCTATGGCGAAGCATAAAAAGTATAGGCACAAGCTGGTACAGATGTTTGATTCATGTACGTGTGAAAGCTGCTCCTGATCCGATGTTGTGTGTTGGAAGAATCTAACGTTTGTAAAAAGGCACATGGAGGAAGAACTAAAAATCCCCTTTAGCAATATAAAAAGTAATCTTTGTATCAGAATTAAGTACGATTCTCTGATTTAAATTACTCCTGGTTATAGCGGTTACTGATGTTTTCAATTGAATGTGAAATGGACAATTACTGAACATTATCATTTTACGTTATTATTTTGATGAACATTTCAAACGTTTATTGTATTTATAATCTATAATTTTTGTCGAAATTTCTTTGTTACGGGTAAGTAATGTCTTTAATTCTTTAGGAGCTCTGTGTCTTATTTTGAATCCCACCGGCTGGTGACAATAAAATCTATTGCATTAATTTGTTATTCTGGACTGTTACTCCACAGAGATGCACTTTAAAAGCAGTACATTCATCCCATTTGGAGTCATTGATTGACCACATTCTAGCCAGCGGACAAGTTTAAAGCTATGCTTAATGCGTTTAGACCACTAAGTTTCAGTCTGGACCTTTTGAAAATCCCTGATACCTTCTTAGCATTTTAGCTGGGCTGAAGGAAATAAATCTGGTTATTTTACAAAGTTCTTTATCTTCAAAGAAGAATATCTTGTCACGTCCATGACGACACAATTTGGGTAAATGTGTTCTGTACTTCTTTATTTAGTATCTCATAAACTAAATATCGTTGTGCTATCAAAATAAACAGGTGCACACCTAAATCGAAATCCCAATGATGAAGTCACGGTTTGGGAAAATTAAGGCTAAATTTTGAAAATGCTTTAATTTCCATTAAAACCTGGCAGACAAAACAATTGGATTGGCTGATTCCGTATTTGCGAGTCATTTATTCATATTTTAGGGCTATTTAGACTAAATATGGACAAAATATTGAAACAGGCTTCAAAATCTCATCATTTACTCAACTTTAGATGGTGCTGCGTTTAGATCAGTTAGTGTGTGATTGCAATAATGGTGCAGGTATGGAAGAAAGAGCAGTAGTTATCAACAAGTCTTCTGCTGGCAGGGAAAGTTTTTTTCGTTTCAATAAAGGTGATCGTTGTTTATTTAAACAGCAAGCAAGCAGTCAGATTGATTACTATATCAAAACAACATGTTGGCCATATAGTAAATTTTATCGACCTTTCAGACGAGTTCTGTACTTTTATAGAGCCATTCAGTGAAATCGTGAAATTTTGCCCGAATTTTTTGAATGTCTCTTTAATCTAATTTTGCATCAGCTCCATTGTTCGACTTTCCTGAAATTTAATGTTATTCTTTACGTGAATTATGATCGCCTAATTCATAGGGTTTAAACAGATATTCGTAAAACGTCAGTTATGATCAGTGAGAATTCATTTCTTAGTAAGAATTTTTAAATATATAATTTTTATTGGTGGAAACCAATCTTGCACTAAGAACGTATTAGCGACGAGCTTATCGTATTTCCCACTTACTTAAAGAAAGCGTAGATCGTATTTTGAAGTCTTGAATGTCCAAGTCACTTTCAGGTTTTTTAATAAATGCCCAAGTTTAATTGGGAAATGAGATCATATTTCAGTGACAAAACGCTTGCGTAATGGAAATCAGCCTTGAAGAGCAGAATTAAGCAGCGTCTTGCAAAAAATGTTGGCCAACATAAAGGTCAGTATTAAATTTTATTCACTTGGGCAAAATTAAGGCACTTTTAGCCGACTAAAGTTTAAAAGTAAAACAAGAAAAATATTCTTTCATGTTCCGCCATAAATTTCTGCAACAAAGGACCACCTCTTATAGTCTGTGGAAATAAGATCATTCGAGTTATCCAATATATTCGAGTAAAGCGGCGGCTACTGTGTACTCTACTGTTGGACTGAGGAATTGGAAGAAATTTTGTAAATACATTTTTGTCAATCCTAGTTTTGAAAAGTTTCACGAACAAAACGGTTCGTACGGAGAGTCTCTACCAGCACTTAAACACAAAGGAAATGATATAGCAAAATTAAAATTAAGAAGTTCGCAATATCAACAACGATAGTTTTAGTCCTTATTTCTCTTTAAAACTCTATTTTAAAATTTTCATATACTTCACTACAACTTCTATATCATCCCAGCTGTTCTTATGTAATTATTTGGTTGTTTATATATACAACCTCTTCCAGGTTTGTTTAAACAACGTGTTATGGCCTAGTCAGCATAATCTTATCTGCTTTTCAATAACAAAATTGCTTATAAAATCACCACCGTCAGCGGGAAAACCTTTCGATGATCTACATGGCGAGTTGCTACCCCTCTTTAGAAATAATATTAAAAATTATATTGCGTTCAAATGCCTATTGCGTTCATATGTCTGTTGATAGGTAAAATCTCGGTATGCAGTGAAATATATATTTTTTTAATATTGTTACAGGTTATTGAATCAGCAGCCATTGAGAAAACAGAAATCGACGAAATAATTAAGCTAAATTTATCTAGAGGCAGGCTTGTTTGCGTATATAACATAATACCTCTTCTTCTTGTCTTTCATTTCTTAAGGACACAAACAAAACGTAGGCTTTCTTTTACTACTTTTGGCATCTTGATTGATGTCAAAAGAGTCTCTGATTGCGTAGGCAAAGTGCTTCAAGCCATTTGACTTTGGTAAAACCATTCATTTTTCATTCAAAGAAGAAGATTTCAGATCGAGTACATCATAATGGACATCTGGCTGCTATTACAGTTGATTTGTTTTGCTCATACTTTTGCTTACGCAGGTAAGTTTAAAACTAATAACCGGCCCTGTTGCAAATAGAGAAAAGCCATATGTTATACAAAAGTACTCAAATCATTATAAAATCGCAATGGTTACTGTTCTTATTTCAAGTGGTTTGAAAGTAAATTAATTGCCTAGAAATATGCAAAGACAGCAGCGGCACAAGAAGCTGCCAGTACTGGAAGAAAACAAGCAGCTTTTGCAACAGAAAAGATTCTGGAACCTACTGCAAAATGACCTGCGGACATTGTACTAACCCAACAAGGCCACCCGTTCCTTCATCCGCTCCAAGATCTTGCGGCATTTCAGGTGTCTCGCAGAGTCGAATCATCAACGGCGTAGATGCTAAACCCGGAGCCTGGCCATGGATTGCATCATTACAGAGATATAGAAACCATCATTGTGGAGGAACCTTAATCAAACCGAACTTGGTAATTACTAATAATCCTATTTCTCCCAACCTCACATTCAAATAACTTTCTTCAAATAAATCACATTATTAATTTAATATTTAGGTTTTGACAGCTAGTCACTGTGTTCAATCGACCCCAAAATATAAACCGAGCGGTTGGTCTGTTAAACTTGGTGCACATAATCACAAAAGCGGAGAAAGTTATGTACAAGATATCAAAATCAAGAAAATCACAATGCACCCATCATACAGCAGAAAAACACTTCTTGCAGATCTTGCCATGATTGAATTGGAAACACCAGCAATATTAAACAACAGAGTACGTTTGGCATGCTTACCAAAAAAATATGAATATCCGCCTGTTGGTAAACAATGTTATCTTGCAGGTTAGTTAGTTTTAATTTACAAAAGTATGGAAAAACGATTTCGCGCAAGGAAAATGTATCAGATCCCTTTCAAAATCAACACGTTTCCCAGTGAATAAATGTTTCTTAATCAGCAGTTTCCTAGCCTGCCGCGAACTCATTATGGTCTATACACCTTACTGGGAGAAACACCGTAGAAAAGTTACCAAATTTTCTCCCAACAAATAGTTTTGCCCGGCTAATTTAATCCCCGACTAATAATAAAAGTCACCAATACCAGTCGGTGAACTAGAAATTCCATTGCTTCTTATGTTTACGTGTTATAAGCTGATCACCATTTGGAAAATGAAAACGTTATATGATTATAACTTTACTGGAAGAGTTACCGAGGAAGATAATAGTGGCGAGGAGGATAAAATGACAATAGGCATAGTGAGTGACTCGCAACCTGATGGTGACCAACAGTTCGAACACTATACTGATTTCGTTAACCCGGTCATATGGAGAAATGTGTTTGACTCATTCTTTCAAACTTTTACCCGGAGAAATTTGATTATCTGGAAATGATACATTAGGGAGGCGCGACACGGGTCACATGATGCTTGTGTTTGTTTACTTTTTATCTTAGTCGACCGCTTTATTTATGTATTTCTCGCATCTAATCGACTTTTTATTGCGCATTTTAAGTCGTAAGATCACGTAATCTACGCGTCGCGCATCTTTTTGGTGAAAATCTTTTACCTAATAGTAATGACTCTGATGTAACAAGAACCGTTAGGGTCGTTATATAATAAATAGTACAAATAGGATTCAGGGAGTTGCAATCGTGTTTGTGCCATCAGGCTCGTGTTGACCTTAATGGCGGCATGTTTGGAACCAAAAATGTGGCGAATTCTATAGGGGCGAGTTATATGACCAGTAGAAAGCAAATAAAAATACTCCTCGTGTGCTTTAAACTTTCCAAAGACTAATTTTTATTAACAGTAACGACATTTGACAGTTTTTATGCCTTCTTTCAATTTCGCAAATATATATTTATTTAAACAGGTTGGGGAAGTATCAAACATCCTGGTGGCACTCACCACACCTTACAACAAGTAAAGTTGCCGGTAGTCGAGAGTAAGAAATGCAAGCATCAGCAGGAAGTAGTTTGTGTGGGCAAAGGTTTCGTTAACCAGCCTAA
Organism: Turritopsis rubra; assembly: GCA_039566895.2. Taxonomy (NCBI): domain Eukaryota; kingdom Metazoa; phylum Cnidaria; class Hydrozoa; order Anthoathecata; family Oceaniidae; genus Turritopsis; species Turritopsis rubra. The sequence goes on along the minus strand of CM077626.1, from coordinate 9,968,136 downwards.
TGGAAAACAGCAACCAAATGCGTGTCGTGGTGACTCTGGTGGTCCATTGGTCTGCCAAGAGAGCGATGGATCTTGGCAATTGGAAGGTGTAGCTAGTTATGTTTACACTTATTGCAAATATTATACCGGATATTCACCAGTCAACAAATACCTTGCATGGATCAACGCCTTCATGAACATGTAGTGTTAATCATTATGTGTTGAATAAATGACCCGTAAATCCGATAGTAGGAACGTATTTTATGTACCAGAAAATTCCCGTTTCAGAATTAAGCAATTTCAAAAAAAGAAAGAAAGTATCTATAAAATTACATTGAAGTATTTTGCTATGTGCTGTTTTAATGTTCTTGATTTTTTTCCCGATTAGAAAGAGTTTCATGCCTTAAAAGCCCGAGTGCTTTGCGTACCCTCATGACTTATGCCATACTGAATGTTCTGAATATTTGGATATTTGAATATTTTTCTTATACAAAGGTACGTAGGCACGTGAAGAGCATGCTGTAACGTTAGGGACGCAATCTTGCTGACTCTAGTAGAAATTGGCACCTTTTACAATTGTATTTGTAATCCAAAATATCAAAACAGTTAAAAACACGTGAACACAAAGCTTGGCTATTTTCAGTTTCTGTTAAAAGGCTTTTGAGAAAACTCGGCTCCAACAAGGTTGATGCTTTTATGTAATTAAAGACTGTAGGAGATATTGTGAATGTACAATTTAAAATAGGCTTGAATTTTTCTGTCAATAATATCCTGGATGAAACGTTGACACACGCCATCCTTTACATGATATTAGTATTCGAATCATTCCATGTTTTTTAAAAAAAAAAAAAAAAAAATTAAAGCATTTGACCCAAGCAAAATCTGGACCCACGCCAATTCTTTGACCCATTCCAAAATCTTGCATGTGTCGTCGTATTTATTATATCGTCGTATTCACTATAAATATAAAGTCATCCAATAAAGTGTGATGTAGGATCCACTTAGGCAAGATTTCGTATTTTGTAAACTCTATTTTGCCAGTCACTTCATTTTACTGCTAGTAAAAAATTGGATTCAATGCTTGTTGCACTTTGAGCCTACTTCTTTTGGCCTACTTTTGCACCTTTGGTCTACTTCTTGGCTCTTTCATCATAGGATCCAGAGACTTTTGTTAGGACAGAGTACTTAACCAAATCTTCATAATCTCCCAGATGTTCTTAATCTTTTTTACCTTTGAAGGTTTATAGATCTATAAACTTATATGGATCTTCCAATAGGCCTTCTTACTTCTATTCTTCCGGTCGATGTTTGCCGATGGTGCGCCCCCAACCCCAAATTTATTGGCTTAAATGTCAAGGCGTATTATGACTTTGTGAAATATCTTTACTGCAAACAATATTGATAAAAAGCACCAAACTTTTTCTTCCCTCCACACCAAGATACTCGGAGGGTTTTTATCCTGGATACTTTTGCAGTGCGTCCAAGTTATGAATCTGTAATATTCTTTTTACTTTAAAAAAACTAAAAATTATTTTTCGATTGTCTAATTTTGCTTAAATAATCTTCGCACAATATTTCAAATTGGTTTATTTTTATCCCAATTTGAATCGATTTAGTTCCTCCATGAATCGAAGTTGTTTAAGATAATAATTTCTATTTTCATCAATCACATTCTCTATAATATTTAACAAAACAATTTTGACACAATCTTTAATTGTTCCGGTAGGACCTGGCTATTAACCAATTAAATTGATGTATTGTTGGGGGAGAACAAGCAGCTATCTATTTAAGTGTCATAGAAAATAGGTAAGTGTACCCCTAAAATGTGGCGTCACCCCGACTTGAAGAATTTTTGTTGGCAATGATCACACGCTCTCACTCTGCAACCCTTAATATATATGGATGTAAATCCAGTCGAAGAAGTGAGGGAGTTTTAAGTCCTTCGTCTTTCATCCGAAATTGTTGACTCTTCTGCCCGCCGACTTGCGAAGTTGACTAGCTTACTTGTAAATAAGCGATTTTCAACTCATCGTAAAAAAAGCCACAAATCGCATGGAATTACTTACAAAGATTCGGAAGCGTAAATCGACAAAAAGCCTAAAAAATTGTTTAATGCAACAGTTCTTCCGATTCTCGTATATAATGGGATCGATAAAATTGCAACTTTCACGGACAGCAAGAAAGGAGAATTTTGTTCCTTTTGAGAATTTTATCCAAGATGCCCGGAGAGAAAGATACGCTACAACTACTTGGACTGCTTGTACGAAATAAACACATCATAAACACCTGATGTTTAAACAAAAACACACCGCTGAAATTGGCATAATATAAACTCGAATATGGCAAGAAATCATACAAATAATGATAAATGGCACAATGACCTACCCCTAGAAATTCGTATGGAAAACGGCGCTGAATTCGATAAAAATTTAGAGTTCAGTTCTATATTTTATTTCGTTATTATTTTTATTTCATTCGTTTATGATTTTATGAAGTTTATGATTATATGCACACATATCATCAGAAGAGAGAGGACAAATCTATGATAACAGTAACTTTCAGAGGCGTAGCCAGAGCTCAGTCAAAATTTGTGGAGGAGAGTTTAGTCATTTACAATAGAAAAGGAAAACGTGCAAGTAAACCTAATCGACACTTAAGACTGAAAATAAATATCATAACGTTGGACTTCTCTTCCTTCTTTGTCTGACCCTGAATACGCCTACGACTTTTGTACGTTTGTATGCTTATCCTCAAAATAGATTCGCTTATAATAATAGTAATAAATAATAATAATAATAATAATAATAATAATAATAATAATAATAATAATAATAATAATAATAATAATAATAATAATATCATACTCTATATATTTCTTCACATTCTCGCGGTATCGCAATCTTCTTTTTAAAATCGAAATAGTTTTTTGCTGCCTCTATAAATTTCCAATATTTTCTTTCATAACAAAGTTATTGAATATTCATCATCAATGTATTTATTTATTCCTAGTTTACTGTATCAGAATTAGTTTAATATCTAAACAATTTTTCTATCTAAACAAATCTATTTATTTATTTAGTTAGTTTGTTAGCTATATAACATTATGATATTTTATTAAGTTGTAGATATGTATTCAAAACTTATTTCATCGAATTTCAAATAGAATTTATTTTAGTTAGTTAGTTAGTTTCTAATTGGATAAGAATGTGGATAAGAAATACAATACTACCTAAAGAATGTATCGTTTAGTTTATTTCCAAAACATTTTTCAGTTCTTGTATGAGGAAAAATGACAAGACGTATGCAAATGATGTCTAAAAGAAGCTTTTTTCGTCTAAAACACGTCTACTTGTAAGGCGTCTACAAGACGTCTAAATATAGTCTGATTTGTCCGGTAAAAAGACGTCTAATGAAAATGTCTAAAAGACGTCTATGTAAAGATGTCTTTTAACTGGATAAATCAGACTATATTTAGACGTCTTTTTGCCGGCTGGGATAATGCCAGAGATACGTACAGCAATGCTCTAACTTGCACGAAGGCCAGTGTGCAGTCAGGCGATGGCTCCGAATGGGCTGATACACTGCTTTTAAAGTGCATCGGGGAATATGGAGCGAAATGTGACATGACTGCGAGACTCGAACACGAGCCTCAGCGGTCGCCCTCGAAGGTACTACACCATCGCTGCACTGCTCCTAGAAATAAAGTGCCCGTTGAAATTACTTTCTCGTCTTTGGATTTAGTGGGAAGGAAGAAGAAGACGCGAGACGAAATCAATGATAAAAATAACAATAAAAACACAGTGGCTTTACCACCAAGTCGTCCATCCAGAGTGTGTTGATTGGGGTGGTAGGACTCAAGAAGAGTTTGGTAGATTGTGGAATCTAAGAGAGGGGGCTGATCTAGGGTGTGTCAAAAATTGGGAAGGAGCACATAAACCTAATTTCTGTTTTCAGTCTGTATCACTAATGGGATTACTTGCACGTTTTTTTATTTATGGTTTAATAACTAACATTCTCCTCCACAAATTTCGACATACCCTCTAGATCCGCCTCTGAGCAAAGTAGCTACTTTGCTACCAAACTCCGCGTCTCTACGTAGAGACGGGGCAGGAAAGAAACCCTAGGTACGAGGTTGGCATAGAGGATACAAATTCAATGGAAAAGTGTTATGCGAAGTGGTGTTGTGGTAATTGGGGCGGAGTCATCACAAATCGTATTTTCAATACGAGATGCCATGATGGTTGCCAAACTATAAAACAGAGGTGGAGGGTGATCGGTTGCTGTTATGGTGAAGACGAGGTAGATACGCCAGAATCATAGGAGCAAATGGAGGAGTCCAACGTTATGATCTTTCTTTTCAATCTTAAGTGTCGATTAGGTTATTTGCACGCTTTTCTTTTTTACTTTAAATGACTAAACTCTCCACAAATTTTGACTTGAGCTCTCTAGAGCTACGCCTCTGAGAATTATGTTTCTCATCCTGGGTGTGTGGTAAAAGCCTCCTCCATATTTAGGTAATTTCTGTTGCTACTTTCAGGTATGGTCACAAGGGTGGAAAATTTCCCATTCATTCACATGATTTCTTTAAGGTGGAATATATTATTTATATTATAGGAGGTCTGAAAATTAGGTAATTGTAAGAAATACGTACTTGAACTTGCTTTATACTTCTGTAAATATTGTTCAAGTATTGAATAAATAATTGATTCTAATGCAGGCAACACTGTGTTCTGTTTTACAACTATTATATAATAGCTATTATATATTCTGTCCTCGTCAAATGAGTCTCCGTCCTTCACAAAAAACTATGCAGTGAGACTTCATGGCATTTAAATCTCCTACTGAGTCTACAAGCAGTCTCTATTCCAAATTTAAAGTACTTAAGTTTTCGGACATAATTCATTCATATACAAAATGTTCTACTTCTTCATCTTTAATGTAACCCACAATGAATGAAATGCCTGATGCAATTCAAGCTACTTTCACCTATTACCCCTTATTATATATGGCAAAACTACTCGTGCATATGAATCTGGCCTTTTAAAACTCCCCCTTGTCAATACAACTAGTTTTGGCAAAAATAAAATCAGATACAATGCGCTTTGTTCTTAATCTTGGAACCACATTCAGTCTCTACTCCGTACTAAGCTAAACTGATTTCCACAACATTAAAAGTTACCTAAAAAAATTGCCTCTTAGCTTCTTTCTAATTCCATTCCCACTATCGACACTCCTGATCTACTGTTTGTCTTGTGTTTTGTGCCGTCTGGTGCGTCCTGTTCTTTGTCCACCTTACTTGTCCCAAGGTGGGCCCATTCAAAACCTTAGCACTCCAAATTGCTTTAACCAAAACTAACCTACACAGTACCAAAACAAACAATAAAAAATTCACCTCCCATCACGTTTTCAATCCACCATACTTATCATCAATATAATACAAATTGATTCATTTTCATGACCCTCAAAATTAAACCGAGGGAGTCAACTAATTATATGTCCAAATTTGTGTTGACGCTCAGTCCTTGTGTTTGGGTTTCACAAGTTTAAATGCTCCCCACTTGTCTGTCCAACTTTTGCTCCTCAATTTTTTGTATGACAATGGGTGATTGGAGGGAGATAGAGACGTAATGATTATGGAAAACAAGCGTAATCTTCTATAAACTGGTCCCTTTTTGCAAACCATGTCACATTTTATCATGATCGTAATGACGTATATACCGCTTTATTGATATATTTATCATTCATAAATTTTATCAAGACTGTTTATTGATAATATCGATCATTCAATTCATCAAACATGATCAATATACGAATCATATTAAAAAAATTCATGTGACTTTTTTCCCTTGGAAGACCACATATTTAAAAAATTGTGAAATTTTTATTTCAGTAACATCAGAGAGGATGAAAAAGTAATTACATTACATAACTGATTCGTTATTATTTCATCAGAAATGCTACCATTCGTACACACTCAAAATCATTAAAAGCTAAATTTAGCAAAAAAGGTACAGATTCTGTTACTGGAGCTGAAGTTTCTGATGATCAGGAATGATCAGCCAGCGTGGTCATCAAGAAGAACATCTTACTGTGGCAAAGACAGATCGGGTAAGTGCTATATAGGTGTCAAATTATTTTTCTTTCATTAGAGTTTGGTTAAGTAAGAGCTTTATTATTTTTAGCATGATATTAATGAGATCCGTGTTATTGTCTGTTTATTTAGTTGTCTATTTAATTTTAGGTAAGGTTCTCAAGATAAAAAATGTTGCATCTTGGGAATTCTACAAGATTTGATTCTTGCTTATTTCCTACACTGGAGAACTTTGTTTGCAAGGATATACGGTTTGAAATCCAATGATACTTGAACCAAGGTACCAAAAGTTTACTTCAGGTTATTCCACCTCCACCATCAACCTGTGATGCTCTCATTGTAAGAGGGTATCTTACATAACTGCAGTTGTAAAAGGAGCTCTGTCATCCTTCACAGATATACCTGGACTTGTCATTATAACAAGTCAATATGGAAAGAGGGACTACCGTGTACTGACTTGTGTGGTTGTAGTGATCATTGCTGTCTAAATGAACATGTAAAAGAGACAAATGTATCTGATAGCAAATGTTCCAGCGAAAGTGACATATCAGATGTTGAGTAATTTTTCACACAACTTGAGTCATTGAAGATTAAGTTACCGTTTTTCAGTAGCAGTAGAAACCATATTGAAATTTCGAAACACTTCAAAATGCTCCAAATATCTTTCAATCCATTCGTCTAGTATTCAAAATTGCAATACAACGACTTTATGACTTTGTTAATGGTGAGAAAAAGTTAACAACCGCTCTCAAAGATTTTATCATGTTTTGTGAAAACCCAGAATTTCTAGTTTTAGTCATGTTTCAAAAGAAGAAGCAAGTTTATCATTTCCGTGTTTATTTGTTTTCAAATCATTTATTTATAAAATGTAAAAGACAGAAGTTCATGTTTTTTTTATCATCTCCGTATTCCTTGAGCTAAAAACCCAAAACTTATTAACTCACGATTGTATCATCACATGGAAAAGTGAAAAAATGGTCAATTTTAGATTTCATGTTTCACTTTTTATCATTTTCTGATTACATTATATATCTGTTTTTATATTTTTTTTTGGTGATGAAGTATTTTGTTAATAGTTTTACTAGATTTTGGTCCTGAAGTTACAGGATTTTCTAAATATAAGTGTTTTTGTGAAGACACTGAAATTTTGATTTTTTTTGTACTCAGGTTTTTTTTTATTTTTTTATTAAATGATAACATTAAACAACAACATTCAATGTCTACAATGCAGCTAAAAAGTGTCTTATGTTTTTTTATGATCATGTCCTTCTACGCATTTCAGAATAATCCTCAAAATTTAAGTTCTCTAAAAACTCTGTTTCAATAAGTTCCTGGGAAAATATGCACAATTTGCACCAATAAGCTCCCTTATATTGCCAACAGAGGAGGAATGATTTAATTGTCTTGATTTAATTGTTGGTTATTTTTATAATATAGAATTCCATTTACTATGGGTCAGATAAATGAAAAGCCTGCCATTGGTACTGCAGTGTCTAAGAAACTTGTTAATGACCCTAGCTCATGTGTCAGTGACAGCTTGAGTGGATATGTGCGGACTAACTCCAATGTGAAATTATTGCAAGGAGTGAACGTAGTTGTGAGAAGTGATCTGCATAATTTCAAAGAGCAAAACAAAGTTGCTCTGATTACAGGTAAGTGTTATTAATGTCTGTCAATTATCTGCTGATATATATCACGTGTGGAATAGTTACTATATTCTATAAACATACCGTTGAACCAAGGTGGAGGTAGTGGCCACGAACCATTTGCAATTGGTTATGTTGGAAAGGGATTTCTAACTGCATGTGTTGTTGGAGATCTTTTTACTGCTCCATCTTCATCGACTATTTATCAAGTTATTCGAACATGTGTTACTGATGCCGGGGCTCTGTTGATTGTTACAAATTACACAGGTATAGATTCAGTAAGGAATCACTTTGACACAAAGATGTGCTGGTCAAAAACCAATAAGATGGATCTGTTTCAAACTTTTCTTGTAGCATGTCTTTATGTCATGGTGATTCCCTATCTATTGGATATAAAAACAAAGTTATTGTTTCCTCTAGGGGGAGGCAGTGGCCATGAACCTGCTCATGTTGGCTATGTGGCTGAGGGGATGCTAACTGCAGCAGTTTGTGGAGATGTTTTCACATCTCCTTCCTCTAGATCTATATTAGATACAATCCAAACTTGTGCAACTAATGCAGGAGTTTTATTAATTGTTAAGAATTACACAGGTTAGTAGATTAATGACTTTCAATCTATAGATATAATGCCCGAAAAACTATATCCTTGGGAGAATTGCTTAATGAAAATGCTTACAACAAAGATACGCTTGTAGCTATGGTTGCTGCTAATGTCTTAAAATGCAACCTAACTCTTCGTTTTTTAATTCAGGTGACCGATTAAATTTTGGTAAAGCGACCGAAATAGCTAAATCAGAAGGTATCAATGTAGAAATGGTGGTTGTTGGTGAAGATTGTGCTTTGACAAGTAAAGATAGAAGTGCTGGGAGAAGAGGGCTCTGTGGCACTGTGTTTATTCATAAAGTAATTTTAGTTAGTGTGAAATGCTAGGAAACAATAGCTGAGTTTGTTGAGATGAAATTTTGTTGTAACTGTTGTTGAATATTTTATTTCTTTAATTTAGATGGCTGGAGCAATGGCCGAAGAAGGAAAGTCATTGCACGAAATTTCAGCTTTTTTAAACCAAGCAACAAGTGAAATGGGTACGCCTCTTCCTTTTTTACATCCTATTTTTCTATTTATTATTGCGAGGATACAAATTAGGGGCCCACACTTTACAAATAATTTTTTGCGAACAACGTTTAAACTAGAAAGTTTGTCTGACCTTGGCAAACAAATGGAAAAATCCCTCGCAAAGGCAAGCATAATAATACAATAATGCACATTCACAGCGACACTTATACATCTTTCAGAAAGAATGTTCTTTGTTCTTAGTTTGGTATATTCCTTAACATTCTACGGTGACGTTTCACACTATTAAAAGGAAGGAGTGATTCTGAAAATGTGTTCAGAAAAATGAATATCATGTATACCTCCTTATTGCGGTGTTTTTACATTCATTCATTCATCCATTCATTCATGGATTTGATAAGAAATTTCACATTGCACTGCGAAAAATTATTCTTGTCAAGTGTTCATCTTTTTCTTCTCCTTAGGAACAATTAGCATTAGCTTATCACCATGCTCTATACCTGGTCAACCTGCCAACTTCAGTATCAGTGATGATGAAGTAGAATTTGGTTTAGGTAAGCTGAAAACTCACTTCCAAAACAACCTTATTATAAAAACAGCTAAATCTTGCATCATCACATTTAAAATCAGAAATCTTCTGCTATGTTTGAAGATAAATTGCTATTGTAGATCAGTCACATTTTCAAAGAAACTAAGTAGCAGCCATGACTAAAACATGAACCAACCAGAACCCACCAGGAACCCACCAAAACCAAACAGTAAATAAAAAGACAGATGTCTGGCTTAATTTTTTCAAGACACAACACAAGCATGTCTGATACATAAAGGGTGATTTCCACTAACAAACCACATAAAAATTAGAAGATTTAAAAAAAAAAAATCAATACTTCAATTTAATGCTTTAAATGTGATTAGTTGCCAACGAAATTGGATCAAGTCAAGGAGACAGCTTTTCGATGAAGTTTTTGATAAAATAGACATTCGCTGAATAATAGTATACAGTGAAATTTTTGACAAAATTTTTGCTGGAAAAGATATCGGAAAATAGGAAAGATTTTAAGGTTATTTACTGCAGTATTAGCAATGATTGTTTTATTTCACATTGATCTGTAGAAATAAACGCTTCAAACAAATTTGTATGTAGAAAATTGTATGTATTCAATTTTGAACAGTAAAAGTAAAAAAGATGTATACAGAATTAGCGGTATAGGAAAATATGGGTGAAGTGAAATGTTTTTTTCTGATGTAAAAACTCTGTCTGGGACTGTTATTCTAAAATGTGATTCTGACACCATTAACACATTTAACACAAATTGACACCATTAAATGATTTTGCCCAGTCCTGACTTACCTTTTTTCATGTAAAAGCAAGATTATAATCATCCAGTTTTTCTCCCGTCCTGTCTTCCATTTTACACAGCCCCTTAACGTTTTTCAACGACTCGAGTCTATAATGATGTTTTTCCCATTTAATTTCTCCAATATACTATTGGGAAAGTAAAGTATCGACCTAAAGTACCAGATTCCTGGTCAGTATTTACTTGGTTCTGGCCTGTTCTTGCTAGGTTCCTACTTGGTTCTGGTCGGTTCTTGCTAGGTTCCTACTTGGTTCTGATCGGTTCCTGCTTGGTTCTGGTTGGTTCATGTTTTAGTCAATACAAATGTAACAGACAATTATCTGATAAGAAACTATTTGTTCGTCCACATAATTCTGTTGTCCTTATTCTGAGCCTTAACTTTCAGGGTATTTATTCACGCTTATGGTTGCAGCATCGAAATAATTACAGTATGTAACAAAGTTTACATCATTAGTATGGACTTTGTCCGATGTGAGGCAGGAGAGATATGGAGAGCACAAATTTCAACAACTTTGTTATTTCTTCAACAGTATTCGGTCCAAAAAATATATATAACAAATTCATTGTTTCATAAAATAATTTTGTTGTAAGTTCTTCTTTTCATAACTTGCACTGCTTCAGGAAAGTACTAAAAGCATCTATAAGTGTCCCAGTTGATTAAACATGAAACAAATACATCTCAGTGGACGTCATTCTCACGTAAAATTAGTACTGACATTAGGTACTGTCACAGCTCTTCCGTTTTCTATTGAAGGATATTCCTAAAATACCAGACTTTTGATATTTTTCCTCCAAAAACTTTTTATATAAAGCAGATTCGACAATGAAATGAAATAAACCCAATAATACCGTATTTTACCATATTTTATCGAATATTTAAAAATCAGGTATTTCTAGGGGGTGTTAATACGAACGTGACGACAATCTAATCACATGATTCATATCGTAGCTCTTTTAAACTTAACTGATTTAAGGCAAATAACCCAAAATGGAAGTATCCTACTTTTATTTTGAAATAAAATCATGTCTTATTTTGAAACTACAACGAACATTTTATGCTTAAAGGCATACCAAACTACCCAGGGTCTATTTTAATTTAGTGGGTCCTACAAAATTAAGATTTAAGCGAGAGAATATAGAAGCAGAAAGAACTAAATTGTTTTCACCATAAATTTAGTATTTAAGTGTAAATTTTCTTTTAAAAAAGCAGAATAATGTGTATACTATCCCATAAAGACTGTTATGTCTAACCATTAAGCAGAAAAATATGACTTTTAAGAAAAAAATTTTAACAGAGTATCTGCGAGGATTTCTCAAAAAAAGATAAAACCAAGAAACGTTTTGAAGAATTGCATTAAAACATCACTAGAAATATTAAAGAATACAATTTTATTATCTTTGTTGCACTAAAAACTTTGTCTGTGCATAAAATATTGCCAACAAAATTTGATTGTAATTCTCCTTTTCTCTCCATGTTGTTTTGCTTTAAAAACGATGAAGAATTGTCAGAATAATATACAGACCAGCTTACTTTCCACGGTCAGCAAATTAATGGATGTGTGATTAATAAACAAAATCAAAATATTATAAACAAGATTATTTCTGGTCCGCATAATTCAAAAGCATGTTACACGCGGTGATTGGCCCCGAGTCTTCGAACCCAAATTAAGTAATGCCCTGGGTAGTTTGGTATGCCTTTAAATCAGCGTTCTGAAACTAAATCAAACGCTTTGATTCTGAAAGCTCCTGCATTGACATTGCACTGAATGTTTTCAGTTTGACCTCAGTTTACCATTATTTATCTCAATAGGAAAGTGTATGTTGATTATCAGAGATTATCTTCTTTTGTCTTCACAAGTAATGACTAGAGCCCTAATTTCATTTTTAAATCTTAGATAGAAAACCAGATGCAGAAAAAATCTTCATGTAGAACCTCTCTGTTTTACAACAGTTTTGTACACATGATCAGCATAACAATGTTTTTAACTGTAGGAATACATGGAGAGGCAGGTGTTGCTCAAATCAAGGTAAATGTTTTTGTTTGTTGACGAATTTTCATCGAAATCAAATGTGAGAATTTTATAATCTTCTTGATGATCATTGATATCAATTAACTAGACATTATTATGTGAAGATTTATTCTTTACTTTCTTAAGAAAATCTCTTAAAAGTTTTTAAAGGAACCCCATGACCATGATGAAACCTTTCTATGCGAAAATATGGCATTGATTCTAAGCATCTCGTAATGAAAATTTGGTGATTATTCGAAGAATATAAGTTGCTAAAGAATGACTTGCAGTTATATATTTTCTTTCATTTTGTTTTTCTAATCATGGAATCCCAGTAATGTCTTTATTTCTTTTATTTTCCTGTATTATAAAATCACAGATGAACACTGCCTCTTCGCTGGTTAAACAGATGATCGATCATGTTTGGAACAGTGGATATCTTCCATCAATGGAAGGTGGAAATACCTATTTTTGTTAAAGTATACTGTGAAACTTCATGCGTTTATGTATATAATTATTATTTTAGGAAAGGAAATCGCTCTGTTTGTGAACAATCTTGGGGGGACATCTAATCTTGAACTGTCCATTGTGGCAAATGAAGCATTAAATTGTTTAGGTCTGTGAAATAACATTGCAGTTATAATCGACTATCTGCTTTTGGAAGCCATTTCGATTTGACTACAGACAGTGCATTTCATGCTCTCTACAAAATCAATGTGTCTAAATGAGTTATAATATATAACATTCTCTACACCTTTACCATGACAGTTTTATTTCATTATTCCCCAATTTGAGGTTTCTATGATAAGTTGTTTTAAACGATTCTGTTCCTGTCTTTTTGTAGGTGTGCTAAATGTGTCCGTTAAGCGGTGTTATGTTGGCGCCTTTGTCACTTCGTTAGAAATGGCTGGTATTTCTTTAACCATGATGATACTGAATGAAGAGCGATTAAAATATTTAGGTAGTTAATGTCACTTTATAAATAAATTGCTGTATTCCCGAGTCATTGATTCCATTATTATGCTTGCCGTGTTGTAGTCTATAAAGCAGAGTAACAATTCATCACCTGACAGGGCAGTTGAATTGGATTTGATTATTATAATTGGCTTCCCAGTGGGCAAAATCTTCAAAAGGAGGAGAGGAGTGCTTTTTTATTGAAACAGCAGGCGAAACTGCTTGCTATACCTGTAGAAAACACTCCTCCTCATACACCTCTTGAAGGTATTGCCCACTGGGACTCTTTACCTGAAGATATTAGGGCAGTTACTACAATTTAATATAATGTGTTACTTTGACAATGGCCATCGGAACGTATGGCCGTATATAAAGTTTAAAGAAATTTGACATTTATTTCTTTACAAATCTCCAAAGATGAAGTTTCTGGTTTTTCTTTTCTTCATTAAATTGTATGCCTGATTGAATATCTTTCATTATAAATGTGTGGGTTTTAGAAAAAAAAGGATTTATATCATATTATCTGCACATAGATTCACCGTGTTGTGCACCTGCTTGGCCAAGAAACGGAACGCTTAATAAGCCGGATGACATCAGTATACCGTTTGTCGCTAGGCAAGAAGAGAGTGAGTTTGTATTTGAAAAGGCTGAAGGATTAGGTAAGAATGATGGCGTTTATTATTCTGATGCACCAATCATCAATTTCGTGTGATTTATGACTTGTTTCAAGATATACGTGTTACATAGGTACATGTGCTATATATATTCTATCACTCGCCACACTGAATTTTCTATAAAATATTTCTAGGTATACCTCTCTGTGCTTGTTTGAAGAAAGCATGCACTACCATAATCGACCATGAAAGTAAATTGAACGAGCTGGATCGCGCAGCTGGAGATGGTGATACTGGCACAACATTGGCAAGAGGCGCAAAAGGTAATGTAGTTGATCATTAACATCTGAGTTTAAATCAGCTAATGTATTTGTCTGTAGTGTACTCTGCTAAATGAAATATTTGAAAATCAAATGGCGAAGAAATGGGAACGTTAGGGTGAATTACATTGCTATCATATTATTATTATTTATGCTGATGTTCGGTCTGATAGTTTTTATTTGGATTTATTACAACTTGTATGTAATTTCTTGAAATCTTGGCAGCATTTATGCATTATTCAATGTATTCTTGTATACAACACGAGTTTTTTTCATGGTCTTAAATAGATCAGAGGACGCAGTTTCTATAATATTGACACTAAGAAAATTATACCATTGACTAAAATGAATTCGAATATTTACCTTCAAGGAATATTTCTGAAGATTTCAAGCGATACACATCTTCAACTCCCTGTAAACAAACCAAGGGATTTATTTCTTCTGTTGGCTAAGGATTTAGAAGGAAGCATGGGTGGATCATCTGGTGCTGTGAGTCACATTCAGTATCTGTCTGAACCCTTATCTCACAAAATCTGAATATCCTCTTATCGACTCTAAGTTTTTTCATTGGTTATTTCATTGGTTGTTTTTTTTTTCAGCTAATTAGCCTATTTTTCACTGCTGCTGCTAACGGATTTAAAGAAGGATGCGATGTGAAAGACTTCGTCAAAGCATTTGAGCTAGGAATTACTGCCTTAAAGAAGTAAGGCGTTTGGTTTTGTCAAGGTTACTGATAAGTCCCAACAACGTCTATCTGGACTTTTGTTTGTATTTTCCATGCATAGTGTGCGAGCTGTCCTTTATTTCGATGTTTTCCCGTTATACCTATAGTGTTTTTATTTTGTTTTATCTATTTATCTTATTTCATTTCTGTTTTAGGTATTTATCTTATTTCATTTCTGTTTTAGGTATGGTGGTGCTGAGGAAGGCGATCGAACAATGGTAAGGGCATTTAATTGAGCACTTTTCTGCTTACTCATCACGGATGTAAAGTTGGTTTGACAATTGATCATTTTTTTGCATTGGTTTTCAATGGCCCTTTCATCATTTTTTCACTTTTCCTGTGTATAACATTGAGAGAAAAAAAACCCAGGGAAACCTTTACAGGAAAACCTTGAAAGCTGCAAGCTGATTGGCCCATCACTGCGTTTCCGTTTAGGACCAACATATTTATTAGTTTATTTATTAATGTTTACCCAGGATAGCCAATTCAGTTCTGAGAGAACTGTTATCATTAGGGTCCCGCATTTAAAGCCCCCATTTGGGCTACAGAAGCCTCAATTCAGCTCCAGCCGCTGAGCTCTGAAGCCGAGTACTAAGCTGAGTGGATTGATTCACACTCTTTTAGTCGCTGACTGTGGTAGGGCCACAAGTTCACTAGTAAACACAGTTACCCTTCTTTGTTGTTTTGTTTTTTTCATTTTTTGAATTTACACTTTCTTTCTATGTATAAACCTGAAATAACAGCCCCCCCCCCCAAAAAAAATAAATAAATAAATAAATAAATAAAATAACAAATATTATAACAAAAATTTGAGGAAAAATAATTTGGACAAACGAAAATACTTTGAATAGGTAAGGTTTTTTTTCTCATACTGCAGTCATGATTGATCATAGCTAATCTCGAAATTAACATGTAAGTAACGAGAAGTTTGGGACATCAATTTGAGTGCCATCACCTGTAACACTCCAATTTGTTAGTTAACTTTTAGCTAGTGTGGTAAAACATGCTTTAGTTTTTAAGTCAAACTTTTGTCAGAAGCGATTCACAGAGGTCTTAATTTATTTGTCAGACCTTCTTTGATTATGTTCCGGTGTCAACCATGGAAAAGCTTTGAAGAATGAAAAAATTTAATTTCTTGTCGGTTAACAGTAAAATCTATGTTCAATTGAAAAATTCTTGTTATTACAACTTCAGTGATGCTACTCCAAATTAAATTTTCTTTTTTTTTTATTGTTAGCTGGATGCTCTCTTTCCGGCCCTGTATTCACTAAACAAGTCGCTTACAGCAAAAAATACAACAGCCAACATGTTAAAAGATGCTGCAAAGGTAATGGTCTTGAGATTATTATTTATGATCTGGTTAAGTGTTATTTGATAGCGGCATCTGGAGGACGGCTGACGAGCCCAACAAGGTTGAAACGCTTGAGATCTCACCTCCGGATGAGTGTGAGCATGCGTAATGGCTTTCACTAGATCTAGATCTAGAAAAGCATTGTTCACCTTCTATTTGTAGGGTTAACACGAACTGATTTGTCTTTGTTACTCTTGGATCGGCTCTTGTTTTTCTTTTACTGTAGTTTTAGTAACTAAAATCCACAGTTTTATTTGACTTTTTAGACAGCGCGATCCGGTGCAGATTCAACCTTGAACATGCATGCGAAAGCTGGACGTTCCAGCTATGTATCCGACGCTCGTTTGACCCACCCAGATCCTGGTGCTGTAGCTGTTGCCTTAGTAATGGAGGCTATCGAGAAAGCATACAATAAACTGAAGAACTGATCCACGTTATCAACTGTTGTGACTAATTATCCGTGTCATTCAAGTACCAGAAAGAGAACGCTGGATTATCAATTCAATGTTGTGAATTGGTTTGAACTATTCTTTTGTTGAAAGGAGATCATACATGGAGGACATCGCTTGTTACGAGCGTCACCTTCTTATAAACATATATACAAAATAGTTCGCCTGGCTATCACGGAACGTAAAAATGAAAAAAGAAGAAACGGAAATAAATAGTGAATTTTATGGTAAGGGTTTTTCTAGAAAATTTTAAATTATATTTTTTGATACTTTATAGAATTTGTCATGCAGAATTTGTAGTGTATTTGTCCAGCAAGATGTGATCGTAAAACGATTTGGTGGAAAGTGTTATTCTTCTCGTTTGAAAGAAATAGGCATTACGCAACAATGTTCTCCTGTTTCTCGACATAAATCTGCAAATAAGTTTTGACCGAAAACTATTGATGATTGCATCTGGTTAGACAAATCTGTATGAGATAATGATGATATTCTGATCTTAATTATTTGCGACATTACATTAAAAAACATTTTTCGCTGTTTGTTGGAGGACGTCAACTTAAAAATCTTGCACGGTGGCTCCAAAGCTTTAAGAAGTGTACACTTCCCTTATCAAATTTCTCTTCTACTTTACGACTCCATGTTGATAAACACTTCTTAGACATGTTCTTTGACCTTAGGGTTATTCAGGGTTTTTTTAATGTTATATTTACAAATAAGATGCTAAAATACGGTAATGTTACTGTAAACTGGTTTTTCCTACCTGCAAGTATAATTAAATAGTATAAACGAAAAATGCACATCAAAATTAGCTATATCTTCATGTATTCAGTTTTTCTGTGAATAGCTGTGAATTCAAGGCAAAATCTGATTGCTGTTGCTTGGGCTTGTTGCGAGATGAACCGTCTTGTAACTCAAGCCAGTTGGACGTGTTGATAGGTGAGCCTAGATGAAACTCGGCCTGTTAGATGTGTTAGTGGCAGAGCTCAATATTTGTTTAGGAATGTCGTGTCTTGGGTCTGGGTAGCTTTTTTGCCTGGCTACCTGCTGTGTTACCGTAGACTGGGGGTGTTTGAGTTTGTTTATGTCACAATCAGCCAACAGTAAAATGGAAAATAACTAGATCCATTTCTTCTTATATAGACAGCTAGTAAAACAAGTAAGATCTGCTGCACTCACGATTACTTTACTTGGAATCAAAGTAGATAAAAACTGAATTTTGAAAATCATGTTAAATATATTTGTGACACTGTATCTAAAAAACTACATGCTCTAGCTAGAATTGCACCCTACATGGGAACAGCCAATTCCCGCATAGCTATGGTACTTTTATTTACTCACAATTAAACTATTGTCCACTAATTTGGATGAATTACAGTCGTCAAATGAATAATTGCGTAAACCCCCGACACTTTCGAGCATAAAGAATAGCTTATAACGGCCATATGTCAAGTTTTAACGAGCTTCTTAAAAGAGATAACTCAGTGACAATCCACTATCAAAATATCAGGAATTTATAAAACTAAAAATGCACTAAATCCAGATATAATGTCTGATGTATTCAAAATTTCAGTTCATTAAATTAATCTGTGGCAAAACCGTGACTTTATTCAAAGGACAACCCAAAACTGTATCATATGGTACAGAGACTATATCCTATATTGGACCGAAAATCTGGCAATCCCTTCCTTCCCGCAATTAGCGACAATGTATACTCCTATTTCTGTGTCTACATCATCAACAACTTATAATCTGTTGACTTTGATTAGCGTATTTTTTATAACGCTATATTGTATATATGCCACGTTAAAGAAAGAAACGGAAAAAAGACCCAAAACGATCTTCTTGGAACAACAAGCTCACGAGAGCAAACTCCAAGCATTCAATCGTATATTCTGGTCATACACACAAAATAACTTTTAGTAGAGACTATTAACTACAAAGGAAATTCAGGGGGTTTGACCACGTAATTTCGATAACGGTGAATAAACAGCAGAAATGAAGCTGCTCCGAGTTCTAAGAGCTCAATTTCAAAAGTGTCAAAACTTGCAAGGCTTTTATGAAGGATCATGCGCTTTGCAGTCAATCGAAACATTCTTTACCATGACGAGATATCAAGCAATGCTCTTGTGACAGCTCTGCTTGCCTTTACCTTGCCTCGAGTAACAAGGTTTTCAAATCTCTCCGGAAACATCCGTATAAGAACCCGGAAAACCGCACAAAATTCTTAGAAAATTCAAAAATTCTGAGAAAACTGAAAGAAACAATATAAAAAAAAAAGAGAATAATAAAGAATATAGAAAATTCTTAGAAAAAAGAAAATTTCTAAGAAAAAAAATTTCTAAAAGAAATATTTCTAAGAAAAAACAACAACGAAGAAACAAACAAACAAACAAAAAAGGAATTCCTTGACCCTCCAGGTCCATCTACCTAATCTATATTTTATATCTCACAAAAGTTTTTTTCACTTCATAAATCTCGATAAAAGTCATTTCAAGTAAATCTGTTTAAAAATCGAAGGAATTCATGTAAGGAAGAGTTTTGTCTCAATATTTATGCACACGATTGTAGCAGCAATTTTACTGGTGTAAACCAACTTGGAGGAGAACTTTCTAAAATAGATTTGGCAATTAAATTGCAATTATCCTTTTGAAAACACTCCTCTCCATTTTGAAGGAACAATGCATTGTGGTCCGTTTCTGAAAAACCTCTATATATATATCTGTTGGTCACTGGTTCCCAAGCCTTTAAGTAAGTGAGTGAGTAAATATAAATTTTTAGGGTCTTCATCTTCTCCGACAGTTAACTTACTGCTTCTTTACATTAAGCATTTACTTACTGGTTAACCTGGGATTAATACAATGTTATGGCCTTCTTTTTTTTTAAACGCATCGCAATTGAGTATAAGTTCAACTACATCATTTCATTTTTATTTGCCACTTATTTCTGCAATAACCTAGCCTGGAAGTTTGTGCATGTCAATTGTGAGTCTACTTGTGTTTGTTGTTGTTGTGCTGCCCACAACTGGTTATTCTGCTCTGAGCATATTAACCTAGTTGTGCTGATGACGCCTGATATTGGCAGAAACAGCATAATTCAGTTACCGAATGTATGGCATTGTGTTATTAGCTAGTGAGGCATATACTCTAAAGAAATTTTGACTAACAACAGAAGTGATCGTTTCTGTTTCAAATTTCTGTTGTTAATGTTGTATCATACCTTTTTATCAGAAAATTTAAGGCCATAAATTTGTGGCTTAACTTTGTTTAAGACCATTGTTCACACGTATCGGATTGAAATCGCTCCGGAGTGGCTTCAATCACCATAGTCACCTGACCCGTTCCCAGTGAATGCTGGAAAGGAGAAACGACTTCCTTCTCACAAGAACTTAGCGATTTGAAAAATTATATTTAAACTTGTGCTATACTGAATATGCTGCGTCAAAACAATACAATGGTCTATATTTCGATATTCGATATACGCCGAGGCAAGAGACCCTGGGTTCGAGGTTGGCTATTAGAATTTCATGAATGAATGATGAATAGAAATTGTACGTCTAAACAAAAGAATATGAAAGAAAGAAAGAATATTAGTACATGCACAGGATGGGAATAGGGAACTATAGTAATTTATAGACTTTTTGTATTAAATTTCAAATTAATTATATTCTATCTACGGAGAAATGTCAAAAGCTTTAAAATACCGTTTTATACAGACACTGCGATTATAACTTTAAAACTTATATTTATACTGAACTTAAATTAAATTTCAATGCAGATTAGATGGTTTTTAAGCTCATTTTTAGCTTTTGATCATTTTATTCATACTGTACAAGGCTTTCCATAATAGCTCAGAGGCATAACCAGACGCCTATGTAGCTTTCATGTCAAACGCATGTGTTCTTAACATAAGGTCCTCAGTAATGCGATTATTTGATAAAGCTCTTAATTACTGTTGACTTACGGCCGTCAAGGCTACGCGCCGTTGGATATTTCCTTGGTATGATGGAATAAATTTCATTATCTTCTTTTGTCTCGTTGAATATCTGGTTTAACAACAAACAGTTGAAATTACTGGGTAAGCAATTTCTGCCAGGTGAAATTGTGTTCCCCAAAACAGCAAATTCTCTGGCTAAATGTCAAGTCACATGACTTTTCAACCCGAAGAATATAGCGCTATCAACAAAAAGTGTAAAATTACATACACATATATACACAAATATAATATTGAAGCAATTCTCTAGCCTAAGTGTCCGATGCTTTGTGTTTTTGAAGCTTTGATTGAGATGCCAGGCCAGCTCAGTTGCCAACTCCTGCAACTAATGAATTTGCCATTAAACTATTATTATTATTATTATTATTATTATTATTATTATTATTATTATTATTATTATTATTATTATTATTATTATTATTATTATTATTATTATTATTATTATTATTATTATTATTATTATTATTATTATTATTATTATTATTATTATTATTATTAAAAATGTTTATACAGGGTATTTCCGTCAACGTAAATACATTGCTATAAATGGAGGCCTTTGGTTTATCCTGATTTATTTTGCTTTATAAAAATAAGTAAAAGAAATAGTAGATAAATAAATACACTTAAATATATTAAACACTTAAAAATATATGCGGTTTGGCAAAAAGTAAAAATATATTTCTAACAAAAAAGTTAAGATATGAGTAAAGCAGAGAGGACTCACGATAAAGAACAACTAGAAGACTACGATATGAAGCATGCATAACTGCACAAGTGGCATGAAAAACTTTGATGGGTAGGGAAAAAATCATGGATGCACACGAAATATAAAAAGAAAGAAAATCCAAAATATTATGCAAACATCTAACATCTAATAGTACTGTTCCACTAGATTCCTAAATTCAACGTTGTATATTCCTGATTTCTATTGGAAGGGAATTGAAAAGCATAACTCCCATGAAATAGAAACCTTTTTGGAGCATTCAAGTTTCACCTTAGGAGTTTTGTCTAGTTGTCTTCTCATGACAATGAATCTCAAAATAATTTTTAAAAACATCACAGACTTCTCCGTCAATATATTTTCTCACAAATTTAATGGAATGTTGTTTTATCAAGTTCTCGATTGCAACTACATCACGTTGTAATATGTGATTGGCTCGTCATTTTATTTGTAATATGAGAATATAATGAGAATATATTGTTCATGTTCATATAGTTACTTGATAATGAGCATAGTTACGCTCGAAACGTCGTGAAGTAAAATATGGATGGGTCATTGATTTTGTCTTTTATTTGCCTTAATCCTTAAACTTTATCAAGACATTGAAAGAAGGTGATTCATTCATTCATCCTCACTGAATTTACGGTGGAAAGTCTTATAAACATGTTTGAAAGAACGAGGGAAAACTTAACTCTAGCCCTACGTTCCCAAACAAACTTTATAAGGCCTTCACCATTAGTTAGATGACAAAGGCGTAGCCAGAGCTCAGTCAAAATTTGTGGAGGAGAGTTAGTCATTCAAAGTAGAAAAGAAAAACATGCAAGTAACGTAATCGACACTTAAGATTGAAAACAAATATCATTACGTTGGACTTCTCCATTTGTTTTGACTGACCCTGAATAGGCCTGTTTGGTATTGTGAAGAAGTGTTGTTATCTAGTCTCCCCAGGGATATGTAAAATCGTAACGGGGATATCCTGGTCTCCCGAAGCACCTATTCGAATTCTCTCTTTAGTTTGAACTAATTTGATTGGTCCGTTCACTTATGATTATTCATATTATAATAATGAACCGCTCTACTGCAAGCTCTCTACCTATCGAACAAGCCGTATTTCATTGAATAAGCGCCTTCCCTCTAATAAGCCACCGCTCCCACTCTGTTTCCCACTCCACATGGGACTCTTCCACTTTTTTTGACTGACCTTGAATACGCCTATGGATGAGGAGAAACTATCAGACGAACTATATGGAAATAAATACGATTTCACAGAATTCTTTTATTAGTAGATGATTGCATTAAGCGATTGTTCAAATTCCTTTCTTTGCAACGTCATTGGTGATATTTTTGTTCTATAGAAATTAGAAAGCACAAAACTTAAGGAATAAGTGTTATCGTTTCATCAATCAATTGTAAAATCTGTCGCGCTTTCTGCAGCAGTGTACGATTGCGGAAAAAGATAGGTTAGTCAGAGGAGGACTTGAAAAGGTATGCCGTCTGGTTTTTTTTATATATATCTTGCTTTCTTTCCATTTCTGGCATTTGTCTGCAAATTTTCGTTCGTGGAATATACTGTAATAAATACGTGTTGTAACGTGAAATTTTACACCTGACGTCACCAATAAAATTCACAAGGCTGTTCCTTTTCAAACTCAAATTGCAGACCAGATTATTCCTTACTAAAAGCCATCAGGAAGATATAAAGCTAATGCCAAATGTTTTTCCTGACTGGCTTAATAATACAGTGGACTCCCAGTTACTCGAACCGTCACTTATTCGAATTTCCCGCTTATTCGAAGTGATTTAATTTCCCTTGGTTTTCCCTTAACAAAGCTTTGTAAATATCAGTTATTCGAACTTACATGGATATTGAAGAAAGTCCTTGTGAGTTTATTGATTCTGATCAAGATGAAGACGAGGGACATAGACATTGTGTAGATAATTGTTTAAACTAGAATCTTTTGTTACTAATTATATTTGTTTTGTTTAAGAAGGTTGTTTATACTATCCCGTTTTCTTCAGCGACTTCCCTGATTTTGAAATTTTGAAATAAGTTATCTCCAATAAGCAATAAAAAAAATTAATTAAAAAAATTAAAAAATTAAAAGAGAGAGAAAATACGGTATTGGAATTTTTCGAAAATTCCTGACTGCCTGTAGATGAATAAAATTCAGCAAATTGTAAAAGTAGCCATTTTAGTTTTTGAAAATCAACATTTACAAATAAGGCCTCGTAAAATCTCACCATTTCACCATTTTCCCCATTTCCAAAAACTTGTACTATGTAGTTATAATAATGTTGAAGTAAGTGCAAATATATATAAAAAAACTTATTTCTAATACCTAGTACCTATACCTATTTCAAATACCTATTTCTCAAGGAAGATAAATACTCATTTTAAATAAACTACTTTGGAAAAATTTTCAGTTATTTTGGCTTCCCTTGGAGGTTCGAGTCTACTGTGCTGACCGGTCTGCTCTTTAAATAAATTTTTCATACATTAAATATTCGCGAGTGCAGAGTGGTATGCAAATACAGTGTAATTACATACCATGTTTAACAGTCAGAATCCAGTAATTGTGCATCTCATATGATTATGGTTTGAATCGTTCAATTTCAGGAGATTCTTAACAGATTGGTTTAATCCAGAAAGCGGGAGTGCTTAATATTTACTGTTATATTTTCGTTTCTTATAGATGAGCACGTTTACATAATTTTATCTGATACTATTAGCAGTCCGCAGTGATCCCGAAAAACGTAGAGAGATAGAATAACCGGGGGAATAGGACTCTATTACTAATGAAAACGGTTTCCTTTCAGAGCATAAAAAACGCGTTAATACAAAGGTGTGCGTAAACTGCAATCATGTGCTGAGTTCACGCCCTTTTAAATTTTCTGTGTTCAAACGTTTGGGAAACCGGTTCTTTGAGAGTATAGCTTAAAGTAAATGGAAAGCTCATTTATGTTGTAAAAAATATAAAAAGTCTTAACAATACAGTAAAAGAAAATCTCAAAATAGGATATACTATTTTTTCATGCTAAGTATCTAATCGCATGCAGTTCTTTTGAACATAATCATGAACTAATCACATCGTTTGCCCAATTAACAAATAAATAAAAGCAGTCGTGCTGTCATGATTTTATCTACACAAACAATTACTCTTTGAAAATGGTGATTAGAGTGACCTTAGTTAGTGACCTTATCATATTTTGACTGAAAATTCTTCTCTCTTTTTTCTTTTTCTATCATATAAAAACAAAATTACACAAATTCCGGCGTTAATCCGATGTAGTAAAATGCATTGTTTATTCTATATATAGCTATATAAATTTCCTATTAAATTATGAATCCCTTATGAGCGTTATGTTAATAATTTTTTTCCTATTTTTTGTGTCGGCGAAAAAATGGTTTTTGAGCAAATAGGATATTGACAACTCTATGTCACGACCATCATTTTAATATGGTCAAATTTTAGCCCATTTTTGGATTTTCGTTTTTTTTAGTTCAGCTTATTCCGTGATACGTGACAACAGATATAAGGTGAAATTACTCTCAAAAATCTTAAATTGCTCAAACGCTCAAGCACAATTTGTTTTGCAATCCCCTTAAATTTTGCCACATGACTTGTGGGCAATAAAGACACCCCCGAGATATTTGCTGCTAAACGACTGAATCTTTTGGGTATGTAATGCGGTAGTTACACTTTGTGTCCCCTGATGTCATATTTAGGGGAAAGTTACACGTGAATTTTCAACACCAGGGGCGTTTTCCCCCTCACTCTTGGTTACATGTCACATGCCCATAACAACTTATATAAATCTATTCAAATAAGGCTTGCCTCAGGTTATTGAAATTTTAACAAAGGCAGTTTTATAATTCTCTCAAGTTAACAACTGGAACCCGAACTGGCGTCAGGCTCTCTACAAGTGAGTTTACTTTACTCGTACAAACTTTCGCGAGCAGAAAGTTTCGCGAGTGTCAAAACTCTGAGGCAGAAAAATTTATTTCGCGAGCATAAATTTTCGCGAATCGAGCATTTTAGAAAATTTCGCGAGCATAAACATTCGCGAATCAAGACCAAACTGAAATTTTAAATGCATGGATTTTGAAGAATAAAAAAATGTATATACAACATTTGCGTGTTACACCAGTGTTTTATAGGCAGAGGCAGAATATCTTAAGCATACATTAAGGATACCTTGAGGCTAAGAAGTTAGCATAAAGAAGTAAATTTTACCAACCGAAATAGTTGAGTGGTTAATGATATTTGAATAGTTAAATTTATAAGCATGGCTGAGGCTTGACTCTTAAGATTTTTTAGCATGGCCGAGGCTGAACTCAAAATACATGATGCTTTTAAAAAAGGTGTGTTTATTGATATCGAGCAAGAAGAAATTAGGAATCCTAAAAACAAAAACAAGAATCCTCCAAAGAACAAGGTTCCTCCCAAAAAACGTGCAAAACAAATGGATATCAGAACTATGTTTGGTCCTGCTTTACCAAGACCCCGAAACCAAAATCGCGCGAACGATACAGAGAAAGTTGCTGATGCTATTCAAATAGACTAGATTAGTGTAAATTTGTTTATATTGAGACGTTTCGTTTTGAAGAATACATACAGTATCTGAAAATTCTTCTCAAACCTTGAAAAAAATGAGCTTCTTTAATTTTTTTTCGCGAGCATAAACTTTCGCGAATCAAGGAAAAACATTTATTTCGCGAGCATAAACTTTCGCGAATCACTTAGTCGAGAATTTTTGAAGACATTAACTTTCGCGAATTGGGCCAAAATTCGCGAAAATCGCGAAAGTTTCTGCTCGCGAAAGTTTGTACGACTAAAGTATTGTATCAAAACTGCAAAAATTAGCTTCTTCTTAAAACCCCTCCATTGCTTTGTGTTTATTGCAAATTTTCATGAAAATTGAAGCCTTTTCGAAATTTGGTCCAAGTTTTGTCTAAATCTCCACTTACGTGTCAATCAGTAGCTAGCGTGTTAGCTTTTATCACTAAACCGGACTCTAATCATGTATATTGTAACTTACAATTACTATCTTGTAACTTGGTCTTAAAAAAATTAAAACCAGCGGTCATCGTATTAGAACCAGCATGTTCGGAGTTACGAAGTCGACGACTTAAAGGAATACCGAACTACTCAGAGCCTATTTTTAATTTAGTGGGTCCCACGAGATTGGAATTTAAGCGAGAGAATGTCTAACCATTTAGCAAAAAATATGATTTTCAAGAGAAACTTTACCAGAGTGTCTTTGAGGATTGCTAAAAAAAGATAGATAGAACCAAAACAAGTTTTGAAGAATTACATAGAACATAACTAGAAATATTAAAGAATACGTTTTTATTATCTTCGTTGCACTTAACTATAGCTGTGCATCGAATATTGCTAACAAAGTTGATCGCGATTCTTCTTTTACTCTCCATGTTGTTTTTTTTGCTTTGAAAACGATGAAGACTTGTGAGAATAATATACAGACCAGCTAACTTTCCACGGTCAGTAAATTAATGGAGGCGTAAGTAATGAATGTTATAAGTTCAAAATAATAATAAAAAATTAATATAGTGAAGCATCTTTTATCCATTGTTTTTTTATTGCATAAACATCAGTTTGATCAACGACAAAAGTTTGGAACATATAGACAATGCCGTTTTCAATGCTTGGCACACACTCAGCCCATTACACGATCATTAATTTTTATGATGTCATTTCCAGATAATGTTAATACAATTGTAATACAATCCAGAAAATACGTTATCCAGAAAACGGTACTTTGACGCCATTTTTAAAACCCGTTTTCTTGAGAAAATCAATTATAGGTAGAGAAATTGATGGGTGGGCCTTGATTAAACGGGCAAGAAAGAGCACCGATATTTTAAAGGGTGTTACCATCAGGCGCTATGAACTGCGATACTCTCAGACTGCTGGCCTCCATTAAACGCAGCTGGTACACCATTTTGTTGCTATTTACTGTCGTCATGTAAAGTTCGTTGGAGAAAAAGTACGCGTAGCATTGCAATGTATTTCTTGCTTAGCGCGGAAATCCAATAAAAAAGATATCTGATCTGCATAATTCAAAAGCATGTAACACGTGGTGACTTGAAACATTTTTGATGGAAATAAATATACGCTTTGTAATGTCATGCTAGGTATAGACAGTAAAACGGAAACACGGCCGGTTGTAATGGCTTTCTTTGCTACACACAAATAATAATAATAATAAAAAAAACCCCACGGTTTTCATGCTTACGCACAAAGTTAAAAACAAGTCCTTCTAATGGCTTCTGTTGGTTTATTCACTGGATCAAGTCCTTTCACTACATGTTTGGAAATGTTTGAAATGATTGTGCTAAAATGATTTGACTTGCCCATAATATGAATACTTACTTTGATTGCTGTGTTTGCATGACCGGCAATTTCTTTTGTTTTCTTAGCCTTAAATGGCCGGCAGTTGACTGGCTTCCTCTTTTATTTTTATTCAAAAAAAACGTTTGAATGGTACGCTGCCGGCCACAAAAAAACTGCCGGCAATGCAGACACTTTGTACCTCGATTGATAGTTAATTCTGTATGCATGAAGAAATACTGTATGATTAGATTTTCATTTTAGACAACAACAGAAAGCCATTTACTGAGAAATTACAGAGAAGAAGAGAAAATTGGAAGATGATGATGGTCTCAAAAACGATCATTTTATTGGTGATGTTTTATTTATTTGATGGTAAGATTTTTTTCGATTCCGTTCTATCTTTTAGTCTTACCCTTCTTTTTTTTTGTTTTTGTTTTTGTTTTTTGAAGGAGCAGAGGTTGCTAGATTTTTTTCCACTGTGACGTTAGATTAAGATATTATCTTACAAGATACTGAGATTTATACTCTTGTGAGAAAACTTCAAAATCTTCAACAAATCTCCGTGGAGGAGTATATGTTATTGAAACAGCAGGCGTTATTGCTTGCAATTCCTATAGAAAACACTCCTCCTCATAGACATTTTAAAGATTTTACCCATTGGGTAGTGCGACCAAACAATATTTTATTTTTAGTCTAATTAAATCGAAAATTAATCTGCTTATGTTTTTGTGGGAGTTCATTCAGGTTTTTTATTCAATAGGGAACTCCATGAGGCATTAGTTTTTAAAGCAAAACGACAAATCTCTCCGACGAATCCGATATATATTCCGTATGCTTTTGCATACTGTAAATTTACTCTATAAGCTTTTGCAAGTATACGGTGGCTCACATATGGCCCTCTAATTTTTGTCCAATAACTGGCATTTACCGAACTAACCGTCAGTTATAACACTAACTGTAAGTTAGTACACGAACTCTTATCTTTCTGTTTTTCTAAGCTGAAATCAAACGTCCCAGACTATGCTATTCGTATCTTTCTTGGTCTATTGCATGTTGATTTTTGGTACATTTGCCGCTTCCGTTTATCACCACACCTTCTGTTACTCTTTAACTGTTACATATTTGTGTAGGCCTCTCCTAGAAAATTGCAGTTAATGTATTAACTCGCAGTTACGTAGTATAATAACTTGCAGTTGTAATAACTGCGAGTGAGTAGACAAAAATGTCGATTTTAATTAAATTAACTAATTAAACTAAACTTATGACCCGCCATATAAGTACGCTTGATGACTCACTAAATATTTTACAATCAAGGACAGTTTTAATACAAAAATCCATGACATTACCTAGGTAACCATTTTTCTTTAGGATTTAGTTTGATAACATAATGTTTAAAATAACGATAAAAAAACTTTCTTATCGTCTTATGGTCCTTTACATAGCAGTGATTTATATACATTGAATAAAATACGACGATAGATTATCGATAGATTATCGACAATAAAATTCACAGTCGTGGGGAGCATCGCTTTTTACGTGTGGTGGAGAGCTAGTTTCCAGAACCCGCGCGTTGCCCCTGTCTTGTTTGTTATTTTTGTCTTTTGTCGAAAGTTTTGTTGAGGTTATGACGCAAATTCTGAACTAAATTTCCATCACAAAACCGGTAAAGATGTCACAATCATTTTCTCTGAATCATTATTACAATCTTCTTCATTTTTGGACATCATTTCATGAAACGCTTGTTGCATCAAACGTTTGTTTGTTGTGGGGTTACGTGACAACGCAAACTTTGTTAATGTTAGACATTCATAAGCTATAACATAATACAAGCAGACGAACTAACTAAATATACTAGAAAAAAAAGACATATAGAATGGTGACGTAATAAATATTACGCAAAACAATGGGCGTTGTGAAGAAGAATAACATTGGAAGAGAACTGCTTGCTGCGGAAGGATCAATCAGATACATTTAAAATAAGGTATATATGTAAGTTTATAGTTTTTTTCTGTTATCTTTTATTTAATTGCCAATACCCGTTTTTTGCAGTTTTAGAATGTACCGTGTACAAGTAACTTGCTTGCTGGATTGATATAATGTACAACATACAAATAATCATCTTGACTTGATGCCAGCTACGAAAGAACACACAGAAAACAAAATGGCAGAAAACAAACAGCAAAGATAAAACCTGATGCGACAAAAATTCAAGGAATTCAGATAAAATAATTACAAAAATTATAAATACAAAATACATCATATTTGCGACTTTAAAACAAAACAAACGACTAACTGAATCACGCGCACTTGACATTGACATAAACGAAATACTACATTTGCTATTGTTAAGGTTTGCGTAAGCAAGAGCTAGTTGCTAAGTTGGGAAGCTAAATATAAATAAACTCAAGGAAGCAGGAGAAAGGATGAGGATGAAACGGAACTACATTTCTCTGAGTGCATCACTTGTGCTTTACACCCACGAAATTAAGAATTAAAAAAAATACCAAGTTCGAAATGCAGTTCATAAAATGAAACAACTTATCTTAAAACGAAAATTCTATGCCTCTGGAATTCCTTTTCTTTGTATTATGAAACACTCGTTAGTACACGGTAAATGATGATGGAAATACTCCGTTGTTTTGAACAGTACGAACTTCTATTCAGGACCGCCCCCTATATAATCTATTCTAGTCATGCCAGGGCAACGAAACTTGGTAGAAATGTAGCTCAACTTTTTCTGTATTTGTTCCAATAATAACTGTTACCATGGTTATCATTGAATTTAGTTAATGTTTCTAACCAGATAAGCACATTTTATTAATAAGAGGCTCAATAAAAATTAGAGTCGTTTCAAAAAAGTTTTCGTATCGTAAATGGCTTCAATATTGTGACGTCACACGTTCTATTGATGACTTCATAGAATATTGCTTGATATGTCTAGAATATTATCCTGGAGAGAGTTATGATACATATAAGAGTTATGATCAGTACAACGTGCCTCTAAGTACTACGTTTTGCGGAAAATGGGTGTACTTCAAAACCGGGCTGACGTTAGCAAAAATGCTTGGGAAAACAATTTTTTTTAATAAAATCCTAATCCCTACTAAATTTGAGGAAACGTTCCGGAGACATCGATTTTGATATAATGCCGTGGAGGTTGGGTAATCGAAGCAATTTTGCTGAGTTCCCCACAATTTGCTTTAAAAAAACGATCCATCTAAAAAAACCAGCTCTGGTATATAAAAATTTCTATGACGTAATATATACTCTTGCCAAATGAGCTCCAGCTGCAAAGCATCTCGCTTACGCAAAAAGGCGTATTATATCACTATATTAAGGTTTGCACAAGCAAAAGCTAATTGCTAAGTTGGCAAGTATTTTCACTGAGTAATAAATCACCAATGCTTATTCTCAAAAAATTAAAATTACAGAATGACGAAATGAAACTAGTACAATGTGATGAGCTCGAAAAGCTGATCAAAAAAATGTATGGGATCACATACTCACGACGAACCATTATCGAGATATCGTTGTGACTGTTCAATGATTAACAATGACGAAAATTGTTTTGAAGAGAATGGTATTAAATCAATTTCATAAGCAAATCAAATGTGTAATGTTCGAAATACCGTAAATGATTAAAATTTCGATTTTCAAGGGGGGGGGGCTTATTTGAGAGGGGCGCTTATTCAAGGCCCTTATTATATTGTTTGTGTATTATATACAGAAACAGAAGATATATAATTGTCTCATTTTAAATGTCTTCCACATCGATAAACTCATCCTCACTCTCATCCTCGTACAATATAAGCATTTCGTTTCCAGTCTCTTCAATATCTGAATCAGTGGCACAGATTGAATTAAACGGATTTTCTTCACTTTCTATATTTATTTCTATATCTTCTATATCTAACACTTCTATTTGCGACTTGAGCAATTGTCTACCTGCAGCACAAGATTGTGATTCTTTCAAACAATGGATAACGTCATCTTCACTACCATCAAAATTGATATTCAATGCACAAGACTTGAATGATCGCTTAATCATTTCTGAGGATAAAGATTCCCACGAGTTCAGAATCCATTCGTCAATTTGTTTTCGAGGTGGTGCTTTTAGGTTACCTTTTTCAGTTTCAGTATGAATCCCTTCTTCTTCGAGCCATTTATCTATTTCTTTGTACATGTTGCATTAAAAGGCTTTTTCCATGCTACGTCAGGTGCTTGGACTAATTTTATACACCCTTCGGGAATTATGGCCTGATCGATGTTAGCCGATTTTAACGAAGAAGCGACATTGCTATCCATGTGACATTCGTATGAATCCCACGCTAAAATCCTCTTACCAAAGGAGAAAGTGCCCAAAATTCTCTTTGTACATTCCACTGTCAAATCACTATTCATCCAACTATTTGAGGAATTAACAATCACACATCGCCTTTTGAATAGTTCATTCATCGCTTTCCATTTTTGAACACAATTAAGGGCTTTAACTTCGTTCCGTCTGCTTTTGCTGTTAACCACACAGATACACGGCACTTTTCATGACTTGTAGATTTCATTGTGATTGTCGGTACTCCTGTTTTATCTACTGTTAAGTTAGATACCATATCCGCCCATACAGGTGTTTCATCCATTGCTTTTACATTCTGTGGTGTATAATTATCCTTAGCGGCAAGACGTCGAACATTGAGGATATAAGAAACAAGTTTGTCTATTAACCTTGATGGATCTTTTTAAGCTACAGACGTTTTTCGCCTTAAAGATAATCCATTCCTTCGCATTAACCTATTTAGCCACCCTGTACTTTCTAAAAAGTCTACACTCTCTGCACAATTATTCTACCTTGCTTTCTCGTTGTAAATGAAAAAAGATCTTTTCATTATAATTTTTCGGGAAACTCGCAGTCCTTTTTCCCGTCGATCATAAATCCATTCAACAAGTTCTTTTTCCATTTGCTGGTCAAGAGGTTTACGTCCGCCACCATTCAATCTCTTTCTCTTACTGCCATGGTCGTTACTTTTCAGAGACAAGAGTTTATCTTTACTTTATCGCCACACTCTAATGCGTTTCTTATCAAAATGAAATTTCTTGCTTGCAGAATTATTATTACTCTTCCTATCAGCGAAAGTTATTGCATCCAATTTATACTGGAGACATAGCATCGTTGTTTGTTTTACTTTCATAATCCGACATCTTTAAGTGTGTCAGTTGGTATCATTCGCAGTTGTCGTGTGCTTCTAAAACTTCATGAAAATTGTTTTTCTCAAAAATGTCAACAAGTTGTTAATAGTTCTTGAGTAGGTGTCATCTTCATTTTAAAATTTAATCTGCGATGGAGTGCCTTTAAGAAAAAGCCATCTGCAACAGGAGTCAACCAAGTAATTATGTTCACTCCACGTGTGTTGAGAAAATTTGTTTTCTGTCAAATATATTTGTTGTTTCAAGAAAAAAGAGCAAAATTAGCATCTTTGTGAAACTGTAGTTTTATTTGAGTTATTTGCGAGTAGACACTAAACCTGAAGAAAAATGGCGAGAGCAGCCCCATTTTACAATGTTTGTTATGAGTTAAATTTTGAAGTTGCGATCCGTGGTCATCACGTATACCAATCAAAGTGGAATCTCGAGCTCCGCATGAAACTCGAATGCGTACTTGACGTGAGAGCTGAAGCTGCAGAGGATCATAAAAATGCCATCGGTGTTTCTTTGTGGGATAAAGAAAGACAAGATGAGGGACTTGTTGAACACCAACCAATCGAATTATCAAAGCTAATGAGGCAATTTCTCAATGCGGATAAAAAGAACATTTTGATCGCAACAGTTACAGACAAGAGAAAGAGAGAGATTGGACTTGTAACTACTGTCACATACAGTGCTTTAACAGAAAAGAAAGAGATAATAACTGTATTAAACAGCAGCGCTTATTTAAAAAAATCATCTGAATGGGGGCGCTTAATCGAAAGAGGCGGTTATTTGGAAGGGGGCGCTTATTCGATCATTTACGGTAAATATTATTTTCAAAAAAAGTAAATTTGAAAATGTATTGAACTATTAAAAAAAAGTTGAAAACACTTTTGAACAGTGCTTACATTTTAATTTTCTCACTAAAACTTGAACGATCAAACAAGACAAGAAAAATATCCGTGACTCGATTAAAACAGCTCAAAAACAGTACAAAACCCACAAAAAACGCTGGGATGATCGAAGCAATAATGAAGTAGTCAAAGTGCCGCATATTTGGGATATCGAAGCAGCAAATTCAGACTCAAAGTCGGACCATTTCAAAAAAAATGCTCCTTGTATATAGAAATTTATATGACGTAATATATATCTGATTCTGCCAA
Source organism: Turritopsis rubra (assembly GCA_039566895.2). Classification (NCBI taxonomy): domain Eukaryota; kingdom Metazoa; phylum Cnidaria; class Hydrozoa; order Anthoathecata; family Oceaniidae; genus Turritopsis; species Turritopsis rubra. Next base: position 9,934,162 of record CM077626.1, on the reverse strand, counting down.
ATGAGCTCTAGCTACAAAGCATCTCGCTTACGCTCGCTCTTTACGCAATCACTACATTAAGGTTTGCGTAAGCAAGAGCTAGTTGCTAAGTTGGGAAGCCAAATATCAAAAGCCTAGAGGAAGCAGGAGAAAGAATGAGGATGAAACGGGACAACATTTCTCTGAGAGAATCACCTGTGTTCTACACCCACGAAAATTAGAATTAAAAAAAAAAACGAGTAGGAAAAGTATTTCAAAAAATAAAACAGCTCATCTCAAAACGAAAATACTATTCTTCTGGAATTCCTTCTATGTATTATGAAAAACTCATTCAGATGAAAATACTCTGTTATTGTTTTGAACAGTACAAACTTGTATATTACTTATGACTATGATCAATTTCATGAACAAATCGGATGTCTAATGTTCGAAATAATAAAAAAGAAAATTCGAAAATGTATCAGAAAAAAGTGGAAAAGAAAGTTGAATATATTTTTGAACACAGTGTTTACAATTTTATTTTCCGTCGTATATTTTCTTCACTATATATTCCATCGTATATTTTCTTCACTACACTTTGACACACGAGACTTAATTTAATGATTTAACATTATAAAGAACCTAGCAGTGATAAAATGAGCTCCAGCTGCAAAGCACTTCACTCACGGTCGCTCTTTTTGCTTACGCAAAAATCAATTGAGAACAAACACATGAAATACACGAAAATACGAATTAACAATACGTCATCCAATACAATTTAGACATAAAGAAACAATGAATGACTCAATTACGTTTATATGACGTAACACCTTTTCTCTTTATTCCTCGTTTTGAGTCGCGAAGGCTGAAATATAAGATATGCTCAGCATCCATCCACCATTTTCTGAATCGTACGTCCGAACACATGGGAATTTCCCTCATGACTATCCGACTGCCGTACTACAACCCGTTTCAGAATCTTCTTTGAGCTTTCCGCCATCTTTGGATAACTTTATAATATACTCCAGTGTAAATCGAACAACTTCATATTACGAACGTTTTCAAATTTAGGAGACTAAAATTTTGTTAAAACAAATCTCTGCTACTCAAATTATCAATATGATTGGTTGTTATTTTGGTTTATAACTGTATAGTATTAACGGTATGGATGACTTACAACTATTGGTCGTTAAGCCGAATCTCCAGTAGGTTGAAAAAGTAGAGACCGGCGAAATCTTTCACCTCGACATTTTACAAATACAGTCGACATTTTTCTAACGTCCATTAAAGGCAAAATTGCATTCCACTTGATGTGTTGTGATACACTTTTTTTGTTTGTTAATATTATTTTGCGTTTTGATTGGTCAAATTTTGAAGCGACCATCGAAAAGTAGAAATCAACTCTACTTTTTACTTCTCTATATTTTCCGTCTAAACATTAAAATATTGCGCAATACTTCTCTACCGAAGATGGTGGGTCATCAATCTGAGAATAAATTAAAAGTAACACTGTTTTATGTAGATATTAATAGATATTAATACAACGTTAAAATTCAAAATGGATAGATATAATCGACTTCCAAGCGTTTTCCACCTTGCCCTTTTCTTTATATCCAGGATTCGCATAAGCGTATTCATATCAATCGTCTCGTCCTTTGCGAAAGTCTTTCGCGAAGAATTTAAAAAAAATAGTCGTCTTTAATTCCCACTGGAAATAATAAATTCTTCGCCATATTTCTTATCGCGTTAACGCCTCAGTGTGAACCTGCCTTAAAGAAACAACCAGGACGGAGAAACCTAAAAGAGGACCTATGGAGGACCCTAAAGGAGGATCCAAATCGAATGTGAGTAAATCTTTACGAAGGTTGGTAATAAGTGTGTGAAACCAAATTACAAATAATTGAGAAAACGTTTTTAAAGCCTGATTCACACTTATGAAGCAAGACGCATCTTCAATATCATACTCTAAAATCTATTGTTTTAGAGATGACTTAAGCATCTCAAAACTTTTTGATATTTTTGCGTTATCTGTTCCGTAAAATAATAGATAGAACTAGGGTAAATTTTGTTGAAATTCATCAAAACAACACTGACAAATTGAAAAAAATATGTCAAGTGCACATAATTTAGAGATAGCTATATTTGTCAATCATTCCGTACGATTATTAGATTTCCGAAGGAAATATATTCAGCACGATGCATATTCAGCATCAGTTTCGATCGTGGTTGTCGTTCAGTTTTTGAAGGTTTTTGTCTAATTTGCAGACCAAGATTCCAGAACCTGGAGACATTTTTTTTGTTTCCTGAACGAAGAATTGATAAAAGCTGAGGGATCGATGTCCGTCGTCTTTTGTCTTCAAAAACATAAAAATATATAACTTTTGAGAATGCCCATCTATGACGTCACAATTTGGGTAATTTGGTCCAAATTTTGAAAGCGGTCAGATATTCATGAAAATTGGAACAATCGAAACAAAGTGGAACAATTGGATTGTGCTTATTGCAATTTTGCGAGTCATTTTTCATATTTTGGCCATAAAACGGACAATTTGGGCGAAATTTCCACCAAATTTGCACAACTTGGCCAAATATTTTGTTCAGTTATGCAGCAAAAAGCATCAAAGTTGACGGCGTGTTAGTATTTTAATAAAACCCGAAAGCAAAGTGTTTTTCTAGCGGAGGTCCTATCGGAAACCTTTCCAACTCTCCGTCGAGTTTAATTTCTTTTCGTTAGCAGATTTTCAACAAACAACGACACATAAGCTCTCTTTAAACGGATCATTAAAGTATCTATGAATTGTTGGTATAATGTCATCTTCCTACTTATGATAATTTCAGTTAGGCTATGGCTTCAGCAGGTTGGTTGCTTTCAATGGTTTTTACTGTGTCCCCATATAGTAAAAACTAGTTTTTTGACCAAGAAATATAACAGGCCAAACAGCATTTGTGTAATAATTCGTCATGTCCTCAGCAGTCAATGCTCACCAGTCAGCAGTCAGTTAATGTTTTGCACTAGCTGGCTATTGAACATGGGAAACCTTCAAAGATTCTTGAAAATAAGCATTGGCGACAATTATACAGCAATCCTTGCATCCTGTTCCGTTCATTCTAGCTAAATCGATAGAGCGTTAAACAAGATTTTTGTAACTCCAGTTGGTATAACTTCAACAGTTTGAACTGAAATGTCTCGGAAATAGATGGGGATGACATGATGTCTCAAACTTATTTCATATATGATCATATCTACTTATTAAGTTAGTTTCGACAAAATGCTCCGTAAAAAATGATACAAGAGTGAAATGCTCCCTTTTCATTGACAACGGAGATCACAAAGACGCTGAATTTATCATAATACATTCCCAGCCACTGCGCCTACAAACGCTTTTCAAAATTTGAACTCAAAAGCGCATTTAAATCTTAAATTTAGTCTTTAGTTTCAGAGCAAAAGAACGTTATTATTCAAAGACGAAATAAAAGGATAGATACACATTAATTGCTACTAAGTAATAAACTTGATTAATTCCATAAAGAAGGCGTTTGATTATTGAAGCAATGGTATTTGTAAAGACAAATTTTCAGCTTCAAAAAAGGATAATTTTTATTTTAGCATGCAAAGGGTCAGATATATATATTTCGTCAATTGGGACAGATGGAACAAGCTGCGGAAAATCGACAGAACCGTGCAAGACAATCGAGTATGCTTTTTATGAAGTATTTCAAAATGGTGATCGTATGCTGTTAGAAGGTGGAAAAACATCGCAATACATTTATTACATGGAGAGGGAGTTATCATTCTCCACCCATGTGATTAATCTAACGCTGACATCAAACCCATTGTCGAAATACAAGCCAGTCATTACTGGATTGGGCAAATCGATTTATGTTTTCGATAATTTCAGGGCAAACCATACTGCATTACATGTTGAAAGAATTGTATTCAGAAACATCAGCGTTTATAGTAGCTTAAACAAACAATTTTTGACATCTCATATGGAGCTAGATGATTGTGTGATTGAGCGAAGCAGTAATTCTAAAAATATGATTTATGTTACTCAAACAATTCCTATCGATACAACAGAGATTGCTATTAATCCAGGATTTCATGTAAATATCAAAAGGTGTGACGTCACTCAGGGAATATTTTGCGTCACCAAAGTTCCAATAAACGCAGACATACAAGATTCCAAGTTCAATTCTCATACTATTTACTTGATGACAACTGGTGCCAAACGATCAACCTCCGTATTAAAGTTCAACAATGTTTTCCTACAATCACAGCAAATTGTGTTTCTTCGTTACTTTCAACAAGTTCGTTTCTCTAACACAACATTTGTGGATGGTGTATACACTTCAAATCCGTTGATTATAGCTGATGTTCAAACTGCTGCTCTAGATGAAATTAAATTCCATAACTTGACCGCTAACGGATCGAACCTTTACTTCCTTCAAATCCATCGCTGTAAAGCAGACATTATAAATCTAACCATCGAACGCAGCAAAAGTTTAAATAATCTTCTGAGATATACAGCCATGGCAGCCTTCTATAGCACCATATCAGTAAACCACGTAAAGGCTATTCGTAACAAGAATATGCATCCTTCCTTAATTTTCAGGAACTGTTCCTCTGAAGTCAATAACGTACTGTTCCAGGATAATTTCAATACAACTGCAATGAATATGATTTATTCATCACAAATATTAACAAATGTAGCATTCCGAGACACCGTTCTGCTAGGCGCTGGTGTATTTGATGTATTTTTCATAAGCAGCAGTCACATCTCCATTAAAAATATCCATATTACCAATATCACTATACGTGCCCATGCAGATTCTTCGCTGATTTATGCTGTAAATAGTGCCATGGTTGCAGAAACTGTTATCGTGACTCAAAACAAAGCAAAATGCTATGGCATTTACTCATTCCAAGCAGACGTTGTCATGTCAACCTTAATTTTCAAAGAAAATGATCTGTTTGCATTTGTGATTTCGTACAGCTCCACACGTCTCGCTATTGCAAACCTGAGCTCATCTGGTAACACTGTACAAACACTGATTGAAACTTCTAACTGCAATACCGTTTTTTTAAAGCAAATAATAATACAGAAAGATCTACAACTTAAGATCATTAATGTAATTTCAGCACTTTCAATGGTTTTACTCGATGCGTGGATTGAACAGACGGATGCACAGGCTCTAGTTGTGATAGATAAAAGTAAAGCCACAATAACTGAGCTTACTTTTTTAAACGGTTCATCCGCAGCAGGAATAGTGTTACTTCATAGCGAAGCTCGTCTTCACAAGATAAACTTTTCAAATATAATTGGTGATATTAATGGCATTGACTGCCTAGAAAGCAATGTTTCGCTTACTTCTTCAAGCTTTCAACATCTCAAAGGTTTGTTACTACAGTTTCAATTGCGGGACCACCAACGTTCGGGGTTCATCAAGTTACAGAATGTCAATATTTCAGCAATCATTAACACTGGTTTACTTTTAAGAGTTGCCGTTACTGCGCTTAATACGGTGTTGATCGATAACGTTGCTGTTAAAACAGACAAAACAATTCCATCCACACCGATGATTTTGGTTCAACTCCCAGGTTATACGCCAAGACTTTCTGACTATTTATCAAATACACTTCTAAATACTTCCATAGATTTCAGAATGTTTTGTCCAAGTCGAACCAATCCGATCAAAGTAACCGGAACTAACAATGATGAATACAGTTACTTTTGCAAACCTTGTTACCGCGGATTCTACACATTAAACGCGGGGCACATGGCAGAGCATTTGTATCGAGTAGGTTACGTTCCGCTCCAAAATAAAACAACAATTACAAATTCAAAATGTAATATGTGTGCAGTTGGTGGTGTTTGTGAAGACACCATTAAGAGCAAAGGTAGATTTTATGGACATACCACTAATGACACTGTAGTATTCACATCTTGTCGTAACGATTATTGTTGTTCTGAATATGGAACAAAATGTACTGCCACAAACACTTGCAACAACAATCGCACAGGAAGACTTTGTGGAAAGTGTGAAAAAGGCTTTCATGTCGAAATGTTTTCAAACAAATGCATGAGAATGGGAAATAGAAAAACATGGGAATTTTTATTGTATTTCATAGTGTTAGGGTCCATATATGCGACTGTGATTGCTCATCTTGACTGGATTGTGTTCGTGATAGAAAAAATTCAGAATTACTTCACAAAGACAAAGAACGGAGACAAATCAACAAATGAAATTCACATGCAGCAATTTGATCAAAGTGTCAATAATGCAGACCAGCACTTGCAGGATTCCACAGAGATCAGAGTCGAAAAAAACGTCAATGACAGCTCAACTAGCTTTTACGGTCTCCTCGATGTTGTCGTCTCATTTTATCAGTTGAAGATATTATTTACTATTGTTTTAGAACCCGAAACACCGAATCCAAACATTGATGACATTTTAACAGGAATATTTAATTTTCATTTAGTAAAAGTTGATCGGACATTATACGTCACAAAGAACTTAAACGATGCCTTCAAATTTACCATCACTTCTACGCTGTTTCATTTTCTAATGGTTCTCTCGATTGGTGTGATATATCTTGCAGTCAACCTTGTAGCTTATTCAGCACATTCTTGTATGAAATATCGCCCATCTGTTTCGGAAGCTAATAACAAGAAAGCAACCATAGAATTCAAGCAAATCCCATTATATTTGTCTTTATACCATCGCTTCATACTATTTCTAACCCGTCTCACGATGTTAAATTACAAAAGCCTTGCACTCTTTATAATGACTATCCTCAATTGCAAACGGATTAATAATGAATATATCTTGCATATATATGGTGACGTCAAGTGCTGGGCGTGGTGGCAATTGCCTTTAATTGTTGTTTTCTTTCTTTGGATTGTCCCATTTCCGTTGTGCATGTACTTCAATATTACCATGTTAAAGAATCAAATGATTGGCGTGAAGAGATTTCTTGTGCTGTCAGCCCTACCAATAATTGCACCACTCTTTTACATGTGGAAATCATTCAAAAACGGACGATCTGATGCTGACAACAAAGGGCAAGGTATCTTGGGAAAAGATATTTTAACCATTTTTGAAGAACCATTTCGACAAAAAAACAACGGAGATTTCATTTATTGGGATTGTTGGCGTCTGTTTGTAAGATTCACTGCTGTTTTTATTTCTGTGTATTTTGTCAATCCACTACACCGCCTTTCTATCATGGTGCCGGTCACAATAATTTTATTGGTTGCTCATTTAATGGTCCAACCGTATAAGCAACCAATTGTCAACGGTTTGGAAACAGTTTGTCTGGCATCTTTGAATATCCTGGTCACCTTGAATCTTCTCAGGTCAATTTTCTTCGTTTACAATATTGATGGTCGTTCTTCTGTATCCTCGATCCTGGAAAACACGAAATTTCTTGAGACGATTTTAAATCCATTCACCTTCCTTATCTTATATATATTCATATGTTTGTGTATAAAGCTTATATGTTTTATTTTAAAACTGTTTGGAAAATGTCAGTGAGAATGTGTATTTGCAAAGAGTTTTCAAAGTTATACTCATTTCAAAGGCGGATCTAAAACCTAGTCAAAATTTATGGAGGAGAGCACGGTCATGAACCGTATAAACGGAAAACGTGCAAATAACCAACACTTATGATTTCACAGAAAATTCATGACTCTGGTACTCCTCCACTTCCTTTGACTAACTCTAGATCCGCCGCTGTATTTCTCATTGGTTATGCTTTATATTGTATATTTCTTATCATCATTAGCAAAACAGAACAGTAACCTCGAGCGCTCTTACAAATTTTCTGCACGCACTATTTCCCTAATTCTATTGGCACATTTTCAATTCACTTGAAAATATTCTCCCAAATCCCCTACCCCACCTTGTTGTTGTCTTGAGCATTTCATATCACGGTGATGATACAAAATTATATATGCATATTTTTTATACATAAGCACCACAGACTCAGATTCACTCTTGTATTTGTTACGTCATAGTCACTAGAAAATTCCCTGGTCTGAGAATCAATTATATAAAGTTATTGTCTATTTTGTTCTTTGATCTTCTCAATAGCCTATGCACTTACTTACCAAGCGCTGTAATTATGTTACATGAATATGATCAAAGTGTGTTAACAACAATCCACAGTTATTTATATTAAGTAAAAATACCGACAATAAAACTTGAAATAACCATGGATTTTCTAAAGACTCCTGCCGGTATTGAACGCTGATATTGAACTTAGCGGATGACTAATTGTCAAAAGGCTTTGGTTTTGAATGAATATGTGTTGTCTTTGCTATATATTATAATAAAAACATTGGTTTATTTTTCCTGGTGTGCATTTAAAAAATAGATTGTAATTTTTCTTGATTTATATATGCGAAAATATCATAATTATTTAAATTAGCTTAGTACCGGTGACTGTCCAAATGATTTATTGTGTACAGAGTTCCGAGCGTTTTGCTAGGTAATTGCTACATGTTTTCAATTTTCAACAAACGTCCGCACAGCACCTTTAAGGCTGTTATTAAGCGCTATCTTAAAGTTTTTCTGTCATTTTGTTATATCTGGGTCATTGGCAATAAAAAAAATTTTCTTTTGATACACGTTAGCGTTTTTTTTGTGTAATTTATAAGTTTGTAATAACCTAATAAAATACCGGAAAGTCATCTATTATGTAGCACAATGATGTATATACTAGCACTCTGAGAATTTTTTTAAAGTAATGCTTTCTATTTTTTTTTCTTGATTAATTTATCGAATTGATTTATAGTCAACAGATTGGTTAATTAAACAAACAATGCTAAAATACTGTATTTTATTATTTTTTCAACCCTAGCTTGCTGCGTTATCATGGACTAAAAAATATATAAACCAATTTTCTGCTTCTTTACTTTTGGGAAAATGTACCAACTGCAGCAACAGTCTGGGCAGTGTAACAGCATTTAAATTTATGGGGTTGTACCAGAAAAATATGCTAAAAGGAAGAATGGGTTAAAGGCAAAATTGTCCAAAAAGGAAATAAAATGGATAAAAGATTACAAATTAGTTGATAGGTTTTGAAAGTGTGGGAAAAAACTGTGCACAATCGAATTGACAAAGGGAAATATAAATCATGCTACGTTCTTAAAAATAATGAAGTGTAAATATAAGCGCAAATCCACGCAATGCATAATATCAACTGTTCTTTATTTATAAATAAGAGAGGGTTAGTTTAAGAGATTTGCCATAAGCTGTTTATATAGCTGTTACCTCATCATGTGAAACACAATGGAAAATTTAAAAGTTGATTCTTTTGCAGGACCCTCCTTGATATCAGTTCTATCAGAACTGAAGAGGCTATCCTGGGTAAACATTAATAACTAGAGTTTGGGCATAAGGCTTTCTGCTAGTGAGCTTATTGTAACCAAATTGTTTTAATAAGGAAAAGCTTCTTCTTAAAATTGCCACGATTGGACACGATGAAAAAAACAAAACTTTAATGCTTACGCAGAAAGCCAATAATAATAAAAATGTTTGGAAGATGACAAATCGACACTTCAAATTAAACCCTGGTAACAATGCAAATTTTCATCCTTGGAACACACGTAAATAATTCGTACGAGCTTTCAGCTGTTTTTGTGATTGTAAGGAGTGCTGAATAAGTCTGTAGAAATTTATGTATCACCCTGCTATTCTAGTCAACTGCAATAATCAAGAAAAAGATTAAGTGCTAGGTAAATATTGCATTAAAGTTCCAACAATGTCCTAAAAGGTATGGTGATTAAGGAAAATTATGTTAATGTAATGTCAAATAAATAGGCAACATTTTAACTATACGGTGCCCTGGAATGTTATATGTGTGATATAAAAACGAGGGTCATTATATATGCATTAAATACCTTACGAGATTGGGTACAAAACGTCTGGAAAAATTTAGATCCGAGAAAATATTGATTAATTTACATAAATAAGATAAATAAGGTTAATAAAAACTCCAAACTGTTTCTAGAAAATTGTAAAAATATACTTTTGATATTTTAATTTAAGAACACTCATCATCAATGGTTCATCTGTCGTTGTTTGGTCAAGACGAGATAACTTGTGGAAGCTCTAAAAATCCATGTCAGTCTTTGGATTACATCTTCCAAAATATTTTTCAAAATGGTGACATTGTGTTAATTTCTGCTGGACGAAATGTACCTACCACCTACAACATCACCAATAGGATTGTGTTTCAATCAAAAACTGTAAATTTAACAATAAAAGGCGACCCCAAAAGTTCTATGGTACCAGTTATAAAAAGTGTAAATACTGATTTCCTGTTTCACCTTTCAACTCAAGTGGATATAGTAATCAACCTTGAAAATATTCAGTTCTCCGGTATCTCTATTCTCAAGAATCAGTTTGGGACTTTTCAACATTGTCAGGTGAATATTAAAAATTGCATAGTAGGAGCAAAAGAAACCAATAATCAAATGATTCAAATATTTGCACTTTCTTCGCAAAACACACACATCTCCATTGAAAACTCATTTTCATATCAGGCTATTTCATGTTTCTGGGGAGATAGAATCCGTTTGAACATAACAAATTCAACATTTAACACGAGTGAAAACTTCATGTTGACTAAGTACACGACCAATTTGGATAACTTTTCATACGTTTCTATTCACAACACGACATTCTTTTCTCCTACAACATATAAAGAATTCTCCATAACTGGTTATATAGAAGTGAACATTTTCAATTCAACTTTTGGTGATGATTATGGTATTGCTGTTGCAAATGCAAGACAATTCAATCTAGAAGAATGCAAATTTGTCAAAAAATTAACATATATTTCCGTTGTGTATATGAATGGTATTGCAAATGCAAATTTGCAAAACAACTTCTTCCAAAAATCTATATACTACAACGGAGAAATGGATTTAGTGCACGTGGGGAGAAGTTATGCAAAAATCATAAATACGACGTTTTTCATGAATCATAACCAAGCAAATAGTAGACAATATAATGGTATATACAGCAAAGACAGCAATATAATCGTAAATGATGTCTATGCAAACCATAACCGTAATCTAAGAACGGTATTTGTAGATGGAGGGGTCGTTATTCTTACACATTTGGATTTGATTAATAACACTAACGCTGAAGCAGTTACTTTATACAACGTGGTAGAACAATCATATATAACTGATATAAAGTATATTAACAACACAGAAATCAACGGTGAAATATTTTATTTTTTCACCAGCAAAGCTAGTCTAGATCAAGTAAAAGTCCAAGATTTTACAAAGACCCAAGATAACAATGTCAAGTTGTTTCTTTGTTCAAACAGCATTATGAGAATATCAAATGTTGAAATGCAAAGAATCATTGGTAACGTGACAATCATGACAGTTCTCAAAAGTACATTTCAAATCGATAATTTCACTGTCACTGATAATATCATATACAGTGGGTTCAATTTCTTAAATAGCGGATATACCCAGTTAAATAACATATCACTCTTGCGTAACTCTTTTCTAGAAGTGATCGTTTTTGCAACCAAATCTGAATTTATTAGCATAAAGGACTTCAATGCTTTCAATGTCAATACCACTATGTTTGTAATAGCAGCTGTTGAAGTAAAAAAAGTAGATTTACATAGGATTTTCATACACGAATCAAAAGCTTCGGGAGCTGTATCCGTCGACTCTTTTGCCAACATCGACAAGCTTTATTTAAAAGAGAGTGCCGTATCTATAGGTATCATGTTGAATAATGGAGTGTTAAATGATATACACTTTACGAACTGTAATGAAAATATGGTGGTTATCTCTGCAACCCAACGTAGTGTCAATTTAACCAATTCTATGTTCCATTTTATTCAAGGAACTTTCAATATTGGTGGAAACATCAACAACTGGTTTCAATCGGTATTTATTAAAAATGTGTCGATCATATCAAATCAGAAAGCTGGTGTTGCATTATTTTTATCGTTTTTGTCATTAAATCAGTTGGTTTTAAATAACGTGAATGTCACATCGTTATCTGATATGGAAACACCTATAGTTAAGTTAATTATGTCACCACCGAACCAACTGATATCGCAGTATCACCGCGACCAAATCAATTTTCATCTTTCTTGTCCAACTAACAACAATCCACTATATTTTACAAGTGTTCAAACATTATCTGTACAACACAATTATGGGTGCAGTCCATGTGCGAATGGGCTGTACTCTCTATATAATGGATACGTGAATGCTCTTATAAATCGAAATAGCAACAACACTTTTGACATTAAAACCAATATCACGAAGATCACATGCAAATCTTGTCCTACAGGTGGCGAATGCATATCTGGTATACAGAGTAGGGAAAACTTTTGGGGTTATAAATACAAGAATAACTCAGTTTCATTCATTCCTTGTCCTAAAGGATACTGTTGTTCTAAACAAAGTCGACAATGCGTTGGGATATCGTCATGTAATAACAATCGCATGGGAAAATTATGTGGAGCCTGTAGAGATGGCTATCATTTAGATTATTTCACAAGTCGCTGCATTCCCAACAGAAATTGTAAGAATGTAAAATCCTTTTGGTTGATCTACATTTTATTTGCCATGGCGTATGTAATCATCATATTGTACATGGACAAATTGTCATCAATTGGACAGATTTTCAAGGGATTGTTTTTGAAAGTGAAAACATTTGTTTCTGGATCAGACGAAGAGAAAGAATCAGTAAATTCTGCTGAAAATAAGAGCACTATTGAAAACAAATATGTACTTGAGGTGGATTGTGATAACAAGAGTAAAGTAAGCAACTCTCAAAATGATACTTTTAGTATAAAGAGCAAGATTTCATCTACCTTATCGACAAGTGAGAATTCGATACAAAATGAAAATATAGAAAATATAGAAAAGTCGACTGACACTGACAGACATACAGTCTATGAGAACGTGAACACAGAGTCTGGTAGTACAGGTGAAGTGAATGGTTATGGCAGTTTAAAAATGGAAGATCATTTGGAAGAAGAAATGGATGACCCTCAAAAGTCACTTTCAACAATCCCATCAGATAATATTGTTAAGGAAGGAGATGAATGTAGTACTACCCAAGAAGATGAGGACACTGGAAAGCTTTCAGGGATCTTTAATGTCCTAGTTTCTTTCTATCAGCTAAAATCCTTAATCACAGTGAACATCAAGTTAGATGACCGTGTTGGTCATACATTGGATTCGTTCATATCGTTGCTTTTCAATTTCGATATCACCAGCTTTTCGGAAGCTTACTGTCCATACAATCACTTGAATGAAATAACAAAGAGACTGATTAAAACCGTTCTATTCTTTCTGGCCATGATTCTACCAGTGATTATTGCTGCTTTAGTTCAACGCCTATACCATTATTGCAGATCCAACAAAACATCTAGTGTGGATGGTACTAAAAAGTCTAACGACAAAATATTTGGCGGAGAGATGACGTTTTTCTCTCGACTCGTTATCTGTGTTATCCGTTTGACAATACTCAATTACAAAGGCATGCTGCTAACTTTTCTGATGCTTGTCAATTGTCAAAGGATAAATGATGAAAGAGTATTATATGATTTTGGTGAGATCAGTTGTTGGACATGGTGGCAGTATCTCGTTATTCTCATACTCGTTGTCTGGTTTGTTCCATTTCCGTTGATGCTGTTTCTGAGCTTGCATATGCTGGAGAAAGGAAAAATTCGTTTCATAACATTTTACAGATTATGGTTTTTGCCAATTCTGTCACCAGTGTACTATGTAATATCGATTTGTAAGACTGGCAACACAAATGAACACACCAAAGAAACTAACTTGAGAGAAAACATATTTAAAGTATTCCAAGACTCATTTCGAAAAACCGATAAAGGCAACTTCATTTACTGGGATTCATGGCAACTGTTATCAAGACTGATTGTGGCCATGATCACCGTTTTTTTCGTCGATCCGGTCTACAGGTTGTGTTTCATTTCACTCGTCATGCTTTCGCAATTGATCGTTCAAGCCAAAGTTATGCCATACAAAGATCAATTGGTTAACAGTCTTCAAGTTGCATCACTGGCGTTCCTTAACGCTCTCGTAAGCATCAACCTCTTCAGAGCATTTCTGCACAATTATGGTCAAACGCAACAAGAATTTACCAAGCAGCTCATCGCAATATATGGTGTCATTGATGTTTTTCTCAGTCCTTTTTTGTTTTTGATTTTGTATGGCATTTATATTGTGCTAACTAAGATGAAGACTTTTATATATAGTAAACTGTTCACGGAGGAGGTGGAAAATATCGAAGAGAACCCGTAGTTTTATTTAATTTTCTGGGTTTGGCAAGAGTCCTCAAGCTCCACAAATTCTTTGACAATTGACAAAACTTCATTTAAAAAATCTTCCAAACCCTGATGTGATACTACGTTCTCTTCGCTTTTGTTTTTCTTCTACGATATGTTTACGAATACGAAATATGAAAAGTATTTGTTCATTGCATTAAGCTCTGAAGTGGTTATTCGATCAAAGGAAAGTATAATCTTGTTTTCCCTTTTCTCTGTTGATTATTACAAGTGCGCCAAAACACCTCCTACATCCTATGATGTGACAGATGAAAGTCTGTTGTTGTATACTGTCATTGATTAGCTGCAAATTATATTTTTGTCTACAATCTCTCAACCTTTTTTCCAACTGTTGAAGGTTTATATTTTGCTACATCTGACTATTTCGAAATGACATTAATACATGGAATGATATTCTACACCAAAGAACTTTAACTTTCACATTTCATAACCCATATATTATGTGCACTGTTTTGAAAAAAAAATGACGTGTTTGTTCATGATATTTGTTCATGATGTTGCTATATGCTAGATAACTTTTGTTTACACTCCAACAATAGCACTCTAATATATTAATATGTAGATCCAGAGCATTTTGCACAATTACCATATGGAGAATTTCCTATGATTTACCGTTTTATTTAGTTAATATGGTTAATATTTTGTTCTTAAATAATTTTCAGGTTTTTTACATAACATTTTTTCATTACGTTTATTGTCTATAAATACTTTGAAACAACTTTCCTATTATGCCATCTATCTGTGAGAATGCTCAACCCCTAGCAAAAACTTCCTTTAAAATTTGATCTTCACGACTGTCAAGAATCATTTTTAATCTGTGTCCATCCTTTTGAAGCAATCATTAGCGAGGAATGACCTAACGCCCATGTAACCAAAACAACCCAATTTTACGATTTAGGATCTCAATTTTGACTTTTGTCAACTTTCATGTAACCTCATTCTATACTTTTAACATTCTATTTGTGTCATCTTCTCATTATAAGTATTATGATGTAATGTTATCAGAATTAAAGAATTGTTGCACTGCGTAAATAAGACCAGACTCGTATATCATTTATTTAAACCAATAACCCATGTGGTGTATCGTATTCAGATGGCATTTATTGAAACAATGGCTCCTTGGATTAGGAATAACTTTTCCAAACTTTTTTCCTTTCTTTTTAATTTGTGGTAAACAACAACACTTTCAGTTTGGATTATCAAGTTGCTAATGTGTGATTTACGTGATATGCCCAAAATTTGTAGTTGAAGTTGTCACTTCATGTCACTAGACCGACTGCCCCTTAAAATTAAAAATTCCGCTTAAAATTAAAATTTAAAATGTCGAGAAACATAAAAAATGTCAAAAAGTAAATTAAATGGTTTTCGAGAAGCATTTGAAGTATTCGTATACATTTACCTTGAAAATATATACACCTCTAAGCCTTCATCGTTTTGTCAGTATAAATTAGGATGATATAAGAACAGCAACAGATCATATTCGTATTAAAAATTTTACTTGGAAAACATGAAAATATAGGGAAAAAAAGGTGAATGGCTTTCGTCAAATATATCAATTTTCTAAAAATGCTGACAATAGAGACCGACCGATGACCGAATAAATATTTGAAGCTTGAAATGTTGCGAAACAGTAATATTTTTGATGACAGTCTAAACGTTAAAACCAAGAAGTATATATTCCAAAGGTTATAGAAAATAAAATTTGAATGAGTTTAATAAGTGTACATCCAAGGATATACGTATACGTTTACCTTGAAAACATGTCAATCTTAGAAACATGTTAAAAATTATTTAAGGCGTAATAGTTTCATTTCTATACATTCGAAAATGTGTCAGAAAAGCAAAAGATACAACGTCGTATAGACTGGCCGAAAGGCTGACTCTATATTCCCAGTTTAAAATGATAAAGTATTTTCCCAAAACTAAAGAATAAAGATTGAAACTCAAGTTGAAAACAAATCGTTTTTTAAACGTCTAAAAGACATCTTAAATCCGTTTTAAACTAGTCGAATTTGTCCGTTTAGAAAATGCATTTTGAAGACGTCTACAAAACGCAGTAAAAAGACGTTTTCTAAACGGACAAATCCGACCAGTTTAAGAAGTCTTTAAGACTTTTAGAGGTCTCTCCAGAGACAGTTTTTGTTCTTGGATACTAATAGAAGAGTCATAATAATTAGTTCTTTTCATGATTTCTTTAGGAACAATTCTCAATATTAAAATAATTTCTATGATTATTTAAAAATAATAATAATATTTATTAATAATTTAATAAATAAATAAATGAATAAATAGGAATTTCGTTTTTCGTCTCACAATTTATCTATATATATTTACACATCTAAAAATTTAAATTACTCACACTCCAAACTTTGCAGTTTAACAAATTTAGGGAACAAATTAACTCATTAATTCCAGGTCCCTACAGCTAACCAAGTCAAAATAAGACATGAATACAGGATTTGTGAACTTGTTTTCAAATGTAGTTGATCTTCCATTAAAAAAGTATACGTAGAAAAATTGTTTTTAACAATATAAATGCATCAAAACGAGACTGAAAATGGCGTAAAACGAGGTAAAGGTTGTAGTTACATAATGTATGGGATTATTTGGGAGCATTGATAAATTGTTTCAGAATTAATGCCCAGCATAAATATAGGAAAATATATAGCAACGTTTTTGGTCAAAAACCTTCCCTGGCCTAGAGATTTGTTAGGTTTTATTATCAGTATCTTTAACTGAAACTCAAATTTGGGAGTAAGTCATTATAAATCTGCTTACTGAAAAGATAAAAAAAAAATCAATGTTAATAGATAAGTCCAGATAACAGATAAAAAATAATAGATTCGGCAGTTAGCAGTTGTTCTTGTCACGCTTTTCTTGGAAGTGTGGGGCTTGTAGTGGCAGGAGCATTTTTTAATTTGATGCAAATTATATTCCTTATATCCTTCTCTGCCGGGTTTGTTTTGTTTTGTACGCACTCTAAAGCAAAGATAAACCTTAGTTTTGATGAGTTACAACAATTGCATGAATGAAAATAACATTCTTGTATCTTAAACAAGATACATTTCAACAACGACTCTATACAATTTCCTTTTCTCGAAAGGGGTTTTGTTGCCATGACCTTTCATATTAAGAAGAGGGAGTAACTTAGATAAAAATAATCTTAAGAAAAGAAAAATTATTACGGTAGCAGCGAAAGCGAATACCGAATTAAAACACCCTTGGACTACTACTACTCCATCCGAAATGGCAGTTTTCAGCCTGCACTTTAGAATCTGCGAAACTCCCTTCACGAAACTTTATAAATTGTTATGAACGAAACCAGCTTAGGAGTTTTAAATGGCTTTACATCAAAATCAACACATTCATATGAAATATATATGAAAAGTTACTTTTAACTGAAAATATCACTTCAACATTTAAAGTTTAGCTGTAATGATTTTTCTGTTAGTATTGCCTCGTGCTTCGAAGACTATCAACTACAGTTAGTAAGAAATTTCATCAGTTCTCAACTTAACTCTTTCAAACCTTCTTATTACCTTTCCCGTTTGTTATTTACACGTTTCGTTTACTTGTTATTGTAAAGATCTAGTTTAAAAAGCAGTATATACGCATGAATTGTTCCTTTATGAAATCATTATTTTTTTCGAAGAAGGCACAATTTTTCCTTAAATTTTTTTTTTGAATTTAAAAAACATTGCTTTAAAATATGAATTTACAGTTACAGCTCATGCATGTATATTTCTTTTGTTTTAAACAATAAGTTTCTGGTGTTTTTTAATTAAACCTTGTTCACACTTAATAAATTTTTGTTGCGTTTGCTGACTTTGGGTAAATTTTCTAAAACAGTGGTGTTACAGAATGATTAGTGTGCATCGTATAATTACAATTTTAAGTACGACATCAAGTACGTCTGCTGCTACCATTTTGCGCCGTCTGGCTCTTGTTTATTTTCAAACCACGGTTTATCTCTATCTAAAAGTACCGGAAATCCACTATTAAGCTTAATGTTTTGTTCACCTTTTAGAGGGGGCGCTAATTATAAGGAGAGTTTTATTAAATTTTTCACTTTTTAGGGGCGCTTATTGGAGGGAGGTGCTTAAAAGAGGGTGAACGTTAATAATCTTGTTAGCAGCGTCACTGAAATCTGATCCTCCTACTTGCTTTAACTGTGAAATCTAAAAAAGGCTAAAATGATTAAAAAAAGCCCCAAGCTATCAATCAACTCATAACAAACTAGACTTTAGGAAGAAGATAAAAAACACAGCGTTGATTACTCACCAGCTTTTCTCGATCATCCTCATCTTCTAATTTTTGGTTCACTTATTTCAACTCATCAAGAGTGTCGACCTCTTTAGGTGGCTTAAAATGTTTGGTTTCGCATAGCCTTTGTTTATTTCGTCGAAACGTTGGTCTAATTTGACCAACAGACGACGCATTTTCATTTCCTGTCAACTATATTTTCTAACGTATCTACGTAAAAAAACTTCAATAAATTTCAATGTTTGGAGGTAGAAGGATGTTAGCAAGAAAGGATGAAATACTGTCCATACCTTCAATTATACTCAGTCTTCTTCCGACAGATTCTTCTTTCGCTGTATGCACTCTTTGATCACTTCTAAAATATGAAAATCGGTTAAATAAGATGAAAGGCACCGGTAGATACAATAACACAATAACGAATTTTAACTACATATTACTACTTAGTAAATGCAAAATCTTAAAACATGATGTGTAAACAATAAGTTTCGTGTAGTTCCTCTGTCCACACAGGTTGATTATAACTACACTCTAGGACAAAAAAACTAGCAGATACATTCTCAAATGATATATGTAAAGCTTTTACTTTAAGACAACACTCATGGAACCAAAACCTGAAACTAACATGCTGAAATGAATATGAATATGGAAATAAAAAATAACTATATCTACAAAAATATTATGTTATAGCAGTTGCCAGGTTCCAAACAAATATTACTTACATGGTTAGAAGACTGCTTGGGATGTCCTGAGAAGCACTATGATCCGAAAAGGATTTATTGACAAAGCTAAGAAAGAATAAAATTTTTGGTTACCTTCAGAAAGTTATACAATAATAAGAGTATTTTTCTAATACATACTTGCGTACCTGTTTTTGTGAACACTACTACCTGGCACATCGAGACATTCCAAATTGACGAAGGAGCTATGAAAAAAAGTTAAAAATTTGCAACAATAATGAGAAATAAGTTTTACAAGAATCTACAAAACATGTTTTTATATAAATACAAGATTGTAGCTGTTTTGAAGAAGATCACTTGGCATTTCATGGCATTCCAAGATGAATTTATATAAGGAGCTACAAAAGGTAATGGTAAATTTATAAAATTCGTTGAATATAAAAACTTTCATATTGTTTTTAGATAGTTTCACATTGTGGTAACTACATTTAATAGAGAGAGTGTCAGGAAAAACACAGAGTTTCAGAAAAAAAGTACCAATAGCAGCTTTTGAAGAGATGCAATGAGAAATAAAAGTAAAAGATGACTTACTTGGACTTCTGTTCTACTATGGATCTGATTTTCTTTCTACGCTACTTTGGTGAGCTGTCTGGTGATAGGACAAAGTCGGGAGAAGATGGTTTATCGGAAGTAGATAAAGCCTTTTTCTCCCCTACAATTTTATGACATACTGATGTAACAAAAACTTTATATTCCTTTATGAGGTTAATTGCCAGCAGTAAAGCAACAATTCCAACAACAGACTTTACTTCAAACATACCTTTAGACTTTAGATCTCTCATCAGAAGACATATCAGATTATTTAAGAACTAACCAGTAAATAGTATTTGACAAACAGGGTATTTTTCCCATTTATCACTTGGAACAGCTCTGTTGGCATACAATTTTGAGTTGTTCACTTCATTAGGCCAGAAAAGCTTGTTTCCAATTATCCAATTTGATGGAACAGTGGGTATAGTTTTCCTGCCATTATCCAGGTATTCAACACACATGAAACTCATGATGCACGTATCCGATCAACTTTGCAAAAGTTAATTTCATCATACTTACTTACTGTTTGTTCCTCCGTTAATTGTAACGTTGTTCAACTTGGCGAACTCATTCCTTGAGTGTGTCAACCGTTTTGCTTGGTTTATTGACACTCCTAGCAGCTCTGAGATCTTTATCCAGGGATTACAATAAAACATTTTGGTTGGTGTCGAGAACAAAAATTTGTTCTTGACATTGTTGTTTTCTGCTCTACATACATGAGCGATATACATCAGATGTTGGGCGTATACGAAGTCACGTAGAGGCACTGTCCTTGTTATTCTTTGTAAATCGTTGTTTGAATATACAAAGCAGAAATCTTTCTCTTCAGTATCATCAGACATGTCTTTTCTAGCCCAACCCCCTTTTACCATACTGCGAAGTAACTAGAACCAGCAAACTTCCAACTTAAGTATCTTCTGTTCATTGGGAAACCATGCTTGTGTACCGTATGTCAGACCGGATCTAACAAATGCCTCCAAGATCTTTATCCTTGTACGAAAGTTAACGTTTAAATCGGTGAGGACGTTGCGGAATTCATTAAACTTTCCAGTTGCTCTTGCCACACGATGTTCAGTGAAGCAAACTGTCAGATTTTGAAACTAGTTGACCAAGGTACACAAATTCACGCACGTTTTCGATAGTTTGGTTGTCAATCCTGAGAAGAGAAGTTTCTCGCCAGGTCATTATTGTTAAACACTTGCGTTTTTGTCTTGTCAAACAATATTGTCAATCCAAATTTCGAACATGTCTTGTTAATAATCGATAGAACCTGTTGTGCTTCATCCACAGACCTACTAAATAGTACGACGTAATCTGCATAAAGAATCCATCGGATGATATCCATTCCTTTCATTTACCCCGTTGCCATTGCTCTCTGTTGGTACACATGTGTGGAATGTTGAAGTCAATATCAACACCTCAACCATCGGGAAACGCTTGATCGATTTCGTATGCTGCGACTTTCATAACATAGTCGAAATAGTACATGGCGACTCCTGTCCACCCTGCCGACACCCAACAAGTACATCGAAAGTTGATTTCATTCCTCGTATTGATGCACTAGTATCTTCATACATAGCAGGTGAGGCACCAGTTTGCATTTCGAGCACCTTGAAAAGGAAGTCTCGAGGTACATGGTCATACGCTGCAGTTAAGTCGATGTAGGTAGCAATAAGAGTCCCTCCGCATTTATCAATCATAGATTTTAAAATGAAAATTGCATCAGATGTTGATCGATCTCTGCTCAATCCGTACTGAGCGTCGCTGATCTGTAATTCATAAACCTCGTTCAGTCTGTTTACAGCTATCTTCGCAGGAATACGACTCATGTTTGCTCCGATGGAAAGTTTACGAAAATTTATGGCTATATTCATTCTGTCATTCTTGAATAAAATGTGATGTCTGCATGACGCCAAGATGTTGGAACTTCGACATCATTCCATATAAGCCTCATCAGAGCCAGTATGGCATCTAACACGTTTTTACTGTTGCTGTACTTTAATTCTTCTGTTTTCAATTTAACTGTTCCAGAACTTTTATTATTCTTAAAAGTGGATCAGACCTTAAAAGTGGATCTAAAGCCTTTCAATTCTATTGTAAAAATCTTTTCTGTCGGCATTCTTTTGATTATAAATCTCGCCTCGCGTTTCACTGGATTTTTGTTTAGATGGGTGGATTTATACGCATATTTATGCTGCACACATTATGGAAAATCCAAAAAAATAGAAGAAATGTGAATTGCATATAAATCTGCGGTTTTCATTAGTACTTCAAAACTACTACTCAACCTTTTTCTAGATGTCGAATGGGCGTTTACAGCGATTTTGACGAGTTATGTAGTATTTAGTGGATATAGTTTTTAGGAAAAATTCGAACCTTAGAAAGATGCCTGACTGATGCCTGAAAAGGTACAGGAAGAATAATATCTTTTACTTCGATTCTGAAAGTTTCATGGTTGAGGGTGTAAGAGGTCACAAGGAATCAGAGTGGCTACAAAATAAAGGTAGCATCTTGAAATTCATTTGTGGTTGGTTGTTACGATTGTAGAAGCCAGTAACAGCATGCCATTTTAACAGTACTTGAAGGAGTTTCAAAACTGTCCTTGTTAAAATTTCAATAAGACTTCAATAGATTAATAGATTCAATAGAAGTTGCAAGTCCTTCTCTTTTTATACGTCCATGATGAAACCAATTTACTTACATGAAGAAACTCTCAATAATATTTATTAAGTGTTTTGAAAGAAACATGGAAATTGTTTTTATGAAATGAGTGTATCAATCCATTTCATCTTGGGACACTACTAGTTCAATTTTCCGGAAAAGGAAAATGACAGTGTTGAAGGTTGTGCAAAAGAAAGAAGAGTACAAAGATATCTTGATACAGTATAACCCCGTTAAGTCGGACACGGTTTAAGTCAGACTTTTCTTTAAGTCGGACTAAAACCTTGTCCCCCTTGGGACTAAATAAGTAGAGTCTGACTTAAGACGAAGTTCGGATAGGTCGGACTCCCGATAAGTCAGACCGATTATTTCGGTCCCCTGAGAGTCCGACTTAACGGGGTTATACTGTATATATATATAATGAAGTCAACTACGGCCAATTATCATATCGTCAATGTTTTTGAACAGTAATAAACTTGTATTAAAGAAATTTCATGGTGCAAATCCAATGTCTAATGTTCGAAATAGTTATATTTGGGTACGGGAGATTCTTGCAACTGGAGCTCATTTGGTAAGATCAAATATATTACGTCATATAATTTTATATAAAAAAAGGAGCATTTTTTTAGATGAACCGTTTTTTGTGCCAAATTTTGGTCCGCTGTCACAGCAAATTTTTTCGATTACACAACCTCCGATGTAATGTTTGATCTGATTTTGGTGCCGTTTCTAACAGACGTAATGAGAAAATCATCAAGAACATTTTATTCGTACTGTAAATTCTGTCCAGGGGGACAGTTTTATCAGAGCTTGTAGTAAAATGTCATGTATAAACTTTCTTGTCTTGTCTGGTCAATCACTTTGTAGTAGTGAGAAATGAAAAGAACAATACTAAAAATGGAAACACTATTCAATAATGTTTTCAACTTTTTGTTCAACTTTTTTCTGATACAATTTCAAATATTCTTTTCTATTTTTTCGAATACTTGTCATTCGATTTGTTCATTAAATTGATCATGTCATTCGTTTTGATTTAATAAAAGTTCGTACTGTTCAAAATAATAACGGAGTATTTTCATCATCATTGACCCTGAGTAATACTTACGAATTTTTCTTAATACAAAGAAAAGGAATATAGAATTTTCGTTTTTAGATTGAGTTGTTTCATTTTTTGAATAGCATTTCAAACTCGTGATTTTTTTAGTTCTGATTCATGTGGGTATAAAGCCAGAGAAATGTACTTCCATTACATCCTCATTCTTTCTCCTGCTTCTCTAGGCTTTTGATATTTGCCTTGCCAACTTAGCAACTAACTCTTGCTTATGCAATCCTTATTATAGTGATATTTGTTCAAAAAAAGAAATCTGAAACGAATGAGAATATTCGAAAGAAATAATAAATTCGAAAAGAATAGGAATATTCGAAAAAAGTTGAAAAGAAAGTTGAGAATAATTTTGAACAGTGCTTACATTTCATTACTCGTCGTTTATTTTCTTGAATGACCAAACCAGACAAGAAAATTAATAAAAACTCTCCTATAAACAGTAAACTAACATTATAAAGAACTTAGCAGTGATAAGAACGGCACTAAAAGTGGGACAAACTAAACATCTTTTAGTGGTGCTGACAAACGTCTGACATCTGACATATGTATGCAGCACCATCTACATTGGCCGTCAGTGAACAAGTAGAATTTTCTGTATCATTCGTCACTTTTCTCAACCGATGCAGCATATTATTCCTCATCGCTTCTAACTTTTCCGTTATCTTCTACTACTACTTTTCCAAGTCAAACATTGTTTCACTGGTTGTCATGACGCCTCCTAGATCAACCGCGTGTTTTTGATCCAGAGATAACTTGAGAAGCAACCTCAACTTATGTTGTTTGAAGAAAGAAATGGTCTAGTTGTCGTTAGTGTAGCACATAGCCCAATGCATCAAGATGATAGAGGTTCACTGCAATATACTCCAGACTTGCGAAATGCTATCAATATATGCTCCACATGAACCGTTTTTCTGGCATATCGTTACATGTTTTTACCTTCTAATGGAGTGCATTTTGACTCTACTAGCATTTTATTTTTTGTTGTTGTTTGTTTTTCTGCTTTAACGCATCTTGTTTTGAACTTCAAAATATATGAAAATAACCATCGCATGACAACTTAAAATGCAAGCAAAAATTTAAGTTTCTTCAAAAGGCGTTTAAACGTTGCTTATCACTGATGCGTCCGCAACCACCAGGTATGGTTTTCTTTTAGAAATACTGTTTTAGACTTTTGACCTTCTTTTTGTAGTTTATCGTTTATACATAATATAAAAAACAAAAGAATTAGTCGTGATATATTCCTTTTATTCCGATCTTTTCACTTAATTGCTTACCCCAATGGGTACCATCATAAATTGCAATTTTTTCAAGCGGGTCCTACTTTTTCAAGGGTCCCGGAGTAACAGGTTTCCGTGAGTCGTCCCACATTTACAACATGCCCTCTTATTCTATATCCATGGTCGAAACTATGCTATTCCATTGATGTATAAAAGAAGGACGTACAGCTAATTAGTATAATCTTTCAATTCTATTGACGAAAGCTATTATATCGGCATTCCTTTGATGAAAAAGCTCATTTCGCATTTCAATAGAAGTTAATTTTGACAGTCTGGTCTATACGAAAATTTTTAAAATAATGACGAATTACCTTTGATCTGTTCAGAAATTTCTGCGGTGGCAATGGTTTCACATTTTGTCGATATGGAACTTCGAACTCACACCTTGATTTACATCGGAAATGACCATGAAAACCAGATGGAAACTAATAAAAACATGAATTATATGTATATATTACCATTATATATATTATATATATTATATATACAAAATGTCAAAATGTCAAAACTATGCTATTCCTTTGACGTTTAAAAAGAGAACGACCTAACTAAATTTTATAGTCTTTTAATTCTATTGATGAAAGCTATTATATCGGCATTCCTTTGATGAAAAAGGTCATATCGCATTTTAATAGAATTTAATTTACACAGTCTTTTAATAGTATTTAATAGAATTTAATTTACACAATTTATACGAATGTTTATGTTTCACACATTATTGAAAATCAAAGAAATTAAAAGAAATATGAATTATATGCTAATCCGCCACTTTGATTGACACTACTTAACGTTGTCAAAATGTCTGATGGGCAGGTAAAAGCAAATTTGGTGGTGTTTTGGAACTCATTACAGCTGCGGATCTAGCGGAAGGCCCAGAATGCGGAGGAGCACAGTGTCATGAAAGTTCTGTTAAAACTTGATTAGGATTTGATTAGTGTTCGTTAGGATATTTTATACTCTTTTATACTTTTTATACTCTTATTGACCTTACTCTTCTCCATAAATTTCGGCTAGGTTCTAGATCCACCTCTACATTAATTTACATGAGATTCCGAAAGCAGTTCATACATTCATATTTTGTCAAAATGCATTAAATAATAACAATGATATCCAGAAAAACATAATTAGTGACAGTTTTTGGACTTTTTCTATGTGAAATACCTAAAAACACATTGCAAGTAAAACACAAACAAACTGAACTACAACTTAAAAAATAAAGAAAAACATTCCCACATTATTAAGAAAATAAACAGAAGCATCTTGATTTTATTTAAATATATATTCTATTATTAAGACGTTTCGATGCTCTCCGAGCATCATCCTCAGTAAAAATGCATTTTTACTGAGGATGATGCTCGGAGAGCATCGAAACGTCTTAATAATAGAATATATATTTAAATAAAATCAAGATGCTTCTGTTTATTTTCTTAATAAAACTCCTTGCCCGTTTAAATTTGTTTTATTCCCACATTACTTTTTATTTACATTTTAATGTTTTTTAAACCTGTTTAAAAGACTATTTAAACATTTAAACTATTAAGTTTATTTCCCATTTTCTTTCAACGGAAGACTATTTTAACGAAGTACTAAAATTGACATAATTGCTTTAATTGGGGTTTGGTCAGTGACAAAATAGCAACAATAATAACAACAACAACAATAACAAACTAGTAGGATGCCCTTGTCAATTTTGATGATATGTAAAATAAGTACATCAATAAACCGGCTATATTGGATCGAGCGATAACTAGTGCACTACTTATTTCAACCTGGTCCCCAGGGCTTCTTGCCTTTTCGATATACTGGTTCTTATCGAAAAGGCCAGAAGCCCTGGAGACGAGGTAAACTCAATCTAATATTCAAGTAGTTTTAAAAACTCTTTGACAAAGAAAATTAAAAACTTCCAATGAATATTTTTAGGCTGCGAACACAATGAAAAATATTTCTTTTGTATCCATCGGTTGGACTTGATTTCTAATATAATGCGCTTAAAACAATTAATATTGAAGGAAACTAAAAATTAATCCAAAAAGATCACATGCCATAAATCACATAATTGCTAAAATAGTCAATATAATAGAAAAAAAGAATCGAATTAAAAATGAACAATTGTAGGATTTCAAAGGAACAGGTCAGAAATGATAAGTATAATATATTGATTGCTTTTAAAACAATCCCGTGGAATTGGACTTTAAGTGATAAGATTATGAAATTAGTAAAACATTAGTTCATTCAATAAAATTCAGGGAAACGAAACTTGATTATACAGCCATAATACTTTGTTTAAACAGATATTCGTTAAAGGTCTTTTACAATGACGTTGTGTCATTTCAATTCTGACTCATGCAACCGTGTGCGAACAGTGTGTATTAAAGTCGCAATAAAGAGCAAACCCTCGTCTTTTTTAGAAACATCTCTGTTTTTAATTGTTTTTACATGCCCTTATAACTTTAAAACTTAATATAATATAATATAATTGTATAATATTCGTAATAAGGAAAAATGGAAATTTTAGCATACCTCTATTTTACATTCTTTCTTAAAATTTACAAAATATTCTGAAATGTCTTTCGAACAATACGTGAATTTGTTGAAATTCATCAAGACAGCGCTGAAAAATTAAATACGCCCAGTGGACATACTTTTGAAACAGACTTTAATGGGCATCCTCTTTAAACTGGACCTAGACCCAGACGCTGGACCCCGAAAAATGGACCCTATGAAAAGCTGGGCCATAAAATAGAGTACTTTTGAACAAAATGTATACCGACCTAAATAGAAAAATAAAAGAAACGTTTGAAAAATTTAAAGAGAATATGCGGTAACCTGGTGGTGATTCAGCGCACGTGAAATGCTTCGTGGGACCGTTTTTCCTAGAGCCTGGTTATTCATACGTTCCAGTTTTCTTGGGGTCCGGTATCGGGGTCCACGTCCTGTTAAATAGAATACCAGTATAATAAGATTAAAAGTCTTTACTTAAAATAGGAAGTTTCGGTTTTACATCTCAATGTACCCATGCAGTTAGGAAAACTAGGAGCGAAGAAATGGATTGCAGAGAAATTTTGAATCTATTCTTTGTGTGTTCATTGTTTTTTTATCATGGATCTCCATTAGATTTGCTAGACTTCTTTCCCTTTGGAGAAGACAATAATGACACCATCATAACAGATTATAGCAATAGAGTATCTCTCATCTCGTACGATGATGGTATTTACTACATCGAAACACCACATATCCCTTTCTTCCGTCTAAATTCGAACACGGATGTTCAAGTAAGTAACACTTTTAAA
Organism: Turritopsis rubra; assembly: GCA_039566895.2. Taxonomy (NCBI): domain Eukaryota; kingdom Metazoa; phylum Cnidaria; class Hydrozoa; order Anthoathecata; family Oceaniidae; genus Turritopsis; species Turritopsis rubra. The sequence continues at coordinate 9,905,975 of CM077626.1, read as the reverse complement.
AGTTGGAATATTCTTTTCATTTGTAGCTTTGCAGAGTTTCTTACTGTGCAATATTAGTGTTGGGTTTTTTATTTGAATGTTAGTGGTCAGATATGTGAAGTATACTGCTTCGTATTTATGTAAAATTCAAATAAATTTGTGATTATATTCAGGATGCGAATGTTCAAAGATAAGTAACTAAATGAGTGCTCTTCTGCTCGCCGACTTGCAACTAGGAAGTTGACTTACGGCCAGAGATATGTATAGCATTGCACGAAGGCCAGTGTGCAGTCAGTCAATGGCTCCAAATGTGCTGATACGTTGCTTTTAAAGTGCATCGGAGTGAAGTATTGAAATCCGACATGACTGAGACTCGAACACTTGCTTCAGCGTTCGCACTCGAAAGTATTATCCGCTACTATTGCTGTACAAACAATTTTTTGATTACAGCTTTTTGACATATCTTATACTACTTGGATTGTATAAAGATAGAAATAAATTGGACAGAAATGCACTGGAGTTTATAGAAAAATTAATAACAAAAACTACCAATTTGTCTTTACTTTACCAGATTTATCACCATAAATCTAATCCTACATACTTTTGCTTTTAGTTGTCAACAAATGGCTATGTAGTGTTTGGTACTCAAGATTATAATAAATATGTTTCCAGGCAGTTTCCATTTCAATTCTCTACAAGTTTCTCTCCTTCAATGGTTGCTGGCTTTTGGAATGATATTGTGTTTGGTACGAGTGGATCAGTTTTTTCTTATCAGCTCCGCAGAGACTCCCAAAGTTTATCCGACGTCAAAAGAATACTAAGTATTGGAAAAGGTGTTGATTTCCAACCAAATTTTCTGTTAGTTGTTACTTGGTTTAGAACTGGAATGTTTCGTAGATCAACGGTAAGTCTTTATTGTGGGAAAGTAAATGAGGGAAGGAAGTTAATATACCATAATATGTTTCTGTGTTGGAAAATATTTGATACGTGACTGCATTTGATGCCCTTCATAAGAAAATCACACTGAGCCATCATCATCTGCATTTGAATCACCATTAATAAACCTTTTTCGAATTTATGTTTATATCACGAATCTTAAGTCAGTTTGTAACGGTGTAACGCATGTAAATATCTGGTGTTGGACCATAACACGTCTCGAAATACTGCCAACCTGTTTTATAATTAAAAAAGATAAAAGTTCTGGCCAAAGTGCAGTCTAATTGAAATTTAACAAGAGCCGAGAGGCGCGAACACGGATGGAACGGCACACGTTAAAAAACGGCCGAGGGTGGTCAAATACTCAGTGATAGGAAGAGGTGCATATCTATATATGTAATCTATGCTACTTTTAATCTGTACTATATTTGCATAATTCATGTTTTTTCTGATAAAACAAACTACCACCACAAAAGCAATTTGTCATAAGAGATAAGAGCGAACAACTAAAAATTATATACAGTCGCGGATCTAAGGGTATGTCAAAAATTTTGGAGGGGCACATTAACATAAAATCTGTTTTCAGTCCGTATCACCAATGGGCTTACTTGCACGTTTTTCTTTTATGGTTAAGTAGCTAACATTTTCTTCCACAAATTTCGACATACCCTCTAGACCTTCCTCTGATATAAATAAAATAAAATTTTAAAATGTACTTATAAATGTAATTATTTCTCTACTGTGAATTGGGGAACTCCTTTTTCGTAGCCATATTGAATTCAGATAAAACGGCTATTTTAAACACGGTTTTCCATTGCATTGCAACGGTGAATGAATACATGAACTAATTGTTCATTCGCGTTTAGATTTGAAAGTATAAAGCATTTTTTATCTCGTGTTTTTATTCTGTTAAGATTATTTTATATTCTGAACTGAAAAATATCTGCTAATCACGGCCTTTATTTTCTACTTGCGCCTAATTTTTTAATTATTCGAAGTTTGCATTACATTCATTTTTTTATAATCTCATTATGAGAAATACGGCATAAAAATATGATAAGGAACAAAATGCATGACTAATCACCAGCGTTCTGAAATCGCCGCGGTTTCAAGAACTCCCTAGGTGATCAGACAAAAAGAAGGAGGGGTGGAGAACTGATAGTTTCATTGAATTGAGAAAATGCTTTATCCTATTAATGCATTTATCCTATATATCCTATTATCTTTTAAAAGGCTTTCCTTTAACTCGGGTTTGGCAGCGGGCTGGTTGGATAGAAGAAATTGTCCCATGAAAAAAAATCATACCGGCAAAGCAGGACAGGATTTATTTTCTGCTATTTAATCCGCCATCTTTAAATCTTGTTTTGAAAATTATTTATCGTACGCATGCGCCTGATGTCAGAAAAAAACTAAAAGCTTCCAGTCTCGGTTTTATATGAACAAAAAACGTCCCGGCAAGGTGAAATCCCGCTTCCATGCAAGTGAGATCCCGTTTGAACGGCATGATTTTTTATCATATAACCCAAATCTGATAAAAGAAAAGAAATAAATGCAATAGAGTGATCTCGTTAAAACGTCCTGTTTCCTCCATATAGCCAGCACCTAAAATAGAAAAATCAGCTGAATGTGGGCAAAATAAAGGGATGATCTTATTTTGAACTGATTCTTTTAAATCAGTTCAAATGAAACAATTAAAATGGAAAGAAAACTTCAAAAAGAATTAAAGAATTGTTTTTCTTTATATCAGTTCATTCAGTTAAATTATTTATTAATGCAAGTTTCTCTGAATTTCATTGTGAATGACTTTATCGCCTTAAGTTTACTTATCAGATTGAATGGAAATTTCTGTCACTGTCCATTACAGAAATAATGGTTAAATTAGAATTTTCATTTTAAACATTCTGTAAAATTAAAAAAAAAAGCTTTTAGGCTCCTTTCCATTTAGCTGCATTTACCGCTATTGCACAAAAGTGTCAAGAGCATTATAACGACACATGCGTTAAAAATACCGCTGACAGTGGGAATTTTAGTTGAGGATCTAGGGTATGTCAAAAATTGTGGAGGAGCACATAAACATATTTTCTGTTTTCTCTCTGTATCACCAATGCGACTTTCTGTTATGATTTACTAACCCACACTCTTCTTCGCAAATTTCGAAATACCCTCTAGATTCGCCTCTGAATTTATGCTCTCCGTTGTTTATCTCGTTCTTGAGTAATAGCGAATTAAGTTGGAGTATTTTATAAATATCACGTAATATTTATCGGAAAGAACATTGAAGACATTTCCAAATAGAATGCAAAGGCACGTGCAGTGTCCAGTGGGCGGATCGAGAAGCAATTTAACTGGTGTGAAAATTATGGAGAAGAGTGTTTTCAAAAGGATAATTGCAATTAAATTGCCAATTGTTTTTTAGAAAGTTCTCCTACAAATTGACTTACACCACTCAAATTTCTGCTAGATCCGCCACTTGTTGGCATCATTTCATATGTGCAACGACTTAGGATCATGTGTTCATTTAACCACAGAAATTATGATACTTCTTGAACTTGACAAGTATATGCGTACTTAGCAAGTGTTAAATTTGTTAGGTAATTCAAACCATGTGCCTTCTTGTTCGAGAGGAAGGCCAAAATTTTTCATATCTGAAGAACAAATAAAAGCTTTATGAAGTATTTGAGCTTGCCCACAATGTCGTTGTTGTGATTATTAGCAGCCATGTTTAATTGTGTTCGTGCGAGCACTTAGCGCAATTAGCAGATCAAACTTGGCGCAGGACATTCTCTGCGGGGCATGCATTTGATTGACATTTGGCTTCTTTCGCTTGATAAGATTTTCTCACCCTTGACGAGATTTTCTCATCAGGATGAGAAATGTTGGACGTAATGGGGTATTCCAAATCATGATGATATTTTGGTAACTTGGTAAAGTTCAACCAATCTTGATGAAATATATCAGATCTTGATGAGATTTCCATTTTTGTCCACTTTGGCACCCCATATTAGTCGCCCACTTTTTTTTGACTAACTCTAGATCCGCCACTGCTAATATAATAGAGACTTTTTCCAGATTAAGAAATTGTGAAAAATTTTTGATTTTTTTTCCGATTTTTTTCTTTACAGTGACTTTAATAAGCTAGTAGGAACACGTTGTGAAAAATGTCTTGATTATTGATTTCTACGGAACAAATAATGACGCCTCGTTTAACGAGTCGTTGCTTGCTGTTAAAGAAAATGAGGGACATTTATGTTTTTTCCTTCATCGTTCGAAGCAGTTTCAAATAAAAGAAGATTGACAGGAAAAGAAAGAAAACGCTTAATCTTTTCTCAATTTATTCTGGTTACAAATACTTTTCCATGTTTTTCCACGTTTTGAAGTTTCTTTTCCAATCCAAAGATATTATTGGCTAATGTGATTTTATGTATATTTATCAGATATCCTCACATACACTTTGATTAAACAATTTCGAAATGAAATTAAATCAAAATTGAGTAGGATAATGGTAATGCATAACATATTGGCAATTCACTATAGCGTATATTAATGCTATCCATGTTTAAAATATATACTGGTATTACTCCTCCTCTCACCCCTCTCCCAACCTCCCAGATTTGGCAGTTTCAAATCGGTTACCGTCGGATTAGGTATCAATATTTTAAAAATATGGCGGAAGGAAAGTTGGGAGATCAACATAGGGTTTTTGGTTAGATTTTTATGATCTCAGCCTGCAATGTTATGTTGCCATTTTTAAGTTTTTGACTTACATAATGCATATATAGAAGTAAGAGTTATGCGATGTTTAAGTTGTGTGTGATGTGGTGTCATTAAGCTGTTTTCAGAGACTATATTATGCTAAAAACTGAACTGGCGGGTTTTGCACAGCAGCTTTCCACCAGAGCAGCAGCTTTCCAGAAGCTTTCTACCAGAGCAGCCAGCAGCCAGAAAGTTTGCTTTTTTGTAGGAGATTTTTAGGATTATTAACTTGTCTTTATCTCCCCCACAGTGATAAGTATATATATAAGAATTTAATGGAATGGGTGTGGATTATCAATAAAAACAAAGTGTCTTCCTCCATGCCCAGTAGTTTTTTGTGTATGACAATTGTTTGCCAATCCAAATATTTTTGTCATTCTTTAAAAGGAAAGTAAAAGAGTAAACAAGTCATCTGCCGGACACCAAAGGTTAAGAATAAACAAAGAAACTGCCGGACACCCCTAGATACAGCCAATAAACAAGTCACTATTTTATTGCTAATTTAAGGGGCTGGCGACAAAAAAACACAGATTTCACAGATTTTGTCTGTTAAGAAGGTTGAACCCACCTCCTACACCCTTCACAGATTTTTTTTGTAATCAAAAATATAATTTTGTCAACCTCCTTCCAAATTCATTTATATAATAAAGGAAGGATATATTATTGACCTCAACAACTTCAGTATCCAATAAATGAAAAAGAAAACCTAATTCACGTTCAATATAATGTAAGATATGAAATATGAAGAAATGAATGAACAACCGGAGATGTCTATTCTCGACATGCGAAATCTTTTCTTGACATAAATTTTGAGATAAAACATGGAACCGTAGAATAACAAAGTAGATATATAAAAACCACATGGCATAATAGTCCCAAAGGAAACACAAGATGATATTTCTTTTCTTTACTGCTAATTAGCCTTGAAGGTAATTGTAACATTTTCGTAACTATTACATCACAATGCAAACAAACTCTGATAATCAGCTGGTTATTAAACATGTTGAGCATATAACTCTTAGACTGGAGAACAGAAAATGCCCCTATATGGTAATCTGCTTTCAAAATGGGGATTTAAAAGTCATGGTTTTAAGTCCCATGGCCAATCTTACCAATCCAGTTAGTAAACAAGATGTGGCGATAACAGCATGCGTAAATGTCAACAACTTCATTTTGTTTTTGTTTTTGTATTTGTTTAAAGGGGTTTCAGACTCCTCTTGAATATACCCCCAATTATTAAGTGATATTTAAAGTTTAAACTATTGGGTCAACATTACTTGTAAGCTTCTATTTTAAATGTTTTTAAATTTTTTTCTTTGATTAATCGTTTCAATTGTAATGTGTCGAGAATAGAAGCCTATCAGGAATATATGCCCTTACCTTAACATTAAAAATAGTGCCATTCTTGTTATTGTCTCTAGGTCACTAGCTCTAAAGCGTAGTTACTTCTGGATCCGGTAGTTCAAAATCGGAAAGTAACTTCCCGATCAGGTAGTGAAAAATGAAAAAAACAATTCTGCACTTTTTGATTTAATTTTGTGCATTTTCTTAAGTCGATAGTTCAATTCAGTGTCAAAAAGTGACCTTGCTCACCAAAATTTCTTTTTGAAAAGAAAAGTGATTTTAAGGGTTACCGTATCCTTAAAGAAGAAAAGTTCAAAAAGTCCATTATAAAAGTTGAATTCTACAAAACCCGAATTGCTGATGTAATTCACGTTTTTGCCGACGTGAGTTTGATTTACTTGGATTCAGCAACGTGGAAACATTTGAATTAGAATTGTTATTTTATTTTATTATGTTATTTGGCTTCTTGTTTATTTTATCAGTTTTACTAAAATGTAATAATGATGTTAGCAAAATATCACCTACATTTCTTCACCAATATCCATTTCAAAGATAAAGGTTGCTTACATAATGATTATGGAAGCTCTTAAAAGGAATTGTTTCTTTATTCTCTGGTTATTTTGACAACGATCAGCTAATGATGCGGAAATCAATCTGCTTGCTATCGCATTTAATTCTTTATTTATATCTAAACCTAGCATACAAAGTTACATTGCTTTTAATTTTCGATTTTGCGGTAAATTTGAGCTATTTCGTTAGCTGCTTCAAAAAATCCGTAGATTTGGACAAAGAGAACATGAAAAAAAGACGAAGAACACAGACCATTGGAAAAGATTCTTTGCTACGCAGATATCCAAAAAGAAAGATGCTTTTAAAGGATTTCTTTGCTTTCGCGGAAATCGAAAAAGTAAAAGACTAAGTAAGAGTTGGATAACCATCCATAGCAATAAACAGGCATTTAACCATCCTGTTGCAACGGAGAATTTTTCTCAAAGTTTCTTTACGAGGGGTCTAGAAATAAATACTCAAATCCTATTATTGGTTTTGTACATTAGTTCAGTATTAGTTCAGTGATACACCAAACATTAATATGTGTAATATATATTTTTAACTATTATAATAAAAACGTATGACTTGAAGATTAGTTAAAACAGGCGTGCTCAAACTATCTCGTTTGGTAACATGGACTTTTTTCATGCATTTAACTAATCTAATGGTGAAGTCGCAATGGTGGTTTTAAAACACTTGTGAATTTAACTACCAAAGTCATGCCACATTAGTTATGATGTAGGCATTTAACTAATCTGAAATTTAATTAATCTTCAGTGTGACTTCGGCTAGTAATATGTAAGAAGCACATTTTAAACAAAGTTTTCTGCAATAGGCTGGAGTGACATTTCAAATGGCATTTGCATGTGATTCGACGACAACTTATCTGTTCTTGCATTACAACGAGATGAGATCAATTCTGACTGGTTCATCATCTAAGACTAAAGTAAAGTTAATTATTCAATAAAATTTATCTTTCATTTTGCTTTCTTAAAGTGGCTACTGTCTGATACATTCTTCTGTTGTAGGTTGGTTGGCAAGAAACAACAAACTTTTTGAATGTCACCTATTTTAATCATGAGTTCAGCAATGATCCTCTTAGACTTATTTCTGATTCAAATGTGGGAACACCTGGAAGATGGATTTATAAAATCTCTGACACTGGTGAGGTTGCATTTAATACTTCTCAATTTCAGTTAAAATTGTGTATTATGTGATAAAATGTAATTTTTATTTTTGTTGAATGATGGAAACGATTTTGAAGTGGTTAACTTAATGTTTTCTGTAGGTAATTTTCCAAAGATGATTAGGATACCTACAATAACTGCAAGTACAAATGAGTTGCTGTTCAAATGTATGATTTACCCAGAAAATCCAACCAATGAAAGTAATGTTTTCCAAGTTACTTGGCTTGATTCATCATTCCGAAATCTCTCAACAGAAATTTTGACTTCTGGTAAAAATTACTCCCTTTTCAACCTCCGCGAAGCCGATTCAAATCAAACCTTTTGCTTTGGATCAAATGTAAGTTACAGGACATAAATGCTTTAACGGCATTGTATCTTTCATTTTGTTTTGTTATTCTTATGCATTTTGAAAAGATTTCATCATTTTTCGAATTATAAACAAAAACTTCTTTGAACAATTCTAAATACGATATCTAACTGATTTTACCAGGAGGCACATGTCTCCTGTTTTAGATGTCTTTTTGCCAGATAAAGATGTCTTTCAAATGTTTTTTCTTCGATTCACAAGGACCTCTCAAGCCCCATTGAAATTGGACTTCATTCAGACATCAAAAAAACGCAAACTTATCCTGTTTTATCTATTGTTCTATGCAGATTACAAAAATATTAAAATATTAATTTAAACACAAATTAAAGCAAGATTCCATTTTTATCAAATTTGGCCCCCTGACTACATTGAAAGAAAAAAGCTAGTGAGCATGTGTAACTCACCTGAAATGGAAAATTTAATTTGTCATAATTATACACACAAAACCCAAGAAATCAGAGAAAACTAACATTATCTTCAGTACTTCAAGTACTTAAAACTAATACATCACGCTGTTTCATATTCTCTTAAGACGTCTTTTGGTGTTACATCAGGAGACCAGTAGAAGACAGCCTTAAGATGTCTTTATTGGTTTCCAAAAGATGTCTTACGTTCACTGGGTCTAATTGATTCTATTTTGATTTTGTAGTTGACATGTAGAGTTCGATCGTGGTATCAAGGAGTGAACGAAATAAGCAACAACGTAGATAGTGAACCATTTTTTGTTGGTATTAAGGTTTGTTTGTTTTACTGGGTTGCTTTTTGTTTTTCCTGGATTTAATATTTTTAAACACTGCTAAATTTGGACACACACTTTGCAGAAAACATAGGAAATTCGACAAATTTAAAGAAATTTCTTCTTGTACTACCACTCAATTTTCTTTCATAGAATTTTTGGGGTTTTTTTATGTCATTTCAGATCACACCAAACAAAATTTCGCTAATTGAAGGGAAGGAACCAGGTGCCATTTCCTTCACGCCAACTGTACCCTTAGTCTGTAGAGATAATAGCACACAATGCTGGGTTGTAGTAATATTTCAGACTATTACTGGTGGGAGGTCCTCTGATGTGCTATCAACTAAATGTAACTTGGAATTCAGTCCAAACAAAAATGAAACTCAAGAGATTATGTTAATAGCCACAGAAGATTTTATTGAGGATGGAACGAATAATGTTATAATTGAAATGATTTCTGAAGCTCACAACATGATTGGCTGGGGTTGTTACACTCCTCAACATATCCAGGTAAATTAACTGTGTATTTCCGAAGTTTTTTGTTTCTTTGCTAAAATATGTATTAAATAATTTCTAGTCTCACTGCTATGCTCTTGGTAAAGCTGTGTTATCAAGTCAATACACAGAAGAGTATATTATTTGCTCTGTTGCTCTGCATTATTGTGTGTTGTCAACAGAATTAAAGAATTTTTTCTCATTATAATAATTTTCAGGAATTTATTCTGTCCAAACTATTCTTACATGATTTAGGTTACCACACAAAGTGTTTCCAATGGTTACTGCTCAATAAGTGGTGATCCTTATGTTTCAACTTTTGATGGGGCTTGGTATGCATTTTTTGCAATTGGAGATTTTGTTGTCATGGAGAGCATTGTAAAAAATACCAAGGTAATTTTCATTTATATGTGTACAGGTACATGAACTTTTCTAAACAGGATAATAGTTTGTAATGTACGCATTATGTATTAGTATGCCCATGTTTACAAAAGATATCCCACTAGCGACAGCAGCATAAGCGTAATAAAAATGGGTGTCAACATAACAAAATAAAAGATGTTAAATTTTTGTGATATTCTTAAGCTTTATGCTTTTGTTTATAACAAATATTTCAAGTGTGATCCAGACAACACAAGGAACATATAAAAACTTAAACAAACTAGTAAAACATTAATTGCCCATGTTTAAAAAAGGTATCCGACTAGCGACATAAGCATAAAGGTAATAAAAATGGATGTTGAACAAAATTTTGTTGATAATCTTAAGCTTTATGCTTTTGTTTACAACACATATTTCAAGTGTGATCCAGACAACACAAGGAACATATGAAAACGTAAAGGAAACATTAATTCTTAAAACAATTTGTATAGATCACATCTTACGCTTATGTTTATGTTTATGCATAACATGCAAAGTAGTATTTTATAAGCAGCTATTTATAAGAGGTATTCTGTTAAAAAAAAATTGGGATAGTGAAAATAAAGAATGTCCTTCTCCTTGCAGCAATATTTTTGTAAAACATTTATTTCATAGGTACACATACGAACCTTTGATTGTGAACAAACTGTCACTTGTGTTTGTGGCATTACAGTGCAAGAAGATGAAGAACTTGTGAAACTCAGCATCTGCAATGGTTTGTCACTTCATAACAGAAATCTAAAACTTCTTCACAGAAAAAATGAGAAGCATTACCAGGTTTGTTTGTTTGTTTGAATAATAATAATGACTAGAAATTATTTCTATTTATTGTTCTTAATAATTCAATATTTTTACTTTTTGAAGATAACCATGCCTTCTGGTTTGAAAATTGAATTCAAAATTCAGCGAAGATGGAACCGTCGGGATTTTGCAAATGTATATATGACTGTACCATCGATCTACTACGGTTCAACTATTGGACTTTGCGGTACTCTCGATGGAATGTCTGAAAATGAATTATTAGGAAGGGATGCTGTTGTGTATCACAGCTCATATCCAGCCGATATAGGATTCATTAGAAGCTGGAAGTAAGTTCTATAATTGAATTGAATTGTATACTTACGTTCGAAGTTTTGGTTGCTTTATTTTGGGAAGCAACATTTTTAGGAATGTAAGAATTATTTTGAAAACGTAAAAAAGGAGAAGAAAACCGTTCATCATTGTTATTAAAGTTTGTGAAGTAAACTGCTTGTTTTTTCTTTTTTTCAAAAAAGTGGTCTCAAAAATGGCGTAAGACGGTTCTGAGAACTGAAGGTTTAGAAGGTCTTAAATTTTATGAAGTTTTCAAGATTTTGGTTTGCTTTAAAAGGAAGAGTTCTGAATTTATATTTGTTGTGTTACCGGTTGTAAGGTAAACACTGCACAGCTTCTGTATCTCTTACTAATTGGTTTGTATTTGTTCATTTTTGGATTCTTTGGAGCAAACAAAATCCATTACAATCGTCTGTTGGAAGTTATGTGAATTTTGTCAATAATAGGACTTCATTTGAATAGAAACGAAAGAGTACAATGGTAGCTATTAGTAGTAAATAGAATAACAATTTAACTCCTGCAAAAAAAATCAAAAAATCCTAGAATAATTCTAGAGGCATAGACTCATTTTATTCAATTTAGGTTTGTCACGGTTGATTAAAATACTCTCCGTTAAATTGAATTTGAAATCAACAGGTTCACTACACATGAATTGGAAAATCGGCAAAAGATGGAGCATGGTTACAGTATAGCAGAAATGGCACTAGGCTGTAAAACATTTGCAGCCTTTCTTTTACCAGTCAAGCTCACTAGCTCTTACTTTGAGGTGGCACTTGGATTTACCATAATAGGTAGCATTGCAGCTACCACGCGTAAACTTGTAAACAATACCAGAACTCAATAATTTAGGCACCTTATCTTTGAAATGAAAAAAAATTGGAAATTCTCAATCATGATCTAAAAATTATACGTAAATTATAAGATGTCACCACTTGACATCTTCTAATTTCCAGGTTAATTTGAAGGTTTTTCATATATTGATGAAAATGAAAACGAAAATAGAACGAAAATGTCATCACAGCTTTTATATGTAATAGACAGAATGTATTGGGCTACATGCATGCAGGAATCCTTCTGTCCTATTTTGGCATCTAGCCTTCTTTATGACTATGATTAAAACGAATGTTTCTGATCTAATTAATGTCTGTTTTCAGGGTTACAAACGAAAGTCTTTTCGTAACAAATACCTCCAAGAAAGAATGTTCAAAGTCCACCATTGAAACTCAACAGTTCTGTGATTGTCACTTACAACAATGTAACATCAACAGTTTTGTGTCTCGTCCTTTGTTAAACAATGGTAGAGAAACAAAAGCAGTTATTTCTGATGGTAAGATTATTATCACTGCTGATTTCAAATAGTTTTCTTGGAATTTGCTTTTTCTTTTGAAATGTCTTCTTGGGATGTTGTTATATGCTTGTATAAGTTCTTCTGGCACTTAGAGTTGTTTTCAAGCTGTTCTTTTACCATTCTATTCTGTTAGTAGAAAATTGGCTAAGAAGTAACAGTTAGTTCTAAAATGTTCCCTCTATTTTTAGAATTTTGTTTGCATCCTCTTCAAAGTTCTAGAACTCCTGTTCTATATTTTGCACCCGCAGCTGATTCAGCTGTTAACGATCCACTGGATTTCATTGTTATTCCCTATCAAGAAACTGAAGCTGATTTAGCTGTTTATGATCCTCCACCAATGCCAATATTCATACCAACTTGGCCAACTGCAACTGGAATAACAAGGAATGAATCTTATAGATTGTGCATGGAAAGCATCACAAATTCAACCTCTGGAAAAGCTTGTTCTGCAACACTTGGAAGTAACTTTAGTATAAGTACTTTTATGGATGAATGTATGTCGGATATATTGGTAAGTTTCTGTACAAATGTTCTTCCTGGTTTCATCTTTACTATCTTACTTTATTTGACACTTCCGTTGCCGCCCATCAGTATTAGGTTGCACCAGAAATTTTGGGCAACTATGAGTTTATTCACTAAAGTTTATTCAGCAAAAATTTCAAGTAAATTTCATTCCTATTTTTGATTCCATTTACAAATTAATAAGCTAAAACTGTTAAAAATGTTTTTCTGGTTCCACATATATAAGTGATCTAATATTTAAGAACACAAATTTTTATGCCATTATGTTTTTACCCAGGAACCTTTTTAATAGCTTTTTAATTTTAATATTCTCCTATTCATAGTTCTCCAATTTTGTATATACCATGATATAAAACCATGCTTAAGGCATTCCATTTCATATTTATTTTTGTTTAAACTAAATGTGATTTTCTAATCTAAAATAAAAAGGGAATCATATAAAGTGCACAATCATCATGACAACAGTAAAAATGTTGCCAAAATAAATAACAAATGTCTTTTCCATTGATTTTTCCATTGATTGTTAACCAAGTTAATTTGAATGTCAAGCAGACATTTTGTACATGGTCGGTTTAAACATAAGTATGAGTCAGGCAATCAATTTAATATTATTAAGTGGTGGTTGGCGGTGTGTAGGGTGTGGGAGAGGGGAGCTCACAATTCATTAATTCCAACCGTTTCACTCCAAAAATATGTTTCCGTTAATCAACAGAAACATGGCAATAACTCTTCTTGAGAACCTCCAGAAAAAACACTTTTACAAATGTCTTCTTCCCCCTGAAAAACAACAATTCTCGCAACTGTGAAACCATTTTATCAAAGTAAGTAAATCAATAATATTATAAACTGGTTCACTTTACTTTCTTACTTTTCGTTTCGTTAATAATAAATATGTAATATTTCGTATTTTAATACAATTATTTAATTCATTGAAGTGAAGCTATCGAAGCTATCAAACAACCTAGTCTTTGTGCTCTCTCTGTTATTGTTTGACCTAAATTACCTTGAATCATTTCCCGGGTTGAATATTTAAGGTTATAAGGCCTGACAGACAAACAAACAAATTATTATTATTTAGGGATTTAGGGAATAGTCATTTCAAATTAACGTCTGCCTATCTTAGGTAACAGATACTTTAAATTTCATCAGAACGGCTATTGACACTATGCAGAGTTCCTGTGAGAACGTGATTTTAAGTAATGTTGAAGACTACTGGGTAACAGATGGAAATGGAACTGTAACACCTCCAGCTATCATTGAAAATCTTTGTCAAAATGATTGTAACGATCAAGGTACTTGTGTGAATCGGACTTGCTTGTGTGATGATGGTTTCATAGGAGTTGATTGTTCTGTTGAATCAGGTAAAAATAATATTCATTTTGTTTCATCAAAAATATTATCAAAGTCTTTAAAAGACAAACTGTTTTGTTTACAGGTCAAATTCCAACACTGCCATCACAATATACAATATGTGATATGAGGAATGCAGACTGTGCTAATGTTTACATTAACGGTGATGGACTTGTTGATTCTTCCAATGCTTCTTGCAGAATAACATTGCTGAAGCCAAAGGTAGGTTGTACTGAAAGAGAATGACTGTTACCATTATGTCTCATTTCTTTGTTGTTTGTATGATTTTTACTGATGTTATCTCTTTAAAATCCTTTTCGTTGGGATACTAGTGTTGGTGTAATGCATATTCTGTTTTGATTATTTGTCTCCATGTTACTTTTTGATAATTTAGTTGAATGATGTGAGCACACTTGAAGTCACCAACGAAACTTCATTTTCTGAAGTAGTTATTATTAGCTCATCTCTTGCTATATGTCAGATAGCAACATTGCCTGTGGTAGTTTTTCGTACTTCAAACTCAACACTTGGTATCCCTGTTGGCGGTTATCAAATTGAGCTTACGAATGATGGCAAAGAGTTCAGTTCAAATTCTTCTGTTTTCATTGCTTATGATTCAAGATGCATGAACTGTGATGAACAATCGAGAAACTGTTCTACTAAAGTAAGATTAATATTTTCTCTTCTGAACGTAGTTTATTCATGTTAAGTAATGTTATTCGATTATGTTTGAATAATTATTTTGTCATTATCCCAGATCTCTGAAAAAAATCCTTGAAATCCGTTTAATTGGACCAATAAATTTCTTCTCAAAAGAAAATTAAAATTTGGCTCAGTTTTTATTTTCATTTATAATTCTTTATTATAGTTTATTATTATGTTGTTTTAATGTTTGTTTTCTTGTTTCTGTTGTAATTTTAACTGGATTTTGCAATAATTGAAGAGATTTTGAAAAAGTTGCAGAAGTCAAGGACATTTTTTCACTATGTTTTAAAATGGTGTTGTTACTTGAGTTACGACTGGCTACTTCGAAAGAAACATGTAGGATAGATAGCGTTTGCATTTCTATCATTCAAATTTCTATTTTTTAGAGTAATATCGCTTGTCTGATAGACAATTTTTGCTATGATTTTGGCGAGGAAAATCCTGACAATCCTGAGGAACACTGTAATGCAACTATAAGTTCAACAACATTTGTGATGAAAAGTGATGGTGAGTAAAATTGTTGAACGACTTGGGTAATGATAACATTAATTAATTTTGGTTATTATTATTATTAAGGTTTACCCAGGATAGCCTCTTTAGTTCTGATAGAACTGTTATCAATGAGGGTCCTGCGTAGGAGGCCCTAAAGCATTTAAGGCCCCCATTTAAGCTACGAAAGTCACAGGAATGCCTCAACCGCTCAATCAGACAAACCCCTTAAATATCAATCCCTGAGCTCAGTGGATCGATTCACACTGTTATAGTCACTGGCATGACTCAGCCGAGATTTGAACCCTGGCCTCCCACACTGGAGGCGAGCACTCTTCAACAAGGCCACCATTTCTGCATGAATTGGATAGTTCTATCTAATTTGAACTGAATAAAGAGAACAGCTACTTTTAGACCATACATTTATATCTGTTTACTGTTACCAAGCAGTAAGAGCTCTCTCGCAACAAGAGAGCAACAGACAGCCTCTCAACAGAAAATACAATACGTTAAGCTATTTATTGGTCAGTAAGAGAATTTGTTTATTTGGATTACTTTATATATGTCCAAATTAAATTTGTAAGGTTCAACAAAAACATTTGCATGAATGCTGCATTTTTTATTTGTGAGACTGACTAAAGAATTGTGGTTGGTGTTTGGATTGTGGTGATGATCATCCTGCTTGCCTTTTAATTCGAAATCCTAAAAGACATCAGACATACGAGAGATATTTTGATAAGGCCAAAGGACACAATATTTGAAAATCAGCGCTAGTTATATGCCACAAAATCAAATCTTGAAAATAATGGAAATGCAGAGCCAAAACACATACTTCAACTTAATAAGTCTATCATACATTTCATGACCTAATAAAGATGGTTGGGGCTATACAATGAGATTAATAATACTATAAATGTATTAATCTAGTCATGTTTTCCCTAAAACACACTACTACAAAATGTTGTCATCGCGAATTTTGCAAAATGAAGTACGGATGATTGTTTTGTCTAATCACATCTTAACTTGAAATTACACCTGACGTCGACATTACTAATTCAAGGTTTTTCTTTTGAAATCAATTGGAGCATGAAATCAACAAAATTAAATTTCAAACGTTTCTGAGATTTGATAAACAAATTGATTCACATGTGATTAACTAATAGGCACATTAATATTCTGGTGATTTTGGGGTAAATCACTAATCGGTTTTTAAAAAAATTGGGTTGATTTAAAAATTTTGTTTAAAACCTTGCCTTGAGTTATCCCCAATCACCCTCAAAAACATGTGATTACTAGTACAAAAGATGCCTTTTGAATTTTAAGTTAATAGAATGCTGAGCATATTTTTCTTCTTTGAAAGACAGAAATGGTACATGAGAAAGTACCTGTACTTTTTTTAATAGTCAATGGTAATTGGGGCTCCTGGAGTGATGCTGTTGGTGAATCGTGCTCTGTTACTTGTGGTGGTGGTTTTATCAATCAAGAACGTTCTTGTGATGATCCATCTCCCACTGGTGATGGTGCTGATTGTGTTGGGGATTCAAGCAAAACTTCCGTTTGTGAAACTTCGCCATGCTCAGGTAGTTTGTTGTTATGCATGTTTAGTATAAAATTGTGAATTTTTAAAGGTTTTTCAGATTTCATTAGGACTGTTAGATCTTTAAAGACTATGGCTTTTAGTGAGTTAGGGCGAGTTATGCAGAATCAAATTTAAGTTGGTTTAACTTTTGATAAACTTTTAAGTTCTTAAAATCAATTACACTTTTTATAAAAATAAGTTAAAAACAAAGTTAAGGCAAAAATATTTTCCAATCTTAAGAACAAAAATAAGTCAAAAGCTCCAGGTTTGGAAGTACTAGGATCAATTCGAAATCACATCTTTTCTTTGAAACTAAATCGGACATTTTAATTTTATCGGATGCCTGATAATAGGTTCAATGTCAGTTACGATTATTTATTTGAATAGGAAAGTGCATGATAATTTTAATAAATTTAATTATTTGTTTGTGGTGAATTGTGTATTTGTTTTATCATTCACTAATTTTTCTCTCTTTTTTTATTGTTCAATTTTCTCACTATGTTTTTAGTTTATTATGATACTATTTGGTAAATAAATACTTGCAGATATCTCCAGAACAGTTTCAACATTTTTTTACTTTCTTTGTTAAGTGGCTTCAAGTGATTTTTTATTTATTTATTTATTTATTTTATTTTATTTTGTATATTACAGTTGATGGTGGCTGGAGTCCTTGGGTTGGTATTTCTGGAGAAGTGTGCTCTACAACATGCGATATAGGTCTAATTAAGCAAGCCCGGATATGTAATAGTCCTAGACCTTCTGGAGGTGGTGCTAATTGTGAAAGATCATTTGAAATACGCTATGTAGAATGTAATATACAACCTTGTCCTGGTAAGTTAGACAGATTATAAAATAAGTCTGTTCCTTCTTTATTTCATTGAAACAAACAAGTTTGAAATTTATGAAAAATACAAATGAAAAACAGGGTAATTAAATATTCTCCTCTCGATTGAGAAGGGCTCTCTATCAAACGTGGCCACTCATTTGAGGAAATATGGTACGTTAACTGATGTGAGACTTCTCACTTACCCTTGGAAATTGAAGTTAAATTGGATTGGATATTTGACTATGTAAATTGGTTAGTTTATTGGTTATTTTACCATTCAACACTCCTCCACCTTTCACCAACAAACTTCCTTCTTTTGGTTCAACCGTATAAGTCAATCTGTCATACTGTAATAATGAAAACCTCAATCCAACAAAACTTAATTTATTTCATATCAGTGAATGGTCAGTGGAGTAGCTGGGTTGATGCTGCATGTACAGCAACTTGCGGTAGTGGTGTCATAAATCAAGAGCGTTTTTGTGACGATCCAACTCCTGTAGGTGGCGGTTTAAATTGTCCGGGTGAATCATTGCAAACTTTTGCGTGTGAAAATACAATATGCCCAGGTATGTTGTTGAAACTGGGTGTTAGTAGGCATTGCTTACAAAATGTAACAAATATATTATTCTTTCTAATTTTATAACAGTCTTACATATTCCTCAATAGTGAATGGTGGTTGGTCTTCATGGACAGATCCTGATGGTGCCACATGTTCTGTCACTTGTGGTCAAGGTACTATCATCAGTCAAGTACGTTATTGTAATGATCCCAGACCGGTGGGTGGCGGTGAAACTTGTGCGGGTGAGGCAACAATACATGTTCCATGTGAGGTACCTCAAATATGTTTAGGTAAGTGTGCAAATGTTTTCTTATTCTTAATTACCAACATGTTTTGGAAGAGTAGAAACTAAACTACATTAATCAAATGTCATTCGATTTTCATCGGTAGTTTGTTTATCAAAAGGATGAAAACTGATGTTTGATAAAATATACTAAATACTATAACAAATATAATAATAATACTAATATAATATTTATTTGTTTCTGAAGAATCGGTGTATGAGGATTGGAGTGATTGGTCAGAGTGTTCAGGTACATGTGCCAATAGTACCAGATCACGGGTAAAAGTTTGTCAACTAAACTGTGACAAACCATTGATTGAGAGTGAAAGTTGCGATGCAGATTGTTATTTGCCCGAATGTCCTGGTATGTAGACTGTTTGATTATTTAATTTGTCTTGGTGTTCCTTTGTTTTATCTTTAACTTAGAGATACTGTGTAAAGGCGAACTGTGAATGAGCATTCTCATGGATCGCAAGGTTTTGAATGGGAAATTTTACATTTCAGAACTAGGTTTGTTGAACTGCAACTTTGAAGAACCTTGTGGTTGGCTCACTGATTCAGATAATTGGAAGATTGGAGTTGTAACCCCTTCGCCTAGTACTGGCCCTGTCGTGGATCACACATTTAATAGAGATGGTAATTGAGGTTTTACTTGTTATTTAACATGTTATTCAGATCATGTCATATAATACAAAAACGTCCAGCTGTAATTTCCAACATACAGAGTGCATACTGTTTACAAATAAAGTACCTAATAAAATCTCTGCATGTAAAGTATTTTTGTTATTATTACAAGATTGGTAAAATAGCTCAATGATGGTTATGTTTTCATTGCGCTTACCGAATGAATTCTTTAACGGTTTTCAGACCTATTCAGAACCCTTTCTTAACTTTCTTGCATCTGTTGAAGAAATTGCGAATGTGAATTGTATCATTTCGGGGTTACTTTGGTGATTGACTTTTCCTATCAAATTTCTTTTATAGGGTGTGGTCATTTCTTGTACATTGAAGCTTCGCTCATGAACCCAGGAGACACAGCCCATTATGCTTCAAGCATGATAGCTCCTAATTTGTGGTGTCTTTCTTTCTCTGTATCCATGCATTCAAGTATACCAGCTCACATGGGTTCTCTCTCTGTTGATTATTGGGAAGAAGGATTAGGTTTGAAGAATTTATGGTACCATACAGGAATTTTGAATGATGCCAATACAGAGTGGAAGGCTGTTAGTGTGGACATTTATACTGAAACAGAAACTTTTGTAAGTTAATTTAAGTATCCTAGTGGACATTAAAGCTCAACGCTAAAATGCTTTGGATCAAAAAATACTGGATGCTTGTGTTATGTAAAGAAATGTTAATGATGAAAAATATATCAAGTCACATCATAGACTAAAGGGCCAAATCTTATTTCAGATTGTGTTTGGAGCAACTCGTGGAAGTACTTTTAACTCAGATATTGCTATTGACGACATCAAACTCACCGAAGGCTCGTGTGAAGGCCCAGGTAAGTTTGCATGCGAGTAATCTGAAGTTTTATTATCTTCAAACCAGTGGTATGTGGACAGTAGCCTGACGAACACTTGTTGGGAGTGTGTCCTCAGGGAAGTGTCCACCGGGGTACAATCCTAGAACCTGAAACAGACAGATGACATTGTTGCTGTTCTTCTGAAATGCAAAAAACATTCATTTAACTTGATCAGTTCAGTTTGCAGTTAATCAGTTGATTGGTTTACTTGTGTCTTGGCGCGAACTCAGTATTTTACAACCAAGAACTGAACTTTGGTCATATATATGAATTGTTCTTTTATTAATCTGCATTACCACCCAATTTGATAACAAAAAATTCTGAATTTAGTGGATGGTAATTGGGAATACTGGGGAGAATGGCAAGAATGCTCACAGTCGTGTGGGGAAGGTATGAGCCGACGCTTACGAAACTGCACGTCTCCGGCACCAGCTAACGGGGGAAAAGATTGCGAAGGTCCATCAATTGATGAACGTAGTTGTGGTGGCCAACCATGTCCTAGTAAGTAAAATGGTCCTTTAGCAAAGTGTTCTTGAATCATTTTTGATTCTTCGGTGATATCTCCAGATCGTTCTTATTATCCATATCCCGAGATTTGAGTAAACGCGGATTTTTTAGTTGATGGTGGTTTGAGCGAATGGACAATTTGGACATCATGTACGTTACCATGTGGTTCTGGTGTTAGCTTTCGTTTACGCGAATGTGTTTTACCGCCTCCAAGTTTCGGGGGAAATTTATGCATACTCCAGGATGGGTCACTTGGATTGGAAGATTCTGAATCACAGGCTTGCAACACACAAGAATGCACTGGTAATACGTTTTGCAGATTTGCATTTTTTATAGCTCATTTATTTAAAATCTCTCATTAATTTGATATCAAGTTGGTCATAACTTAAAAGGTTTCCATCTATATCAAAGTGAAAGGTACTATATTCATTGTTTGTTCCTTCAAATCCCACCAATTAGTCATAACAATGACATACAGAGACTTTAGAAAAGGCCAGCTAGTTTGACCCTTACTTCGCAGATCAGGACAATAGTGACAGTATATCAATTCATTCAGAAATATTGCATTGATAATTCTATAACTAAATGCAAACAAAACTCACGACTGTGATAATAATTTAGTTAGTCTCTTAAGGCTGAATTACACGATCCGTTTAATTGGACCAATTAGCTTTTCCAAAAAATTTATCGTGTAAACAGCAAAGATGTACGTTTTTTTCTGAAGTTGTACATCTTCAAAATTGAACACGTTCAACTTTCTCCAACTAAACGGATGGAAAATTCTATTCAAATTTGTAGACAAATCTGTTTTCCTTTTGTTTTCACCTTGCGCACGTTTGGAAACCTCACAAAAATGCAGAAAAACGAAGAAAAAAACAACAATAACGGTTAAAGCTCATTTTTCTTTTCATTTTCTTGACATTTATTTCTTGAATCACTTCAGAGCCAGTGTATGGCGTGTGGTCAGAATGGGGCGCATGTTCAACCACGTGCGACTCTGGCGCACATAGCAGAACCCGCACATGTTTAGCAGGTGATTGCGCCGAACTTGAAGAAACAAGCAGTTGTTTAATTGAGTTTTGTCCAGGTGATTGTTTTTCTGTTCTATATCAGCGATTTTTGTTTGTTCTTGTCGTTTATTCATTGTCGACGGATGTGTCATCGTACAGACATTCTGAGATGATCTCCTTGTTTTCTGTTTATCTGTAGCGATTACTGGTGTTGCCAACGCTCAAAATATTGCTGGTAGTGTGTTATTTAACTATCGAGACACGGAAAACCCGGATACGAATGTAACAGGTAAAGTTCATCCACATTAAAGAAAGAAAAATTATTGCAACTGAATACATTTTCAAAGACACTACAGTAGCATCTCTGTAATTCGAGCACCCAATCACCCGTACTAATAGCTGGATTTATCGAGTTCTCGAATTCACATGTGAAGTAACCATTTAAATTACTTAAGAGGTTTGAACGTAAAATGGTTTGACAGTAAACACTTTTTTCTGAACGAAATCCACTGGAACATATATTAGGGAAAAAATATTAATGCGTATTCTAATTATTTCCTGTGTCTGTTTAGGAACTTTCTACCAGGCTATTTTTGACATTCAAGCTGCTATTGCTGCCGAGTTTTTAGCACCATCTAACAAAACCAACGAACAAAGGCTAACTGATCTTGAAAATTACTTGAAACTTGCCGCCGAAGGAGGAAGCTACGATTTTGCTCGTTCGCTGGTTGGAAAAAGTTTGTTCACGCATTTGAAGGTTTTGTTTGTTTTGTTTTTTCGCATTTCTTTATTATTGTTGTTGTTGATGTTGGTGATAGTGGTGGTTCTTGGTTGGTTGTTTTTACAAAATAACTTTGAAGAAAGCCACACGTATTAATACACCATTTTCCACTTAACGATTTTTAAATGTAACAAAATTACACGAAAACTTCGACCAACGTTCCTCAATCGTCAAGATACAAGATAAAAATTTACAGAACATTGGAAGAAACAAAGACGCTAATGATATTTTCACGGACATTTTGTGTAAAGTAAACACGGCAATTTCGACCAAGTTCTAAAAATAGTAGTTGGAAACAGGTGTATTGCTTCCTTTCTTATCCATATTCCCTCATTTTAGAAAGTTTTGTCATCAGATGAAGACGTATCAACTAGTTCACATGACCACTTATCATCCTTGCGAATATCTGTCGGTGATGTTCATTGGAACCAAATCATTTCCAGCCAAGGAGATACCACGTTGATATTTGTTATAGACACTACAGGTTCGATGAGCGATGAAATAAATACGGCAAAACAAATAGCAAACGGCATAATTGATGTTACGCGTGACTTTAACGTTGATTACATCCTATCACCGTTCAATGACCCAGGTTAGGAGGTTTTTTTGCTTTCCATTCTCCCAAACTTTATATTTACCGATCTCTTGTTTTGGTACATTGTAACAAATTCGGAAATTTCACCTTAAGATCTCTTAACCTAATTCTACTCTCCTTCAGATGTTGTCGATAAAGTACGATATCTTATTTTTTTACGTACGTGTGGAAATTACAAAGGGATCATTTTTGAAATTTCATTGCCTAATTGGAGAGCGTTTGGAGCGCCAAAATTCAATATTGTTTGATATTTATCGCACTGAATTTTCACTTCCAAGAAGTCTCTTAAATAAATTAAAGTACGTTAAATCGTTTATTGAAATGTCTAAGGGAGAATATTTTTCCACGTGGTTTGTGTTGAGCAAAACTTCCTTTGTGGAACCTTGTTTGTAGACTGATATTAGTTCGCACAAATTGATCAAATTTGAAGGAGGTGGAAACCTTAGCGCAGAAGGTAATGTCTATATGACAATAGTTACCCAGGTTATTTTAAGCAATGATACTGACGCACTGAGCTCAATACACCTTTCCTGAATTTCTGTTTAAACATCGTGTTTTGACCTGGTCAGTACATCCAACCTCCATCACATCATTTCCATGGGTAACTCAATCGCACGTTCTTCTCATTTCAGGCCATGGACCAGTCACATACAAGAGTGACACTGAAAAAAGTGAATTCATTCAAGCTATCGACTCTCTGTTTGCGACTGGTGGTGGTGACTGTCCGGAGCTTGCTTTTCAGGGGATGTTAAATGCTTACGAAAGTCAACCCAAATTGGGAAGCCCGATGTTCGTATTTACCGATGCATCTGCGGCAGATGATAATGAAGCCAACATAGCCAACCTTAAAGCTCTCGCTGATGCACATGGCACTACTATTACTTTTTTCGCCGAGTTTGGTGGATGCTCAGGAAGCGGTGTGGCAGGTATACCAAGCTACAGAGAGATAGCAGACTACACGTCAGGTAAGAAGTATAGGGTGCATAATATTGTAACCATTCTAAGTTTAGCACACTTCTCCCATAAATAGTTGGTACTGATAATTAACTTGATGTAAATGGATATCTTTTACCAGCACTTCTACTAGCTAGCAATGAAATTAGATACAAAATTAGGAGTAACAAAATACCATCTGGATGTTACCTAGTGGGCAAAATCTTCAAAAAGTCTATGAGGGGGAATGTTTTCTATAGGAATGGCAAGCAATATCGCCTGCTTTTTCAATAAAAAAAACACTCCTCCAAAGAGACTTTCTGAAGATTTTGCCCACTGGTTAGGTTTCTTTTATTCCAGAGTATAAATAATGTCTCTAAAACGTGTGGATCAAACGTATTGTTTTATTTGGTGAGGAAGTGACAATAATGAGAAAGCCACAACCATAAAGAGCAGAAAAATATGTTATTTCAAATTCCTTTCTAATGAAAATTCAACACGAATTTTAGGTCAAATATTTCCGCTTGAGAACAATGTGGAGTTACTGAGTTTGACAGATTTCGTATCGAGCAGCTTACGGGTTGATACAACATTGACAAGTGGTGCGTCAATAGCCGGATCATCTGAAACTACCAGGACATTCTCGGTCGATGATAATTTAGAATTATTGATTGTCTCCGTAACTGTGGAGGTATCTGGTACTGCATCGTCGATAACATTGACGGATGCTGGAGGTGGTATTGTCGCTGCAACCACTACGAACGCTTTGTCGTTAATTTTCAAAGTTGACGCGCCTGGGGTTGGATTGTGGACAATAGATTTTCCTGCTGACGTAGGGCAATATACATATACTGTGGAGGCAGTGTCTACTAACGCCATAGCGTTTATTTACAATTTTATCTACGAGGACGAGAATGGAACGCCGATCACATTAACCAATCCTATACAAGGTAGATATCACCCCGTAATCGATTTGATTCGTATGTGATGCGCTATGCTTAAGGTGGG
Organism: Turritopsis rubra; assembly: GCA_039566895.2. NCBI lineage: Eukaryota > Metazoa > Cnidaria > Hydrozoa > Anthoathecata > Oceaniidae > Turritopsis > Turritopsis rubra. Next base: position 9,881,097 of record CM077626.1, on the reverse strand, counting down.
TTTTCTCTTCGATTTGATATAGGAATGGCTAATGAAATGACAATACGTTTGGGTGGAATTGAACGTATCAATATAGACACGTTGAAAGTGGATGTGGTGGGCTCCGGTAACTCTGTGGTGTTACTTTCTAATATTGCGACGGAGAAAGTTGATGGTTCGAATGTACTGAAAGCCAATATCATTCCGCCCGATGGAGTTTTCAAAATACGATTAACAGGTTTACAAAATGACATTACTTCGTCACCTTTTTATACTAAGTCAACGAAGCGTTCAATTCAGTTTCTGTTCGTTATGTCTCTTAAAATCTACAACTCGTGGTAGCGCACGTGCATGAATCAGAGCATATTACAGGTTGTCAGGGAAACGCTATCGCGAGGGATATTTTTTTGGTCACCAATCCAGATTTCCTGTCAACGAAATATTTAAATCCATGTTATCGAATCTTGTGGATTTCCTGGATTTCTTATCACATCAATGTCGTTGTGTTTTCTTTTCTTAGCCGTAAATGGCAACCTATTATGTGGAAAATTCGACGGTTTTTACCTTGAAAATGTGAAGTCTAGTGAGGAAGACGCTGCGAAAAAATTTCCGTTACCTAAACAAAAATTTCGTCATTTTCATCATGGTATGTCATTTTGTTCTATTTAAGGAATGACAAGCACTGGTGTAAATTTCGAAAGAATATCACGTGGTAGTTCTACAGCGTCACTTGCTTTCTTTCTGCCCCTGTCAATCGGAGACGAGTTCACAGTTTCACCTGGTACCACCAGTACGGTTCAATTGCAAATACTTTCCTTCTTCGAAGATAACACTTCATTTACCGTTACTGGAAGTGCGCAACTAGGGTCATTTGGTTCGTCGCAAGACATTGTCATCTCTGGAAAAGGTTCCGTCGAACTAACGTACAGTTCACCAGGTAGCGGGACTGTTGGTGGTACGGATCTGATCACTGTAACAGGAATTGTTGGTGGCACTGCGCTGGTATACAGAACAACTTTCAACGTTCTGTTCGTTTAAGGACAAGATTTAATCTCGCATTATTTAGCTTACAACAGACTTTCTGTTGGGAAAGTGAGAAAATTATTGACTAATCCTTCTTAAGAATTTATCATGTTATTCTTAGCCATTTCAAGCAGAAGATTATTTCACTTCAGCTCCCAATCTAAAGACTTAATCATGATTCAGCGGTTATGTATATTTTTTTCTGCACTCATACACTTTCTGTATACTAGTGCACTCAAACACGTGTACGCACTTTTCCAAATGCAAGATGCCGCCCAGCTTTGAATCAGAAAATCTTACAGAAAGGGGTGCACCAAAATATAAAAATACCCCAGTGAAGAAGTTGATTGCAGAAGATGAAACACTTAATTAATGGGACGAATTTTCTCAATTCATGACATTCGGTTTCGAAATTTTACCACGAGATTTTCCATCCGATTGGGAAATCAGTTTGAGAGGAGATTTTCTCTGCACTCGTGTAACATTTTAAGAACAAACTTAAGCTATTTTTTTCATAGAAGAAATCAGCACTGTTTCCACGAGGTTTCTTTTTTGTTTGTTCGATGGCGTGGATATTTACCAGCAACTTCAGATCTTTCTGTCTCCGAATGTACCGCGGCACCAAAGGTTATCACGTTTAATGATAGCCTTGCGGCAGGATGCTCGCTTCCTGTTCAGGCGGTTGTGGATTTAACCTCCTATGGAGTCACGTCACCACCTGGTAAACAGTAATAGTAATTGAAGTTGGCACGGTGACACGGTGATAGGTACCGAACCCTGTCTTTTGTACTTTAACTGTCCCGGTGTTTTATGGTTCCCTGATTCTTCAACTTGAAGAAATACATGTCTGGCCTATTTTGATGATTGATGATGTGGAAAAGAAGCTTTAAACAAAACAAAAAATTAAAAAGCTAATTAATTCGGCTTCTGGATTTTTGTTTAAATGCGTCATTAAGTTTTTCTTTTCAGAAGTACAACCGTGTCAGCATTTCGTGTGGCATTAAGGTATTATGATATTTATGAACGATATCTATTTGTGATGTAACATCCTTCATAGCTATTAACAAATTCATATATCAAAAATAAACCTCTTGAATAAATTTTTCTTTTGATTAGCTATGTTACAAGTAAAATTTACAATTTAAATCCATTAAAATAACCGCACGATCCTTTCCTAACTAAAGCCATGTTCCAATAACCAAAGTAGCGTTACCCTTTGTAAATAGTTATATTGTACGAGGTATGTTACTAGCTCTCGTATAGACGAAAACCTCGGCTGGTATACGTCGGAAAAGTCTAAGCAGTATTCCCCGTTGTCATAAGGAATGTTTTCTGTAAACATACAGTCATTGAGCGTATAAAAGACAGTACAGGTCACGTTCCCTTCCATTGTCACGCGTGCAATTATAGAACCAACAATGCATTTTTGTTCGTTCTCCCCGTCACTGCGACTATCTGGAACTAAATCTAACTGGCCATGATACCATAAGTTGGTACCCAGTGAAGAATTTAAATCTAAAAAAAACTGGTCACAAGTACGCTCACTGTTCGTAGTATGAGGAACTGTATGTTGTTGCTGTGTGTTATCTCTGTTCATATTCTTTACCAAGCATACGGGTTGTGTGTTAGGAGTGTGTTGAGCTCGATTGTACCTGCTGATAAGAAACTTAGTTGCGCTGCTAAGAATGGAGGACTTCCTTCGCTTCTTCTCCTCGTCGTTCGGCTGTGAAATTCTTCGATGGTAGTTTTCGCTTTTCCTTCGCGTACCAGTCTTCGGGGATGATTCAGCCGAGTAACTTTTAGTACGGGAAACAGTCTCTGTATCAGGTCGCTCATACCCAAATCTTGTTTTCTATTTCTAACTATTTTTATCATGATTACTTAAATTAGAGTGTGCTGAACGTCTATTTATCAATTACTTTTAAAATAACAAGATTATATTTATAGGTGATTCTTATTCGTACGGCCAAAACACTAATTGCTAACGTTTTCCTAATTAGTACAAATTACACAACTTCACCCTTTAATTACATAATAAGTATGTAGATCGATTGAGATCATCAATAAGAATACATAGAAATATTCCATATCTCAGTTAATTGATAGTCGAGAAAACAAATGATTGAGCCTGCTAATTAGCACATCACGGTGATTAGTTAAACTGTAACAATAAACAAATCAGCGAGATTAGGAAAATCCTGTTATTGTTTGAATATTGGACGAGTTGAATACTTGAAACATGATGGTGTGCCACAATATATTTTTTTCTTCAGATCTTTGTTCCATTTGGTTTTTAATATTCATCTGAATTGAGACCGATCAAACTTAAGCAATCATTTACATGAACAAATATAATATTGTGATATTAAGGAAACAAAAACGGCAAATTGTGGCAAATTGCTGAGAAATAAGAATTACAAAAAAAAAAGATTACAATGTGGGGTATATTTGCATTTACATTTGCACAGTTGAATCTCGGACCCATGGAAGGGAATAAGACAACGTTCCAACTTATCTAAAATGTTTGAATATAGCACGGAAATCATTAAGGACTCCAAGGGGGAACAAAAACAAAGATCATTTTTAGAACGGCAGGATGGAGGATCTTCGGGGTTACGCTGCGAAATGGGGGTGTGGTGCACTTTATTTTTTTCCTGTTTTAATTTTTAACTTCTCTATTTCAATGTTACGCCTACTGAAAAAGACATTTTTAATTAAAATAAAATATTGGGACACAACAATTAAGCACAAACTGAGTAGTTACTTTAGCGACACAATGGATGTAATTTAATGGAGACTTATTTCCAGCTATAATCAAATTTAGTGATAGCGGTAAAACAGCACACGACAAGAGGATTACAGACGGGACGGTGACGTTGGCATTGTCGGTTTTATAAGCCGCAAGAACTCCAATTATGGAATGTTTTTATATTTTTATAATAAGTTCAGAAATGACTTCCTGGATTGCACATGACTAAATTTCCCGTTCCCTTGTAAGTAAGTTTTTCTGGAGCCACATCTTTGTTGGAAAGGATATGCCATTTGAATCGTTATTGAATTTAACTGATCACTTAACTGATAAACTCTTCAAATTTTCAAGAAGCGATGAATTATGGAAATGACATCCTCTTAAATCTGCTAGAAGTTTTCCACCCGTCATTCCTCCACGACCCCCTTCCCCAAACCCACCACCACTATCACACACCCCAAAAATAATTGCTTCATTTGGTAATCATCTATTTCAGCCCTTCTATCCTCTTTATCATTTCACAAAAATACTTTGATTTCTTCTGCAAATATAATTTCCTCATATATACAATATCAACAAATATGCTTTATGTCTTGTATTATTGGTGATGTTACAACGCATCAACAGGCTGCCAAAGTCACAAAGTTGTGCAGTTTAATAATGATACAAGTGGGCAAAATCTTTAAAAAATCTATGAGCAAGAGTGTTTTCTATAAGAATGGCAAGCAATATCGCCTGCTGTTTCAATAAAAAAACACTCCTCCACAGAGACTTTGGAAGATTTTGCCCACTGGGAAAGTATTCCGCCACAAATTAAAACTTTAAAAACCATACAAATGTTGATTTTGAAACCAATAAACGAAAAGCTAACAAGAGTCACGTTCTGAAAATTACTTTCAATTAACAGGAAAGCATAAATACCGTTTAATAAAACCGAACACCGCCATTTACATAATGTACTTGTAACATAATTATCAGTTAAATGCGTTCTTAATGGTTGTTTGAAGAAGGTCTTCCGGGATCTCCAGTTGTCACATGTCCAACTAAAAAAAAATCCATGAAATGGTGATTTCCCTCGAAAGGCCTGTTATTTATTGTTATTTACCGATGGGAAATTCAGATCCCTACAACAGTGTAGTGGCCTTACAGCATTGAAAAGTTGTGCTTCGGAAACTGTACTGACAGCAAGCCGTTCAATCAGACCGAAAACTAACTGAGACAACATTCGTATACTCCTGCTAAAGTGGCCAGAAAAGGGGAATGATTCATAATGTTATAGTGGCAAGAATAACTTGGCAGGGGATTCAACCCATAACTTCCCGCATAGAAGACGAACTCTCCACCACAAGGCTGCCATATTTTACGCAATTACGCATGGCAACAATGAACGATCACACTAGTGAAACAGAACTTTTTAATTCAGGTTCATTTTTCAGTAAAATCATGCTATTCATTCATGATGATTTCTCCTTTGCTTCTTACACCAAGGTCCATTATATGTGTCACAGTGAGAAAAGCTTGCTAAAATACTTCGTAAACAAATTATGGTGGTTTGACATAAGAAGGTGCCTATGTATGAAGCTAGATGACGGACAAACTTAATTCGTCAAACTGAAATGTCCAAACTTCAAATTGAATGGTCAATGACCTATATTAAGTATTCACTTTGTGGGTCTTTTCATCATCTTTAAAAAAAAGTATAAAAGCTCTTGTTTAATTTTGACATCTAATTGGCCAAATCGTTGAGTGACAAATTAATGTTGATGGTTAACTTGAATAAATATAACGAGTCTACATTCTTCAAAGTAAAGATGTGAAATGAAAATCAATGACTTCAAAAGTCGCGTTCAACTATCTGTCAAGGTTAGTCTGTAAAATAGATTTTCACGGAAAGCAGTATTTGATAGTCTGTATTTTACACAGTCGCGTGAGTAAAAATGAATAAAAATGGATAGCGAGAGCAGCAAGTGTTTGGAATTGATTGAAGGTTCTATTGCTCTCTTGTGTCGCGCAAGAGATGAAGCAGCTCGTGCTGAGAGCTCTCCATCTTTTCCCAGTGAAAAAGCTTCGTCATCTGAAGCCACGTGCCATCTGAGCAGCATCAGCGATGGGGACAGCAAGCTGCTCTCAGGACTTTCTGAATGCATTTCCAGGCAGAAACAACACAACAACTGGAAGGAATATGAAAACATACTTGCCAAACACTAGTTGGCGATCAGCATCTGGAAACTACAGAAGAAGATTTGTTCCTTACACCAAGAGTCGCCCTGCTGGTTATTCTGGGGCAAGATTCGTGATTTTGTATGTTTAAGTAAGATGAATGATGATAACACCCAAACACAATTTGCAATGACTAACTTGCGCATGGCAGGCCTTGGTAAAAAGAAAATTGTTTTTAAAAACAAGTATGGTGACCACAAGCATGTTCAAGATACATTGGAAGGATATTTTCCCAGGTTGTGAATTTCTTGTGGCCAGCAGATTTTATTAATAATATTTCTCACACCCACACCACACATAGTTACAAAAATACAGATAAAGTGCTTATGTCTATAAATGAGAGATAAATAAACGTAAAATTTTGGCATAAAATATATGATATATTACATATTGAAACATTCATTAATTATCAAAGAAAGTCATTTATAGTGAAACATGAAAGATGTATAACTGTCTTTTAGGTTGAAGTCCCAGAATGGTGCATTATTTAAAAGGGGAAGCACGGTCATCATGTGTTTACAGTACTTTAAACACAGACATTGATATTACCCCTGTAACTATAAATGATTTGTCTAAAGAATCATCCAGTGTAGCTGAATGTAAATATTCTAATTGTGATGAATAGGTTGCGTTATCTGAATTTCAAAGCCACAAGGACCACTGTTGTTGTAAAACTTTGGATGGTAATGTGCAGGAGAGTAAAGATCTTAATACTTAATATAGGAGTGAATTCTGAATATAGGTTTATCAAATATGGGTTTCCACAAGGTTCGGTGTTTGGACCTTTCCTTTTTTATTATATATTAATGATCTAGTTTATGCTATTAAATATGCAAATATTCATCATTTTGCCCATGATACTATTTTGATTAATGTTAGTGACTCTTTGAAACAACTCTCAAAACGAATGAACTTGGACTAAAAGTTCCTTTCTCATTGGCTAAACGATAACATGATCTCTTTAAATACTAGTAAAACAGAATATATAATTTTTAAGCATGCTCTAAAGCCTCTAAACTATGATTTTAGGTTATTTATCAATGGGAAACGTCTTCAGTCCAGTCCAACTATTAAGTACCTTGGTGTTCTCCTAGACAATGATCTAAGCTGGAAGTCCCAAATTAAGAGTGTTGCAACTAAACTCAAACGTGCCAATGGAGCTCCTTCAAAAATTCGCTATCTTGTACCTCCTGCAGTATGAAGTCAATCTACTATACCATTTTCCATTTACACCTACAATATTGCTGCCAAATATGGGGGCAACCTAATTCTGTCCTCATCAAACGAGTCTCTGTCCTTCAAAACTATGCAATGAGACTCATGGCATTTAAACCTCGTACTGAGTCTACAAGCAGTCTCTATTCCAAATTTAAAGTACTTAAGTTCTCGGACATAATTCATTTACAAAATGTTCTACTTCTCCATTATCTATCCCACAATAAAATGCCTGATGCAATTCAAGCTACTTTCGCCTATAACCCCTTACATGGCAAAACTACTCGTGCATATGAATCTGGCCTTTTAAAACCCTCCTTGTCAATACAACTAGTTTTGGCAAAAATTCGATCAGATACAATGCGCTTTGTTCTTGGAATCACATCCAGTCCCTACAACCTACTAAGCTAACTAATTTCCACAACATTAAAAGTAACCTAAAAAAGTAACCTAATTCCATTCCCACTATCCACACTCCTGATCTACTGTTTGTCCTGTGTTTTGTGTCGGCTGGTGCGTTCTGTTCCTTGTCCACCTGTATTTGTCCCAAGAGATGGCCATTGCCTTTATCTTTGAGTTTTTGCTAGTAACAATGGGCTCCCTCCTTTATATTTTTTTTGAAACTTGTAAATTTTCTGATCTGATTAAATGTATATATTATGCTATTGGTAAATAAATTGATTAATTGATTGATTGATTGATTGATTGATTGATTGATTGATTGATTGATTGATTGATTGATTGATTGATTGATTGATTGATTGATTGATTGATGTGGAATGTATGAAAAATGATGTAAAGCCAGAAACAACAAGGTTGTAAATGAAATTATTGAATCATTCCAGCACCAGAAGGATTCCTCAACAGAAATTCTGAAGGTTGATCGTGAAGAATTCTGGCGCACTGCACTGGCTTTCTACAAAAAAGCAATAAAGAACCCAAACATTCTAAAAAAGGATTTTGAAGTATGATTTATTTGTGCTAATTTTCATACAAATTGTCATGCAAAGCTTTTCATAATGCAGAATCTTTATTTATTTGGGGAGGGGAGAGGGAGATACACAAAAAATATTTCAATATAATAAACTATGTGTTCAATTAATTTTGAATGAACTGTAAAACACTTAAAAATTTTAGAATGTTAAAGTGGAAAAGATGAATAACGAATGCAAATATATATAAAAAAGGCCAAAACCTCTTAAATGATCATGCCGTAAAAACTTGTTGTTTTTTATTTCAACACTACACACACACCCATGTATATTTCATTACTCATAATTATGAATGAATTATGAAGGGCTGGTTCACCCTGGCATGTGATTGTTTTTTTGCCCTTTGCTTCCTATTTTTGGTTAGGACAGATCTTGTTTCATGATTTTGCTTTTTTATAGGTACAATTTTCCGGTAAAACTGGTGAAAACGACAGTGTGGATGCAGGAGCCATTAAGAGTGGAATTGTTTGAATTGCTGCCCGCTGAATTTCGTAATCGATCATTGGAAGGTGAATTTCCTTGTCTGGTGCCACGTCGTGGAGATAGTGTAAATTATCTTATTCTCGGCATTGTGGTGGGGCACTCAATTTTGCAAGGAGGGCCTGGCCTCTATTGTCTTCAACCATATGGTATATGACTTGATTGCTGGCGGTGATGATTTTGATCAATTAATGACTCAAATAAAGATTGATGATATTCCAAAGCATGCTGTTTCAGCTGATTTATTAGCATTTGTTAAAGCATTAGATAATGCAAAGAATGAGGAAGAGCTTGATAAAATCATTGATGAATATATTTTGATATTCAATTATTCTCGTTGGGATCAAACAGTTGCAGTAAACTTGTCTAAGATATAGCCAAGTAAAATCTGTTCGAAAAGCACTGGATTGTACTGGACTCCTTTCTTTCATTAAATGTAACCCTTTTATATGCCGTGCAATTTTTATACACATGCCAAGTAACTCATTGAAGCCTGCTGGTCTTATGAAGCTTCTGAGAACTAAAACGAACAGCGAGTTTGAAAAAGAACAAGCATTTGATGTTTTTACACAATTGATTTGGGATGGTACCGAGAAGTTTCTTTCTAGTGTATTAAAGTTCATTTCAGCTCATTCAATTTTACCACCTTGGGGACTGTGCAATTTGATTGCTGTAAAATACCTAAATAATGATGATACACACATTTACCCGAAAACTATGTCATGTTTTAATGTATTGTACCCCTACCAACAGTGCATATAAGCGCTGAAAAGTTCAGAAAACACTTTGAGACAGCAATTGCTATTGAAGGCGAAGGCTTTAGTGATAATGCTTGATTTTCTAATTATTTAGTTTTTCTTAGTTGTCATTAAATTTTTTTGGGGTGGAGCCTTCTCGTGTTTCTCATAAAAAAATCACAATCTTCTTGTTTACTGTAAAAATCGTTTATTTGTGTAGGTATTTTAGGATCGTAAAGTTTCACGAACATGAACTGTCGTGCGGAGAAAAATTCGCGAAATATTTTGCCTTGCTCAATCATTTTCGTTTTTTTCTCTTGAACTTGAACTTTCACTTCACAAACCATCAAAAAATTTCGTAAATCGGCCAAAACATTTGTGACAGTTAGCTCGAAACTTTCAGATCTTGAAGTAATATATCCGGTAATGTATTTGTTTAGATTTTTGCATCTTTTTTTCTATTTTGTACGGACAGTTTATGAGTTTTTCTTCTGCTTCCAGATCTTATTGCCAGTTCTTTCCTTTCCTGCTCAATGAAGTAATGATTAAAGTTATTTTCAGTGCTTAAGGGATTTTTTGATGTTTTGTGCTTTATTAAACACCGAACATGTTTTTGTTTATACAGATTAGATATTTCATTCTAGTGTTACAAGATGTACACTGTTCATTTTGTTATGCATTAAATGCTTGTAAGTAAATGCATTTTAGGACTTTCAAATAGTCGGTAAAAACTGTGTGAATAGTATTAGTGACGAAGTTATGTGAATTCTTTTTTTTGAGTCGTTATTCGTATGCACAAAACAAAGGTGGCATAAAGGAAGAAGTATTTCCGGCGTGCTCTTGACGTAGGTTTAAGTTTACTTTTTTACGTAACATACCTAACATTTTCAGACCATCAAAAATTTGTGGTGTAAACATTACCTATAAGAGTTTTCACATAGAAAGTAAATGGTCTGGAATTGTTTGCCATTCGTAGCTAAATTATTTATGTGTTCGTCATACGTTGGTTTATTATCACTTGTGCTTCGGCAAGTGCCTCAACGTAGATATCTACGCCAAAACTGCTTGAATTTCGGAACAAGTCAACGCCACGCATTAATTGGCACTTTTCATCTACACCAAGAAGATCCGGTATATCAGGGATTTCCACTCCGTCTTCAGACAAGGTCATGGGCCCATCGAAATCAATCCCGTATGAATTGTTCACTGTAAAATCATTATTAAATGGCTGATTATTGATTTTTCCAAGTAACCAAAGCTGATTAGGAGTGCGATTATTAGCAGTTCTTATGGGATGATTGTCACCGCTGTTTTGAAAACTACGTAAATCATTATTTATGAAGTGTTCAAATACCGTCTTTAAGATGTAAAAATGAAGTTGATTTGAAATATCGAGGAGTCCACTGTCTTCCAAATACCAAAAAACGCGATATAATATTGATAGTGAAGATGAAAATACGTCTCGCCATAATCTTTAAATTCGTTGGTTATGGCAAGATTTCCCCGCAATGAAGCTGCTACGTCCTGGACCGCGGGCAGGATGCCAAAACATAAATCTTGCAACAACGTAGTTTTCTCCATGGTCACCTCTTACCCTCGAAGGTAACCCAAAAGGTGGAATGTGTTGGAATGGCATCGTAAGTACTGTTGGTGCTGTCCAGGTGCCACAGTGCTAATGAACCAGGTACACTGTAAACACGGCGCTGTATTATTGGATTGTGCAGTGAGCGACTGAGAATACTTTCAGGATGGACATGCCACAAATCATTTCGAACACGGACCCACGTAACTCTAATATTGCGAGATAGTAAGTGATCTTTCATTGTCCTTATGCCTGCGTTTGGAAATTCCTGCAATATGTCAGAGACGACAGAGTGTAGATCTTCATCTGTAATGTCCGTAAAGCGTGGTGATTCCAACCGTAAATTAAATTCCTGAATTCTTCTGAATTTCGCTTACTCTTAATATTCCTGCGACATCCTTTGGGCAAAGCGCAGAATCCAGACACTGTTTCAACCAATCTTTTCGAATAACATAGGCAGGTCTCCCGGAACAACCAGTAAACGTCTGTGGCGGTCTCTGACAGTTATCTTGGAGTTCAACAAAATATTTTTCAATATTATTTAAGGCAGCTATAAGCAAGTCAACGACACAGGGATCCATATATCACAAAAAACTACCTTGAAGAGCAAACGAAACGAACAGTTCCATGCGAAATGCAGTATAGTCCACTAAATCTTCACTCGTGCTTCCTACTTCCAACAAGTTGCGTATAAATATGCCTAAGTTACTTAAAACATAACGCTGAAAAGATTCAGCTGATTCTACACGTGGATCTGCTGCAGCCATGTTTTTCCCAATCTTTTACTCGTTTCAGAACAGAATAATTTTACTGACCAGTTTTTCCGAAAAAAATGTTAAAAGAATTAACGGACTGAATTAAAGCAAACCTTGGCTAAAAGTATTTCAACTTGATCGTGTTATTAGAAGTATGATTTTCGTTATTAAAACCGATGCACAATATTTATTTTTTTTGTCTTTGACTATTTAACTTTTAGATTTTCTTCTTACTTCCTTTTAATTTGAAAGTTGGACATTTCAATTTGAAGAATTGATTTTGCCCGTCATCTAACTCCATAACGATGTTCCACATGACTTAATTTTGTGGATTTCAAATTGTGTAATGCAAGCAAAAGTTCTTCAATAAACTACTTTTTGTTTTGTTCTCCAATTAGGAAAAATTTAAACACCTGCGCATATATCCGTAAACTTTGAACTATTGAGTTCCTGTCAAGGTTAAAATTTGAAAATCTATCATCCTTTGGTATTGGTATGGAGAATACACAATAAATTAACAACATGTTTTCGGATTTTCAGATGGTGTTATTTTTCTCCTTCTTCTCGCTGGTAATGATAAAGGTACAATTGCGTGTATTTCTTTACTGTTTATATGGAAAGGCTAGTCCGCGGTAACCGAGATGATCTCGATATTTTTGTTCGAAAACGAGGACAGCCTAGTTTATTTAGTACTTATTATGAGTTAATTGGCAGCCCGTTTGACGCGATCTTGGCAAAACTAGTAAGATCTTACTTGCCAGGCTATTCATTGAAAACAACCCCCTTAGTTAAACGTAGTCTGTTTTTGCATGGGAATTGCCACAGGAGCTTGGCTAGGAAGGGGAAAAAAAGAATGATCTCATTAAATTTTGTCCCATCCTGGAAAACTTTCCACTTTAGCACCACCATAATAATCAGGGGAACGGTTGTTCCATCTTCAACGTTTGCATAAAACGTTTCTGTTACAGAATCCGAGATAAACGTTAAGAACTTATTCGTAATTCCAGCTTAATTAAAAAATGCAGTGCGCCTCACTTGTCCAATAAGCATCCGTTAATTCTGATAGCAATAAACCCCCTTTGATAGCCAAGTGGTAATTTCAAGAAAATACACATGATGTTTTATTAAATTCATTTTCCTTAGCCGTTTCCATTGTGTCATAGAATACTGATTTCCAAAATACATTTATAAACGCCCTCTCCAATAAGCGCACTGAATACATCGTATTACGAAAAAAATTAAGTAACGATAAATAAAATAAAATTGACAATGAATTTGTAGTCTCAACAAACCAACAAGAGCAGACAAAGATATTTGGATTCACGAAAGCTTTAAGCTTTTTTTTCCCCTGTCTGCATTTACTCAAAAGACGTTTGTGTTTTACCAATTAGTAGTGTTTACTTAGAAAAAGCTTTAGTACAATGAACAATAAAATCGCAAACTCCGCAAACTCAATAACAAAGCTCGTTCTACAATATTATAACATTAATGATTCATGGAGGGAAAAAATGCAACCTCGTACCCAGTGCTCTGAAAAGGGCGCAGCTTGTAATAACGATGATGATAATAGAGATAAAATCATCGGTATAAACTGATAAGGAATTTAGTAATAAAGAAAATTAGCTAGCTCTGTTAATATTTCATTGGATTTGCCTTAAACCTGTTGTTATTATTTTAGAATATTTATAAATTTCAAAACCTAAAAGATCCTCTTTCTTTATTCTATAGATTTCCATGACAACCAACATAAGATAAATTAGCAAACGAGAGAATGAAACTTCCAAGAAGGAGTGCTAAACACACAAACAGAAATTGCATAGGATCGTTAGGGATATGTATAAATTATCTGGAAAATATTATTTGAGTTGAAAGTTGAGCTTAAAGATTCAATGTCACTCATATATGGGTCAGACAACGTTTGAATACTTTAAAAAGACTTACACCAACAACAACTACGTCCCACGCAGAAACGGATTTGAACGTTTTATGCTATTTTATCTGAACCAGTCTTAGCAACAACAACAACAACAACAACAACAGTTATAACAACAACAACAACAACAGTTATAATAACAATAACGACAATAACAACAGAAAAAAGGCAAACAAAAGCAACGTTTTTGAGGGTTTACTAATAACAGAAACTTCATTCTTGTGGTATTTATTTTTTGTTTCGTTTTCCGTCCGGCATCTTGAAAAATACACATATATCAACTTAATTTTAATGACAAGGTCGTCAACGATAAAATCACATGATATCAATTGTGAGTATGTTCAATTTTGATTTTGGGTTACAAGAGGTTTTATCTAACAGTTTCAGACTTTCTTGTAGGAAACACCTTAACTTTATGGGTCTGTTGGTCTGTTTTTCTTTTTCTTGTTTTACTCAAGCAAAATTTACAAGATTTACACCGCGAACTTTTGTGAATTGGAAATCACGATGGCACTAAACAAAAGTCAGATGTAAATCCTATTCAATGGAAGACCAACGAAAAGTTGTTTATTGAGGAATAATAGAACTGGGTGATTTTCTACCCATCTGTATATATATATATACTTTTGATTTGTGCTGATAGATCTCTTTAAGAATCTTAATGAGATCAGTGATGGATGGTAGAGCATAGGCAAAATTTAAAGAGGGGGTGTGTATGTTCTAAAATGTATATTTTTTTTGGTACTTGTTTGTTAATCCCCCCCCCCCCCAAAAAAAAAAAAAAAAAAAAGTATCAAACTTGTCTGTCTAAGTTTATAAATTGGCTATGTCTGAGTTGCCAGTGTTTGAGACAGGTAGTAGACAGACAGGTGGAAGACAACTATTTATATAAACAGTTTCGGAGAAGAACCACCCCAGTAGTCTTTTTATGATCACAGTTTGTAATGTAAAATATAATAATAATAAAGTAACGAAAAAATGGGGGAGGGGGGGGATTAACAAACAAGTGCCTTTTTTTTTCTTAACGTATATTTATTCATTTGAATGAGACGCCCGATAATAAATGCTTTTTGATCTTTTAAGGCTCTAATCACATGTTATGAACTTATTTCATGTAAAAAGACCGCAATAAAATAAGATTGTCAATTAGCACACACTTCAGTTTAATTTTTTTAAATCGCACTTTGTAGGAACAGAGTGTTCTAGGGTTTTCTTATAAGCAGAAGTGTGGGTCGAAAAAACTGACAGTAGCCCCTGCATATTTCTAATCGTCTTCCGATACAGTTTTCTTCTTAAATGAATTGCAATTTTCGTATTTCATATACACTCTTTTTTTTTATAAGAAACTTGTTTAACTACCGAGATCTCAAAGTTTCTTAAAAAAGTGATCTTCCGAGTTCTCAAAGTTTCTTAAAAGTTTCTTAATTTTTAATAACCACAACTTCATACTGAGATTCCATTCCTGTTTGTTTACAAACAGAAACGAAATTCTCAACTGTGCTTCACGTGGTCTCGAACCTGGGACCTTTCACACGGAAAGCCAACACTTAGTCCACTCGACCACGCGCCCATGAACGTCGATTTCGGCGTGTGTTTTCCTTCCAGTGATAATTTGAAAATCTGTTTTGAAAGCGAAAGTGAAAAATAGTTCAAGATAACCAAACTGATATGACGACATCAGGTTACTTCTACATTTGGAAGTTTCTTAGGTCACCAGATTCCAGCTCTCGAGTTTCTTAATTTTTTGGCCATCTGAGTTCTAGTTTCTTATAAACGGGTTTCTTATAAAAAAAAAAGAGTGTATAGCATACATCCTTGCACTTTGTATAACGTCCTTTGTGCAATTATGCTGATTACGTCAAAGACAAATAATCTCCGGGACAACTAATGTGTGTCTGAAATTTGTGCCAAATGCATGCGCTAGATGCACACATAACCGTTATTGTTTGTTAACATGCCGTAAAGACATTCCATCGATATTCGACGTTAAAGCGATATATATAATTGCACACTTGAGCAGACGTTAGAGAAATTCCATCAGTTTAATATACTGCAGAGTCTTTTTCAGAGTTTGGTTCTCTATTTCCCAATATCAAGTCCACTAAAGGTGGATTATCATGTACAGTAGTATTTTACGCTGTGGTGATAATACCTCGTGAGTTTGGTAGTGCATGCGCAATAGAAACCCATCACCGCTGTTTCAGAGATTTTTGTCAAGTCAAAATTGAACTTTGATCAAGAGCTTTTGAGTGACAACCAATCAAATTTCTTGACAGTTAAAAGATTACGTAATTTTCAATCATCCACATTGTTTGTTCTGATTATTCCCTCGGGAACAATTTTGTGATTATCAATAAAATCTCGATCACATTTTATGCCAGATAGCATATACTCTGGGGTTATTTTATAGCGTAAAATGCTGTTAAATATAGATGTAGCTTTAAAAAGAAGAAAAAGCGAAGAAAATTGTAGTTCATTCATTTCTTTGTAAAATATGCAATTTAATTAGAACTGTCAATCAAATTTTTTTCTTCCATATACATTAAGCACAGAATATACATTTTAGCACATGGACAGGGGAGCAACACTATTTAGGTGTTCTTCCTATAGATAAAAATTGCCTCGGTAAGAAAAACGTGCAAAGAAAAACGTGCAAATAGCCTAATCAACAATTAAGATTAAAAAGAAATTTCTAATGCTAGATCCACCGCTGGAAGTTCTCAGGCGATTTTTCATTCAATGTGTTTGAATAAAAAAGGCCCCACTATTTAAATGTGTCTGTGATAGAGGAGGGAGAGCAGTGGCGGATCAAGGGTTAGTCAAAGAAAGTGGAGGAGTACAGAGTCATGCATTTTCTGTAAAAACATAAGTGTTGATTAGGTTATTTACACGTTTTTCTATTATACGCTTAATGACCGTGTTCTCCTCCATAATTTTCGACTAAGGTCTAGACCCGCCTCTGGAGAGTTACGTGGTTAGGGGGTGGACTAAATTCTCCTCCACAAATTTTGGCTGAGCTCTAGCTACGCCTCTGTCTGCTACCACTTTTCAGCATATTTATGATAGGGAGGTTCCATTAAGATTGTTATACTGCCTGTTCATTATTTATTTACCCTTGCTTTCCGCGAAATGTGGATGTAACATACATGTCAAATGTCTTTTCCAAAACGTTTTGTAATTTCATAGATTTGATTATTTCTTATTATTAAAGACTATGAGGAGGAGTGTTTTCTTTAGGAATAACAAGCAATATCATCTGCTATTCCAATAAAAAACACTCCTCCACAGAGATTTGTTGATGATTTTGCCCACTGGGAAGTGATCTATCGGTTATTGCAATGTGTATAAGTGTATAAATTTCTTTAACTTTTTAGGGACCACAGTCATTAAAAAATTGTTCTGGAAGTCTATCGTGAAGTTCTATTGTCGATATGTTTAACTTGACCTACCTTCTTAGTTTGTTTTTCACACTTTTTGATCACATGATGGGTAGACAACTACTGTAGATTAGTTGGAATTTTGTCATGTGATCAAAAAGTGTACAAACCAAAGTCTGTCTGTTAAAAAGTCTAACAACTTATTATCAAAGAAAAGATTCAACCATAAATTGTTATAATGGACATCCAGACCAGGGAATGATTTATAAAAACGGATTCGAGATTATAACCCGATTATACACCACCACACCTCTTCGCAAAAAAAACAAAAATGCTTTTGATCCGTCTCTAAAGCAAATTGTCAACTGCACTTTTTAAATGACCTTTTATTTTCACAGGGGTCCCAGCAGAGTCGGATCGAAATTTGTGGAGGAGAATGTTAGCTATTAAACCACAAAAGAAAAACGTGCAAGTAATCCCATTGATGATTCCAGTTGAGAACAGAAATTAGGTTTATGTGCTCATCCATAATTCTTGACATACCATAGATCCGCCGCTGGGTCCTCTTCTTGTATTCCAACAACTTGAGTGCTTCTTCACAGAATTCCAACCTATCTGTTGTTGTTGTTGTTGTTGTTTTGTTGTTGGAATGCATAATTTGAATAATGCGTATGTGACGATATAATCTCTTCATGTATAATGTCACTGATAAGTTTCAATACATTGTTAAAGTTCTTTAATCTCCATTGTCAAAACATTGCTTTCACAAGTATGTTTATATTTTTGTAGCAGTTAAATTATAAGTTGAACAAGGAAGGAGAGACGGAAGACGATAACCAAAAAAGATTTAGCTACAAAATTTCATGTATCACAGCAGATAAAAAATATATGGCTTTTGTATAGATTTTAATGTACATGATTATTTTTGTTTTGGAAGATACGATATGTTACGATTAGTGCATCGACACAACGAGAGAAAAAACTTGAATTTCTCACACGAAGTATCAAAACAGACTTTGACCGAACATGGGGACAATATATGCGGTATTGACGATCTAAATCAACCGAATTCTATTCTCAGTCATGGAATAAAAAATAATTCCATTCCAAGTCCGTTAAATTTTAGAAGGGGTCCGATAAATCTTGGGAATAACTCTCCGAAGTCACAACGTAACAGTACCACAGGCAGTATACAAGCAATAACGAAAATACTCTACTGTCCGGTTCTATCAAACGAACCGAAGTTTTTCATACCGAATACACCCAACGCAACATTCGAGGAGAATACCTCAAAAGAAATGAGAGCTGGAGAGGGTGAAACAATCAACATTGAAATAACAGATGCTTTAGACACAAACGAGAAAGGTTCTGAAATCCATGAAGAGCGTTCGACAAAAGATGTAAACAGTTACTCAGCCTCTCAGTTTTTCAGGTCAGATACCGATCCCCTTTTGTCCCCAACAAAACGCAACGGCGGCATTATTCCACCAAGGTGGTCCACTAGTCCAAAGACAAGGAAACGACATATCTACTTAGTTGGATCTGACAATCAAAAAATGGCCGAACAAAAAAACATTTATACGTCAGTGCTCGACTCTATAATCCACTTTCATCGTAACAATCTTAAACGCAACGCGGAGGAAGTAAAAACAATTGACTTTGAAGATCAATTTATGAACGACATTAATTGCTTAGGCACGAACATATGGCTACACGGAAAGCTAGAAATGATTTTTTCCTTCTTTCAGCAGCAGGCAGACAATAATAAAATAGAGGAAAGCTTTCATCGTACAGGATCAATCATTGCAAGAATTGACAACGACGGAAACATATCCTGCTCTGGATTTTTTACGGTCAATGACGCTATGTTCGACGTGGGCATTCCGTGTTGTAACGGCAAATACTGTTTGAACTTTTCAGATATAAATCAGCCGAGATTTTCATCATTAGCTCATTTAGTGGTTTATCTGACTAAACAAAATTATCTGCAACGAGTGACGTTTCGTTGGCTTCTTCAAAATGGATTTTATTGAACACACTCGGATGGAGAGCATTTTCTAAAATATGGAGTGTTACGTACGTCAAGAAACGTTTTTGAATTTTAGATATTGACAACCGTCGTTTTTGCTTTCCATTTCAAATTCATCCGCCACTCTCCCG
This sequence comes from Turritopsis rubra, assembly GCA_039566895.2. Lineage (NCBI taxonomy): Eukaryota > Metazoa > Cnidaria > Hydrozoa > Anthoathecata > Oceaniidae > Turritopsis > Turritopsis rubra. Next base: position 9,861,895 of record CM077626.1, on the reverse strand, counting down.
GTTAATCAGATTCCCAGTTAATCAAATTTCCCGAATTTCTCGCCGATATTTTGCCTATAAATGTCCTAGAAAGTCTGGGTTTAAGCCGGCTTTCCACTTCTCGAAAATTTTCCGCAGACAGGAACTCGGAAAGAAACTTTTCTGTTCGTAATTTCCACGGATACTTAACTTGAAACCCATGAAGATTCATTTATAAAGATTGATATACAGATATACAGTCATCACAGATAACACAAAATCCAAAAATCTGAAAACCAGAACAACCAAGCCAACACACTATAGGGATAATAATGTAACAGTGTAATCCAACTCAAGTAACTAAAAGTTTCTTAAATGCATTTTGTCAATAAATTTACGTCTATTATCACTTTCTATGATCATTACAACAACTTAATAAAATCACCAAATTTCCGAAAGATTTTCGCGTCTTGAAGCACGTCCATGCCTTCTAAAACGTATTGCCACCCCTACGCTATTAACATTGCATAACTAACATGTACTTCCTTACTCAGACAAATAATCGTATCTGACGTCAAACCTATTATCAGGCATCTGATAATAGTGTTAACTTTTCTTCAGGCTATAAACTTTCGGACAAATTTTGGGAATCGGACAACTTTGATAAAGGGAGTTTATTGAGCAGCCGGGGAAATCTTACATTATAACGAGATCTGTACAAAACTAAAAAGGTGCAAATAGTCAACAAACAGATTGGGATCAGTAGAAAGAAACATAATCTTAAGAAATAAATTATGCTTGTTTTTTTTAAATTAAATTTTGCAAGAATTAATTGACTAACCAATGACTTCAGTTCGCAAACATCATCGGCAAAAGAAAATTCTTCAAAATTCTAGCGTAAATCAATTCTCTTCAAGTATACTAAAAGGACTTTAATTGATACAGAAATTAAAAAATGAATATACATTTTTGCGAATCGAAGGTCAAAAAGTAATGTTTGAAATGAACATTTTCACCAGTATGCATGATGCAATTCTTATTACTGTTTACATGACTTCGGGCGAAGTGAAGCTCACTTCGGGTGTAGTTTCTCAAACCGGTTTGAAATTTCCATGTAAACACTGCAAAGACAAAGACTTTCTCTGTTTATCGATACAGCGGTCTGGTTTTTCTGTACGGCACATGCGCAGTTGTTTTCACGCACATGCGCAACTCTTGTTTACGTCGTCATTTTGGCTAGTTTGTGTGGTGTCCCACTCTGAAAGGATTTTCCTCCATTATGCTCAAGTTTTATTAGAAATAATCCGCTGATTCAGCAAAAAATATCTGTACGCACTCAGTTGGACTTCACTTCGGGCTTCCCGAAGAGAAATTTTTTTATGTAAACAGCTCAATTTTTCAAAGCGGTTTGAAATCTCAAATTAATTAACTATTAATTAAAGTGCTAGTTGTATCAGTGATTCTCGCGGGCAAAGTTATGAGGGGCAACAAATTAAATGATGAAAGAAAATCAAAACAATCAGATATTTCCAAGAGATTAATGTTGAAGTCAACAAGAATTATTAGCATTTTATTTTCGGCAGAAGCTTTATTCAAAAGAGGCAGGAAAGAATCACTATTGAATTCATCGACAGACATTGAAGGATGTCTTTACATGCGACCTATGAGTAGACGATGGCATCGTAAATTAATTTTATTTTTTAAAGTACGGTTCCCCACCCTTTCTTTGATATATTTTTACCACCGTTGTAGGTGTTGAAGAAAAGGGCAATAACGGACTCCGATACCCGGGATGGTGTTGTGAAAGGGCGGAAACAACTGCGACATTACACACGGTATGGCAGACAGGCAGACACGGTGAAATGAAAGATCAGCTGCCTCGCGGCGCTGACCAACAAGGCCTCTCCTGAATGAGACATTCCTTCTTAAATCTTAAGGATTATGCTGATGTATATATTCAAGTGTCAAATCGAGGCGGGGTAGGATAGTTTGCCAAAATATTGGCGTTTAAACTGAAATTAGGGTAAAGAAAATCCATCGACAGCAACTTTTTTCAAAATTCTAATGTTTCATCGTCATTAGGCCTTGTATGCGCGAAAGAATATTGTAGCGTGCTCCGGCTTGAGTTTCCATCCATTTGTAGAAATAAAGTGTGGAAGAAGTTTCCATAATTAAGCAGAACGTGTATTTAGGCGGCAACTTAATTTGAAGAAAGAGATTAATAAAAAAATGTTTCTCAAATTTAAAATGTATACAACTTACAACACAAATGTATGTTTTCCTGAGAATCTCTTCTCACTATAAATTAACGGTGAAAAGTCTTATAAAGACATTTGATAGAAACAAGCATCATCAGACTTTGTGTAGAAAGAACAGACAAAATTTATAATGTCTACACCATAAACTTAAGGCGAAGAGAAATTGCCAGATAAACTAAGGACTTCAATGTTTATTTTAAATGCTTTTTGTTGTTGTTTTTTATAATATTATCATGTTACTTGCTGTCACTGTTTTCAACTTTCGTTGTTTACTGTTTTGCCATCATATGCAGCAAACCATTCATTGTTTCCATGAAAACATTTTTAAAACTCTCCGGAGAAGGCTTGTTTTTGTCGCTGGAAGTAACAGATCCATAGAACTTGTCGCGTTTGAATAAATATCCAAAAGCCATTGCACCTTCGTACCCGCTAAATATCATGTTTTCAGACCTTTCGTTTGGTATACTGGCTGCATCCATTACTACATCCGTGGAATTTGCGACTAATTCATTCTCGAAATATTGGAGACCTTTCCCAGAATGGTGGGCAAAGATATACAGCGCTCTAAAGTGTGGTTCTGTTGCTAGTAATCCTAACCTCATTTGCATCAGCATGGACACATATTTGTTAGAATGCAACCTCAAGGCAGATAAATCGATCTTTCCTTGTGAATGATACATGTTCGCCAATTGAACTGTATCCTTCCATGGAGCATATGTAACAGCATAATGTCCATTAATGAATGAAGGATATTGTTATGATTTTTTTTAAACAATTTTTGGAAATACCATCGTTTTCTATTTACAACGTTCTTCTCATTCCCATTTGCGTTTCTTTCATAGAATAACGCAGTTTATACTGCTTGCTCAGCCAGAATAAACCTTTTGCATAAGGAGCTGACGGTTTGTGATAATACGGTCCATTTAAATGTGCAGTTAAGCATTTTGGGTGGACTCCAGACCACCAGCGAGCATTGTATCTTGGACTGCAACCTTTTGAATAGTCTTTATCTACAGTTGAGAATGGACGGTTTGCCAAGATTAATATAGAATTTGCAATATTTCCGTAACCCATGTTCTTCTTTTTAAGAATGTAACCATTGTCAGGGTCACCAATGCTAAATGAAAACTTTCTATACAAACTTTTTCCATCCCAGTCACGCAGATCAACTCGCATTGCCGTTTTTTGTTTCATGGTGTACTCGTGCATAAATTTCAATCCAAGCCAAAATTCACCATATAAATCACCAAAGCCTGCTTCGTATTCGTCCCAAGTGCGGTTGAAAGAAACCGATCCATCAAAACGTTTTTGAAATACAATCCATCCACCACCATCTGTTGTCATGTCACAAAATACAGGTACATATTTCTTTGGGGTCAGGTTTGTTTTTATATTATACACACCATTAGTGACATAACCATTCTGTAGAAACTCGTAGCAATCGTTCAAAGCCAGTTTAAGAGAAGTACAGTCGAGTATTGCACCTCGTTTTGTTTCTATAGCAACACACGTTCTATCTAAAAATTGCAGCTGAACTGTATCAACAGAAGGGATCAGCTTCTGACTGTCAAATACTAAAAATAAAACGCACGTCCCCTTCCCTTCCATGAAGTCAGCAGCTTTACATTGATCATTTCGTAAACAATGCAAACCACACTGTATTTCTGAATAACTGGTAAATGTCTTGAGATGTTCTGGTAATACTGCATCCATGTTCATCTTTTGTCCTGCAAGCCGATAGATGTGTGATGACTGTGACGCAACAGCAACGTGAAGAAAAAGTTCAATATAAACGCAATATACCCGTAGGTAGAAAGTGTAGCTCATTTTGAAGAATAAATTTGATTTTCAACGAGTTGACAAATTTTGCGGTAAAACTAGTCCAAATATGATTTTGTACAATCATAGATTTGGACGTTGGAGGAATCAAGTGTTATTACGTTACTTCTTTAATTCTTTAATCTTCCTTTCTCACCAAAACAGGGTGGAAAGAAATTTTTGATTTCAAATATGTTTCATATGTTTCATGTTTTCATGTGTCTCAAGACTCATTAAACTACGCAGTATTGCAATAGCTCGAGATAAATACAAGAAATAAATAACAAATCGAGTTGTTTTCTTGGAGCTGGACGGAGAAAATAAAATAAATGCATCTATGTTTAACCTCCCTGGATCTTTCGTGACTGCAGTAGTCTTGATTTATTAATTGCGTGATAAACGCGATCGATACAATATTGCATTCACTTTTAACGAAACTTGATTATTTCTGAGGTGAATAGAGAAACATTTCTTGTGACGTCAGGAACCATTCATTTTGGTACTTGAATGTTGTGCTGTAGCGTCCCAAGTGACACTTCTAGGGTATTGAGACTGCAGCTATTGAAATTTCCTTGGGTTAAGGCTGGGATTGATTTTCAAACTTCGAATAAATATATTGACGTTGTTAAGACAGGATGTCAAAATGAAAAAACAAACAAAGCAAAACAACAAAAAAAAGGAAATAATCGCCTCTTGTACTTAATTAATAATCAATATTCTAAAGACTTTTCGAATTTATCTGCAATCAGGGTTCAGCTGGGGACAAAGTTGATGTTATGGTTCTTGGTTAATATTTTATTTATCATTTATTTATCTAAAAGGAATTTTTTACAGGATGTCCATTCAAAACCTAGATACACATACATAATATGCAAAGTTTCTGTTCTTCCATGGGTCCTGTTTGTCACTTGACTGAAGATCAAATTTAAAGGAGAAATAAGTAGCGAAATTTATGAAAGAAAGAAAGTCGAAAAGAAATACAGAAGTGATTAGTAATGAAATCAGGTTGAACAATCCAGAATATAAGTATAAAGATTGTATAATTATCTAAACATTAACAAATTCTATATAAAAGTTTAAAATTTCCTTATTTGATTGGGCGGACCGATTCAAAGGTAACTAGTAAAATTCTAGTGCGCCGTTAAGATAAATACCTTCTCTGCAACATTCGAATTTTCTACTTGGAAGACATAGGATGTATTTTTGTTGCTCGTCTGGTTGTCCATGACTTCAAAGTAGTTTACAAAATTTTCGCATGGTTTTCCCTTGATGCAGTTGAATACTTGTAAGCAGATACGCTTTTTAGTCATTTCTCCGATGGTCACAAAATTCAATCTTTTTGGAACATTTCATTTGTACATGATACTTTTTCTTCGATTTTCCAGATTGTGAATTTTTGTCTGGAATGTTTTTGAAGAATTTCCTGTGAGGATCGGACAATATGTAAACAATGGAATCTAAATGGTTTTGTATATTGTTAGGCCTACATCGACTGTTGAGATCGAACGCGTTTCGGTAGGTGCAATCGCCTCTTTGTATATTGTTTCCATGTGTCCACGAAGAGATCCTGTTTGGTCCAGTTGTACACCAAGGTATTTGTAGGTGGTTACAAACGACAAAATATGGTGGCGATAATTGACCTCTAATGATAACGCGCTGAGCTGTTCCAAACAACATACGCTCAGTTTTTACTTTCTTTAAGTTGATAACGAGGTCATTCATTTCCAGCCAATCAGAAATCTTCCTGTAGTGATTTCACTACACCCTCCTTCGATTTTCCAGAGGGGTAAATCACTGTATCATCGGTGTATGTGATGATTTCGAAATGGCGAAGAGATTTCCCATATCGTTGAATGCCATGAAAAATAACAGTGGTTCCAACACTGATCCTTGTGGGAAAGCGCAGGTGACTGGTTCGGGTACAGATTTTTATTTTCCGATGCACACAGTTAGTTTTCTGTCAAGCAAGTTGTTTAACAAACAATTCTTTCTCAGTTCCTTCTATTCCATAACTAGAGAGGCTTTCAATAATTTGGGCGTGACTTCAGGTGTCAAAAGCATTGCTGATGTCTATTGGTGAAAAAAGAACAAAATCTTGTAGCAATCGTTTTTGCATTTTTTATTATCACGTTATATACCAGGAATGTCTTTGCACACGATACGTTTTCTTTTACTGGGAATATTCTTTTTATAGCCTTCCAAAATCGATCATGCTTGTTGGTTGAATTGGTCAAGAGTGACTGGTTGTGTTTTTGTTTTCCTTTTTGACAAGGACATTGACTTTGTTTCTTTGGGTTTTGAATGCATCAAAGTCTGTTGTTAGTTTAGACTTAAGAAACTTTCGGTGGAGAGCGTCACGGTGGTTCATTTCCGCCCTAAGTTCTTGCGTTAACCATGGAGATCGTTTACCCTTTACACGTTTCGTTATGAGAGGGTCATTTTGGTCTATATTTCTCTTCAGTATTCCTTTCATTATTTAGGTATTTGGGTTTTTGGTCGGAATAAACTTGTTCCAGTCTTCATTTTGTAGGTCAATACATAAGTCAGTTGGGTTGTAATTTGTGTAATTTCTACATTGAATGGTTTCATATGGCAATTTATTGTTACTTTATTATAATTTATTGTTACTTAAACACATCCAATGGCATGATAACCACTTAGCGTTGTTGGAACAATTTTAATGGAAGAGAGATTTTCTGGCTTTGTTAATAGTATAACGCCTCGCAAACTCGGGCAATACTTTGAAATCGGTCAATATTAACGGGATACTGACTGTACAAAGCCCGAGGTCCGAATGTACAGGTCGACCTTGCGAGACCAGCGCTTCAGACCGAGGGCTTTGCATTTCCTCTGTACAGGCAAACAGACAGTATCCTGTTTATTAGCTGGTAGAAATGACAAAGAGAGTCAAGACCGTTTGAGTTTGATACTTCAAAATTACTTTGCTGCGTATACGAACTTTTTTTCTCATTTTTGTGTGACATTCGATTTATTATTAAAAATAGAAAAAATGCAACTTGCGTATGTTCATTTCAACTTTTGTATGTTCATTTCAAATTTCAACTTGTATGTTGTTTTTTAAAAACATTACACGCATTTTTTCATAAAAAAAATGACAAAGAGAGTCAAGACCGTTTGAGTTTGATACTTCAAAATTACTTTGCTTCGTATAGACCGTTCCGAGCTACGCTTAACAGCATTACGTAATTTAGTGTGCCGCCATTTTGAGAGGATTCATAAAAAAACATAAGTTTAAAAAATGGTCACTTCGTGTGCTGTCTTCGGTTGTTCTAATAACTGAAAAAAGGGCACTAGTAGTAGATTTTTTCGTCTCCCAAGTGTCATCAAAAATGATTTAACATCAATAAAGCTGTCGAAGCAACGAAGAGACCTATGGCTAGCAAGAATTAAGCGTAAAGATTTGTCGGAAGCACATAGTTGGCTGAAACTAATTCTACCTTGCATGTATGTAGCCATCACTTCGTAACAGGCCAGCCATCAAAGTTGCATGAATCGACAAATCCTGACTTGGGACCTAGTTTGAATCTAGGATATAACTTCAACTACAATTCATGTTCAGAAGAAAGATATTAACGTAGGAAAAGACGATCAGAAAGCAGCTTCTTTGTACAACAACAAGAGCAACAGAATCCAGCAATAGTAGCAGAACATCCAGAAGAGCATCATCACCAAGTTGGCGAAATGGATGAAAATAACATTGATGGTGTTAATCATCAGAGTACTCAAACAGAATTTGATTTGGATGCAGTTTTGGCTGAAAATGCCTGTCTAAGGGAAAAAAACTCTGAACTAGAACAAGAAAACTCAGAACTGAAAGGAAGAATAGAAACTAATTTTTACAAACAAAGTAAATTTCAAAATGATGATGAACGTGTCCCATATTACACAGGGCTTTCTGATTTTACTGCTTTGATGGCATTATTTGAACTGGTAAAGAATGGTATTGTTGTGAAAAGAGGAGCACTTACTCCTTTTAAAAGTTTGATATTATGTTTAATGAGGTTACGTCTGGGATTAGCTGTTGCTGACTTGTCAGATAGATTTCAAATATCAAAGACCACTGTTTCAAAAGTTTTTTTTCTTGTCCTTGATGTACTGTATACAAAATTATCCCCAAAGTTTGTTGACCAATGATCTTGAAGGGTTATCTATGTTAGTTTTGCACACTGCTTTCATAACTGATGCTGTAATTCTACCTTTTCGAAATAAGAACCATTTTCCACTAGTATGTTGTGCACGTATTTCAATTTCATTTTTTTCAGCTTCTTCTGCGGAAATTTTCAAATTATTAAAGGTTTCATTGGATAATTTAAGGAGCATTTCATGGTTTCCATTTGCATGTTCTGTATTATATAACTCAGTTAATATTTGTCCTGACAGGTTTAGTGATTTGGGTTTGAATTGTTTTGCATAATCTGGAAGTACTTTTAATATTCTTAATTAATTACTGGCGTCTTTAGGTGCAATCTTAAATTATCGCAGGATGAGCGAAGAGATTTTTTTTGTCTCGATTATACAGTTGCACAGTGGAAGGTCTAATCTGTCCAAAATTGACCAATTTCAAGAAATCCGAAATTTTATGGTCATAAGCTACTTGAATTGAATTTTTGTGCAAATTTTCGTCGCTCATCCCACGCGTCGACCTCTTATGCTTCATTTACTTCCAAAACAACGCCCTTCACATAACTCCTACCTTCCAGAAACGTTCCAGGGCAATCACGCCTTCTTGGTACAAATTCCATAGTTTTGAGCTCATTAATTATTCATGAGATGCCGAAAACATTCTTTCTCATCATATTTTGACAGAACCTGTTAAGTCACATCAATGGAAGCTTAAACAAAATGCAATTTTCGTAATTTTTGATACTTGAGGGTAGTTCCCCTTAAAACAGTTATTATAGGGTTAGTAATGACAACAGTTCTTTTATTGGTTTGTCACTTGATTTGTTAAGATAATTACAGTTCGAATCGCCTATAATTAAAGTTTCTTTGTTCTCAGTATTCTTTAAGTTTTTTGAAAGCTTTCAAGAACATTTTTACTGATGTGTAGAAATCTTTCTGGTGGACGATAGAGAATACAAACAAAAAACGGCCTCGTGTGTGGTGAAAGAATCTCCAAGCAAATAAGTTCAATATCAGCAGATTCAAAATCGGGTCTCCTTTAATATTCAATCCCATGTTTAATATAAACTCCAACTCCTCCCCCGGATGATCGTCAGTCTGTTCTCTCAAAATGATATCCGCTGATGTTTACAAATGATGAAGGGATACGTTCGTTAAGTAGTGTTTATGTAGTTCCTACAATCTTGATATCGTTATCAGTGATAAACTTGTCCAATAACTCCCTTGTTCCTGCCAAGTCACGTATATTTTTGTGTGCACTACTACAGTCTTTAGTTCTCCATGGTTAAGAATAACTATTGAAGTCTCCCGCCACATAATAAAATAAAAGCAAAAATAAAACCTCCGTCCGCCATCATGACATTGGTATAAATAGCCATTACCAGGTTGATGTTTTCTTGGACTTTCGCTAAGTTTCAGGCTAACAAAAGGGGGATTGTCAAGGAAAGGTAGCTGTTTCCAAATTTAGTAGCTTAAGCAAACGATGAGCAAGGCGAAGCCCCAAACAGTCTCCATAATCCTTGTTTGCCATCCATGATTTCTTATTTGAATCACTATACATTAAGGTTTGCGTAAGCAAGAGCTAGTTGCTAAGTTGGGAAGCCAAATATCAAAAGCCTAGAGGAAGCAGGAGAAAGAATGAGGATGAGAAGGGACAACATTTCACTGAGAGAATCACCTGTGTTTTATACCCACAAAAATTTGAATTAAAAAATTATTGGAGGTCAAAATGCTGTTCAAAAATGAAACAACTAATGAAAACTCATCTTAAAACGAATACACGGAGGTGTCAAGTTTAAACGATAATTTTTGCATAACTATTGCACGTGCCATGTACTGATGAGTTTTTAGCAACCTAGAGACCACTGTCTGATACGGACCGGATATCAGAAAGGCAAGAAACCCTGGGTTCGAGGCTGGTTTCTTAGAACAGTTTTTTCAGCGCCAGATGAACGTGGAACTGAGCGTTTCAAGTGAGATTCTAGATGATTGGTACCGTCGTTAACACATCGTTTCCGCCAAACCTTATTTGTGTGAACGAAAAGTCGTTTTATCGTTTCTGCAAGCTTCAAAATGGGGAAACAATGTAGTAGCTTCCCTAGACTTAACAAATTTCCATGCTTGCCCTTATATATAACTTTAAAATTTCGGAAAAAATTGTAAATATTTTTACAATTTTATTTATTATAAAACCATCCGTTGAAAATTTTGGTGATATTTTCTTTCATTATGAAATGAAAACACCAAAAATAAAAACGATAACTGTTATGTTTTACCTGCTTAGCCAAATAATAATTTATATAAGGTAGGTTCATATATCCTCGTCATGTTTCTATTCTCAACACACGTTAATATTGAAGCGATCAATGAAAAGAATTGTTGAGAATTGTTGAGAATTGTTGAGAAGTTGAGGGCGTTACCACACGGGCGGAGAGAACTGCAGTATTACAGAATGACCGACTGACACACACGTGTAAATGAAAGATCAGCTACCTCGCGGCGCTGACCAAATAAGAAATTCCGAAAATGTATCGGGAGAAAGTTGAAAAGATTGAAAATCTTTTTTGAACAAAGTTTGCATTTTTTCCGGTCGATGATTTTGTGAAGGACCAAACAAGACAAGAAAATTAATACAAAATACTCCTATAAACACTAAACTTACAATCTGACAGCAAAGGCGTTCAAAAACAATGAATATAGTTCTTAGGAATAGCAGAGTACGACGAAGTTCTAGTAAAACTCTCTTGCTAAAGTTATGTAATAGTGCTCGATCAGTTTGTCAAAAACGGCACTAAAATCAGGTCAAACAATATATCGAAGGTTGGGTGTTTAAACTGAAATTCTGGAATAGTGCATTATGAAAGACCATGGGCAAAATTGGGCAAAATTAGGGCTTATTCGACTACTCCATTGCTGGAACCAATTTCTATCTGTTCTTATTTCTGATCTGTTCTTATTTCTGACTTCTTTACATTTAATTACTAACTGCTTGATATGTTAAAAACGTTTGATGGAGAACGAGAAGAAGCTCCACTCTTGATCTTGAAAGAAGTCAGTGACAGTGTTTATTAAATTGAAACTTGAAAGAAAAAGCTTTTGAAAAGGTAATTCCTTTTATTTACTAAGTAGTTTTATAGTGAATTATAATAGTACAGGGTAATGCTTGGTATTACATGATTTATGCAGCTTTCTGGATATGCATTAGCACAGCTTACACACTAGAGATACCTGGGCTGGGTTTTTTTGTTTGTTTTTAGTTATTCTTTATGTTTTTCAACTTGAATTTCATAGAGTTTGAATTGGTTCTTTATTCTTTACTTTTGGTTAAGTTTGTCTTGTATATTAATTTAATTCGTCATTTTAAGTTGGGAATAAAGAGTTGGTCTTTCGGTCGGTCTATGCAACATTGTATCTTTTGCATCTCTGATTTTTTCCGAAGGCCTTAACATTTTTTGGATATGTTTCCAAGGTTTACATGTTTTCAAGGGGTAAACGTAAACGTATACACATGGATATACACTTTTCGAACTCATTCAAATTTTATCTTTTGTTATCTTTGATACTTTTCCGCTTTAATATTTAGACCGTCATAAAAAAAATACTGTATTTTGAAAAAAACATAGTATTTTGTTCATTGAATGTTTATTAGTGACACCTTGCAAAATAAAATAAAAATAAATTAACAATAGCCAGTTAACACTATTCTGATAAATTCAAAATATTTTGATATTTGAGAAAATGGGAATTAGTGTAAACAGAGAATTCTAATATTCAAAAATTGTCTTATAAGACCTTTCTGCACTTCAGTCTGGTGATGATATTCATCGTGATGTTAAATTTTCAAACGGCCTCTTATACATATCAGGTTTGTCCGTGAATGTTTGACGGCGAACTTTTAGAAAAAAATGTCAATAAAAATCGGCATAAGAAGAGCCAATAAGGTATAGAAATTTTTTTTTAAAAATTATCAGCAAATAAAGCAGAAATCCTTGTGCCTGCAAGGGCATCTTGCTTTATATATATTCACTGTTTTCTTCATGAAAATTAAATTATTAAGATATTACCATTTTCCCCAAAATAAACTCTTGTTTTTTCATTATGAAGAAGGAGAAAATAACTGGTCTTTACTTTGTTGGTTACGCCGAATTCTTTGGGGAGCCAAGCGTAGCCACGCTGTCACAGTCCAAAAAGTTTTGTCAAAAAGAGGGAGACATTTTAATAGAACTATATAATAGTAGCCATTTTCACGTTATTAAAGTTGACAATATGCTTTGGAATTGTAGACCAAACCAAGTCTAGGCCAAGGAGGAATCTTAATTATCGCAGAAGAGTATTTTCAGAATTCGACAAGATGGTCCATTACCAAGGAAAGGAGGCACTGGTTCGTCCAGTGAAAGATATAAGCTGGTTATTTTTTGGTGATGGTGGTTGAAAAACACTGAAATTGGGAACCAGTTTCTTCATGAAAACTTGTTTGTTATAACAATTCAGCTGCACTTAACGCTTTGAAACCTATGGTATTTGAAAGAACACCAAGGAATCAAACATCAAAGAATCTTTTTGTATATATTCTGTTGTTTCCGTATGTGGTTTTTAAAATAATAGTCGGCTTCACGACATGGAATGTAATGTCTGATCTGGAAGAAAATGAAGTTGCAAAAGGCGTTTGCGGATGATGAGTTATTGGATTGCTGCAAAAATCATATTCGTTATTTGATTATCTGATTTAACTGAGACAATCTGTTTTTTAATTATGATTTATGAATTAAATCTTTTACTATATAGATAATACCGTAAGTGGATTAATTTTCGGGGAATTTCGGCATTTTACACAAAGTTTAATTCGTGCAAACTGTCTTAAATACTAAATTTGCTCCGGCTGAAAAGCCATGAAAAATTTCTGGAAAAAGAAAATGGAGGGCAAAAATGTCACTTTCAGACACTAACGTGGCATAATATACATTATATTGATTTTAAGTTTAAACTTATGTTTTAAATACGCTATGTAATATAACTTATATTTCAAGTTAGATATATATAAAATAAGGAGTCTAGTTTACTGGTAAACTAATTGAGTAACCATCCCATCATTTGTAAAAGTAACGGAAACTTTGAACAGTGATATCTGAAGAAAAAATAGAGCCTATCATCACCTTCCAATCTCTTTCGTTCACACAAGTCAATAGACGAAGCAGAGTTTCCAGCATATCTCAAAGGATTGGAGTTGAAGAAGATAAAGAGAACGACAAGATTTATTTATGGGGCTAAACGTTATATATTAGATAGAAGTCTGACAAAGTATGTAAATACACAGTAGTTTTTTTAACACTGTCAACACTTGTCCACTCTTGTCGCACTAGTGCTTTTTCATCGTATCCATTGCTCCCTTCTCTTCTTTGTTCTTTCTATTATAACGTTTGTAGTTTTGTAGTTTTAAATATTAACTAGTTTTACACCCATGTTGGAATTATATCATATTTAACACAAAGTTGTTGTATATATATTTAGGATCGATCATTCAAAGATGCTATTTTTCAGTGCTATCTGGCCTATTTAGAGAATTCTAAAGTTGTACAGTTAAACTAAAAGCTAAAATTCCAATGTTCAGAGATTTAGAAAAGAGACAATACAACGTATACTCCTACCTTACCACGGTTAAACTTCTGAAACATAAGAAAATACCTTCACATTTCCCTATTAACTAAAGGTAACAAACACAATACCTTCTCAGACGTTTTTATCTTTCAATTCTTTATTCTGCGATGAATTGTGGAAATGTCAAAACCTAAAACTCCACTTGTGCATCATGATACAAAAACCATGTGAATATGTATGTAATCATGATTTTCACTCTCTTCTTGTATTACGATCATTTATACTATTCAATTTTATAATCTAAAAAAAAGGTATCATTCAAACACTATCAAAACAATATAATAATGATCTTGCTACCTTCGTTTCCCTAAAGGCGAACCTTAATAATATCAATCCACATACCACAATAAAATAAACTGCTAGCTACACATTTCGGCATAGTAGTTAAAACTACCTGATACGAAAAAGCTACGTTCAACCACATTAAAACATAAACAACGGTAGAAAATGATGAGCTGATAACACGAACACATAACAGGTCTACATTGACTATCTCGGATAGAATAGTTACTGATACCGATCAATGTTAATATTCTTTATTACTAAATTTAAAGCGTTTAATAAAAAATAAAAACAAAAACAAAACATTTTACACACAGCGTCTTCATTTCTCGTTTAAAGAAATCGAGAAAATTTGATGAAGTTTCGAACACAAAAAAAATTGCATTGCGTTCTCCTCCGGGCGACTTTGTGATGTCTTCCTTAAGGCACAACACTCCACAAAGTAAAAACAACATCCATTGACGAACTTCCCGAGAAATTTTACCTAACGTTCTTTCATTAAAAGTTAGGTAAGAAAAAAAACAAGATTGCGTATTAGTATAAGAAGACTAGTATACCGTGTAAAAATTTTTTACATCTTTCCCAATAAGATGTTTTTACACGCTATACTAACCATTTGATAATAACTCTATGAAATACAAAAACGCAGTCCAAAACGCCGCCCTAAAATCTTTCATCGATTCATGAATTTTTTACCCGCCATACATTTTTACCAAGCATTGATAACCGGTGTAATGAGGTAAAACTATTGATTTCTCCTTTATTTGTTGCCAAAAATAGAAATCACAGAACGTGGAAGAAGTTTGTTTGTTAAAAATATTATTACATGTTTACGTCGAATCATATTTAATGTAAAGTTTTACTGAAGAAATCAATTTGAGCCATAACTCAAAGCCAATATGGGCCCCAAACGGCAACAGTTAACGAAATAATTATG
Organism: Turritopsis rubra; assembly: GCA_039566895.2. NCBI lineage: Eukaryota > Metazoa > Cnidaria > Hydrozoa > Anthoathecata > Oceaniidae > Turritopsis > Turritopsis rubra. The sequence continues at coordinate 9,846,844 of CM077626.1, read as the reverse complement.
CGTTTAATGTCATATATATTAAGCCCATCGAAAAAATGTACACAAATTCAATTGTGACCGACATGTAGTCGGCAATACATTTTAACGTCATGATAATGACGTCATAGTTCCATGTCCCTCAAACAACTTGCTACAAAAAAAATTAATAAAATAAAAAAAATTAAATAAAAGGCTGTATTTTTTCGACTTCTGAATCCTAACCAATTCTTAATTCTTTCCACTTTCTAACTTTATTGTCAACCAAAAATTCTTTCAGTCTTTGTGGTAAACATATTCATAATTATCAATGCTAACTCTCAGATAAAAATATTCACAAATTGTAAAATATCTCACTCACCCCACACTACAATACCCATCGCAGAATTAACTTTTGGAATATGTACGGATTTACATAAGTAAGATATAAGGTATTAACTAAATCTTAAAAAGAATCCTACCTCCGAAGAATGTTTCTTTCTTCAAAGCTGAGTTTTCTTTCTCTATAAATTCCAGGAACAGAGAGATCGCCAATTAGAAAAACGCCATCGGTATTAACTAATTTTACTCACGGCCAAAACCAACAGATTAATCAAATCTCTAATCTTTTATAGCTTCTTGACTTTCTTCTTTCTATCATTGTACTAAAAAATACCATGCTCAACACAGTTTCTACTAAATTTTCTTTCTTTTCTCTGGAAATCTAAAAAAACAAACCGAAACTGGATAAAATGCCGTTTGATATGTCTTATACCTTCACTACTAGTAGGGAGTGAATTTATACAGCGTTTTTGGATTTTCACGGTCAAATCCTTATAAATGTAGAAAAGTGTATTTATACAGCGTTTTTGGATTTTCACGGTCAAATCCTTATAAATGTAGAAAAGTGTATATAAAATTTCAAAGTCCAACTCGCATTCATCTGCGCATGCGCAAAAAAATGACGATTTCATGTAAAATATCACGAACATTAGCATATTTGATGATGCGTCACGCTTGACTGCTTTCGGGAAATTCCCTAGTGTTACTAGCCTGGGCATGCCTGAGTTGCTCATCAAATGAGTTAGGGGAATTCCCTGACTCAGTTCTGTCCACTTTGAAAAAACCTCCTTAGTTGAAAATTCTGTATAAATAAAAGGATATGAGTTGGTTTAGAAATGGTATTTCAAAAATATATAACGCTGCTGTAGCACCTGTTGCAGCCACTCGCGATGCTCTCGCTGATCGATTGCAGAGTGTTCGCGAATCTCTTACTTCTTTATATAATAGGGCTAGGAAAAGACTTGGTTATGGACAACAATCACCACTTATTTCAGCTGTTGAACGCCAAGCCATGAGAGAAGAGGAGGAGAGAATGCAAGATATCAAGCATCTCTTTTCAAAGTCAAAGAATCAACCGGATGACGCTGCACTTGAAGATGCACAGGAGCTTTTTGATGAGAACGAGACACAGCTTGTGGAGTATGGAGATCGTATTAAGACGTGGAAATTTACCAACAACCTTAACCAGCCATTGACAGAGGGAATTATGCGAAAAATCACACGTCATATTGAGATGAGAGTTACAGTTGTGTATAGCTTTGGGTGTGATATCTATGATGGTAATGGTGGTGTGAGATCATATCAGAGAATGAAGAGTTCTAAAGTGTCATTCTCGAGTCTAGCAGAGATTGAAGCATTCATAGAGCAATGTGAGAACAAGCGTCTTGATCTTGACGATTATGAATTCTGGGGTAAGGCTTACTTGCCGGAAGAGAGAACTATCGAAACTCATGGTTCGTACGAAGGAAAGGTCGTGTTCGACCATGTGCAGATCAAGATCATAGCTACGAGAGAACCTTTGCTAGGTTGTGGTCCATTACCAGATTGGTTGAGAAAGAAGACGTGTATCTGGGGTGTAGATGATAAAAAAGCAAGGACCGACACTATGTGCATGTGGCGATGTTTAGCAATCTATAAGCGTAAGGATAAGGAAAGAGGCAGCGAATTTCTCACGGCAGAGGCTCTCAGACTGGCTAGGGAATACTACGAACAACCAAAACTAAAGCGGAAGGATGTACGTGCTACGAGGCTAGTGGACATGGAAGGCATCGCGAAGCACTTCAAGATCAACATTAGAGTCTTCGAACCCAAGACAAACTCTGACAAGGCACCTTGGAGACTTGTATACGGACAGAAGCAATACAAGCAAGGACTGGATACGATCAATCTTGGGATGCTAGATGGTCATTGTTTTTACATCAAGAAATTGGATGTCCTCACACAACACTGGGAATGTGAAGCCTGCCATCAGAAGTTTACACGAAACGAAAACCTCACCCGGCACAAACAAGAAGAGTGCGATGGAGCAAAGACGAAGATCATCTGTCGAGGTGAAAAGGTGAAACGTATACAACCTAAGTCAGAGCAGGTATTTTACGGTGATCGTAATTTTAGCTATGATGCCTGCAAATGGATGGAGTATATGTCGATAGAGACAGGAAGACATATCCATCATGCAATGTGCGGTCATGGTGGAGAACGTGTGTTACGCAATGCGTTGAATCATGAACTATTCTCGGTAGATGGTTATGAGCCGACCAGCAAGACTGTTTACGAGTACAACGGTTGCAAGTGGCATGGATGTCCCTGTCAGCCTAACAGAACCAATGTGGACAAGAATCGGTACCTTCTAACGGAAGACAAAGCGAAAGTTATAACTGAACTTGGTTACAACCTCGTATCGATCTGGGAATGCGAGAATCCACCTAAAGTCAATAAGTACTTTAAGAAAGAGTTTACAGCATATCCTCACTACATAGTGTTCGACTTTGAAGCTTTACTGAAAGAGTTGAACGAGCAGAGAACAGCTGAGTTGCTATATATCTCTAAGCATGTACCAGTAAGTGTTGCAATTTATGACAGTTTGAGTGTAGAACCTACATTCCTTGTACATGAAGATCCTCAAGTGTTGATTGAAGAGTTTGTAGCGGAGCTTGAAAGGAGACAAGAACTCATCGTAGCAGAGGTAGAGAGAATGTATCCAAAACCTGAAGATTTCGATATGCTGCCACAAAGGATACAAGACAAATGGAACAGTTGGGTAAACCAAGTGCCAGTCTTTGGTTTTAATAGTGGAAAATACGATCTAAATCTGATCAAGAGATACTTTGTGGATAAAATCTCTAAGTTTGAAGAGGGAAAGAAGGAGATTATGGTAGCAAAGAAGGCTAACAACTATATGTTCTTGAGTATGGGTAAGTTTAAATTCCTTGACATTTCCAACTTTCTTGCTCCAGGTATGAGTTATGCAAAATGGTGTAAGTCTCTGGAATGTAAACTGGAGAAGCTGGTATTCCCATATGAATGACTGACAAACTATGAAAAGCTTAGTCACGTAGGGCCTGTAGGACATGAAGCTTTTTATAGTCGACTTAGCGGTAAAAATACGCTATCTTTAGAAGAGTATGAGAAGTTTTGTGTAGAGTTTGAAAATCGTGGTTGTATCACTATGATGGATTGGTTGCGTGAGTACAACATGGCAGATGTAGAACCTTTCGTTGAAGCGGTAGATAAGACAAGACAGCAGTACTATACAGATGATATCGATATTTTAAAAGATGCTGTTAGTATACCAGGAGTTTCGATGATGTATGTGTTGAACAAGGCATTGCGTTGGAAAGGGGGAATAGAGCTATACGCACCGGGAGAACCCTGTAAGCATAAGTGTGAAAGAACATGTTACAAAAAGAGGTGTAAATCGTGTAAAGAGGTACAAGAAGATTGTAAAGAATGTACAAAGAACCGAGCTTACGATCTTTTAAAGACGGGTATGGTAGGTGGTCCTGCTATAGTGTTTTGTCGTTACCATGAGCGAGATGTAACTCGGATTAGATCGCATATGTATAAGAATCCAAGGTTATGCAAGACGATCTTAGGTCTTGATGCTAACATGCTCTATCCTAGTACGTTGAAGTATGACTTTCCATGTGGAAAGGAGAAATTGATCAAGATCGATACTCCTACATGTACAAGTACTTTGCAGGATTTGAACACAGGTATTGAGAATGGCTCACTGTTTGGTTTTGTGCAAGTGGATATTGAAGTTCCTGTGGAGCTGTATGATCGATTTAGTGAAATGTCACCGCTCTTTGTAGTTATGGAAATAGGAGACAAGCAGATTCCTAAGCGTATGCACGACTATCTAGAAGCTACAGGGCGTAAGCGTATTCCTGGTATACGTAAACTCTGCGGTGTGATGCAAGCTAACAAGATTCTGCTCTTTACTCCCCTGATGAAATGGTACTTAAGTCACGGATTGAGAGTGACAGCCTTCTATGAATTCCTGCAGTATAAGCGTGGTAAGCCATTTGCATGGTTCCCTGAGGAAGTGGCAGACGCACGAAGAGCTGCTGATCAAGACTCCGACAAACAGATCATAGGTGACACAGCCAAATTGAAAGCCAACTCGTTCTACGGAAAGATGATTGAGGATGTGACTAGACACTGTAACACGATATTTACAGGAGATGAAAAGAAGGTGGATACAGCAATGAGATCTCCATTCTTCGAGGATCTTGAACAGATAGGTGACGCGTACGAGATTCGTGAAGGAAAGCACAAGATTAGCATTAATAGAGCGTATCAGTGTGGTATTGCGGTATACCAACTAGCCAAGCTTCGTATGTTGGAATTCTATTATGATTTCCTGGACAAGTATGTAGATCGATTTAATTTTGAGTATATGTATATGGATACCGACAGTGCTTACTTTGCGATATCTGGAGAAACCTTGGAAGATGTTGTGAAACCTGAACTACTTGAGGAGTACAAGAAGAATGTGAAAGATTGGCTAGTAACTGATAAATACTCGAGTCGCACAGGAGGTCTGTTTAAACCAGAGTTTATAGGTAGTCGTATGATAACTCTATCAGCCAAATGCAATCTGGCAGAAGGGAAAGAAGGTACTAAGTATTCGTGTAAGGGTATGTCAAAGAAGCATAATGAACTGACTTGGGACCGATACTTAAAGGCTTTACATGGTGAACTAGACACTGCTCAAAATAGAGGCTTTCGAGTTGATGATCAAGGTATGGTCACCTATGAGCAGAACAAGCTTGGTCTATCAGCGTACTACGATAAACGATATGTTTTGGAAGATGGTATTCATACAGAACCTCTTAAAATGTAAAAAAATTAACGCTAACCCTGAGCGATGATGTAGTCCCCTGCTCAGGGGACCCCAGGCCTGAGGACGTTATTTATTGGTAAAAGCAGGCACCATTTAAAGTGAGGATTTGTCGCTTGCCAGGTGATACCCCTAGGGCCATGTGGCAAAATGTGACCTCCAGATCCCAGTGGGCCATGAGTACTAACAAATGATGAAACTGACAAAGCTTGTCTGGATGGACGACGACGATTTTCAAGACATGGTAGAGTCAATCTCCAAGTTTAGAGAGTGGAGCCAAAAATTTGCGGGCCATCGCCTGATAGGGCCGTTTGCTCGCGACAAGGCCATTTCTTACGTCTTTCACAGTAACAAATTTGAGAGCACGCTTCCTCTTGGCATAAAGCATGGAGACACGTATAGAATGTTGTCAAACCTAGAGACTGCTGACTTTTTAGAGGTCGAGTGGGACTCTGATGGAAACTCAAACTCCTCAGCAGCCAACAGAACCCAGCTAGCGCAGCACCTGCGCGCATTTAACTACCTACACAGCCTGTCTAGTCTTTCGCTTGAGGGGGTACTAGAAACCCACAGGGTACTGATGAAAGGGTCCGTAGACGCAAGTGGTAGCCCGATCTTATCCGGAGAACTCAGGACCTTTGGCGTCAACAACGGCGTCGATGACTACATGGATCACATGGAGGTGAGGCAAAGCCTCCAGAAGCTCGTCGATTGGTACGAAAACGGGAGCCATGTCGATGAAATAGAGACGGGTCGCGGGCTGTTTTGGAACTTTTTAAAGATCCACCCATTTCAAGACGGCAACGGAAGGATGGCGAGGTTGCTGTTTAGCTATCATATGTTTAGAAACGGCACACCTTTTGCCGTGTGCATAACCAGCGGCAAGTCTAAGGCGAGAAAGCACTATAACATGGCTATCAAGCGCGAAGACCTCATAAACTTTAACACGAGTGACCTATATACGCTCTTGACGTATTCAAAATATTTGGCCTGGAAAAACTTTATCAACCACTACAGAGCAACTGTGGCACTAGAGAGATGAGTCAAGAAGGGCATCCTGACTACTCATCGACAAAACTGTTGTTCTGGGGCATTGCGCAAGTAGGTGAGAAGGTTTGTCACTCTTGTGTAACCTATAGCGGCGGATCCTCAGGGTCTCTAGCGCAAAGTGAGGCGACCCTACAATCAGGTGAGTCTTAGACTCACCTGACTCATGCGCTAGATGGCCCTCGCTTATGGAGACCCTAGAGAGACCAGAGCGTGCCAGGTGGTCCTCGTTTATGGAGACCCCTTAAGAGGCCCTAGGGAGACCCTCAGTCTCGTTTGCAAGTCCGAGCTTCTTAAGGTGACATGGAACCCTAAAAGAGCGTCAAAATGGTGCTTTTAAAATAAAAATGTTCGAGATAGTGTTTTTTACCTTTATAACACAGACAATTGTGTTGATCATAGGATTTTGGGTGTTTTTGCGACTTTTGCAATGCAAAAGTCGCCTAATAAACCTAATCATGAACGTCGATGCATTTATTGAGCAGGTGAACGAGACACTGGATGTAGTCGACACACCATCGGAAGACGTGCAGAGAGCAGAACTCACACGCGCTATACAACGTGGAGAACACATCGGTGGTGGTAAAAAGCCGTGGACAGTCAAGAGATTGAACGAATTGAACGACAAGACAATTGCAAGGGTTTACCAGAAGTACATCGAGAAAAATGGTGCTTCAAAAACCAACACCCGAGACCGCCAGGGCCCATAGGAACAAGATTTCAACGGCAAACTCTCTAGTTTAACAGGTGTGAGAGATGTATCGAAGATGATGAGAGAGATCAACAGCAATCCACTCATCTCGAGCTGTATGACGGAGTATATTGCGTCGGCAATTCCAAGCGTTTCTCCCATGGACAGTATCGGGTCAAATGTTTACACGCATTGTCACAGCTTCCTTGGACCGATCGCTTTGGTCGCAACCATCTTCACCAACCTTGACTGGGAGAGGTTCGCAAGAATCGCCGAGCAGCGAGAAATAAATGGTGGAAAAACTGTCAATAACGAAAAATCCAGGGCGAGTAGCGTCGGGGAAGCAGTTGGTGGAATGGAACCGGAAGAAGAAGGCAAGCCTACAGGTACCTGCACAAGTACCTAACCAAGTACCTGCACAAGTACCTGACCAAGTACCTGCACAAGTACCTGACCAAGTACCGACCAAGTACTGCATGGTTGGTGTAGTAACGCTTTTAGCTGTTGGTGGTTTGATGTTCATGTTGAATCGCGCACGCAATTTACCCGCAAAACCTCTCGAACCTAGCAAACCGAAAAACCGCGACCCTTTCTGCCTAACATAAATGGAGAAGGAAATGATCGACAGCGTCTGGCAAATGGGACGTCTATTAGGTTACACCACCCTGTTCGCGTATGGTGGGAAAAAAGTCTTCAGCGTTGGAGTTCCATCAGCAAAGCTTGATTTGATGGACGTGGGAAAGCTTGGTTTATACCTTGAAATGGCAATTTTGACGGATGATTATGCTATCAAGCAGGGCTGGTACAAAGACAAAATTTCTAAATAAATGGTCAGCATCTTAATAGGAGGAGCTGTTTCTGCAGCCCTTTTTACCTTTGGAAACTACGCCGAAAGAACCCTCTCGGGTGATGAAGAAGCAGCAGCAGATCGGGAAGAACGCGCAAAAGCGATGGAGAAAACAAGGGAAGCGCAAGCAGAATGGGACAAGCAGCGTATGACACGCTTAGATTTCATTAACAACAGACTTCGACGAGAAAATAACGCCTCTGCGTACATCGCTGATCTCGATAGAGGTATGAAAGAGTACTACAAGACGACGCAACAACACCTTACACCTTTACCACCTAGACCTGAATTGACTGATTTTCACAATCCTTCTGAAGCCCAAAAAACTGGAGAACTGCTCGCGATTGCTGGAATGCTGGGCATCGGTGGGTTTTTGCTGCTCATGCGGAGACGCTAGGCGATCTACCATAAATAAACATGAATCTCAACGAGAAACTGAGTGACATCTACTACCAACCTGAAAATCTATGGACTGGCAACAAAGCCATTAAAGAGCTTCAGAAGGCATCGAAAACTACGAGAAAACAAGTCGAAAAATGGCTTACTCATCAACCGCTGTGGCAAATACATTTACCGAGGCCGAAGCGTATTGATTATACTCATTTTTACGTAACCAAGGTAAACAATATACATCAGGCAGATCTCATGTTTTTACCTCATGATAAGGTGTATCAGAATACGTACAAGTACGTTTTGAATGTTATCGATATCGCTTCGGGATATAAAGCGAGTAGACCTTTGAGAACAAAGAAAGCCAGCGACGTTGTCGATATGTTTGCTGACATCTATAAAAAAGGACCTCTGAAATTTCCCGATGAACTCCATGTTGACAATGGTTCCGAGTTCAAGTCGACAACAAGCAAACTCTTTGAGAAGCATGACGTCAAAGTGAAGAGAATTACAACAAAGTATCACCATAAGTTTACAGCCTTTGTGGAAAATTTTAACAAAACTCTGGCTCTGAAACTCTTCAAGATACAAGATGCGCAAGAGATGGAGGATCCAGAGAAAAAGAGTGCCACATGGATTCGACACTATCAGAAAATTGTGAAACAACTCAACAACACCGTGCTTTCGAGGACGGGTATGAAACCATCAAAAGCGATAAAGCTTGAGGAAGTTCCTTTAAAAGTCGAATTCTATCCGAAGGAAGACGCTTTGATTGAATCAGGATTGTATCGCTATCTCTTACAACCAGGTGAGGAACATGATGACACAAGACGTCGTGCAACGGACAACAACTGGAGTCGGAAAACGTATCGCTTCCGTGAAATCTTACAGTATCCAGGACAACGTATTTTGTACTATCTCCAAGATGGACCCGAGAGAGCTTTTGTTCGAGAAGAACTTATGCTAATTCCGGAGGATACGGAAGTACCTCCAGAGTACGTCAAAGAGTGGTAGATTTCTGAAATCGATCACGGGCTCTGAGGCTGGCCTGTCCACTAGAAAAAACTAGTTGGACTCGAAAAATATCTAATAAAGATGTTACGATTTGGCCAACTCGAGGTTTCACGAAAAGATTTTAGCTCTAGTGTAGAACTCACTGATGTCGAGAAGATCGATCTATCAAAGATCACCATCGCAGAAGCTGTTGTAGCGAATAAGACAGATACTAGGTACTATATAGGTTACGAAAGAGATCCTGGCACCGTTGTTCCTCTCTTGATCAAGACACCGAAGAACTGCCATTCGTCAGGAGTTTCGAGGTACAGCGAAAGCTCTGCATGGAAGATGGGGTTTAACGTATCAGATGACCAAGCTTGGTGCGATGCTTACAACGCGATTGTTGATCGCATTCAAGAGCTTATCTTCACTACCTTGACAGGTACCGTAATAAGTACTATGGGTTGGATCAACCCCAAGCTCATTGTTTGGGAAGATAATATCAAGACGATGTTTAACGGGTGGGGTGTAGTACCGTACAATCAGAGCTGCAAGGCGACCGGAGTGTTAAAGATCGGAAGCGTGTACACCCAGAAAGGTCACAATCACTACCTTCAAGTACACTTACGAGAATGCAAATATCGACAAATAGACGCTTACGAAAGTCTTCTGAGCAGCGACTCTGAAAGCGAAGATTAATCCACTAGTTTTGTGGTTTTTGTAGAACCACAAAACGCTTCTACATTTCTCGAAGCTCCAGCAGCCTCTGATGGGTATAATGCTCGCCGAGTCTGAAATGTCGAACACGCTCTGGATTGGCTACTATGCAACCCCGCTCTCTTAACCAGTTGTAGCACACGATCGCGTTGGGCGTCTCTGTAAGCACAACTAGCCGTCCATTGGGGTATTCGACCAGCTTATTTTGAATCTTTTGACTCATAACCCTGCTGCCCGCAAATGGCAATGTAGGGATATTCGTTGTCAGTATTCTTTTGAATGATGGCAATGCCGTTGCTCTTCTCTTGTTTCTGCAGATTTGGCACGACTCTCTGACGAAGATCTTCGACTTCCCATTGCAGATCTTCGACTACCCATTGCAGATCTTCGACTTCCCGATCTCGAACCACAATCTCGTGCCGAGAGCCTTCAAGATCATCGTTAATCAAGGCGAGCTCAGTCTCTCTCTCTTCGAGGGTGTTGTTTCGTTCTGCAAGCTCTTCTTGCAAATGTTCAAGACTCTTATAGGTCAACCATTTTGTGAGCTCAATAGCTTTTGGTTTCCTAGAACGAACTGTAATCTCTATAGCACCTTCTAAAGAGACGAAGACGTCATGTGGGTTTTTTGACCTTCCAAGGGTATGGGGTATACCCCTACCCCTTGTAATATCTAATCTGGTGGAGAAACAACGCTTCTCTACATGCTGAACGCAACATCGTATATCAACGATCCCGAGAAACCTTCCAAGATCGGCACGTTTGAACCAAGGTTGGTTTTGTCCATCAAAAAGTACTTCTACCGTGTTAATAGGTACAACGTTCAACAACTCCAAAGACATCGTTTATTAGATTTAGAGGCGGGACAGGTTAGACTCAGAGATGTAGGTCCTGATTCTGGGTACCCCTTGCTCAGAGATGTAGACGGCTTTTCCTTCGTTTAAGGGGTCCGGGCAGATCCCAGTGGGCGGACATTCAACGACTTGATTCGCAGTAGTTGAGGTAGGTTCTCCAGATAAACATGTACACCATCAAAGAACTGAAAGCAGAGGCACGGAGAAGAGGCATTCACGGGTATTCATCGTTGAATCGCGACAACCTCACAGCAGTCTTAAATGGTGAAAAAATCACGGTGTTCAAAAAGAACCAGTCTCACATTGCAACACAAACAGAATGGAAAGAATGTCAAGACTGCGCTCTGAGAAGCTATACAGATTTTTTGTGTAGAACAGCCCCTCCTCCTAAAAGAAGGTTGGTATACGACGAAGATCTAATAATAGATTCAGATACCGGAGAAGTCGTTGGATGTGTTTGATATGTAAAGCTGTTTTTGTAGTTTCATGAAACTACAAAACATAAGGTGGTGGTTGATCAAAATTTATGTGACACTTGCATGTGGGGTATCGGAATTGCCGACGAGCTTTTTTGCGATCTCTTCCCTACCCTGACGACGACCCATTTCTAAGAGCTCCTCACGTTGCTGGTCATAGAGCTGTTTTATAGCCTTCTGAGACTTGGATCTTAGTTCTTGCTTCTTACTCAAATAGCGTTGTTTCTCTGCTATAATACGTGAAAACTCTGAATGATCGACACTACCGTCTTCTATACTTTTTGAGATAAGCACAATTAAACCGTCTAAGATCGTCTGAGCAGCTATCGCGATATCTCGATTCTTTAAACGTTTTACTTCGAAAGATTTGCTAGCTTTCTGAATACCGATGAGCAGTAGATTTATCACGAGAGTTGCTATACATAAGCCGATACTCACGCTAACATCAATTCCTTTTATAAGACACGCAATCCCACCGCCTCCAAGGGTAATGGAGATGATATTGAAGATATACGCTATGTATGTGACTACCACTGCATATCGCGCAAATTTACGCTCCAGATACGTGCGGTTTGTTATCTCACCAGACAGGAAGGTTTCAGTCTCTTTGATGGTTTGAAGCCTGTAATTTTGTGTTTGCAGTGTCGGGTCATCCACCTCGTCTTCTCCTGGAGCTGTCGGTGGTAAAGAAGGATAGAGTTTCTCTAATGCCATCATTTATTTCAAGACGATCAACATGTCGATGGCCTCTAATTTCAACTCCTTTCCAGCATCATCCGTGATGCTGAACGTCAGCGTTTTCGTCGGATAACTTGTTTTTGCTGTAAACAGAGGAACTTCGTACTGGTACGACAAAATGTCGCCATACTCATGTTCCGGCTTCTGCAGCTCAAAATGGTGCAGGTATGACGTCCTAGCGTTGTTCTCAAACATCTTCGTGTCTTCGATCTCTTGGCAATACAGACGGAGAGATCTAAATGTACAAAAATTTGGGGTAGATCGATAGTACCCCGCGGTAAAGTGCTTGTGCCTCGGCATTTCTAGACCGAGTAGATGTAAGAGCTCAGGCTCCATCACCACACGGTAACCTTTTGTCACAGAGAGTAAGAGATCTCCGTCAGCCCTAAGATCGAGAAAGACCGCTTTTTGGCTGCGTGCGTTAATAGTCTTCCGGATCGTTTCTGACGTATATAAACCCGGTGGGAAGTCGATGTAGATTGGATTCGGGTCTGTCGCTACTTGATCTTTTGAGATGGTCAGCCTTTGGTCGGTTTGCAAGTTGAACCACCCTACGTAGAGGGAAGCGCGTTTTATCGCAATCTCGGTGCCCTCCTTGATATCGAAGGACACCCTGGTTTCTCCTAACTGATTCACGTAGAGGTATGTTTCGTTCACCATTTATATAAGAGAAATGGTCAAGACCAAATACACACCAAAGTTCGGCTTGCCTAGTACACTCTTAGCAGCTAAAGAACTGTGGGAGCAGAGGGTCGTCGTAGACCAAAGTGGGAGGTTCTTCACCGCCAAGTTTCGCGATATTTTCTCGTTTCCCTATGTTGAAGAGAAGAATGATGAATGGCTCGACATCGACATTTACCCAGGGCAGCTCGCCTTCGCTGTTTGGTTGGCTACCACAGGATGTGGGATATCCACGCAACACCTCAATCACAGAAATTCGATGATTGCTAGTGTATACCGCTTTCATGTGTACTTTCAGGTGCGGTTAATCTTGAAACAGCTCAAGGTTCCTCTGCCGAGTGAACTCAGCTTCAACCCTCGAGGTAACAAGTACAATTCAAGCGCGTTTAAGACGCTTTCTGCAGAGTTTGACATCCCACCCGACAAGTTCTTCTGGAGATACCCATACAGGATGCAAAGAGACAAAAACAGCTGGAAATTCTACATTCAAAACGATGTTGAAGCCGGGCTGACTAGAGCCGGTATACAGCGATTATCGCAGAGTATTCGCATGTTTGCACGGCTACTCCTGCAGAGTCAGGCGAGTGCGCGTTCTACCATCATAGGTAACACAGGACAGAATTTAGACGCGCAAAAGGTCTTCATGAACGCGGTCGAACAAGCAATCCTGAAAGACACCTCTTTAAGCGAAGAAATTGCAGAGTTCCAAAAAGCTCTCACTTATGCCAGTGTAGAGCCTGATTTTGGGGTTGCCATTGATACGTACCTCATACCTTCTGATTTGAAGCTTAAAAATCTCGATCATATAGCCAGATTTTCTACCAAACTCACCGTTGCTGATCACATCGGTAAGATATCGAAAACAGAGATGGTTTTGGGGGGGTTTTATGGTCATAGAACAACCTCTTCATTACCAGAAGAGACTCTTCATCAGAGTGGTACCCAAACTAGGGCACTCACACACCCTCCATCTTTAATGAAGGAAAAGCCGCCTCAGCATGAGCAAGAGGTACCCAGCATCAGGGACCTACCCATCGCCAGAAGACAAACCCGTCTCAGCAACGAGCAACATGAAGAAGAGAAACAAGCTTTGATGTGGGGTGGAGTCGGTCTAATTACGCTTCTTTGGTACCTCAAACCATAACCATCTGCCTATCAAACCCACCACAAAAACAACGACGATCCACAGGTTGTTTGCGACTGCGATTACACCTTTCATCAGAAAGTTTAAGAGCCAACTCACAATACTCCCAATGATCCCAGGCAACACAGCTCCAAGCTTTGTCGCGAGCTTCCCGAGCAGTCTTCCAAGCGCTTCGAGCCGCTTCTTGACCCATTGCTGTACACCACCTTTGTCAGGAGCCTTTCCGGGAGTAAGAGGCGCACCACCTGTGAGAGAGGTCACGATCGTAGATATTATCAGCGAAAACGCTGTTAAAATCGAGACGATGGTGATACCCTGTTCTCTGAAAAGGATGCGGATTTTCTCACCTAGTGACGTGTCACTATCGAGTACCTTAAAAATAGTTTCTCTAATGCGTGAAAACTGACTGGTTAGCGCTTTCCGATTACCGCTGATCACTTCTAGTCGCGCTGCGCGTTCCACTTTTAGATCAGAGAGTCGCCGCTTAATTTCCTCTTTCACACGATCTTCGTTGGTTTCCTCTAATTTCCGCTCTTCTTTCGCGATACGAGCATCTACTTCACCTAGTTTCGCGACGTTGTTTGTTAGTTCTCCACGGATACTTTGGAGAGCCTTGTCTAGACCGAGAAGTTCACGCATCGGAAGGTCTTTTTGCAAGACCTCCTCTATGTCATTGATTTTGTCAATGACATTGGCGTTATCAAGACGCTGCATTTCGAGATCTGTTGGCACGAGCTCGCCTAGTACAGAACCACTCACATACTGTCTCGGAGTTATCTCTCCCTTAGGTATGTCAAAACCTAGTTCACGAAGACCTTTCTTGCCTAGGATTTCCGCTATACGACCCTCTGACTTGAGGATACCATCAGAGGTTAATGGTTCTCGCTTCCCTCTATAATGAAGTTCATTGCCTACAAACTCGAAGCGATCCGTATGTAAAACCTCCGGCTGCTGACCTAAGCGTTCAGAGAGCTTGTAATATAAGCCTTTTACATGCTCTTTGAGTACTCGAACATTTAAACCAGTTCCTCCAAACGAGGTTTCATGCTCTGATCTCGGTATAAGAGGCGCTGTTTCATCTACAGCGTCTTCATCGGGTATATCATCCCTTTCAAACGGGTCCATTTCTCTTAATAAACATGAACGATATTCTAGATCCATACCAAGAGTACATGACACGCTTTGCACTTAAAGCACCGCGACAACATGTCAAGATTTTTAACACGCCTAGCACCATTGGCCAGAACCAGGACCTTCATGTAAAGATCCCCAATCTGGGTGCCGACGATGTCATAGTACCTAGAACCCTCAAGCTGACCTTCGATATCACATTAAAATCAAGCGACAATGACCGCTTCATTGTCAATAATATTGGGAAAGCCTTAATTCAGCAACTGATCACCGCATACGAGGGGAATGTCATACAAAACACTCAAGATGTCGATCTGTTTGAGCTCTACAAAGACCTGTGGACCCCCGAATGGAAACGCTTAGAACAGCAGGTCGAACAAGGTGTTGACTCTGAAGGTGACATCAGCAAGTTGCGAGTCGCCGTGCCAGGTAAGACAAGCACTTCATCCAGCGTCACTGCGGTAGCGGCTGCATTTGGAAACCGGTTTGCTATCCCGTTGTGGGAGTTCTTTGAACTGGTGAGGTATCTACCCTTTGTACAGTTGCAAGATCGATTAAGTTTTATAGTTCAGTTTGCACCGTATGGAAAGGTTATCAAAGATGCTGGTACGGGGTCGGGTGCGAGTGCGAAGGCTCCTGACGGAACCTATACCATATCCAATATCGCTCTTGAATTTGATAAGGTAGAAGACTCTGAACTCCGCCGCAAAGTTTTCAATGAGCTCAGCAACAAAAACCTCCCCTATACACGAATTCTTCGCCATATGATCATTCCATTAGATAAAAAAGACACAGCGTGGAACATTCAGGTAAACGTACCAAGCGAGAGTTTGAAGGGTATTCTCCTCTTCTTCATAGACCCTGATAAGCGAAAAAACTACGCTGTCGACAACTCTCACTTCTATAACCCGAAAATTTCAAAAATTGACATCGCTGTTGAGGGAGAACCAAACCAGCTCTTTTCTCATGGGATGATGCCAAAGGACATGTATGAACCTGTGCGAAAATTTTTCAACGGTTTTGATAGACAAAGCGGGGTCACTGCTGCCAACTTCTTCACCAACAAATACGCTCTTTTCATTGACTTCCAATCGATCGCCAATAAGAAACTGCATGGTGCTGGAAGACGTCTCAAAAACGCTTCAGATGGTGTCACGCTACAGATTGCCAAGAATGCAGATGGTTCAGGAGCCATCAAGTGTTATGTTTTCGTTCTGCAAGACGGGCAAATCAATTTCGAAAATGGCCGCTTCAAGTCAGTAGGATATTAAAGAAATGGACCTTGTAAAGGAACCTTGTACTGCGATCTTTTCAGGTCCTACAGGTTGTGGGAAAACAGAACTTGTACTACGCCTGCTCCAAAATCAATTCAAACACCACTTCGAGTACATCGTCATCATCTGTCCTACACTCAGGTGGAATAGGACCTACCAGACATGTCATGCTCTGTGGGAAGATGACAATGTTTTCCTCATAATACCCGAAGGTATACCCGGAAAAGGTGTATTTGACTGGATCGATAGATTTTCTAATTTATTTGCCGATGAAGAAACGCTTTTCATCATCAACGATTGTATTGCAGATGAAACACTCGACAAACGCAGAAATCCGCTTTTAGACCTTGCTATCTCAGGACGACACAGAAACCATAGTCTATGGATGCTCACACAAGTCTACACAGCTGTTCCAAAAAATATAAGACGACAAGCGAAGATGCTTTTTGTGTGGTATCCTAATGAAAAGAGTGATGCCAAGCTTATCGACGAAGAAACAAATGTTATAGATGATTGGAGTGACATCTTACGCACCTTAAAAGCTTCCAAACATGCTTGTGTTTACATACGACGCGAGTTCCCAAGGTGTGCGCAGATTGTTCAATAAGTAGTTTGTACTTATTGAAGCTCAGATTTTATCTAACCACTCTAGGCATAATAGTAGAATTTCAGTATGCCCTTTAATTGCTGCAAACCACATTGCCTCATCAAAGGCAGTCGCACCCCACTCTCTACACAGTTTGACGATCTCTATATGCCCTCTCATTGCTGCTCTACACATTGACTCATTAAAGGCAGTCGCACCCCACTTTTGACACAGTTTGACGATCTCTATATGCCCTCTCACTGCTGCTCTACGCATTACCTCATCAAAGTCACTCGCACCCCACTCTTGACACAGTTTGATGATCTCTATATGTCCTCCTGTTGCTGCTCTACGCATTGCCTCATTAAAGGCAGTCGCACCCCACTCTCTACACAGTTTGACGATCTCTATACGCCCTTCTGCTGCTGCTCTACGCATTACATCATCAAAGTCAGTCTCACCCCACTCTTGATACTGCTTTTCTATGGGGTTGTCCATTTATTAGATTTAGAGGCGGGACAGGGTTGATCCCAAGGTGTGCGCAGATTGTTCAATAAGTACAAACTACTTATTGAAGCTCAAGAGATAGAATATGGACAATTCTGGCGCAGCGAGGATTTCCCGCCTCTCGACCACCTCCGCAAATACTCGAAATATCCTAAAAATCTCGATATTTTACCTCAGATCTAACCACTCTCTACACAGTTTGACGATCTCTATATACCCTTCTTCTGCTGGAAAACACATTGCATCATCAAAGTCAGTCGCACCCCACTCTAGACACAGTTTGACGAGTTCAAGGTTGCCTCTCATTGCTGCTCTACACATTACCTCATCAAAGTCAGTCGCACCCCACTCTCTACACAGTTTGACGATCTCTATATGCCCTCCTTCTGCTGCTCTACACATTACCTCATCAAAGTCAGTCGCACCCCACTCTCTACACAGTTTGACGATCTCTATATACCCTTCTTCTGCTGCAATCCACATTACCTCATCAAAGTCAGTCGCACCCCACTCTAGACACAGTTTGACGATCTCTATATGCCCTTCTTCTGCTGCACTCCACATTGCATTGTCAAAGTCAGTCGCACCCCACTCTCTACACAGTTTGACGATCTCTATATGCCCTTCTTCTGTTGCTCTATACATTGCCACATCAAAGTCAGTCGCACCCCACTCTAGACACAGTTTGACGATCTCTATATGTCCTCCTGTTGCTGCTCTACACATTGCATCATCAAAGTCAGTCGCACCCCACTCTAGACACAGTTTGACGATCTCTATATGTCCTTCTTCTGCTGCTCTACGCATTACCTCATCAAAGTCAGTCGCACCCCACTCTCTACACAGTTTGACGATCTCTATATGTCCTCCTGTTGCTGCTCTACACATTGCCTCTCTATATAATTTTACATTTTTCGTTATTGGCTTCATCGAAACGTTGTCCATTTATTAGATTTAGAGGCGGGACAGGGTTGATCCAGTGGACAGAACTGAGTCAGGGAATTCCCCTAACTCATTTGATGAGCAACTCAGGCATGCCCAGGCTAGTAACACTAGGGAATTTCCCGAAAGCAGTCAAGCGTGACGCATCATCAAATATGCTAATGTTCGTGATATTTTACATGAAATCGTCATTTTTTTGCGCATGCGCAGATGAATGCGAGTTGGACTTTGAAATTTTATATACACTTTTCTACATTTATAAGGATTTGACCGTGAAAATCCAAAAACGCTGTATAAATTCACTCCCTACTAGTAGTCCTTCAACATTATATATAACTCGTAAATATGTAAAAACTATTCTTCGTAAATAAAAATTGTCTTTTTTATCCATGTTTCTTATTATTACTTTGTCTTAAAAAATGTAAACAAACGCTTCTTTTTTCTTCAAACAACTATTTTACATTCGTTGTCAATAGCTGCTACGTTCGATTGTAATTCGAAGTCTCCGCCTGATATGCTATATCATGTCTTCCCTTACGTATTTTATATCATAAAACAATTATAAGCACTAAGCCGGAGTGCCTTATGCTAATACGGAATAAACATAAACAAACATCCATTGACGAACTTTCCGAAAATTTTTACTTAACGTTCTTTCTTTAAAAGTTAGGTAAGAAAAAAGCAAGATTGCGTATTAGTATAAGAAGATAAAAAAAATTCTAATAATTTGTAATCTGATTTTATATAACTTTTATAAAACTTTTCGATTTAATATGATTTTGTACTATTTTTAATAAGGACGAAGACCCATTGTAAAATATGGATGTGCCTGAAATATATCTTGATGTGATCTGATTTGGATTACCTGGAACCCAACATTTTGTGCAATTTGAGAGGTTCGTACTAGTAATTACATGTTTTTAAGGGTGTTTAAAAATTAGTGTGATTGCAAGTTAATTACTAGTCAATGGAAGAACAGAAACTTTATATATATGTATATATGTATCTAGTTTTTGAATGGACATCCTGTTAAAATATTCGTTTTAAATATATAAATAAATCACATGTGAATCAATTTGTTTTGTATTGTATTTTCTTTACCATCTCAGAAACGTTCGAAATTTCAGATTCGAAACTCGGTCAATATAATGTCTTCCCTTCCAAACATATTTATTATTTGTTCCGGCTGATTTCGAGCCCCGGTTGATTTCAAAAGAACAACCTTGAATTTGTATGGTGACATCAGGTGATTAATGAGCTAATCTAGATTCTTTAATATATTTTTTTACAGCAGACGATTTTGCATTCCAATAAAGTACCTACACGTTGCACAACTGTTCAAACGTATACGATATGTTTGGGAACTAGGCATGAAAAACAATGGAAAACGTGGCCCATATTTTTTAATTCTCTCCATATTCCACAGATCGTCAGTTTATAGTCGAAAGATATTGAATTTCAACAAAGTATCGATGGCTTTCCAATATTTCTATAAGGTTTTATTACCGAGAAAAGTAAGTCACTCGACTTTAAAAGATAGATTTTGTACCTTTTTAACATCAGTGGCAGATTCTGCCGCTAAACATAGTCATTAGAAAGTACATTGGCTTGGAAGCCTACTGTTAAGTTGTCGGAATTTTTAGGTAAATAGATCATGTTGTTTGTCATATAATACGCGTTAGGGTTAGGGTAGGGGTTAGCGTCAGGGTTAGGGTAAGGGTAAGGGTAAGGGTTAAGGTTAGGGTTAGGGTTAGGGTTAGGGTTAGGGCCAGGGTTAGGGTTAGGGTTAGGGTTAGGGTTAGGGTTAGGGTTAAGGTTAGGGTGAGGGTTAGAGTTCTCTGCGTATTGTATGACAAACGAATTTGCCAATTTGAGCAATTTGCCAATTTTTAACTTAAACACTGTAGTTTGTTTTGCATATTCACTTTCAGCGCTTGACTAAAATGAACGACTATATCTTTTAGATCATTTCATTCTATTCTGTCAGATCTGACATATCAACTTTCATGTGTGCAAGAAGGCATTGATAACTAATACACTGGAATTTAATGCAAAAGCGATAAAATAACATGTAACCATATGAAACAAAAATCTTTATGAAGTTTTGGATTAAGAAACATTTATTTAAATTTGTGAAAAGAACATTATATGGATAATTAAGCGTAGAAGTATTTATCAAGCAAGCAAAAAAGTATGGACCAATACGAAGATTGATTACCCAAATTGTGTTTTTGTTTGATGTTTTCGATTTTGTTGTTGAATTAGTTAACTTTCAAATGTTTTATCAGGTTAGTTACAAGTTACAAGTTTATACCCAGTGTAAACTTAAAATCAAACAAAATTCATGAAAAAAAACAGATAAAGCGCTAATGTGTATTTTGGAGACTGTTAACATATTATATTGCGATCACAAAACTTTTTTATAGAAAGTCTCTTATTTTCGTTGAAAAAACGACGACCGCCTCACAGGAATGTTCTCGTTAGCCGGGACAGTAATAACAGTTTAGACTGGAAATTAACGATTATCGCAATTTAGTATGTTTACCTACTGATTGAGAGACAAATAAAAGGAAAGATTTTTCAAAGTATATAAAGAGCATTTAATCAACCTTACCAAAATATGTGCACATGTTGTTAGACAATCACTTGATCATTAATTCTCCATGGTTGAAACATTCAGTAATTTGGAGCATATAGCACGAGTAACAGTAAGTTAGTAACAATGCGTCTCTTGAAAAGTTCATTATAATACTAATTCTTTTCGCTATGCGCATCTTTTGGTAGATTCCTTAGAAGTCTATTTTGGACTTTGACTCATTTACATGTTTAGGGTGTAATTGCTACTTCCATCGATGACTTTCTAAGTGACGTATATTGTTCACAAATGTTTCCATTCTTTGCCGGAGAATTGGCGAATGTTTAAATGAAAAATTAATTATCATAACTCTTTATATACACTTCAAAATGCTTTCTGTTGATTTTGTTCTCTAAGAGGTCTTAAGAAGGTCGTAGTGACAACTAAATAAGTGTATTTTCATGCTTTGTTTTATTTTCAGTTTTCACAGTCAAATGTTGAAACTGATACCAAAGTTTCAACTATACCCCATGTCCTTCACTTTTAAATCTACGCGATGGAGAGTTTCTTATTTGAACATGACCGTCCTATAATCAATAAACAGTGGGGGAGAGTGTTTATATTGGAGAAATTAGTCTGATAAATAAAAGCGCTTGTATGGCTTCTTTAAGTCAGCACTTAACCTGTATTCAACCTACATATAGGTTTTGAAATGAGGCTAAATATTTTTAACATACAAATAAACATCACAAGAGAAATGGTCCAATGTTGTAAAACTATTATATGTAAACACATTTTCAGCCTGGTTGCGCATGGCAACTCTCAGATAAGGACTGTAAGACAGTAGGGTATTTGTTTTAATTATCAACATTGACAATTTTTTTTCATGAAATGAACTTTTAAACTAAAAATCTTGAATTTCGGCAACTTATTGATACAAAAAAAACTTAAACTAAAAACCAAGTATTTTCGTGAAAAAAAGAGAAAAAAGTTCACTTTTACATACAAAACCTTAAGAATTGAAAACTATATATCTTCTAGGCCAAAAACTTGAAAATGAGCAATTTACTCAGTGGGCAAAATCTTTGAAATGACTCTGTGGAGGAGTGTTTTTTATTGAAACAGCAGTGGATATTGCTTGCCATTCCTATAGAAAACACTCCTCCACAGAGACTTTTTGACGATATTGCCCACTGGGTTATTATAACGCTAATTATAACGCAGCTAATTATAACTCTATTGTCTCATTTTCAGACCACCAAAGGTCGTGTTGCAAACCTTTTAAAATTGTTTTGGTCAGTGAGGGTTAAAGTCGGGGTCGTTTCTTCTAACACATTTAAAAGAATTTCCACCGGAGAAGAAAGAAGTTAGTCTGCAAAATGATACAATAATCTACCACCACGTTTATCAGTAAATAAATCAATCTGTTCCTATTT
The DNA here is from genome assembly GCA_039566895.2 of Turritopsis rubra. Lineage (NCBI taxonomy): Eukaryota > Metazoa > Cnidaria > Hydrozoa > Anthoathecata > Oceaniidae > Turritopsis > Turritopsis rubra. Next base: position 9,824,672 of record CM077626.1, on the reverse strand, counting down.
TTACTTATTCCAGTATCATGGTATTTGGAGATTTTAGTGAGCCTGTATGTCCCTGTAAGATCTCTCAGAGCTTAGCCTTACGGCATTGGTATTCCCCCGTGCTTCAAGTCAATTACAGGAAAGTATATATTAACTTAATTCTTAAGAACAAAAGCGATTAGCGGCTCCATTGAAACCAGCATTAGTAAATATCACCACTAGATATAATGGTGTGCTTTATACACTATATATCGTACAAGAAGTTCTCTCGAGAGAAATTTCGGATAGAGATTCCAAATTCTCTTTTCTCAAACGTGCGGAGCAGTTTCATTACAACATTTACTCAAATACTTGACAAGCACGCACTTTATAAGGCCAAAGTTCTACAAGGATACTACCAAGCTCGTGTGAGCCAAGTGCTCATATGAAAGGCAATTTAGCGTATACGAAACAGCTTAATTTAGTTGTAAACCTAAATTACAATTACACCCTAAACATGTAAATGAGTCCAAGTCCAAAATAGGCTTCTAAGGAATCTACCAAAAGATGTAAACGAGACCAAAATAGACTTCTGAAGAATCTACCAAAAATGTGCATGGCGAATTAAATGGAGGGCTAAAGGAAGGACTAAATTAGCGACTAACAAAGAGTAACACTCCTCCACAGAGTCATTTCAAAGATTTTGCCCACTGAGTAAATTGCTCATTTTCAAGTTTTTGGCCTAGAAGATATATAGTTTTCGATGGGAAGTTTTTTGTAAGGAGTTTGTTTTGCATTCTCATCCAAGATTTTGTTGATGATGAGTTCAGTCTCAGCTGTTCTCGCAAAAATGATAATTCCTTTTGTTTCATCTGTTGTCGCAAGAAAGCAACCTTAGACGCAAGTAATTTAATGAGCATCATAAAATTAATAGGGACCTTCTGCAATTACGAAGAGACTAAATAACTTGGTTTTCAGACCAAATCTGCAATAATATCTGGGTTACGCCCATTGAGAAAGAATGTAGTCTTGTAGTTGCGTAAACGTCTGCGGCTAGGTAAAACCAAGAAGCCAGTACGTCCGTTTTCTCATTATATCGAATGTCATCGGCGCTCAATGATATTTGATGCCCCTTCTGGACATTTTAATATACTTCTGCTACTCTTCCCAGAAGAAACTTCATAAAAGCAGGCATCATCATTGAGGTCTTCACTCACTGATTTTGAATTGTTTTCAATTTCCACTTGCAGCTTCTCAAATGCATTTTTCAACATTTTGTTACAAGGTGGTAGTTTGGATGGTCAATTTCAATCGTTTTGCAGATGTGGAAGCAATTTGGAGCATTTAGTTTGGCAGGAGTGACGTGTAGCAGTTCTCTGTGTTTCGTGGCTTTTCATCTTTTTTTGTGCAATGAACAGACTTACATATACTACAGAGGCGTAGCTATAGCTCAGCCAAAATTTGTGGAGGAGAGTTTAGTCATTCAAAGTAGAAAAGGAAAGCGTGGAAGTAACCTAATCGACACCTAAGATTGAAAAGAAAGATCATAACTTCTGATGACTTTTCCATTTTTTTTGACTGACCCTGAATACGCTTATGTACTACATTGATTGCTGTTGTTGTTATCACTGTTATCACTGAGGCGACGTGAGACCAATCCATGGGTATCCGAAAAACTATGAATCGAAAACCAATGAATGTTTAAAGATTTGGTCTGTTATAACTGAAATTCTGATAGATGAACTAAGAACGAAAAGAAATGACTATCGAAACAGGGCAAAAGCAATAGAAGATATTTGTATGACTTCAAAACATAACTTTTCACGTTGTCCGTAGAACGAGAAAATGTGCTATTGATGTACAGTGAAACCTCTAATAGTGGCCACTTCTATTCACCGCCCACCTCCAATCAACGGCCAGTAAACAAAAGTCCCTGAAATTGTGCCTGGTGTTTTTTAATCTGGTCTTCAAACCATTTAGCAGTTCTTTCATTACCTTGTCTGGTAACAAACTGGAAGTGGCGCACTATTTTACTACTGGATAATCTGTAGTTTTGTATTGCATAAACTGTAAAAACATGTTGAACATCTAAAACTTTCGTTTTTTTCGTTTAAGACAAATTTTGACATCATCAGGATTAAAAAAAACCCTCAATTTTCGTCGTGACAATGTAAAACAGGTTTTTAGGTTAAAATCATTTTTTTTTTCACAAAACCTCTATTCAGCGGCCACCTCTACACAACGGCCACTGAGGTTTGGTCCCTAGAAATGGCCGCTATTAGAGGTTCCACTGTAATCAACTAACAAAATTTTCCCAATGGCATACTATATGAAATAGACTTTCTTTCTAAACGAAATCCACAAGGAAAACGAATCCTTTGTTCCACTTACCTCACCATTTTCGTTGTCGTCGTATTTGCGTTCCTGTTACAAGTAGGTCGTTAGTGATGTTGAAACGACGCTTAGATTTTGTAGAAAATAAACAATCAACCATGTCATAAACACCATTGAAACAATTTCAACACAACGTTGTTTCATGAGTATCTAACCAGATTTAACGATATGACGATGTGTGAAACTTTTCAATATGATTCTTCAGATTTTGTCAGTTTCCTAATAAATATTTTAAATCTTATATAGTTATTCTTACGTTTGTTGTGTCTGCTACTTTAAAGGAAGAAACTTTTCCGGAAGAAACTTTGCGTGAGTCGAAAAAATCGCTATATTTAGAGAAGAAACTCTCGCGAATGACCCTTTTTGAAATATTTCTCGAGAATTAACTTCGCGATTGGCTGTAAAGGTGAATTTATTTATTTATTTATTTATTTTTTTTTTTGGGGTGGGACACATTTCTTCTTGTCCTTCTGTAAAACTATATGCAAAACGAACAAAAAAGTTTTTATTTCATTTATCAGTTTCTTCAAAGGTAGATCGCTTCCAATCGGATTCGTCACGGGTATCAAAGGTTGATCGAGGATATCCGATCTGCTTCTCTTCCAAAGTATCGATATCATGAAATGGGTTGAGTGGAGGGCGATTGTTGCTATGTTTGGTGTTGGTAACTCAATACGTGTCTTCAATTTTTTTGTTGTGGTTGTCACTTATACCGTTCTAAAGAGCATCGGAAAAAATATATAAGGATACCCATATCTGAAAATCAATATTTCACGAATTATCACGAATTGAATATTTGCGATGACGTCATAATTTCCGCAACAAACGTCTGTAGTTCCTCTGTGTTGTGTGCGATTTTCTTTATTTTATCTGATCTAGAAAATAATGCAAGGTTCTTTAATGGGAAGTAAAATATTCAAGGAATTTTATTTTTAAATTCTTATTGTCGTTTTTCGGATTTGATGTCACTTTTAATCAATGCAATGGTTTTTTGTCTGTTCTATTTCAGCTTCCATTGAATTCAAAATTTTAAACAAATTCTTTGACTACACCACACATTCCTGCTATTCGACTAACTAGTTAGAAAAAATCATTGCGAAGAAGAGCGGTATATAAATTTCATGGACAAAGAAAAACAAACAAAAAATTGTCTGCACATTTGCAAGTTCGTTTTGTTGTGGAAATTATTTCGTGAAATATTTATTTTCAGATGTGGGTATTCTTAGATTTTTTCTTTATTTTCCGATGCTTCGACCTGAACATACAAGGCCTTTATATCAAGTGAAAAAAATTCGGTTACCTACCGTTTATGATATGAAAACTTTTGTGAAATGACTCTTGCATTTAGATTCTATATTATTAGATGTATTTTGTTTTCAAACGTTTTTATGCGTACGTAGGCATTAATGTGTAAAATTTAACGCTTATCATAAATCATGAAATCATGGTAACCATTGTAACATGTAAACCATGATAACAATTATTATTGCTGACGTCGGCAAACTTCAATGGTAACCATAGTAACAATTATTATTGGAATAAATGCAGAAAAGGTTGAGTTCCATTCTACCAAGTTTCATTGCCCTAGCATGAGTAGATTAGATTTTATACGAAACTACGACAACAACGAGAACGGCTACGTGAATGAAACAAAACCTTTGTCAGTTAATTACATCATTATCAGATTTGCACGTTCTACAGAAAACGTGAAAAGTTCTCGTTTAATGTCTTTGTAAAAGCGAAGACGCAAGAATAGCAGTAGATTATGTTTCTCTCGTATTGCTTTGATCCTTTTTAGAAAGCATTTCTTTCTTTCTTAGTTCATCGACCAAACGTTTTATTATTACGGACAAGTTCTTGAAACTTCTATTGCTTTGTGATTCGTTAATTTTTGAATAATTCGGTGATCATTCTCAGGTCGCCGTCCTCTTTGCCGTCCAAGTTTCGTGAGCTCCTTATTTTGATTAAGAACAACGATTAAGATTATATACTTACTTCGTTTTTCTGTCACAAAAATCCTCCCTCCCCCCGGTTATAAGCCCCCCAACAAGAGGCTTTGAAATAATCTAAGCCCAGGAATTATATCTGGGATTTTCAGTATTAAATTAATTGTCACTTAAAAGTCGCTTTCATACATGAATGGTTTCATTTCTGTTGGATTTAACTTTCATCGAATATGTTCAAAATTCGAAATTTTATAAACAAATAATTTGACTACTCTCCATTAACTACCATTCCTGTTATTTCACTGAGTACATCTTATTAGACATAATGAAACTATTGTGGAGGAAGAGACGCGTTTTTGTTATTTTTCAAAAATAAAAGCAGTAGTTGTGCAGAGCAGAAACTGTTCTTAAAAGTTTAAAACGAGTTTTCCTAATTCCAGTTAACAAAATGGAAAAATCACAATTGTGACGTCATGGAAGATTTTTGTTTTCGATAATTTCAGATATTTTGGTTTGCTGCATAAGTGCACCAACACCGACAATCACCCTCGAATTTGTTTTTGCAATTGTTTGTAAAATCTATACTTCCACTGAACGGAACTCGAACGTTTTAGGAGTATTTCGTTTTAGGTAGTATTTCGCTTTTGGAAAACCGACTTTAGCCACAGAATTAATTTGTTTATTTTATAAACGCAATTTAAAATATTTGTTAAATGATAAAATCTTTGATTTTGTTTTTGTAGGACATTTTGTGTTGTGTTTGAAATTGATCTGTCACTCAAAAAGAAATTCACGTTGCACAACGGTGAAAGGTGATTCAGTAATGGACACTGAGGAAGAGAGACTCCTACAATCCTGCCAAACTCGTTTTGAAACATGGAAAAAGAAACGGAAATGGACCACTGTCATTTTCATTGCGTTCGGTTTTCTACTTGGCGTAGAATATTCAGCTGTGGTTCTGTCCTTATGGTTTTTCATAAAAGACACGATCAAGTCCACCCATGCACCAATGATGTACAGCGTGTCAATGATGGCGATGGCTTTCTCAGCATCACTAAGTGGAATTGTCTTTGGTCGATTCATTGATCGTTCAAGAAACATTCGAGCCTTCATGATGGTTATCAACTTCTGTGGCGCTTTTGGAAACATAATCTATTCCATGAATTTTTCAATAGCTTTTCCAATTATTGGACGCCTGATATGTGGGATGAGTGATTCAATTGCAGGAGCCATATCAGGTATTTCCTTTGTCTATAAAACTATAATTTTTATCAAAAACAAAACAAAGATATAATAAAGTATAATTAGCCTATAGATCTAGATCGTCGGTAGCTCGCTATGGTCTATACACTTTGGTCAATTTTTTCATATTGGCTTGTTACAGGATCTGATAACACATTTAGCCAAATTATTAACTCGTTTGTATGGTGCCTAATTCTTAATGTAATCTATGCTACTTTAAGTATGTACCATTTTTGCATAATTCATGTACACTTCAAGTTTTTCTGACAAAATACTCCCCTCAAAAAAGAGCTGCACTTGCCTCTTTTTGAAAGAAGCACTCAATATGATAGCTCTCTCAAAAAGATAAAAAAATGTTGTTGTTTTTGTGGGGTTTTTTTAGGTTAACTTTAAGGGCCGATTTTCACTAAAGATAAATCGTAGTATAATTTTTGTTTTTTGTTTGTTTTATCCAAAAAAGGTGTTTATTTGTTTTTATCTATAAAATATTAAAGTACTACAAATAGATTTATACGGTACAATCAATCAATCAATCAATCAATCAACACGGTTTTCCACTGCGCTACAACTGTGGATTAGCTAATAAGAATTGAATAAGCTATTATTTTCATCAACTGGGAAACAGTCAATAGCCAACATATTGTTAACATAAATACCTTTCGGGAAGAATAAACAAATCTCTTCTTTCTTACCGAAAAAAAACATCCCTACGAATAGCTCTATGAATAACCTGTAACTAATCTGCACTAATCTCAGTGTGTCTTGAGCTAATGTTTGATCAATGGGTGTCCACTGATTTACTTTCTGAGTTTTGCTTGATGCAACATAAAAAAGATTAATAAATATTTACCAAAAATGTTTTTGCTATATTATTATAAATTTTTGGTAGGCTCTAAAATTAAAATATTGTTTTTCGTGTCTTTTTATCAAAGAGAAATAAAAACGTTTGACAAAAAATTATTGAGAGGTGGCAAAGCATAAACCATAAATTTAATGTAGTGCTAAATGGATGTTAACCTGTTTTTTGTTTCCAATCTCAAAGTATTTCAGTTTGATGTAATGCATTAGATCAATTTTCACGGTGTAATGTTACCCGATGGGAAATCACAAAAATTAGTCACATCTAGTAAAGCCGATCGATATTGTTTTTGTGGTTAAAAAAAAAATTGAACTACTTTTAAATAATAATTTGATCAAAACATAAGAAAGAATTTGATAATTTTATGTCTATATTTAACTTGCTTTGGTCCCTTATTACGACGGTCCTAAGTCACACCGTCTCCTTTTACGCCAGTCCTTTTATTGGAACAGAAAATCATCCGGAGCCTCTTTTAACGGAAAATCAGTTAACGCCATTAAGGAGCGGCGTAAAAAGGACCAATAAGATATGTAGATAGAACGTCAACCTCAATCCCAGGGCTTCTTCTATCTCTAATTTCAAATCGGACATTTACAGCCCTGACGTTTATAGTTTAAGCACCTTTAAAATGAAGAGAATTTTAGAGGCGGAACGACAGGCGGTCTTAACTCAATGTTCTTCATTCTGTCCAAATGTTTGACGAAACTTATCGAGTTAAGTTTGTAAGTTTAAAATAGCAACGACGAGTGATGTTTTTGAAACTTTATTTTAGTGGCAAATTTTATCGTTTAAAAGATACACTGTGAGGCATTTATAGGAGGTGAAAATAACCAGCTCTTAAATACTTTGATTTGCCACAAAGCTAATCTCGGATATTGTTGTGTAGAATAAATAAAAGATGCCTCTGTGTTTTTCTTCAGTGTGGCTCATAAGGAAAATAAATTCATTGACCATTGCAAAGAGAGGACATAAGGATGATATATTCGGACATAAGGATGATACATGGGCGTCCTTTTTCTCAAAAATTTCAAACGAAATTTCCTTGCCGATAATTTCTTAGTCAGCGGCTTTAGCACGCTGAGTATTAAAATCGTCGTTGTTCGTTTTGATTCTATGTTTCTTTGTAGACAGTTTGAACCTTCTCCCTAATAACGATTATCTCCCTAATGTCCAGCCATTTCATTCCTGGTGTATATTTTCATTAAATTTGTGTACGTATTTCTGCGGCCCTCTCCCTAAGAGTTTAAGCTACCTATGTATGAACATTTTTAAAAATTCCGTAGAAGTTTCGTTCACATGTGGGAGGAAGATGGAAATGTGTGTCAGATGGCTGACGACCCTGGTGGCTGACATCCCTGGTGTCATGTTCTCAGCAGCCTCTTCTTCCAGCAGGGTGCCATTGTACTCAACACTTCCTCCACATTTTGAGTTAAAGATACAGGAGTTCGGATTTAGGGTCGTTTGTTTATAATATCATGATAAACAGCATACTCAAAAATCTTTGCTTGTATCGTTGGATAATAATTACCATAACTAGTTTTTAAAGTAGATTTCTTTAAAAAATTAAAGATAGTTTGTTATTCTTCTTATTAAACCTAAATCTTTTTCATTTTTCTAAAACAAAAATTTGAGGTTTTCTTCTTTTAAAACATTATAAACTAAGTTTTCACTTCGGAAAAAGAAACGGAAATTTTTGAAAGTGTAAAGAGTATTTGATTGCCTCAAATATAAGTGCAAAAATGTTGGAACATCCGTGACTTATCGAGGAAATGACATTGAAATTTTTATACAATATGTGCATGTTCACAAGGACGAACAATCAAAATAATCGAAACGATGACTTAATAAAAGACAACACATACAGTTTGTGGAACTAGCAGATGGAGCTGTCTGAACATCGAACTGTCAGAATTACCATAATCCAGATAACGTTTGGACAGTAATATTTTCAGTGATATGAACATTAACTTTTTTTTTTGGAATGAGATTTGCATTGGGAATATGGTTTTTGTGATAAGGTATTTACCACATAAATTTATGTGTTAGCTATGATAAAAGTTTTTTTTGTGACCAAATTATTAATGACACGATTACACTTCTGTAGGAAAGCCATCTATTATAATGTTGAATGTATACTTGAAAAAAAAATGTAATCTTTTCATATACATACTTATGCAGGGTCATAGTTCTGTACAGCTTTATTAATTTTTCTCAAGGCTGCAAAACACACAAGTTATTTTTAGTAAAAAATGAATAATCTTAATGTATATACACACAAGAATATGCACCGGCGAATAATGTTTTAATTCTTTTTTTTACATCATTTAAAATCATATAAGTAGTTTCATCTATGCTCGACATACTTTTATCCTCGACACACGTTAATATCGAAGCGATTAATCAACGAAAAAAAAAAAAAAAAAACATTTAAAAAGGAAGCTTACAGTAAGTACTTTTGACCCAATAGTTAAAATTTGAAATATTGATTAATAATGGGGGGTAAATTCAAGATGAGTCTGAAACCTCTTTAAACATATCTAAACACAAAAAACACGACCGAAATGAAGTTGTTGATATTCACGGGTGCTGTTATCGCCACACCTTGTTTACTACTGGAACAGAAAGATTTGCGATTGTTGCATCGTGACGTAATAGTTATGAAAATGTTACGAGTAACTTCAAAGGTAATTAGCGGTAAAGAAAGAGAAATATCATCTGTACTGTTTCCTTTGGGACCATTACGACACGTGGTTTTTACGGTATCTACTTTGTTATTCTACTGTTCCGTGTCTAATCTCTAAATTGTTTTGAAACTTGTTTGGTCGAGAAAAAAATATATGGTTGAACACGGACGTATCCTCCCGTTGTTCTTCTCCTCCGTTGATCTAATCTTCAAAGAAAAGAAATGTCTTTATATTTTTATTACTAATGTTGTTTTGATATTGTATTTCATATCTTACAACGTAAATTAGGTTTCCATTTTCATTTATTGGATTCTAAAGTTGTTTTGTCCAGCATAGATGAAACTGCCTTACACGTAAGAATAACATACGTACCAATAAAAAAATCATTAATAAAGGGCTTTGAGACAAGTTACACCCGTTCTGTGTATTCGTGTTTTCCCCTTGGTAATTTTAAACCATAATTACTTTCAATTGTTTTAATATTTAATATTTATTTTATTTATAGTTGTTTTATTTTCCTTTCAAATAGCTTTCTCTAAATTATTTCATCCTTCTATATTTACACCAGGAAATGAATAATAAAAAAGAGACCATTCCGAAAATGTTTCACCATCCACACACACACACACACACACACACACACACACACACACACACACACACACACACACGTTTTCACGCTATGAAGGTGAATGTGAGCTTGTTGGAAAGCTAAAAGCGTGCCATAGTTTGTTTTAGTACTCATTATTTTGCTCGATACCCCCTGAATTTATGACTTGGATGTAAAATTGAAGGTTTGGATGTTTTTAGCAATAAACAAAAATTGAAAGCCTCTTTAAAAAAACCGTTATTATTATTTATAAATGTTATATTTAGGCGAATTTTCAAGAGTTTATCCTCCAGACGAGCTGGTTGTTATTTTGTCCAAGTATCAAACTATCTATTCTTTTGGTTTTGTTGTTGGTCCCGCAACCAGTTTACTTTTTGAGAACGTCGACTTCTACATTGGCGAATGGCATTTGAACAGCACGAACTTTATAGGCGTTTTTATGGCAATTACGATACTTCTCTTCAACATACTAGTATATTTCGGCGTTACCAATCTGTCAGTTGAATATGACTTAAAAAGCGGTAGAGAAACAAAACTGACATTTCAGAAGAACGGCAACAACAATACACTTAGCAAATACGGAAATGGAAAATCAACAATCAATATAAATGCACGTTATAGTGATAAGAGTGACGATGATAATTGTAACATAACATTATCAGAAATCCACGGCAATAACGTTATGACATTGAAAGATATTTTCACAAATGTGGACATATTACTGATTGATATCACGGCTGGAGTTGTATGCTACACAGCAGTAAACGTGGAGCTGCTCATACCTCTTTCGTCTTCTAAGAATTTCCAATGGTCTCAGTTGAGAGTGAGTATTATCCTTACGGTAACCGTGGTCGTTTACGTCATACTGATGTTTACCTGTTGTGGAAGGCTGCTAAAATCAACCCGTCTGACGTTACATCTGTTTCTCTGCAGCGTGGTCATGACGGCGGTTGGCCCATTTCTTCTTATATTTCCTGAAGTTTTTACAATCAAATCCATTTATCTTCAAGTGACCATAATTTCATTAACAATATTAATGAATTCGCTTGCCGGTTTGACGTCTATGGCTCTGTCACGTGCTATAATACTGAACATGGCACCTTCAAATTCAGCAAGTTTCTGTGAAGGCGTCCGCGCTGCCTTTGCTCGATCATTGAGTGTCATTGGCTTTTTTAATGCTGGTTTAATCATATCACACCTGAAATACGCATCGCCAATTACTATGTTTGTTCTGTTGATATTGAGTGTTTCGCTCTTTCGTCGACGAGCATCGTTTCAACAACCTATAAATTTTCAATATAACAAATTTTGAAACACCAAAACACTAGAGGAATCTGTGAATAAATGTTGTACCAAACATAAGTTCTCGACGAAAAGATCTTAATGAGCTTCTACGAGCTTACCGTGCTACTTTTAAACAACTCATTAGGACATATAGTTTATTTGAATATTTTTTTCGTTGAATGATTACGTTATGTATGGTATATCTATTTTATACATTTCTGCGACCATGTATTGGAAGCTAGGAACAAATCCCCGACTGAAAGCGTCCTCGACGGACACTTCCCAACAAAATTTTAAAGAAAAAATTGTAAAGATTTTTATATATTCCTATTCAGGAAAAACGGAGATTTCAGCATTGCACTTTTTTTTTCTTCTTCATCTTTCTTCTTCTATTTTACATTTTTTCTTAAAATTTACGAAAGCATATTATTCCACTCTGAAATAATATTCGAACAAAGGTAAAAGGGTAAGACCGCGGTACAAAATGTAAAAACATATGCGCCAAGTGCACATACTTTTGAGACAGATTTTGTAATAAGTACGTCTTTTTGATGTGTTTATATAATCATTTAACTCCGAGGAGCAGACCTTATTTGAGACCTGCTGTTTGTTTGATCTGCCTTCCCACTTCTCAAGTCAAAAGGGAAAGTATCTAATGATGTGTTTCTTCCATACCTTTTTTCGGAGCAACAAATTGAAATATGTTTTTCAAACCCATTTTCGTTTTCAAAACAAAAGGATTTCAGGCTTACAAAAAAGTCAATTCGTATTTTAAAGTCTTTTCATAAATAGCCGTTTTTACACTATGAGGAATAAAGTGAGACCGTTGGAAAAAAAATACGCTTTTATCCACCTTTGTTTTATCCAGCAAGTTGGTGGATAAAAGGATATTTATGCACCAAGCGGAATAATAGTTTTCCTGTGTAAAAACAACAGATAAATAAAGTCCAAACCAAAAAAAAGAAAGCAAAAAAAAGTGTTTTCACAGAGGAGCGAATACACATGTTTGAGAACTGTTTCTCGTCTACATAACTACTGTCTAGACACTTGACTGGTTTTTATTTCTGAAAAATAACAAAAATAAAAAAAACACGTACTTCGCTTTTATTCAGGCGAGTTAACGTTCGAAAAATAAAACAATAGACATAATGCTTTTATATTTGAATTACTCGACCAGTGTAGATTGCAGGTGAGACGGATAATCTTCGAGTTGCGACTTCGTTTTTGCGTTTTTTATTTTAGTTGTGAGACAACGAGAAAGTCGCTTTCAATCAATGTGATGGCTTCATGTCTGTTCGATTTTATCTTTATTGCTGGAATATTGAAATATTTTGAACAAATAATTTGATCTCCACCACATTGTTATTCCTGTTATTTGAGTAATTACATCTGATGATACATACAAGAAAAATGGATGCAGAGGAAGAGGCGGTATAAGTTCTATTGGGAAAGAAAAAGTACGTGATACAAAAACCAGACGTCTGTCTGGACAGTAGTTATGCAGAGGAGAAACAGTTCTTAAATATGATAAAGGATACCTCGTCTTTAATCTCTAACACGAAGGAGAATTTTTGTTTTCCTCATCTCGAGTCAGTAACTCGAAAATGAAACTAAGCTTTTCCTACCTCGAGTTACTAACTCGAAAACGAATTTATGTTTTTCCTTCCTCAAGGATGCAAAATGGAAAAATGGTAATCTTAACGTCATAACTGGCAACTAGATGTTTTTAACTCGAAGTGGTAACTCGAAGATTATCCACCCCACTGCGTGAGTCATTTGTTCAGCTAATTTATTCGGCTCATGCAAAAAGGACTAATAACGTTACAACAGCCAAATGTGCTCATAGAATCACTTAAGGTGCTGTACTGCAACTATATGTCACAATCGACACCAGACACCATATATGTCACAATCAACACTATATTTCACAAATCAACACTATGTGTCTCAAACCTAACACTGCACGTCACAACGATGAAAAAAGTCATTTTCACTAACATCAACATCAACACTATACGTAACAATTTTTTCAAAAATCAACACAATATGACACAATTTGAAAATATATCAAAATTGTTTTTGCAGGTTGATTTGTTTATTTGAGAGTTGGCAAGGGGGTATGATGTCACCAATTGTTTACACTAATGACGTCATGTGCTACAAGACGTTATTGTTGTATGGTAACTGCAATTTGTTACTTTTATTACTGTTATTTCACAAGGAAAAATAAACTCAACATGAACTCAAAATAATTTACTCCATACGAATAGCAGGTTAAAGGCTCCTTTCACAAAAGGACCGTCTGCATCCAATATAAAACTCCACGATGGAAGCATTCTTATACACTTCTAAATTTCAGGCTTGATGTGCTTATTTTTTAATATCTTTCAGAGCCAATTTGCTTGTTTGCGTATGGAGGTTTCTTGTATTCCCAAAGGAAGAGAGAAATTCTTTTATATTTTTTTTCTTACAATGGGGAACTGCACATTAATTACACAAATGAAGATGAAGCGATACACCTCTCTGGTAAAACTATTCTTTCCTTCTTGAAGGACAAGTTAATTCAGGCTGAGCGTGTTCTTAAGATGTTCGTGATTTTTGGCCAAATGTTAGCCTTGACGTTCTTATAAACGAGGTTCTAATAAAAAAACCTGTAATATTAGCAGTATGTTTTTAGTAAGAAATCATCATTTTTCATGGTGTTATTAATCTAAATCTCCTGCGTTATTACATTCACCGACATTGACAATTTCCGCATCTTAAATCAAATTGGAAGAATAATATAATAACGTCATCTTTTATATTTATAGACTCGCATGGTAAAATTCTCTAATTTTGGTGTTAAATCACAAGTCTGCATTTTCATTATTTTAAATCCCATTAAATTCCGGATATAAGCCCCTGGGCTTCAACCCCATTGATTATCGATATATTATCCTTTGAATTTGGGTACATTTTGGTACGCATGTGATGGTTTCTCATTGACGTCATAGCGTGTAAATGTTTATTACAGGTTCATTTTCACCATGCGTTACCGCACCGCACCACCCCATCCGTACTTTCCCTTTCCCAAAGAGTGAGGGAAAATAAAATCACCGAATTGCGAAAGAGAAGTAGTTCCATGTTATATAGCGTGATTAAAAAATGTATGGTATTGCATGTTGACGACCAACCGCCATGGATATACCGTTGTTTAATGATTTTAGTGAGATAGCGATTTTTTTGGCTGAAATTATTAAATATGTTAAAACCTCACTCAGCTTCCTATATGCATTTGTATTAATAACCCTGCTTGCTCTCCCGTGTCATGTTGCCCTGCTTCTTGTTTTATTTAGAACGTAGGCACAGCAAGCGAACTTACACAGTATTAGTATATTCATGGAGGTAAATAAATTTTTAATGAGGTTAGAAGATTATTAAACTTAGAAATAGATATACGACATCTACACCTATTTCTATTTCTATGAACCTATAATTAACCTTTTTTCGTTTTCTTTTTTTTTTCTTTTTTTGTGACCTTTTTTTTCATCAGGACAAAAAAGCCAAGTTTACGGATGGCTTGTAATAACGTAACCTATAAATTTTAAACAAGAAAGTTTATTTCAACAAGTTGTCTCCATATGAGAGTGTTTGTATTGACAAAACTTGTAGATTTTCACACGCAAAACACTAATGGTGATCATATTCTGAACAGTTTCATTTTACGTTTTGGAGTTTCATATAGCTTTATCGTAAATACTATCAAATCTTTGCAACTGAAAATTTATAGCAGCAGAAGGAATGGGAACATCCTTTCGTGTGATATTATTAATTTTAACGACCATCAATGTTTTCCTGCATGGTATTGGTGTCTATTTGTTGATATGTCTCTACGAGTGTAGCCGCAATAGAGTACAGCAGCTCTTCTTGATTAACTTGAGCGTGTGCGAGTGTATTATAAATTTATTTGAGTCCTCAAGACTTGTGATGCGCATGAACAATCTGTTAAAAGATTATGATTCCATTAGGAAACTCAATGAATATCTTGTAATTGTACAACTTTGCGCTGTTTCGTTTGTCTATTACATCGACATGATATGCATTACGTTAGACCGTTTTTTCGAAGTTTGGTTGAATATCAGGTACCCTGTCTTATGGAACGATTTCAAAACAAAGTATCTTCTTTTCTTTCTATGGTTGTTGGCAGTCGTATTAGGAGTATCGGTCAGTGTTGGGAAAGCGCGAGCTAATTGGCAATGGGAAGAATTTTTCTACAAATTCTTTTATCCAGTTGTCGGGTTATCGTTTCTCGTTATCGCTGTTTTTACGTATGGTTACATATTCAAGAAATACAAGGCGGCTAAAATTGCTCCTGCACCCGATGGTGAGACTGTGACCACAAAAAGGCGTCAAAGTAACTTTGAAATATTTCGAAAATCCAAGTTCTATATTCCTTTCTTGCTTGTACTTACTTTTGCGATGTTCATGGTTAGTGCTGATCTAACTTACCTATTCCTAGTTGTCATACCTGGAAAAGAATCAGAGCTGGTTTTCAATATCTGTTTCATTTCATATACAGTTTCGAATTTATGTGACGCATGGATTAACGTATTCATCAATCCTTCTGTTAGACGTTTGCTCATGAAAAAGTTAGGCTTGCGAAACTCATACTTGAGACCCACGGAGTCCGTATCAGTAGGAGCAGACCTCTTGCCAACATCTGCAGTTCGTGCAGACAGATTATCCAGAGCGAAAAGTAGTTTAGAAAAATCTGTAAGGCTAAGCTTGGAGAAATAAAACATCAATTTGTTATTATTGGAACCAATTGGCAGTCAAGAACATTTTGTTCTTCATTTTGAAATTTTATGAGAGGATTTGGTTGATGGCTAAGAACGAACGATTTTCAGATGCTTTCTACGGAAGAAGATACTAGGCATCATCGAATGGAAATGTTAAAACAGTGCAATAGTTATATTGATGGTTTACGTATTACACATTAGTAATGTTTCAGAGCAGAGTTTCAAGAAGTTGAGTACTTAACGATTCTTTAAGAAGCAAATATTTGATTTTTTGATACAACGAACAGAAGTGCCAAGATTTTATTTGCACCGTGTTTTGAACTATGCTAACTATGCTAACGATTTTATTTGTTTCATGAAATGATAGTCAATCGTGGAATAACAAAATTTCCATCCATTCCTATCATCATCATCATCATCATCATCATCATCATCATCATCATCATCATCATCATCATCATCATCATCATCATCATCATCATCATCTATCCGAGAATAATAGGTGTTACTTGGTGTGACGTCAACGATTTACCACAAAAGAAACATTTTTTGTTGAAAAATGAACATCGGAATGTATCTGCCAAAACACATCTTATTAGGGGCAGAAGATAAACTATGCTACTATCCTACTACTATCCAGTAACCTGAACATAATAAAATATTTTGCGATTTTCTTTAGCTATATTCTGTATAATATGGCAAGACAAGTAACGCAAATTATTACGACAGTTTAGTTACAATTTGCTAACTAGCAGAAAGCGTTATGCTTGCCAGGGCTCTAGTTTCTCTTTATTTTGCTATTTAAGATGGATTTGTGGAATTATTTTGTCGTTTTGTTGTACTATGCTAAGAGTGTGTTTATCGAAAGCTTCTTTTTATCTGTATATGATTAATGTGAGTACTTCACATAATTTGTGAATTATGACAAGTATGATTCAACTACTGTGTTTTGCTTTTAATATAATTAAATTGAGAAACTGGAACGACCCAACATGTTTTTTTAAATTTTGACTTTTACCTACTAGCACCAACTTGCAGGTTTATTTTTTTTAAATAAATTAATCCTTTTGCTTTTTTAATGACACTCTTTAGATCGGTACTGAAAATGTCATAATCAGTTAATTCGGGGATCTTTTACATTTTCGCTTCAACGCACTGCAAATCGACTCATCGGTACGTCATTTTCGTTAAATCTTAAAAATCTAAACATTGAACCAGGCCGATGAAGCAAAAATGTAAAACATGCCTCACTTGAGGCATCTTACCTTCAATTGAGGATTCCCACAGTTATCACATTTCCCTGACTGAAGATGTTTATAAGTTCGTTGATATTAACTTTAAACTTCCTCAGGCAATTCACTTGCTTACCATTCTCCAACAATCCAATGTTTTATTTACTTTAAGGCCATCATAAAAATGATATTGCGTTTTGAAGTGAAAATGTTAAGGCGGTGAGTCGGCAAAAAGTACAAAAACAAATAAATGCATACATCAATAATTAACGGAACGTACGGTCTACCGCAACAATCACGTGTCGCATGTCAAACATTAGAAAGAAGCCATGTGAATGAGTCTAGCTTTAATTTTTTACATAGGCTTCCGCAGGGAACGAAAATTACAGGCTGGCCACTAGTCATGGAAATGATGGAAGAGTCATGGGACTTTTTAAGGTCATGGAATAATTAATAGAAATTCTAAATAAGTGTCATGGAGAAGTCATTGAGGTTGCAAGTTCATGTAGAAAAGCAGAACAGTTATTAGTGAAAGCAAACACTTTTTCGAAGAAAAGAACAGTCACACAAAAGAAAGAATTGATTAAACAATTTGATAGCGTTATTTCTAAATTGCAGCAGGATTTACACAAAGAAAGTTGAGATATTCGCTAATCTATGACCTTTATAATTGATTTTATTTTATTTTTCAACTTAGTTTAGTTAAAAAAGTTAATTTCGTGAAGTTCGTGAAAAAAATTATTTCAATGTTGTACGCCTTTGATTTGATTGGTTACTGAGTTATGCATGTTTTGTTTCAAACTGGTTTCAGTAGTTAAAATGAATCGTAAATGTTAATATCCTTGATACTTCTAACTTGTATAAATTTTATTGTGTCTGTTAATGATCCAATTCACCTTGGTTTTCGTTAGATTTATTTTATTTTGCATCCGCCATCTTTAACCGTCAAACTACATCATAATCACAACTGAGTTACGCACCATCTAAAATTTAATCATATATTTTTTCCATACAAGCATTTTGTTCCCAGTCCTTTAAACCAACTTAAAATTGGATGCACGGATCGCGTATATATATAAAGGTAACCGTGTGAATCTTGACAGCTTCATATTGTATTTGTTCAAGTATCATGTTTACTAAAGATAAATGTGGACGCAAAAGCAAGTCAAACTTTATTAGCTCTACAGTTTCGTTTAGCCCTATTCATACCGGGCCTTTAAGGATCATTCATTAAAACTGGGCTACAGGAAAAACTTGTCGTTTGTCCTCGTTTGTACTCTCTAATAAGAAAAGGTTCAAGTTAAATTTTTTTACTTCTATCTTCGAATGAATCATGAAAATTTACAACAAGGCCAAAACAAGAGACAATGATGAAAATATAGGTCTTTTTTATAGACTACAAATTCCTTTGTATTTGAACAAAAAATGATTTTGAAATATTTTCTCAAAGCTGACAGGAAGTTTTGGAAGAAACAAACACTTTTGACTTGAAAAGTGGAGATTACAAACTCAGATTTAATAGGTTTGTGTCTCAAATAAGTTTCAGGTGAAAATGATTAAGCTAGAGATATGTCGAAAATTGCGCAGAAGCGCATCAACATGATTTCTGTCCATTGGCTTCATTTACAATTTTTTCTTTATATGGTTTAAAAGCTACACTTCCTCCACAAATTTGGACAAACCTCTACAATCCTCCACCAAGTGTCGCTCCAACCAATAATCGAAGTCGAGAAGTATATACAAAATTTTATATTTCTCATGGTAGGGCACATAGTGAGGATGTCAAAATTAGAATTTAAGTATCAGGCAGTCAGTACATCTTGTAACATGTTGTTTCAACTGTGAAACACAATAGCTGGTATGGTCATCTATGCAAAACATAGAAACTTTGCTTCACTTTTGCTTTTAACCTTTTTGCAACTTTTAAAATAAGCTCAATGAGCCCCATCTCTGGAACTTTTCAAAATTAAATTAAATATGAGATTCAATATTTCATCCGATTTTAGGGAGAATAGATGGACACCATGTTGGTATGTTCTGGAAAATAAAATTTCCTGCGTTTCCAAGTAATATACTAAAAGCATTTACAAGAACATGCAAACCATCTGACATTTTAAAAAGGGGTAATTATCTCTTTCAAAAATCCCTTTGCACTATTTCAGCTACTTATGTTTTTACAACATGACTAGAATTTTAGATATTTTTTAGATATCTCAATTTTATAAAATCTAATGACGTGTACCATAAAAATAGGTATTGTCTTATCCTCTTCTAAGAGGGTGTGGTCTATTCAAAATGTATTTCTCAAAGGGCCTCCGTGTAGGAAGAAGGCGCTTATTCGTGTAATTAAGGTATTTATAAAAAATTATAAACATGACGTCACCCCAACACACTTTGCATCCACTAAGTATCATAAATAAAATGGATTTAACAGTCATACGTATCTCCGTATTTTTAAGGAGTTTGCAATGTTTGCCATTCAAATATATCGCAGTTGGGATTGTCTACCATTTCTTTCCAATGACTTGTTTCAGCTGTACCGGACGTGTTTTGGCAATTTGCAAACCAACCTAAGAGAAAAAATGAAAGAGAAAATAAGCTTTAAACGGCATGAAGTAGTTTTAAAGTGGATTTCCATTGGACGAATATTTCGAGTGGTTGGAGATTTTCTCATAAAAACCGTGATGTGGTTGGTTCGTGTTTTCTGACGAAAATTTTAACCCATCAGAAAACGCGTTTTACGCCATTACTATGTCCATTTTGGCTTGAACGGAAATCAATAATAAGTGATACGCAAGCACAGTTCACCGAAGAAGGCACGGGGCTCCCAATAATTTGATAATTAATGATTTTGTGTTTGTTTATTTATTTTGATTCCTCAAAAGACATCTCGTAAATCTGCTACTTAAAAATGGAATGGGACGTATTGAAAGATGTTGAAGCCACATTAAATTTGTGAATATACGCAGCATTCAAATAGGTTATAACGATGTGTAACCCTAAATGAAAAACCTTTTCGCAGTCCACCTGTAGCTCTAGGGTTAGTTAAAGAAAGTGGAGGAGTACAGAGTTATGAATTTTCTGTAAAAACATAAGTGTTGATTAGGTTATTTGCACGTTTTTCTTTTATACGCTTAATGTCCGTGCTCTCCTCCATAAATTTCAACAAGGTTCTAGATCCGCCTCTGCAGTCCCTGTGTAAACCCTGTGAAGGAACGTCCAATCATACTAAGCTCATATTTATTCATTGATTTTAATCATCTACCAATTTTAATGGTTTGTATCCAAAAGGTTATTACCAATTTTACTAATGATAGTCCTCTTCTTTCTTCTACTTTTTCCAATCATAAAAACTGTAAACATCATTGTTAAGTTCTTTAAATCCGTAGTAGACAAAGAGTAAACCAATATCTCATTATATTCTGGATCCAACGAGTTTGTCCTTATGTTTGCTTTGTTTTTTCCAATCTTCTTTCCCTTACCAGACACACATTGGATCTTGACAAATGTATCTTAAAAGCAAGATGTATTGACAGTGTGGCAAAAAAAAAGGTCCTTTTGATTGAGATTCAATTGCAATATACCCTTTTTATAAGGCATCATCTTTGTAGCTAAGCACCACAAACACAAATTCATTAAAGATTACGTACAACCTGAACCACCCTAGATCCACCCTAGACTCAAAATCAGAGATATTTTTGTTATTAATTCTTTGTTATTAAGGTATAGGTAATGGGTGGTTTTGGAAGTCTTAAGGATTTATACTATTAAAATATCGAATAAATATCACTTTAGCTCCAAAGTAGACTCAAAATAGCAAAACTGCTCCAATGAGCATGGCATGGATTTTTGCAGGTGCTTATAAAAAGCGTGTATATTGGATGCTTAATAACTTTGCAGTTCCGTTATAACTGAAATCGGTGCAACAACAAACAATGTTTCTTTCATACAGATTAGCTGACTGGAAATAGCAAACTAGTTTACCTGGATTAACTTACATGGTTTCAAGTCGCAAATTAGTTGTTTTAATCACCTCAACTGTTAGTCTTCCTGTCAAATTTTGATAGTTCAGATTCACTAGCAGTTGAGGTTTGGTATTGGTTCTTCCAAAGCTTCAATTACCGAAAGTACACTTTCACTCATGGTTGTTTTCGGACCAGCCGGTTCTTCTTCCTAAAATATTATATGAAAACAAAACTGGGTGTGTGTTTTATTTTACTATCTTCCATCGTCATAACATTTGTTGGTGTTTAGTCTGAAATCGCGTTCCCATGGATTAGAAAGTAGATGAACAAACGACAAAAACAAACCCAAATCAACAAATAAGAGTAGATCAAAGGAAAACTTCATTTATAACTCTGTTGTAAAAAATATTTACGTCTGTGTCATAAACCTATGTTTGATAAATTTCTAAAACAGCATCACTTTAAACGTCCTGACATGGCTAGTATCTCGACCCAAAGATCAGAAGACGGTGTATGTTTGAGGGATTTAAAAAAGACTTGTCTCAGCGAAGTTTGTGGTTGAAGATACAGGATATAGAAATCTTTTAATTGCTTATTGCTGACATATATCCGAGTTCACTTTTGAAAGAAAAGCATATAAAAGCGCAAAGGCTTTAATAAAATTTTGGTAAAAAGTAAGGGACGTTGTTTGTATGAAATATATATATATATATATTTGGCATTTAGTTTAAGAGCATTCTGTTACGCCCTTGGCTTCCAAAATCTCACATCATTTATTTTGGTCTGTAAGCAAAACATTTTTGTACTCTCAACAATGTCTACACCCTTCGTTAAAAGGGTGAAAAATGCACTTAATTCAGCAGGTTTACCAATAGAGCAGAACCGTTTGCTTTGGTTATACTCCATTGTTTAATCTGTATAGATGTTTGTTTGTTCGATGTCGTTTCTAATCAACTACAACGTTTTTATGGTTGAGTGAGTTCATTTTAATTTTATCCTTAATTTTAATCAAACCACACTAATTTTTAATTAAAGTTCAATTAAAGTACTTATCCTTCATAACGTTGTGACTAAGATTGGTTAGTTAGAATTTCTGAAAATTTTAAAATTTTATAGACATGAGATGATGGAGGAGGATATATGACGTCGTCGATTGTTTCATTTTTAACCAAATTATCACGTTGTTTCAAAGTCATTGATGACGTCCGCCAATCGGTGAAATAACGTAGATGTGACGTTTGAACAACTTTTCTATTGAGGTTGTTTTATTGACGTCGAAATCCAGTTGTGTTTACGATTTTCTACCAAATTTAGACGTCGTTTCAACATCACCATCGACTTATTTTCAACCTTGAGGCAATGGATGTAGCTACATAAATAAGTTAGTTTTGTTGTGGAAATTATTTCTTGAAATATTTATTTTCAGATGTGGGTATTCTTAGATTTTTATTTTATTTTCTGATGCTTCGACCTGAACATAAAGGACTTTATTCGGGTGTTTCTTCTAAATTTATTCTTGTCTAATAATATAGTTTCTTATTTGTGAAAAACCAGGCTAACATTAACAATCAGTTGATATAGTGTGAAAACCTGCGCACAAAATTTGTAGTTGCTGATCGCCACGCCGTTTAAACAGCTTTCCTGAAAGGAAATGTAAGTCGATAGAATCGGTATCATTATTGAAACGACGAACTCTATACTAAACTAAAATGACAGAAACAATATATTTAGACAACGAAACTGTGTTGAAATAAGTTGTGAAGCATTTTTATTGAGAGGTCAAAATGAACGGGCGGAAATGACGTCATCATTGTGATGTATAAATTTACGCCGAAAATGATTCAATGAAAAAAACGTCGTGACTTCAACGTAGAAATTTTCGTCCATCGAATCAACGTACAGTTCACTCTCTCTAATTCGAATCTCTACTATCCGAATATTTCTATTATCCGAATGAATTTAAAGTCACCGTCAATTTTCCTTAAGAAACTCTCTTAATTAACTTTCTACTATCCGAATCTCTGTAATCCGAAAACCTCTATAATTCGAACGAATTATAAGGTCCCCTCAGCAAAATTATCTCTATAATTCGAATATTCAGAGTGTAAACCATGCATTAAAACTTTCGAACGTTTTTTTTTCGAACTTCGAATTTCTCATCCATCTGTTCGATGGTATGTTTGTTCGTTTTTGTAAACAGGAGTGCAGCAATTTAATGTGCTTTGATGTCCTGCGTTTTATTTCTCATAATGTCTAAGCGAAACCGTGTAGATCAAAAACTTGAGACCAAGTATAAAGCTTTGGTGGAATTAGAGAAAGGAAAATCCAATAAAGAAGTCGCTCAATCATTTGGTATTCCGCCTAATACGCTTTCTAAATGGAAAAAAAATAAGGAAAAGGTTTTGACGCTTATAAAAAAGGGAATGCAAAAACCAAACGGATGAAGTCTGATACCTATGAGCAAGTCAATAACGCTATACTGAAATGGTTTACACGTATACGAGCAGAAAATATTCCTGTTAGTGGCATCCTTATAAAGGAAAAGGCTCTTTATTTTGCCAAAGAATTGAACATTGAAAAATTTCAAGCATCGGATGGCTGGTTAGACAAGTGGAAAAAAAGGTTTGATTTGATATCTTATTTATGGAAATATACATTATAAAGTACATATTTATAACATTTTAGGAAGTCTTTTTTCGAGAATGTTAATATACTTTTCTTCTGCTGTGAAAATTAAACGTGACGGTACCTTCATTCCCAAACCATCGTTAACTGGTATTAATTCAAGACTTAATATATCTTGGACAGATGGTATTACAGCAGCCATCATGTTTTAGAATTCGTCATTAAAAAATCAAGAACAAAAATACCGGATGAATCTTTATATAGATCTTGAATAGCTGATAAGGCCTAGGTTCCACTTACATTTCTTTTTCTTTTTTTCTACAGGTATGGCGTATCTTTTAAAACCATTGCAGGAGAATCTAAATCAGTTACGGAAGAGATGACAGCGCCCTGGTTGGAAACAACACTACCGACAATTCTTTCCAGATACCCAATTGAAAATGTCTTTAATGCTGATGAATTTGGCCTATTCTATCAGTGCCTTCCCAATAAAACCTTTCACTTTAAGAAAGAAAAGTGTAGTGGGGGCAAGCACAGCAAAGTTAGATTGACCGGGATGGCAGCAGGAAATGCAATAGGTGAAAGACTTCCTATGTTTGTCATTGGAAAGTCAAAGAATCCGCGGTGTTTCAAAGGTGTTAAAAGCATTCCATGCCGTTACCGAGCCCAGCCAAAAAGTTGGATGTCGTCCGAGTTGTTTGAAGAATGGATGAGGGAACTCGATCGTAGCTTTGGCGTCAAAAAAAGGAAAATTGCTTTGATCGTGGATAACTGTCCTGCTCACCCAACCGTTACAGGGCTCGAATGGATTGAACTCATCTTCCTTCCGCCTAACACAACATCGGTCACCCAGCCTATGGACCAAGGAGTTATCAGAGCACTCAAGGTCAAGTATCGTTCTCTTGCCGTTAGAAAGCAACTTGCTAACTTAGAGAAAGGAAAGCAGCTACCAAAAATTTCCATCTTGACAGCAATGACAATGCTCAACAAGGCTTGGGGTTCAATACCTGATCGCACTTTCTTGAACTGTTTCAAAAAGTCCGGTATTTCTGAAGAATCTGCGGAGAAGGCGTTAAATGATGATGATGACCCTTTTGCAAATTTGGATGTCGAAGAAGACGTCATTGAAAATTTGCGAGGTGATCTCCAAGTCATGAAAGGCAAGTTCAATGTAAACTTTGAATTAACTGCAGACGAGCTTGTCGATATTGACTTTGAGATCAGTGTTTCTGGTCTCATATCCGATAAAGACATCATTGCCGAAGTGAGTGGATGTGTTGACTGCAACGATAGTGAGGATGATGATTCCGACAACGAAGAACCAACCGAACTGTTGACAAAACCCGATTTTAAAGATGCCATGAATGCCATTTCCATCCTTGAGGAATACAGCATATTTACGAAATTTGGAGTAGATTTGAGGAAAGCACTCAGCGACGCAAGTCGTGTGCTTGACTTGGACTACCTCGTCAACAAAAAACAATCCAAAATTGAACATTTTTTTGAGAAATCCTGAGTGTAGTAAATATAAATAAAGATTTTCAAAAAGAACTCAATTTTTTGTTGTTGTGTTTTCATCTTGGTGGTTTTTGTTATTTTTTCAAAATTTCCGATTTTTCTCTCTCTAATTCGAATTTTCACTCTTCAAGTCTGAAAATTCGAATAAGAGAGACTTTCTATTATTCGAATCTCTCTATAATCCGAATAAAAATTTGTCCCCCTTGAGATTCGAATTAGATAGAGTGAACTGTAGTTATTATTGATACGGGCTGTGACGTTGACACGGCATTAAAATGAGTTGATAGAAACAACGTCATTATATGCACAGAAGAAACTGTTCTAAAACGTTTTAAACGAGTTTTCCTAATTCCAGTTAACAAAATGGAAAAATCACAATTGTGACGTCATGGAAGTTTTTGTTTTCGATAATTTCAGATATTTTGTTTGCTGCATAAGTGCACCAACACCGACAATCACCCTCGAATTTGTTTTTGCAATTGTTTGTAAAATCTATACTTTCACTAAACGGAACTCGAACGTTATAGGAGTATTTCGTTTTAGGTAGTATTTCGTTATTGGAAAACCGACTTCAACCACAGAATTAATTTGTTTATTTTATAAATGCAATTTAAAATATTTGTTAGATAATAAAATCTTTGATTTTGATTTTGTAGGACATTTTATGTTGTGTTTGAAATTGATCTGTCGCTCAAAATGAAATTCACGCTGTACAACCGTGAAAAGTGAATTCAGTAATGGACACTGAGGAAGAGAGACTCCTACAATCCTGCCAAACTCGTTTTGAAACATGGAAAAAGAAACGGAAATGGACAACTTTCATATTCATGGCCTTCGGGTTTCTAATTGGCACAGAATATTCAGCTGTGGTTCTGTCCTTATGGTTTTATATAAAAGACACGATCAAGTCCACCCATGCACCAATGATGTACAGCGTGTCAATGACGGCGATGTTTATCTCAGCATCACTAAGTGGAATTGTCTTTGGCCGATTCATTGATCGTTCAAGAAACATTCGAGCCTTCATGATGGTTATCAACTTCTGTGGCGCTTTTGGAAACATAATCTATTCCATGAATTTTTCAATAGCTTTTCCAATTATTGGACGCCTGATATGTGGGATGAGTGATTCAATTCAAGGAGCCATATCAGGTATTTCCTTTGTCTATGAAACTGTAATTTTTATCAAAAACAACACAAAAATATGATAAAATATAATCAGCCTATAGATCTAGACCGTTGCTAGCTCGCTATGGTCTATACACTTTGGTCAATTTTTTCATATTGGCTTGTTACAGGATCTGATAACACATTTGGCCATATTATTAACTCGTTTGTATGGTACCTAATTCTTAATGTAATCTATGCTACTTTAAGTCCGTACCATGTTTGCATAATTCATGTACACTTCAAGTTTTTCTGACAAAATACTCCCCTCACAAAAGAGCTGCACTTGCCTCTTTTTGAAAGAAGCACTCAATATGATAGCTCTCTCAAAAAGATAAAATATATTTATTTTTTTTAGGTTAACTTTCAAGGCCGATTTTCACTAAAGATAAATCGTAGTATAATTTTCGTTTTTTGTTTGTTTTATCCTACAAAGGTGTTTGTTTGCTTTTATCAACAAAATGTTAAAATACTACAAATTGATTTATACGGTACAATCAATCAATCAATCAACCCGGTTTTCCACTGCGCTACAACTGTGAATTAGTTATTGAGAATTGAATAAATTATTATTTTCATCAACTGGGAAACAGTCAATAGCCAACATATTGTTAATATAAATACCTTTCGGGATGAATAAACAAATCTCTTCTTTCTTACCGAAAAAAAAACATCCCTACGAATAGCTCTATAAATAACTTTTAACTAATCTGCACTAATCTCAGTGTGTCTCGAGCAAATGTTTGATCAATGGGTGTCCACTGATTTACATTCTGAGTTTTGATTGAAAGCACATAAAAAAGATTGATAAATATTAACCAAAAATGTTTTTGCTCTATAACTATAAACTTTTTTGTAGGCTCTAAAATCAAAATATTGTTTTTCGTGACTTTATCTTATTACCAAGGAGAAATAAAAACGTTTGACAAAAATTAATGAGAGGTAAAGCATAAAGGATTAACTTAATGTAGTACTAAATGGAAGTTGCCTCAGATAACTATTTGATATTGGTTTTTGGTTTCCAATCTCAAAGTATTTCAGTTTGATGTAATGCATTAGGTCAATTTTCACCGTGTAATGTTACCCGATGGGAAATCGTAGAAATCAGTTTCATCTAGCAAAGCCTATCGATGTTGTTTTTGTGGTTAAAAAAAATGGAACTACTTTTAAATAATAATTTGATCAAAACAAAAGAAAGAATTTGATAATTTTATGTCTATATTTAACTTGCTTTGGTCCCTTATTACGACGGTCCTAAGTCACACCGTCTCCTTTTACGCCAGTCCTTTTATTGGAACAGAAAATCATCCGGAGCCTCTTTTAACGGAAAATCAGTTAACGCCATTAAGGAGCGGCGTAAAAAGGACCAATAAGATATGTAGATAGAACATCAACCTAATCTCAGGGCTTCTTCTATCTCTAATTTCAAATCGGACATTTATAGCCCTGGCATTTATAGTTTAAACTCCTTCTAAATGAAAGGATTTTTATAGGGGGAACGACTGCTGGTCTTCACTCAATGTTCTCCATTCTGTCCAAATGTTAGACGAAACTTATCGAGTTAAGTTTGTAAGTTTAAAACAGCAACGACGAGTGATGTTTTTGAAACTTTATTTTAGTGGCAAATTTTATCGTTTAAAAGATACACTGTGAGGCATTTATAGCCGGTGAAAATAACCAGCTCTTTTATACTTTGATTTGCCACAAAGATAATCTCGAATATTGTTGTGTAGAATAAATAAAAGTAAATTTCATTAAAAACGTAAAGATAGTTTGTTATTCTTCTTATTAAACTTAAATCTTTTTCATTTTTCTGAAACAACAATTTGGGGTTCTCTTCTTTGAAAACATTATAAACTAAATTGTCCCTTCGGAAAAATAACCGAAACTTTTTTGAAGTGTAAAGAGTATTTGATTGCCTCAAATATAAGTGCAAAAATGTTGGAACATCCGTGACTTATCGAGGAAATTTCATTGAAATTTTTATACAATACGTGCAAGTTCACAAGGACCAATAATCAAAATAATCAAAACTTAATAAAAGACAACACATAACGTTTGTTGAACTAGCAGATGGAGCTGTCGGAACATCGAACGTTCAGAATTACCATAATCCAGATAACGTTTGGACAGTAATATTTTCAGTGATATGAACATTAACTTTTTTTTCTACGATAAGATTTCCATTGGGAATATGGGTGTTATTGATTAAAAGTGCGGGCCATGCCCGAACAAATTCGTCGAATTAAATTTATTGCATCCAATATTTCGAATTTTAAAAATAAGTGATATACACTTAATTAGTCTAAATCTAATTGTTCATATCATAACTTAATTGGTTAAACTTATTTCGCTTCAATTCTAAAGAAGAAAATTGGCTGTCCTTATCTTTTAAAACGTTGAAATAAACATGCCAAATTCAATAAATTGAATTGAACTTGTTGATTTCTACAATTTGATATCTATGATTTGAATCGATAAATTTGATTGCGTTTGATCTTCGAAAAATTCGAAAAATTCTGTGATCGTATTTTATAACATAATTTTTTACCACATAAATTTATGTGTCAGTTATCATAAAAGGTTTTTTTGTGACAGAATTATTAATGACACGATTACACTTCCGCAGGAAAGCCATCTAGTATAATGTTGAATGTATACGTGAAAAAAAACATTAATAATCTTTTCAAACACATACCTATGCAGGGTCATAGTTCTGTACAGTTTTATTAATTTTTCTCAAGGTCGCAATACGCACAAGTTATTTTTAGTAAAAAGATGAATAATCTTAATCTTAATATACGCAGAAGAATATGCACCGGCGAATAATGTTTTAATTCTTTTTTTCACACGAATTAAAATCATATAGGTAGGATAATTAGCGTAAAGAAAAGAAATTTAATCTCACGAACGTTTGCCCCTGTGCCTTTTCTCTTCCGTTGATCTAATCTTCAAAGAAAAATGTCTTTATATTTTTATTACTTATGTTATTGTGATATTGTATTTCATATCTGACATTCCTTTGAACGTAAATTAGGTTTCCTTTTTAATTTATTGGATCCTAAAATTGTTTCGTCGAGCATAGATGAAACTGCCTTACGCGTAAGAATAACATACGTACGAATAAAACAATCAGTAATGATGGACTTTGAGACAAGTTACACCCGTACAGTGTATTCGTGTTTTCCCCTTAGTAATTTTAAACCATACACACACACGCACGCACACGCACGCACACACGCACACACACACACACACACACACACACACACACACACACACACACACACACACACACACACACACACACACACACACACACACACACACACACCACACACACACACACACACACACACACACACACACACACACACACACACACACACACACACACACACACACACACACACACACACACACACACACACACACACACACACACACACACACACACACACACACACACACACACACACACACACACACACACACACACACACACACACACACACACACACACACACACACACACACACACACACACACACACACACACACACACACACACACACACACACACACACACACACACACACACACACACACACACACACACACACACACACACACACACACACACACACACACACACACACACACACACACACACACACACACACACACACACACACACACACACACACACACACACACACACACACACACACACACACACACACACACACACACACACACACACACACACACACACACACACACACACACACACACACACACACACACACACACACACACACACACACACACACACACACACACACACACACACACACACACACACACACACACA
Organism: Turritopsis rubra; assembly: GCA_039566895.2. Lineage (NCBI taxonomy): Eukaryota > Metazoa > Cnidaria > Hydrozoa > Anthoathecata > Oceaniidae > Turritopsis > Turritopsis rubra. Next base: position 9,794,536 of record CM077626.1, on the reverse strand, counting down.
CACACACACACACACACACACACACACACACACACACACACACACACACACACACACACACACACACACACACACACACACACACACACACACACACGCTTGTTGGAAAGCAAAAAGCGTACCATAGTTTCTTTCAGTACTCATTATTTTGCTTGATACCCCCTGAATTTATGTTTTGAATGTAAAATTGAAGGTTTGGATGTTTTTAGCAATAAACAAAAATTGAAAGCCTCTTTAAAAAGACTTTTATTGTTATTTTGAAATGTTATATTTAGGCGAAATTTCAAGAGTTTATCCTCCAGACGAGCTGGTTGTTATTTTGTCCAAGTATCAAACTATCTATTCTGTTGGATTTGTTGTTGGTCCCGCAAGCAGTTTACTTTTTGAGAACATTGACTTCTACATTGGCGAATGGCATTTGAACGGCACGAACTTTATAGGCGTTTTTATGGCAATTACGATACTTCTCTTCAACATATTAGTATATTTCGGCGTTACCAATCTGTCAGTTGAATATGACTTAAAAAGCGGTAAAGAAACAAAACTGACATTTCAGAAGAACGGCAACAACAATACACTTAGCAAATACGGAAATGGAAAATCAACAATCAATATAAATGCACGTTATAGTGATAAGAGTGACGATGATAATTGTAACATAACATTATCAGAAATCCACGGCAATAACGTTATGACATTGAAAGATATTTTCACAAATGTGGACATATTACTGATTGATATCACGGCTGGAGTTGTATGCTACACAGCAGTAAACGTGGAACTGCTCATACCTCTTTCGTCTTCTGTGAATTTCCAATGGTCTCAGTTGAGAGTGAGTATTATTCTTACGGTAACCGTGGTCGTTTACGTCATACTGATGTTTACCTGTTGTGGAAGGCTGCTAAAATCAACCCGTATGACGTTTCCTTTGTTTTTATGCAGTGTGGTCATGACGGCGGTTAGCCCATTTCTTCTTATATTTCCTGAAGTTTTTACAATCAAATCCATTTATCTTCAAGTGACCATAATTTCATTAACAATATTAACGAATTTGTTTGGCGGCTTGACTTGTATGGGTCTGTCACGTGTTATCATACTGAACATGGCACCTTCAAATTCTGCAAGCTTCTGTGAAGGTGTCCGCGCTGCCGTTGTTCGATCATTGAGTATCTTTGGCTTTTTTAATGCTGGTTTAATCATATCACACCTGAAATACGCATCGCCAATTACTATGTTTGTTCTGTTGATATTGAGTGTTTCGCTCTTTCGTCGACGAGCATCGTTTCAACAACCTATAAATTTTCAATATAACAAATTTTGAAACACCAAAACACTAGAGGAATCTGTGAATAAATGTTGTACCAAACATAAGTTCTCGACGAAAAGATCTTAATGAGCTTCTACGAGCTTACCGTGCTACTTTTAAACAACTCATTAGGACATATAGTTTATTTGAATATTTTTTTTCGTTGAATGATTACGTTATATATGGTATATCTATTTTATACATTTCTGCGACCATGTATTGGAAGCTAGGAACAAATCCCCGACTGAAAACGTCCTCGACGGACACTTCCCAACAGCTTCGGGAAAAAATTGTAAAGATTTTTATATATTCCTATTCAGGAAAAACGGAGATTTCAGCATTGCACTTTTTTCTTCTTCTTCATCTTTCTTCTTCTATTTTACATTTTTTCTTAAAATTTACGAAAGCATATTATTCCACTCTGAAATAATATTCGAACAAAGGTGAAAGGGTAAGACCGCGCTACAAAATGTAAAAACATATGCGCCACGTTCTTTTGAGACAGATTTTGTAATAAATACGTCTTTTCGCTGCGTTTATATAACCATTTAACTCCGAGGAGCATACCTTATTGGAAACCTGCTGTTTGTTTGATCTGCATTCCCACTTCTCAAGACAAAAGGGAAAGTATCTAATGATGTGTTTCTTCCATACCTTTTTTCGGAGCAACAAATTAAAATATGTTTTCAAACCCATTTTCATTTTCAAAACCAAAAGGATTTCAGGCTTACAAAAAAGTCAATTCGTATTTTAAAGTCTTTTCATAAATAGCCGTTTTTACACTATGAGGAATAAAGTGAGACAGTTGGAAAAAAAATACGCTTTTATCTACCTTTGTTTTATCCAGCAAGTTGGTGGATAAAAGGATATTTATGCACCAAGCGAAAAAATAGTTTTCCTGTGAAAAAACAACAGATAAAGAAAGTCGAAACCAAAAAAAAAAAAGTAAAAAAAACGTTTTTTCACAAAGGACCGAATAGACGTGTTTGAGAACTGTTTCTCCTCTACATAACTACTGTCTAGACACTTGTTGGTTTTTATTTCTGAAAAATAACAAAAATAACAAAAACACGTACTTCGCTTTTATTCAGGCGAGTTAACGTTCGAAAAATAAAACAATAGACATAATGCTTTTATATTTGAATTACTCGACCAGTGTAGATGGCAGGTGAGACGGATAATCTTCGAGTTGCGACTTCGCTTTTGCGATTTTTATTTTAGTTGTGAGACAACGAGGAAGTCGCTTTCAATCAATGTGATCGCTTCATGTCTGTTCGATTTTATCTTTATCGCTGGAAATTTGAAATTTTTTGAACAAATAATTTGATCTCCACCACATTGTTATTCCTGTTATTTGATTAATTACATCTGATGATACATACAAGAACAATGGATGCATAGGAAGAGGCGGTATAAGTTCTATGGGGAAAGAAAAAGTATGTGATACAAAAACCAGACATCGGTCTTGACAGTAGTTATGTAGAGGAGAAACAGTTCTTAAATATGATAAAGGATACCTCGTCTTTAATCTCTAACACGAAGGAGAGTTTATGTTTTCCTCATCTCGAGTCAGTAACTCGAAAATGAAACTAAGCTTTTCCTACCACGAGTTACTAACTCGAGAACGAATTTATGTTTTCCTTCCTCAAGGATGCAAAATGGAAAAATGGCAATTTTAACGTCATAACTGGCAACTAGATGTTTTTAACTCGAAGTGGTAACTCGAAGATTATCCACCCCACTGCGTGAGTGATTTGTTCAGCTAATTTATTCGGCTCATGCAAAAAAGACCAATAAAGTTAGAACAGCCAAATGTGCTCATAGAATCACTGAAGGTGCTGTACTGCAACTATATGTCACAATCGACACCATATATGTCACAATCAACACTATATTTCACAAATCAACACTATGTGTCTCAAACCTAACACTGCATGTCACAGCAATGAAAAAAGTCATTTTCACTAACATTAACATCAACACTATACGTAACACTTTTTTCAAAAATCAACACAATATGACACAATTTGAAAATATATCAAAATTGTTTTTACAGGTTGATTTGTTTATTTGAGAGTTGGCAAGGGGGTATGATGTCACCAATTGTTTACACTAATGACGTCATGTGCTACAAGGCGTTATTGTTGTATGGTAACTGCAATTTGTTACTTTTATTACTGTTATTTCACAAGGAAAAATAAACTCAACATGAACTCAAAATAATTTACTCCATACGAATAGCAGGTTAAAGGCTCCTTTCACAAAAGAATCGTCTGTACCCAATATAAAACTCCACGATGGAAGCATTCTTATACACGTATTTCTCTTTATAAGAACTTCTAAATTTCCGGCTGGATGTGCTTATCTTTTCATATCTTTCAGAGCCAATCGTTTTTATTTGTGTTCTCCCAAGAAATGTGTAAAATACTTATAGAAATGTGGGAAACACTTTTTGTTGCTTGTTTGCGTATGTAGGTTTCATGCTGCCCAGCTTCTTGTTTTATTTAGAACGTAGCCACAGCAAGCGAACTTACACATTATTAGTATATTCATGGAGGTAAATATATTTTTAATTAGGTTAGACGATTAATAAACTTCGAAATAGAAATACGACATTTACACCTATTTCTATTTCTATGAACTTATAATTAACCTTTTTTCATTTTCTTTTTTTTTTCTTGTTTTGTCACCATTATTTCGTTTGTCTATTACATCGACATGATATGCGTTACGTTAGATCGTTTTTTTGAAGTTTGGTTGAATATCAGGTACCCTGTCTTATGGAACGATTTCAAAACAAAGTATCTTCTTTTCTTTCTATGGTTGTTGGCAGTCGTATTAGGAGTATCGGTCAGTGTTGGGAAAGCGCGAGCTTATTGGCAATGGGAAGAATTACCATTATCCAATGTTTTATTTACTTTAAGGCCACCATAAAAAAGATATTGCCTTTTGAAGTTGAAAAGTTAAGTCGGTGAGTCGGCAAAATGTACAAAAACAAATAAATGCATACATAAATAATTAACAGAACGTACGGTCTACCGCAACAATCACGTGTCGCCTGTCAAACATTAGAAAGAAGCCATGTGAATGAGTCTAGCTTTAATTTTTTACATAGGCTTCTGCAGGGAACGAAAATTACAGGCTGGCCACTAGTCATGGAAATGATGGAAGAGTCGTGGGGCTTTTTAATAATTATGTTGTAATAATAATTTTGGAATAATTAATAGAAATTCTAAATATTGAATAAGTGTCATGGAGAAGTCATTGAGGTTGCAAGTTCATGTAGAAAAGCAGAACAGTTATTAGTGAAAGCAAACACTTTTTCGAAGAAAAGAACAGTCACACAAAAGAAAGAATTGATTAAACAATTTGATAGCGTTATTTCCAAATTGCAGCAGGATTTACACAAAGAAAGTTGAGATATTCGCTATTCTATGTCCTTTATAATTGATTTTATTTATTAGCCAGTTCTTGGATTTTCGTTGATTTTGAAGAAAGGAGTGCGTTCTTTTTGCCTTATAAATATTTTACTCAGAAAGAAAATGCGTTTAGAAGAACAGTCACACAGACCAAAGCATTTATGAAGAAATTGGTAATGATATTGGAGTAATGATATTGTTATATCAGAACCTGGGTGATGCATACAAATTCATACAAATTCAATTCTCCATATTTGTTTTGACTACACGATCAAAACTAAACAAAATTATAATATCAGCAATTTTTCCACAAACTTGATTGGTCAATATCCCATTCCACTCAAGTCCGCCAAGATGAAGTGGAAAGACATCTAACTTCATCAGGTGGACAAATCCCGCGGAATTCCGCCTGCTAGCAAAATATTTTTCTCTTCAGCGCATGCTCAAATTCGGCCAAACTTGATTCCACTCGATTCCTGCGCGGTCAATTCCGCCACGTGGAGAATAGGTTTTAGGTAAAAAAGGCTGGTGGTTTCATAGTTTACCCAATGCATGGTATCCATACTGATCAAAAACACACAAATAAAAAATCCAGCAACAAAGCTTTTTCAAATTAGTTTAGTTAAAAAAGTCAATTTCGTGAAGTTCGTGAAAAAAATTATTCCATTGTTGTACGCCTTTGATTTGATTGGTTATTGAATTATGCATGTTTTGTTTCAAACTAATTTCAGGAGTCAAAATGAATCGTAATTGTTAATATCCTTGATACTTCTAACTTGTATAAGTTTTATTGTGTCTGTTAATGATCCAATTCACCTTGGTTTTCGTTAGTTTTATTTTATTTTGCATCCGCCATCTTTAACCGTCAAACTACATCATAATCACAACTGAGTTACGCACCATCTAAAATGTCATCATATATTTTTTCCATACAAGCATTTTGTTCCCAGTCCTTTAAACCAACTTAAAATTGGATGCACGGATCGCGTATATATATAAAGGTAACCGTGTGAATCTTGACAGCTTCATATTGTATTTGTTCAAGTATCATGTTTACTAAAGATAAATGTGGACGCAAAAGCAAGTCAAACTTTATTAGCTCTGCAGTTTCGTTTAGCCCTATTTATACCGGACCTTTAGGGGTCATTCATTAAAACTGGGCTACAGGAAAAACTTGTCGTTTGTCCTCGTTTGTCCTCTGAAGTTGAATTTTTTTTACTTCCATCTTCGAATGAATCATGAAAATTTACAACAAGGCCAAAACAAGAGACAATGATGAGAGTATAGGTCTTTTTTATAGACTACAAATTCCTTGGTATTTGAACAAAAAATGATTTTGAAAACATTTTCTCAAAGCTGACAGGAAGTTTTGGAAGAAACAGACACTTTTGGCTTGAGAAGTGGAGATTACAAACTCAGATCTAATAGGTTTGTGTCTCAAATAAGTTTCAGGTGAAAATGATTAAGCTGTCGAAAATTGCGGAGAAGCACATCAATATGATTTCTTTCCATTGGCTTCATTTACAATTTTTTCTTTATATGGTTTAAAAGCTACACTCTCCTCCACAAATTTGGACAAACCTCTACAATCCTCCAGCAAGCGTCGCTCCAACCAAGAAGAAAAGTTGAGAAGTATATACAAAATTTTACATTTCTCATGGTAGGGCACATAGTGAGGATGTCAAAATTAGAATTTAAGTATCAGGCAGTCAGTAACATGTTGTTTCAACTGTGAAAGACAATAGCTGGTATGGTCATCTATGCAAAACATAGAAACTTTGCTTTACTTTTGCTTTTGACCTTTTTGCAACTTTTAAAATAAGCTCAATGAGCGCCATATCTGGAACTTTTCAAAATTAAATTAAATATGAGATGCAATATTTCATCAGATTTTAGGGCGAATAGATGGACACCATGTTGGTATGTTCTGGAAGATAAAATTTCCTGCGTTTCCAAGTAATATGCTAAAAGCATTCACAAGAACGTGCAAACCATCTGACATTTTAAAAAGGGGTAATAATCTCTTTCAAAAGTCCCTTTGCACTATTTTAGCTACGTATGTTTTTACAACATGACTAGAATTTTAGATATTTTTTAGATATCTCAATTTTATAAACACTAATGACGTGTGTGATGTGTGTTTGCTTTCTAGCAACTTTCACCATCAATCAATCACTAATGCATGTCAAATAATTTCTGCTAATGTTTTATATGGTTGGGACCTGAACCCATTTTCATTGTATCTATGTTTTGTTTGCGTATTGACTGAGTACTTCTTCAGAAATATGGTTCCTTTAAACACTTCCTTTACCTTTTGCCGAAAATTCTGACTATGGAATCCGTAAAGGATTGGGTTTATGCAGCAGTTGGTGAAGCGAAGCATGACTGTTATTTGGTAACCAATAGAATTCCATTGCATTTCTGTGATATTCAAGATGGGTTTCAAAAGCATGAACCAAACTTCATTGGCAACGACACACACTAAAAAGGCGATGACTACAAGTTTGCATGTGGCGATAGTTTTTCTTTTGCGTTCCATAATAGTGTTTGACAAAACAGACTTTCCTTTACCATCTGTGGTAGAAATAGTTAAAGCATTATGGCCAATCATAGACGCTTGTAATTTCAGAGTTACTTGTGAAAAATGCTGTTGGATTTGTCGAAAGCAGAGAACGAATATAATACCAGGTATGATACATTTAAACAAGAACGAATTATAATGGAGTATTTTCATCTGAATGCTAGTGTACCGATAAAAACAATTATTGCCAACCATTGCATTTTCCCTCGAATAATGGGACCCATAAATCGTTGGAATTTGGGTGTAGATTCCTAACAGAGTAACAAAACCAACACGGGCTAAAGTCAGTGCTAGTGACTGTTCATGCAAAGTAGAAAAGGGATTCAAAATGGCTTTGCGTCTTTCAAGCATTATTGCAGCAAGTAGGAAAACCGACACATCCAGTAACCAAAAAGGAATGAAATAACCGGTGACTATTTTGCAAAGCCATTCCCCAGCAAGACCGTCAGGATGGCGAGATACACTCGTTGATAGGAGATAAACTGGTATACAAGTTACTGAAGCCGTCAGATCAATAACTGCCAGTGCTAAAAGGTAGACATTAAACGGTGCTGTTCTCTGTATTGTTTTTGACTTCAAGATAACATATATTACAGTTGTGTTTCCTGTTACTCCTGTCAGCAAAATCAAACTGTACCATATTAACTGCCATGCTCTCAGCGGGAATCCAGGATTCATTAAGATTGTCATATAAGTTCGACCAAAGTTTGATATATTCTTGATTTTTACTTTCTAACGCATGAATTTATAAACGTATAACGAATTTTCTTCTAGATCATTTTAAATGTTGCCTCAACATTTTCAAAATAAAATATGAAATCTAAGATGAAATAGCGCTTCCACGCACGTGCAGCTTTGAAAACACAGGATTCCTTAATCATCAACAACGGAGAAGCGCTTCAGATGTTTACATTATCTATAATACAAACGTGCTTGTTTTTGTTTATTTATAGTTTCATTATGGAAAGGAGAATAGAAGTGTTATCTAACGATTTTTCTTTTACACGGTATTGAATAGATAATTCTTCCCCATTTAATGTACATTTCAGTCCCTCCCTTGTCCATTCGCTTATAAGGATTTTCGTAAACATTACAAACATCTTGCTTGCAATTTTCCTTTTTGCTATTTCAAAGATGGCTTTGATGGCACGTCTTATCTTATATCCTCGCCCTCTGTAATAAGTTTTGGACATCTTAAAAGTGACCATCAAAGTTTAGAACAACTGTTTCTACACGCATGCTCAACTTATTCATGCATTTCTCGCATGCATTGATATCTTTTGCTTTTGCTCTGAGCAATATAACAGAAGGAAAACCGAAAAACCGGGACCCGAGACCTTGATCTGGGACCCTAAGTTGGGAGCCTTAGGTGTAACCTTTAAGGGACCCCCCTTAGTGGGATTAAAAGTCATGGGCTTAACTTCACAATGCAATGAGTGTGTCTAACAATTTCAGACAACCGGACTACTTGGTGAAAATCAATATAAATGATATATTATAAGAACGATTCTGTACTCCATGAACCAAACAAATTTACATCTTGAAGTTTTGGTGTTGTAGATGAACTGTAATGCAGTTTGTAACTTTTCCAAAGTGTGCTAAATGATTTTCAAGAAAATATTTTTTTTGTGAAACAATCTATTCCCTGTTTCCACAGTTTCTTTTGCGGAAGCGTACTACACCTTTCCCGAATTTCAGTTTAAACGCCAATATTTTGCCAAACTAATCCTACTTCGCCTCGATTTGATATGTTTTGCTTAACTGCAAATCGCATTGGGACAATTTGTGATAATTTTCATCAAACTATTACATCAAAACTAGGCGGAGTAGGAAAAATATCGACGTTTAAGAAAAATTCACACGAGAGAATCATGCTTGAAATCGAAATAACAGTTCCTTTTTAATAGGACATTAGAGGTAAAATTTCCTGTCGTTTGAATCAACTTTGTAACATTTGTTTAATAAAAGAACAAACAAATGATCTCGACTTTATGAGACACTTGAAAGATCTTTATAATCTTTCTACAGAATAAATACATTTCAATGTTACATACATCGTTATTAACATGTGTCCTGTTAAGTAAATTCAGTTTCGTGGGAACATAGAACAGGTTTCGATAAGAACGAGGAGACATTATTATATTATCAGTAGAAATTTCTATTTACATATCATTAAAAAAAATGCATTTCTTTTGAAAGAAACGGCTTTAACCAATTTATACATTAGATATTTAACACTGGTACTGGTACGCAAGAAAACGCGCCAAATTGTTTCTAATAGAGCGTAAAAGACCCCTCAGCTCTGATGAAATGGTTATTGAATATTATCATTATCAAATTTAAAATGTCCAAAAATGCTCATAACAGTCAAATGGAAGAATGTTCTAAAGCTTTGACCATTTCACTCTTAGAGAGCAGATTACCTTTAGGGGCAATCTTGGAAAATAAGACTAAAAGTGAAGTCACTTATATTTATATTTTTAGGACTTCCTTATTTTAGCTATTTAGCGCCTTTTAAAACTAATTTAAAATCCCTTACCATAAAGATAGGTATTGCCTTATCCTCTTCTAAGAGGGTGTGGTCTATTCAAAATGTATTTCTCAAAGGGCGTACGTGTAGGAAGAAGGCGCTCATTCGTGTAATTAAGGTATTTATAAAAAATTATTCACATGATGTCACTGAACCACACTTTGCATCCACCGAGTATCAAAAATAAAATAGATTTAACAGTCATACGTATCTCCGTATTTTTAAGGAGTTTGCAATGTTTGCCATTGAGATATATCGCAGTTGGGATTGTCTACCATTTCTTTCCAATGACTTGTTTCAGCTGTACCCGACGTGTTTTGGCCATATGCAAACCAACCTGAGAGAAAAAATGACAGAGAAAATTAGCTTTAAACGGCATGAAGTAGTTTTAAAGTGGATTTCCATTGGACGAATATTTCGAGTGGTTCGAATTTTTCTCATAAAAACCGCGATGTGGTTGGTCCGTGTTCTCTGACGAAAATTTTAACCAATCAGAAAACGCGTTTTACGCCATTACTATGTCAATTTTGGCTTGAAGAGAACTCAATAATAAGTCATACGCGAGCACAGTTCACCGAAGAAGGCACGGGGCACCCAATAATTTGATAATTAATGATTTTGTGTTTGTTTATTTAATTTGATTCCTCAAAAGACAACTCGTAAGTCGGCTACTTAAAAATGGAATGGGACGTATTGAAAGATGATGAAGTCACATCAAATTTGTGAATATATGCAGTATTCAAATAGGTTATAAGGATGTGTCCCCCTAAATGAAAAACCTTTTCGCAGTCCACCTGCAGCTCTAGGGTTAGTCAAAGAAAGTGGAGGAGTACAGAGTCATGAATTTTCTGTAAAAACATAAGTGTTGATTAGGTTATTTGCACATTTTTCTTTTATACGCTTAATTACCGTGCTCTCCTCCATAAATTTCGACTAGGTTCTAGATCCGCCTCTGCAGTCCCTGTGTAAACCCTGTGAAGGAACGTCCAATCATACTGAGCTTATATTCATTCGTTGATTTTACTCGTCAACCAATTTTAATGGTTTGTATCCAAAAGGTTATTACCAATCTTACCAATGATAGTCCTCTTCTTTCTTCTGCGTTTCCCAACCATAAAAACTGTAAACATCATGGTTGCGTTCTTTAAATCCGTTGGAGACAACGAGTAAACAAATGTCTCATTATATTCTGGATCTGACGAGTTTGTCCTTATGTTTGTTTTGGTTTTTCCAATCTTCTTTCCCTTACCAGACACACATTGGATCTTGACAAATGTATCTTAAAAGCAAGAATTATTGACGGTGTGGTCAAAAAAAATTAAAAGGTCCTTTTGATTGAGATTCAATAGCATTATACCCTTTTTATAAGACAGCACCTTCGTAGCTAAGCACCACAAACTCAAATTCATTAAAGAATAGGTACAACCTGAACACCACCCTAGACTTAAACTCAGAGAACTTTTCTGTATCTATTGCACTTTCTCCGTCTCAAAGACACAGGTAGTCCTTCTCTTTGTTATTAAGGTATAGGTAGTGGGTGGTTTTGGAAGTTTTGAGGGTTTATACTATTGAAATATCGAATAATATCACTGTAGCTCCAAAGTAGGCTCGAAATGGCATGGATTGTTACAGGTGCTTATAAAAAGCGTGTATATTGGATGCTTAATAACTTTGCAGTTCAGTTATAACTGAAATTGGTGCAACAACAAACAATGTTTCTTTCATACAGATTCGCTGACAGGAAATAGCAGGTGTGAAACATCAACTAGTTTACCTGGATTAAGTAACATGGTTTCAGGTCGCAAATTAGTTGCTTTAATCACCTCAACTGTTAGTCTTCCTGTCAAATCTTGATAGTTTAGATTCACTAGCAGTTCAGGGATTGGGATTGGTTCTTCCAAAGCTTCAATTACCGAAAGTACACTTTCACTCATGGTTGTTTCCGGACCAGCCGGTTCTTCTTCCTGAAAAGATTATATGAAAACAAAACTGGGTGTGTGTTTAGTCTCAAATCGCGTTCCCATGGATTTGAAAGTAGATGAACAACGATAAAAACAAACCCAAATCAACAAATAAGAGTAGATCAAGTGAAAACTTCATTTATAACTCTGTTGTAAAAGATATTCACGTGTTTGTCATAAACCTATGTTTGATAAATTTCTAAAACAGTATCACTTCAAAACGTCCTGAGATGGCTAGGATCTCGACCCAAAGATCAGAAGACTGTGTATGTTTGAGAGATTTAAAAAGAACTTGTCTCAGCGAAGTTTGTGGTTGAAGATACAGGATATGGAAATCTTTTAATTGCTTATTGCTGACATATATCCGAGTTCACTTTTGAAAGAAAAGCATATAAAAGCGCAAAGGCTTTAATAAAATTTTGGTAAAAAGTAAGGGACGCTGTTTGTATGAAATATATATATATATATATTTGGCATTTAGTTTAAGAGCATTCTGTTACGCCCTTGGCTTCAAAAATCTTACAATTATTTCGGTCTGTAGGCAAAACATTTTTAGACTCTCAACAATGTCTGCACCCTTCGTTAAAAGGGTGAAAAATGCTCTTAAAATCTGCAGGTTTACCAATAGAACAGAACAGTTTGTTTTGGTTATGCTCCATTGTTTATTCTGTATAGATGTTTGTTTGTTCGCTGTTGTTTCTATTCAACTACAACGTTTTCATGGTTGAGTGAACCTTAAAAAGTTACGGGGTTAGTGGAGCTGAAAGATGGATGTTATATTTTCAGACTTTTTTTCCATTCGTATGAACTAGACTGCTCTGTCTAACGTAATAAGAGTTAAGCTGCAATTAACATTTTAATTCATAAATGGAAGCGCCACTTAGATTTACCCATTCATTATTTGACACATTGCTTCGATCAGCAATTGTAAAGCACATAAGTTGTTGAGAACTAAAATCGTGTCACACCGGCCAATCGAGTGCATGTCCAAGAATTCAATTGAAGAAGAGTATTATTGAAAGCGCAAGATCCATATAAGAGTGAAGGCTGATGGCATTCAATCAACAATGGTGGATTAATGATAAATAATAATTGGATATGATTCATTAATACAATTTAAAAATAACAGTACTATATGGACGTTGACGAATTCCCTTAAAAAATGATCAGTTATTAAATACGAAAGATATCTTTGTTTACTTCAAATTTAAGTCAGATGTATTTAGTTGACGAATTTTGGACGTGTCGTTTCGCATAATCTCAGATTGGTTAAAGTCAAAAGGTGCTGTAAGTTAACTGTTGGTTTGTCTAGGTTGGGACTAGCTATCATCCAGAAAAACCTCCAATTTGATATAGCAAAGTCAAATCAACATTATTGCCAATGTCTCAGAGAAATTAAAATGCAACAATGTCGATAATAACAATATGTTATCGAGTGAAACTTCATACTTCAATTTCTAAATTTCTATTAGGCAAAAAAATAAAAATATTTACAAAAGAAAACATTATCGACGACCAGCGTCATGCACTCATCTAGGATAGATACATTGAAATTCTATAACATGCTACAAATCAGTCAGTGTATGTTTGTCAATTTCTTCGACTAATCGATATTATCATGTCACGTGCTTTGTACACTTTTCGAACAGTTTCAAACAGTTTTCGATTTCACATGATCGTAATCAATTTCTGTTTTCAGTCCAGTTACCAGTCATCTAAGTCTGGTTCGTCCTCTTCGTCAATACCATAATATAGAGCCTGAAGAAATAGGAAATATTTACAACTGATTTAATCCAAGAGATTTATTGGTTAAAATCGAAAAATCATCAAAATATGGAGAATGATATCATTCATTCATTCATTCATTCATTCATTCATTCATTCATTCATTCATTCATTCATTCATTCATTCATTCATTCATTCATTCATTCATTCAAGAGATTTAAATGTGATTATTGAGCTAGAACCTTATATAAACAACAGCCTTCTTAAACGAGTCTCGAATGCCCTATATATTTTTAGATTAGATATATCAATAGCAAAAGAAAACACGATGTGCATGGGACCCACTGGAGGAAACATGAATGTTATTATAGGATTGAAAACAACCTTAAGTTCACTTCGCCTCCCCTTGTTTCTTTTAGCTTTTTATAAAAGATCGATGGTAATGTGCCGTTATTAAAGTTTACCAGTGTTCACATTCAGTCAAGTCTTAAAAATAACAAACAATTCTGAAGATTGCTTTACAAAACTAAAGCAGTAAAAAATCATGACTCGCTGTAGTTACTTACTAAATATAAAAATCGAAAAAAAACAATATATTTATTTTAGTAAGAGAAAGAACCATCATCCAAGTTGCTGGATTACAAGTTTTAAACATCAATTCAAAAATACTTACCACGAGACCTTTCGGATTCAGATTTTTCCATATCGTTTCATCAGCCAGTGGACTTACTAAATCAACTGAACTTAAGGGGATTTTGGCTTCACCAATCAACCGTCTGCTAAATCTTTGTGTACCATAGACCCTCATTCGAATAGCACATGTCTCTACAAGATCCACAGTCATATGAATGAACTGAAATGTTTCGTTAAAGACGCCTTTACTAACAGGTACAGCTTTAGTTCGAAATCGTTGCTTTCTCATTGGCAAAACACATAAATGTACTTGAATATTTTCTGAGCCACCTCTTTCAGGCGGTGGCATATCTCCAGCACGTATAACTGTTAAATTTATTTTATTTGCAGCAGGCATGTATGTGAACTGTATCAAAAGTTTTCCGGCAACGCAGAGCGGTTCAGCGGGTGCTGGCTCATCCCCTCCACCTGCCTGACTTCCAGCTTGGGGATCATGAGTAGCAGTCCCGCCACCATTATCTACTGGAGATCCCGCTGGTGGTGCAGTTGTCATTGGTGTTATTGATCCTATAAGTGCTTGAGCTGGTGTCGTAACACCTCCTTCTCCTCCCCCAACACCGCCGTCGGTGGTATCATAGGTGCCACCATCGGTTCCACCTCCATCTCCGCCAGTCACATCTCCAGTTGGTTCTGTTCCTGGCGTTACGTTTGCATTGGGATCTCCATTTGTTTCCCCTCCATTTTCTACTTGAGCATCCTCTCCTGAAATTACAAAGGTATATCTCTCTATATATCAAGTAATAAAATCAGTCCGAACCTGAAGGGTATCGAGCACATTGTTTGGACAATGAGAATCCGATGTAAAACAATATCCTCTCTATATTAATATATTGTATATGTACAAAGTTCACAGCAATTTACTGAAATTAAACAAGAATCAAATCATCAGTTCCACACAAAGCATATCTGATGTGTTGAAAATTCACTACCATACATGCAGCACAGCCTGAAAGAAAATTTGCGCATCCGCAAAGGAATGAATTCTTAAGTGAAAACACTAATATCTTCGTGTAAAGTTTTATCTGTTACATGAAGTTATTATTTTTTCAACACGATAGAGAAACAAAATACCGTTAACATCTAAAGATGGCGACTCCTCGCGAAAGCTAATTATCTCACGCAGTAACGTAAGGTTCTTTCCGGCTGTACTGTAAATACTTTATATATGAATAATACTCATTAAGATGGGTACGTTACCATTGTCTGTGCCAGCATGGCCCTCCATGCAGCAACATGTTATTCCCTTTTTTAATACTGTGAAATACAAAATGGCCAGTACTATCAGTAATAGTATCAGACAGCAGAGAAATATTATAGCTGGAAGAGGAACTAAATAAAAGAAAGAGAAATTGCTGTTATAAATCTCTCTCACTACCAAACAGCGAGATACCAGGCCCGTCGGAAGGTCTCACATAATGGAGAGAAAAAGTTCAAAAACATTTCACAATTTTAGCTTCATTGGCTGGATTTCTGTCGATTTTTCGATTGTTCACTATAAAACGTTTCGGATATCTAAAGCCGTAGAAATTGAAATCCCTATCCCTAGGATGGAAATTGGACGAATAGTGCAAAATGTCTTAAAGTTTAATAAGCCTCTGTGTTGCTACTATAAGTGTTTAAGAATGTCCCAAAACTTTCAGAAAGTATTTACTCTCATTTCATTTCATATTTGTACACTATACTTGTCAGCTTCAGTTCATTCAGAGTCTGGCTCACTATTCACTACATTTTGTGTTATTAAGACACATAGCCCATCTCCAGTTTGAGTATGAACCTTATTCACACAGATTGTACCACACAACTTCAAGTAAGTTTGGTCGTTTTCGCATCTTAGGCTGGTTACACGATAAGAAACTATATAAAGCGAAATGCCCTATATTTTAATTCGCCCCACATCTCCTACGAACCCCCTATATATACAACTTTACCGAAGCAGTACAAAGTCAGGGCTCGATTCCCGATGAAGAATTTTTGCATTTTGACTACCCATGAGGTTTTTTACCTATGTCATGAAAATGCTTGATAAAAAGGTTATCTGTAAACGAATAATTAACATATGCGGTTCCGACGGCCTTGTCCCATTACGTAGAACTTTGATGTTAGTAACTTGTTTTTTCTTCATTCAAGAGCCAGTATTTTTGTGAGAGTCCTTGTCTCAACCAAATTAAAAACAGATTCATTCTTTTGATGTCAACTTTTTGCAGATCAATTTTGCAGCTGGCCTTTGCACGAAGAAATACAGAAAATGTAAACAAATTAATATCTTACATAAGGACATATCGAGTCATTTTAGCTCTGTTTCTTCATCCACTTTTACTAATTATATTCAATTCAATCAAAAAAGCCAAGAAAAAAAAACTGTTTACAATATGAAAGTGTAACAAAACGATAAACTCCAGCCAGTTAGTTGAACGCAAACCAACAGTTGATTCTAATACAAACACGGCAAGATCTCCAATATAAAATTCAAATTGAACGGTACCGTTTCAAGTTTTTTTAAATAAAAATGTAATATCTAAAAAGGTCAGATCTTGAAACTTTAATATGGAAGTAAAATATTTTTTTCTTCTTCCTCCATCTTTAAAGCTTCGCATGTAGAGTAAAATAAGTCGCTCGAAGTTAATGATGCGTTTGACACCTGTGTGTATCACAGCAGAAATACATAAAACAGAAAATGTTCTAATCATTTTCGGCATTTTTTCAATTGTAGATTATAGGTCCCAGACTCTTGTAATGAAGTGTTTTCAATAAAATCTAGTAGCTAGATGCAGTTGGAAATCAACAGGCAAATGTTAACTTATATACTTAATGCGTTTAATTTGTTAACCTCTTCATGAAAATGGGAAAGAAATGAAACGAAAATAAGGCCAGTTTTGATCAACTTTATCATGCCCCTTCCCTTTGTCTGCGCACTTCTGAACCTATACTAATAGGAATCTTCCATTTGTCTTGGTATTTAGGGTCAGGTGCCATGGTAATGCAAATGTTGCCTGGCATAATAACGAATCGGCATCCAGGTTTCACATATTTCCCTTCTCAGAATTGCATATGCAGACACAAATCCAAAAATGATATATTTGTATTTATGTCTGAAATGCCTCAAGAATACCGCCTTAGTTCCGTGTAAAACCTCATTACTGTTATATATATAAAACTTTTCATAATCACTCCAAACTATTATTGTACTCCCTGTGAATTCCTCCCTCGAAATGAGGATGCGGAAAAAAAGCGTCAAAGAACTCATTATTGATTCGTATCATGTTGCCATGGAGATGTTATAGTTTCTGTCGATATCTTGTGCCTTTTACGTCATATTCTTTAATCAAAAATTCCTCCATTGTTTTTTATCAGGTTCAGATATTTCATTCCTCAGACAAAATTTTGGCGCCAAGCGATAAGTTTGTACTGACAACAGTTCCTGGACACGTGTCGCGTTATTTTTACACTAGGCAGTGTTTAAGAAAACACGAAACATTACATTAACGTAAATATACAAAAATATACGTAAATATTTCGCCGGGGCAGAAAGTGCTTAGTAAAGGTTTTCCGCAGTTACGACAATATCATTAGTGTCAAACGTAGCAAAAGATAACAAAATGAACTATTACAATAACATAGCAAGTCTAACTTCTCTTGCTGCCAAATTCCAAAAACATATTTGCTCGCGTGTAGCTACAGCAATATCGTTTTCATCGGCGAAATCACTTATAAAAATGAATCATTGTCGGGTTCCAAAAAATGGGAAATCAAGATTTCAATAACCCACGTCCAGCACTACACGGTTGCTTCGTAATGACAAAACGCAAACATTCGGTTCAAATATTCATTAGAATTTGCGAGTGGTCACTTATCCAGACTAGGGCACGCTTATTATATATTCTTGCTTTAACGACTGGCGCTAATTCGAACTAGGCGCTTATTTGGATGATAGTAGTGGCGTATTAAGAAGTACACGGGTTTTTTTTATCTTTTTGCAATTTTGAGCCTACTTTGGTGCTTAATTGATATTATCAAGAAATCAGAATTCTCAAAACTTTCAAAACCACCTACTACCTGTAGATTTACTTCAGATAGAAGTTACTATGGAAAAATACATGCCGGGCACTCAACTCTGTATAACTACTTAAGTTTACTGTTAAAGAACAAATAAAATAATAATCCAGATTTCTGGTTTTTGAACAAAGCATGCATCTTTCAATAAATTTTCACATGCAATAATTTCTGAATCTGGGAAAATTCTCTATTAGTGGTTAAAAGGAGATAAACAACGATTTTGCAGGGTCTTTTTTGCACCTTTGTTTCTACACATTCCATTTAAACACCTTTTCAAAAGCAAAAAATATTTCAAGAGAAGGGGAGATGAAACAGTTTCAAATTTTTGATGTGGGGCAGTATGAAACACACTTTTTCATGTTCAGTTTCGCTTATTAAAAAGGTAGAGAGATTTTATTTCGCCGTTAAGAATAATACCATATATCTTTTAAACGACGGAATTATTTAAAAAACACGCGATTTTAGGTTAAAGTGGTAATTCGTAGAATGACGTAATTTTCAACGTAAAAACATTAGTGAACTCGTTCAGTGAAAATGGTGGCCTTACAAATTGAGCTCAATTTTCCAAAAACTGTTTCTTTTTACATGAAAATTTTTATTCCATTATTTAGAGTAAGAAAACAGCTTTCCACAAATATAAAACTTTAATATTATTTACTTCAAAGAGTTACTGAAATTCTGAGTGATAAAGAAAAACACCGTCTTTTACAGTTACCTTAACTGAAGAACAAAGTTCATTTTCTGAGTTTCAGTTTGAATGATATCTCGTTTTATAACATGTAACGTGTGGTAGCTAACTCAATTAATTATATGGGCATTAGTGAGTAACATTTATGTAACTAAAAATGTAGAACAGCTACTCTTTTTTTAGATGTGATAATCCAATTGGCGTACATCCTTCAAGATTTTGGTGCAAATCCAAGAACGACAGAGAAACTGAAAAATGTGCAGTTCACCATGCAGCCCAACAAGGAAGTTTGCAATGCATGGAGTATTTTTCAAGACATACACCAATGTGCTGCTTTGCTCAAGGTAGCTTTGGCGTTAGCCCTGAGACTTATGCTCTCTCCAACAACAACCACGAGTGTGCTAGCATGCTTTCAGCGGCAAAAGATAACATTAATACTACAATGAATCAAGAAAAAAAACACAAAATTGTTTTATTGTGCTTTCAACGTTCAAGAGTCTCCAACGGTCGTAAGAACCGACTTTTACAAGATGAAAGTGTTTTATTAGCTGCAGGGTTACCAATACATATTGATGGGTTTTCGGAAAATCGTTATAGTCATCGTGTACTTTCTGCCGCAAATCGGCCAGGCAGGGTTACCAATAAAAAGGCTTGTCTTCTGACAGTGCAATCTTCCATCACAAAACATACGCCATTCTACGACGAAAGAACTGGCGCGGCTACGAAAGGTTATAAACCGATTCTTACGCGACACGATGTTTTGGAACGTAAAATGATACTTTCCATAATAAAAGAACTTACTGGAGAAAATAGCAAAGATCGGGCTCAAAGTTGCTTTTCATTAGCTAAACGTTTAGAAAAGAGAAGCCTCTTAAAACAAATAGAAATAGCTACTAATGTGAGCATGAACAAATTATTTAGAATTTAAAATCAATACGTTTCTGAAAGAGACAGTTAAAGCAAACACCTAAATCAACAGACTTTCAGCAGCGAGGAAATTAAGAAGTAAAATGAAAACAGACAGTTAACCTTTCACCTTATCATTCATGTTTCATGTTTCAACAGAAACAATATTAAACTTGGTTTTCAGGACTCTCGAAGTATACTTGATCTAGAGGTCTACTATACTACCAATATGCAGCGATGGTGTAGTGGAAAGTGCCTTCGAACGCCCGCGTTCGAGTCATTTCGCATTTCGATTGCCTATCACCACCTTTGGAGCAATCGACTGACTGCACACTGGCCTTCAGACAAGTTAGAGCAATGTTTTACGTATCTCTGGCGGTAAGTCAACTTTCTAGTTGCAAGTTGGCGGGCAGAATAGCCAACAACTGCAGATGGAAGCCCAAGGACTTAAAACTCCCCGAAGGGTTGCCATGGCAACCAATTTTTCTTGTTGGGTTGTAGATGAACCCCTGCCAAAATTCTTATTGAAAACGAACCTTAGGCCTAGACACAAATATTGAAGAAATTCCGGCCGGCATACTTACTAAACAAACTTTCCATTGAAATACCCTTTAATGTGAATCAGTTTTTATTATCAACAATAATTTTTTTACATTTCCTTCACCATTGGGAATTCTTTATACCATCCAAAGAATAAATACTATTAAAAATCTAACGAAACTTTATGTACAACCATTCAAAACAATCAGAAATGGTATTTAAAGGTGCATCTCTAATCTAGCTCCAGACAAGGTATCGGGGGGAAAGTATTACAGTTCAGAATCACTCTTCCCGTAGGAAATCGATCATAGAAGCACCAATAAATATGCATCTATGTACAGGCTATATTTTTATATACAGTGGAATCTATACTGAACGTACACCCGGTGCATCAACAAGGTGTCCGCTTTATAGAAGCTTTACCCAGCGGCGGATCAAGGGTTAGCCAAACAAAAGTGGAGGAGTACATTGTCATGAAATTTCCCTTCAATCTTAAGTATTGATTAAGTTTGCTTTTCTACTCTTCATAACCTTACTCTCCTCCATAAATTTGGCTATATTTTAGATCCGCCTCTGTTACCTATGGGAATTTGACTGCAAATCCACCCATCCGTACATTCATCTTTATAGGGTTCATCAAGTTTTTCTCGCTTTATAGAGATTGCACTGTCCTTTCTTTCTTTGTCTTTTGATAACCGAATTAAAATCTATCGTTTGAACGATACAAAATTTCTCAAATCATAAAGAAAAATGTTGTACGTCACTTTATGTTACAATCCAAACCAAAATGTCACAACTCAACACTATATGTCACAACTCAACACGATATGTCGCAACTCAATACTTTATGTCGCGAACTCAACACTGAGTGTTGATAGTGACATTTTGTGTTGAGTGTGACATATAGTGGAAGTACAAATATCACCATAAAGAAATCAAATTTAAAGTCTAAATTACAAAAAATGTTAAGTGTTGTCATCAGGCTGATCAACTAAAATACAAGACAGTTCATATCCCCTTTATAAGACAATCGTCACCTTTTCAGTACCATTAATAAGATCACTGAATGGATGTATTTGTCAACAAACACGTAAACAAAAATAAAAAAAATCAAGTATCCAAGATAAGTATAGTACAATAAAACGTAAGTTATAGTATGGAGTGTACATAAGTAGTGACCCGTTAGACTTTTTCGAACTCAACTTGTAAAAAAACGCATGGAACAGAGAAAAAACACCACGAAAACATTATCTTGTTATAGAAACGAGGAACTCCTTGGTTTAAATCTTTGAGATCCCTGTGCCAATTGACCTGGATAATTAGGGCAGCGGTAAAAACTTTGCTGCCTTTCATGGATCTCCTCCAGACTTAAATCCACGGTAACATCAATGAAATCAATGCCGTTGACCGAAAATTTTCTGCGAATCTTCTCCGAACATTTGGACTGTGTTGATTTTCGACGTCGCGGCGAATCTCGTTCTTTACTCAACGGACTTCGACTTAGTTTCGGCATTTCCGATAAGCTACATGTGCGTTGCATGTATTGTGGTAAATCCAGCTCATTTTCGTTTGCCGTAAGGTCCCGATCATTGGTGACGACGTCGTTCTTTTTAATATCGCAAGGTGATTTTTTCGAGGTTTTGTTATAACTTCTTCTCCGTTCCCTTCTGCTGAAATTCGACGCTTCACTGAAAGCGCCGCGATTAATAGCGTCTTCGAAATGTTTCTCTTCTAGCGGTGAGTAACTTGCGTCGGCACTGTCATCGGTAAGCGAATCTGACGTCGAGCTCCAATTACTGGTGTTTGCATTAAAACATTCTATAGGCCATGGCTCTGAACACTTCTCTAAATTAAGTTTGTAATCCATTTCGCGGTCTGTCAACGTGAAATTGCCAGGAGTAACGTAATAACATGACGCATACTCATCAGGAGATATTAAGCTCCTTGATCTTTGTCGAGTACCCATCATTTGCGTTTTGTGATAAAAGCTTCTTCAACCCATTTATAGTTTCTACTTTTTACTTTTGCTGAACGTGAAACGATAAAAAGTAAACATGCATATACGATTTTAAAATATTTATGAATTTACGCGAGAAAAACTTTCCAAATACTGATTACAGTAACTTTCAGTATCACCTTGAAAACAACAGAAACCCTCGACTCAATATTTATTTTTTTATCACCATTATGTATCAACTCATACAATCCAACAGTCGAAAGCACACACTAAACTCCTTGAATTCATGAAAAGTTTTATGGTTATTAACAAAGTAGGCGGAATTACACGAGGCGAACTTCATTAGGGACTTTGCTTCAATATTTCAGTGGGGAATAATGTCCTGAGAAGGAAACTAAGTACAGGCGGTGTTTTTCAAAGGCATTTGTGTATCTGCTGGCATTTCTTTGTTTTGCTTTTCTTAATTGGCTAATGAGCGACGCACCACTACATTAAACTTGTGAACATAAAAACGTATATACAGCCATTTGTCTATCCAGCACTGCATAATATATTTAAAATTGCTGTATTTAAAGGCTTGAAAATGTCTAGCAGGCAAAAACGGTACGAAATATCGTCAGGGAAATAACAAAGTGTTTTCAATGTCCTCCATAAATTTGGTGCCTTAACAAACAAATGCACCAAGAATGGTAATTTCGAATACTTCGTACCATTGGACCTCGACCAATCGGCATGTAATTCTGCAATGAGATTGGTAATGCTTGCCTCGTGTACATCCAACTTTATGGTTTTCTTAATATTAAAACAATTGGCAACTCTCATAATTATGGTCATTCTAAATCTTTGTTTGTAAACGCATAATATAAGCCTATTAACCGCAACCCGCCGCATATAATCGATTTTCCCTGATCTTTCTGTTTATACAAATGAACTAAACGCTGTGAGTGACAGAAAGCTACACAACGCGTTGACAAAAACGAGGCTTATACATAAAGGCTAGACAACAGAATCTTAAGATAAATTTTCGTTATGATCATTACAGTCTTTCACAAGCAAAGAAAGCCAAACCTTCTATTAAAAAAACTATCATGCATTGGTCTCCTCGATGTTTTTTAAATTAACAACTGATTTGTAGGAAATAAATATAGACTTTTAAAAAGAAAAGGAAAAAGTAATCTCCAAAGATAATAATCTGGAAGAAATTCAATGTTTTTTCCGTTAAGGGTATGAAATATTTATAACAATCCTTGTTCGCTGGCGACATATGTCTTACTGTTTTGAATATTTGATTTCTATTACTGGTTTTTATCAAATTGCTCCTAAGATCTTCACAAACGTTTTTTACACTAACTGACTGGAATGGTGCCAGTAGACAATAAGTAGAATTAGGGTGGGCATAAGGGGAGGGATACTGCTGCTTTTCTTATTTATTGAATTGTTACAAACGTTTTGAGTTGTTGTTTCTTTAAATAAAACTATTTATATATAACTTGCTTTGTTTTCTTTTTCTGTCTTGGTCGCTCTCCTTTTTTTTTCTGTTTTGGTCGCTCTCCTTCCTGCATCCAAAATGAATTTTGAGAAATCATAGAGCTCAAAAAGTTGTTTAATAAGTCTCTTTTCAGGAGGCCCGGAAAACCCGAGTTACAAAATCGAGTTATAAAATCGAGTTATGGATTATGACGTCATAATTCGAGTTATTAACTTTAAATTTTTTATTTTCGATATCACTTCGAGTTTCTGACTCGAGAATATTATATTGCTTTAAAAGATTCGAGTTACTAACTTAGAAATAAAGTTTTAAATTATTTTTCTCGAGTTATCGTGTCTGCTTAATTTTCAAAATATTTTGGATAGCAAAAACAATAATTTTTCATATTATAAGCATTAGTTTCAAAATAATCATGTCGAGTCATCGTCGAATTCAAATCATCTCCACCACCAATCCCCTGCCCGAAACCTCCTTACTTTTCCATTTTTAATCCCAAATTGTTCCGAGATTCAAAGTAAAATATGTCAGCGTAGAAAGTGTCATGGTACAGCTGTTGTTAAAAATGTTTGAACGATACATAATATAAGGATTGCTTATCATTAGAACTGCCATATTACCTACCTACATCCTCAACTGATTAATTTTGATCCCATTTTTACATTAACAAATGTAAATCAAAAGTAGCTGTCAAATTGTTCCACGTGCAAATTTTCATTAGAATTGAACAATTAAGTAGACACGATAACTCAAGAAAAATCGACTTGATTTATTTGAAAAATTTATTTCCAGCTACTAACTCAAATTGTAGAAGCGAGAAATATATTTTCTAGTTCGTAACTCGAAGTGATATCGAAAATTAAAAATTCCAAGTTAATAACTCGAATTATGACGTCATAATGCATAATTCGATTTTATAACTCGATTTTTCAACTCGGGTTTTCCGGGCCTCTCTTTTCAGTATTTTATAATTCTTTATAGCTTTTTAAATAAAAAAAGCGCCTATAAAATTTAAACTCTTGAATTCGTGAAATAAACTTTCTTTGTGTAAGTCAAAAATAAATGAAGTATAGGGGAAACATGATTTCCATTCGTTCAAATTTTCACTTCAATTATTTTTACTTCATGTCTTTTTATTAAACTTGATTTATCCTTTTTGTCCTGTCAAACCACCAATTTCTCAATTAACACCCTGCTTGTTGAAACAAAGCAAATATCTCAAAATTCAAATTGTGAATGTTTGTTATGTTTTTATATTATAATTGTCAAAGTAAGATTCTTGTGTCCAAAATGATATTTTGAAATATGATAGAACTCAAAAAGTTGTTTAGTAAGCCTCTTTTCAGTAATTTCTAATTCTTTATAGTTTTTGTGATATTTCGTTTTTAGAATCTTACATTTAATTTATGCAATGCATAATTATGATGTAATCAGATATTACCTAACATCATTTGTCATCAAGGTAACTTTTGATATAATGAATATTACATCTTTGTAATTTATTGGTGAATAAGGAATTCTACTCTGAGTTGAATGATAGAAAAATGGAAGTTACAATATTTACTTGTTTAAAAGGTAACCAAATACTATCTTGTAACATCATAATAATGCGTTACATATAATTCGGAACATCTGCCCAAGGAAACAGAATTTTCAAAAACTGTAAAATAACTTGTTAAACAACTTTGACAGTTCTATCATCTCACAAAATATTGGACACATATCGAATCCCCTTTAACTTTACTGCTGCATTACAGTTACTCTATTACCGATCTTTAAAAAAGGTATCGAAAATAAAGAGCGTATTTTACTTAAAATATTTATACGAGTGATCAATATGTTTAACCAATTTCTACTCAAACTTCTAAAAACATCTTTTACTTATTTCTTGTAAATATTTAAACAGTAGCTAAAAAACGCCAGAGACTTTTCAACTCTCGTGAAATTTGACATAGATTCAATCACTGATGCAAGTTTATGTATTTTGTGTTCTTTTTTTTTAAACGGTTTATGATAACAATATAACAACATACCATAAATCTTCTATCTTGAATTTTAAACACGCAACTTGTAAGTAGTTAAATTTTAAACATGCAACTTGTAAGAAGGTGAAATCACCTTCTGTATGATTCATGATACACCATGTGCTTTATGACGCAAATACCAGTGCATCAACAGCTCAAAGTGGGTACCATTTTGAATTATTTTGCACACAAAATCTTTTTCACTTGCTTTCATGAATGGGAATTTTTTTTATAGGAATCGGAGCACTGATATAGCAATGCTGCGTTAATACTTGAAAACTTTCACCGGCCTTAAAAAGTGATTTCTTTGCTTAACTTAAAGAATAGAGGTAATATGAAATTAGTTGTATAATAGAGAAAATAAGATTTTAAAGTGCTTTTTGTGTTTTTTTCATTTTTAGAAAGAAAAGCAAAGACATCAATTTGAAAATAAGTCTAAGCAATGAACTTTTGTGATGTACCTTTGTGATTAAACATTATTAATACTGCCTCATTTATAGTAGGGCTAGATACAAACAATCCAACCACGTAAAACAACGTCCAATATTGCATGTGATTTTTAAATTATCAATAGTTGTGCCACATCTAAAACAATCGCTAATACGACAGCTTGAGAAAAGAGTAATAATAATATAATATATAAGATATAAGATATAAGATATAAGATATAAGTTATAAGATATAAGATATAATATATAATATATAATATATAATATATAATATATAATATATAATATATAATATATCCACCAGAAGAGGATACAATAACTACCTTGTGATTTTCAAAGAACCATATGCAACAAACTAATGGTAATCTGTATCTTCAAGATTACCAGTTACCATATGTAACAGGAACTATGCTCACGAGAATCTTCGAGACAACGTAGAAAATAACAAGGTAAAAGCACTCGTACTAATGATGGTAATGTCCAAGAAGGCATATTTGGAGAGATGTCCTCGTCCTTATAAACATTATATTTTACGGAGTTTTGGTCGTAAATACAAAGTGCTTTCAAATTGTTTTGTTTGAAACACTCTGAACGAATGAATTATTTGCCAATAAGGTAAACAAATGTAACACGTTTCTTCTTGCTGTTTTTTGGCACTCCTTGTTGTTTGTATTGAAAATTCCTGTAATTGTTTGTTTTCTCGCAATATGTTTAGATTACATCGCTTTCTGTGGTCATGTTACATCAATCGCATACCATACCATAATGATTACGTAATACAACAATTATTTTCGTTGGTAATTTTTCTTATGACTGTTGGTTGTTCCAAAAAGCACAAGTTGGGAAACGTAGTCTAATTGTGTTCTAATTTATGTGTTGTAAAAGTTTTGATGAGAAGCACAAAAATAAATAAATCGTTAAAACAAATTACAGAGACAAGTAAGAAGAAGAGTAGGTTGATATTATGGTTCAGTCAGTCTTACCACAACAGATCATTAATTTGAATTTATATTATGAGCTACAATTTGTAATCATAAAATGAAGTTTTATAAAGGATATGAGAAAAGGATAATATAACACACAACTACCATAATGCATTCCTGTTTGGGGTTTCTTGTGACAGTATACTCAACCACAGTGAGAATAGAGACATTCTCCTCTTTGCATTGTGGTATTTGTATAATGTATAAAAGAGATAAAAGTGGTCATGGGGACTGCCAGTTCTTTGATTACATTGGTTACAGGATATATAAAACAGGTTAGATACAGCTCCCCGCTTCGTTTTATAACACGCAGAAATCAGATTATCAGATAATATTGACGCGTCCATCACAACTCGTATATTTTCCATTGATACGAAACCAAAACAACAACAACAACAATTACAACAACAAAATTAGCCAATCATGTTCAATCATACAAATACCAATCATCAATTCATGTAAGGAAACTCAACATTGGTTCATCCAATTCTCGACCATATTTACAAAAAGAAATGTTGGACAGATAATATCTTATTGATTCATAGCTAAAAGGTGGATACTAAGATAAATTAAAGGAAAGAGAAAATATTTCAAATGCCTTTATTTCTAAAGTTAGAATGCATCGGATCATTTAAAGTGTGTGCATCAGAAGTAATGTGTTACCAGGGAGATAGAATTCTTTATATAAAGTATTTACAGAAGGGGTTTTTCTTTTCTTTTCAATTTTTTTTTTTTTTTTTTTTTTTTTTTTTTTTAAATTTTTAATGGAACGTTTAATATCGGTTTGCCAATCGGTAATTGCCTGACGTGTCACTAATATTGAGACGGCTAGGTGAAATTACATCGTATAAACAAGTCTAAGTACTCAGTATTGATCTATTCTGCATATTAGAAATTCCTACTATTCAGTCACCTTTTCTGCATTTTATCTCTAGAATTAACTAGAAGCAACGGTTGCTGCAAAGTTGGCTTGTTGACGAACATTCTCCCCGATAAGGCACTCAATTTCATGGTCGAGTATAAATTGACATATGAGTGTACTCATATCTTGCCAATAGCTTAAATATGCCATATTGACCTTTTACTGATCAGTGTTTTTGTGAATAAACAAAGCCCAGAACCCTCTCATACTGGAAACCCATTACGCCCAATTTTAACGCCCGGGATCCTAATTTTTTCTGTTTTATTTGGATGGTTTCAAATGGGAAATCCTAAGAAGATATTTACAAAGCAATTTTCAAAATGTTAAGAGTGGGTCAACTCATCCTTTGCAACATTTCCCATCGGTCCTGAATTTTGAAATGCTCTAGAATGGAATAAAGAACTGCCATGGACGTTTCAACGTTGATTGAATAATAAAATGGGCTGGCAAAAAAAATTAAAACCGAATAAAATCCGAATTTAATCCAAATTCCGAATAAACGCCAACGGTGTAAGTTCAATATTTAAATAAACCTACGTCACTTAATCGGTCGTTTACGGTATTACAAAAAAAGAATACAAATTACTTTTAATTTTAATACGTCACTTTGATTCTGTGCAGTTTTTGCTTCATTTCAAATCCGAATTTTAATGGCGTGATTGCATGATATGTAGACGTAATGTCTTTTACGCTCGTGAAACTCTTTGATCAATTGTAAAAAGAAACAAAATAAAGCTTAAGTGACGATTTTGACAATACTAATGAAAAGACCCTGAGATCGCAATGACCCACTGATATGGTCAGATTTACATTCCCAGGTTGAAGTACGCAATTCAATCTAATTTTTGTTAAGGAATACGAACTTCTATCGAGACTTTGTATATCATATTCAATCGTTGGTGGGATAACTTGAAGCAATTTCCAGAGTAAAGAAGGAGATTAAAGGGCAACCAAAACCACCATGATAAAAAAAACATGGGAAGAATTTATTGAAATACAATAAAAAATTCTGAAAAGATAAACAATGGGATTAGTTGTTTACAGCCAAAAGAGATGTCCACGTGACAATGAAAATAAGACAGATATCATAATTGCACTTGGAAAAGATTAAAACCAAAGGAAAAATCCTTATGGGCAAAATCTTCAAAAAGTCTCCGTGGGGGAGTGTTTTCTATAGGAATAAAAAGCAATATCACCTGCTGTTTCAATAAAAAAAACACTCCTCCACAGAGACTTTTTGGAAATTTTGCGCAATGGACGTGTTAACACGATCGCATCATATCACATCATCACAACTTATTGATCATTTTTTCTTCGATCTATTCATCAATAGGGAAATTTCATCATCCACTCACACTTTGATCACATGATGACATATTAAAAACCAACGTACAGTGATATCAATTTCTATCACGTGATCAAAGTGAATGCAAAACAAACTACAGTTGGATAGTTGAAAATAAAATACCGACCATAGAACTTAACAATAGACTTCCAGACCGGAGCATTTTTGATGACTATGAGTTTACGAAACAATAAATAATCCTTGCAACCAATGAAAAACTGAGTTTTATTTATTTTTGTTGTTGTTGTTGTTGTTGCTGTTGCTTTTCATAAATTCGTAAAAATAGATAGAAACCTTTTGCATTTGTTCTGTGCAGACATTACCTTTGTTTTAAAACAGAATATTAGTTCTCTTCCATAATAAGAAGACGAAATACCTTGGGGGCCATTACAATTTATGATCACTATTATCACAAAAGCGCCATTATTATTACGATTAGATAAAATGTCAATGACGAGAGTTATGTAATATCAATGTATAGACGGTCTATTTATGTTTCAAATTTCACTTTATAAAAGCTGGCAGACTTTGCACATTCTCAGTAGCTCAAAAATCGTATTTTTAGACAAGAGAGTATGCGCAAAGTCCGCCAAAGTGAAGCCCTCGCGGATCATTCCGCCTAATGGAAACAAGCCTTAAGAGCGTAATAATATAAAAAACCCATTAATCAGCATGTATCAGAGTGTGTTAACTAACAAGACGCGATCATCAAACGTTTTGGTTGAAAGTCTCTGTTTTCTGTTTGGAAGAACGAGGCATTGCATAACCATTACTTTCTTTAAGAAATAACAAGGTTTTCACCGTAAACTAGTGATGACTGCATCTTGTTACATTAGACATCTCAGTAGCCATGTCGACTTTTTATAGCACTTTATTTTATAGTATGTTATATTTTTGTTGTAATTGAAAGGAAATCCTCACAATTATTATCATTATTATTATTATTATTATTATTATTATTATTATTATTATTATTATTATTATTATTATTATTATTATTTTTATTATTATTATTATTATTATTATTATTATTATTATTATTATTATTATTATTATTATTATTATTATTATTATTATTATTATTATTATTATTATTATTATTATTATTATTATTATTATTATTAATGTTTACTCAGGATAGCCTCTTCAGTTCTGATAGAACTGTTATCAATGAGGGTCCTGCGTAGGAGGTCCTAGAGCATTTAAATCCCCCATTTGGGCTCGCAAGAAGCCTTGATTAACACTCATTTTATACATCTTTCCCGAATTTCTCGCTGTAGTACACCCGGCCTCGTTTTAGATATTAAAATTGCCTCTAATCATTCTACTGGGAGTTTTAGTAAAAGAGATAATTACTAAGTTGTAAAGTTAAAACATTATTGAAACAATATTTTAATAAAAACGAGGCTGGATGTACTGACTAGTTTGGGATGTAATTTAGACATGGTATTATTCACATTTCCACTTCTTAATCTATAATATATATATAATATATATATAATAATATTAAATATATTTATATATAATACTTAATATATAATAGGATAACTTTATCTCATCAGGCAGTAATTGCCAGAGTTGATTGGAGCGATAGGCAATAGTATCTAAGCCAAACCGATTTTCTTGGGGTTTTTTTACATAAAAGATCGAACAATTTCCGAGCTGATATTGATAATTTTCAGATGTAAATATCTCATTCATTTTTTGAATGATGACTAGGTCAAATAACGGTGTTTACACAGAAATCACAGACATCATTTCTGTGCAGGTAATTACTTAAAATTGTCCCACAGTGATCCGAAGTTAAGCGAAATTCATAAATTAATTAATACCATGAAACAGTGTAATGCATCAAAACGAGGCAGTACTGACAACCAAGTCAAATACACCTTTCTCGAATTTCTGTTTTAACACCGTGTTAATGCTTAGTTATCAAGTTACCGATAAGTTTGAGATTACAAACCACTTTGAAATATTGAGCTGTTTACATGAAACATTTCACTTCGGGAAACCATTTTTTGCTGAATCAGCGGATTATTTTTAATAATTTAATTTAACTAATTAGAGTCCAGACCTCTAAAAATGAACGCGGAAAAATCGTTTCGGATTGGTGTATTGCGGAAAATCCTTTCAGAGTGGGACATCTCAGCCAAAATCACAACCACGTAAACAAGAGTTGCGCGTGAGCATGAAAACATTAATTGCACATGTGCAGTATAGAAAAACCGGACCGCTGTATCGATAAACAGACTTTCACTTCGGGGAGTAGTGTGTACATGGAAATTTCAAACCAGTTACACACCCGAAGTGAGTTTCACTTCGCCCGAATTCATGTAAACAGTAATAAGAATTGCATCTTACATCGAAGAGAAGTTTTTCATTTCAAACCGGTTTGAGTTCACTTCGGATCTCATGTAGACGGCGTCTAGGTCATTATACGGTGTTTAAACAGAAGTTCGGGAAAGGTCTTTTAGGAGGTGAACTCTAGGATGGTCAATTGTTTTTATACAACCAACGATAGTTGTGGTGAATGCACGTCTTATGATGTAAAAACATCACGAATTTGTCGAGCAACTCATAACTTGAATACCGAAGTGTAATTATAAACTCGTGTATTTGAAAATTACATAGCATACAAAAAGAAGTTTTTACTTCTATCGCAGGCAATCGTACAAATCGCCGGCGTTGTTTATCTCTCTATTCCAGGATAACATACAAAAAGTATTTAACATTCTATACTTACAGTATACTACTTACAAATTTAACAAACAGATGTTTTTTAAGAAAAGCCATTTTAAAACTAAAAACAAATTTATTTATATCCCTGAAGTCATTTCACACTTCAGAATATCAAATGATCTTGAGATTTGGATGTTTTGAAAATAGATCGGAATAGATCGACAGATTTTGATTTAACTTGTATGTTATGTTAAGTACGCAAAGATATGAAACTGTATGGGCGGACAATCAAACTGTACGTGATCAAGCGGTGAATGAAGCCCCTTAACTATACAAGTTTCTGAATCTGATTTGAAAAGAGAAGGGCCTTATTTAGCGCCCTGTTGTTAAGGGCGTTACTTTCTATGTTTTCTTATCAGGACATAGACGGTCTTAGAACGTAGGTAAAATTTATAAAGGAGAGTAAGGTTATTTAGAATACAAAAGAAAAAACAGCAAAGAACCTAATCAACAGCTAAGTTTTAAAAGAAATTTCACGATACTGTACTCCTCAACTTTTTTGCCTAACCTTAGATCTGCCGCTGCGAGGACTCATGCTATTGGGTTAGAAACTTAACATTGGATTGTATGCAAAAAATATTGGATAGGACTGAATTGCAATAGAAAACAAACAAAAAATATTTCCATATGCTAAAGACTGAAAGGTATTAGACGAATGTTGAAGGATTACTTGTTGTTGTTGTTGTTGTTGTTGTTGTTGTTGTTGTTGTTGTTGTTGTTGTTGGTGGTGGTGGTGGTGGTGGTGGTGGTGGTGATGGTGTTGCTGTTGTTGTTGTTTTTATCTATCTTGATAAAACAAGATTTTCAACAATGTACGATCAGCATTTGAAATAGCTAAGGGAATTGACACAATCTGCTTGTTCATTTTGCCTGACATGTCGAATGTTCAAAATACACTAAAGCTGATTTGTAATCAATATTTTTATGAAACCATTTGAAAATAGTGTAAAGTAATATAATATGTGAGGTTATCACATGTCTTGAGAATAACATCTCGATAGTATAGTGTGTACGGGGTCTAAAGGCCATGTAAACATTTGCAAAGTCATTTATTTTGTAGATTTATTTGTATCTATTAATCCAGTCTACTAACACTCCAAATACGTTGCAGAAAAAAACAACCTTTTTATTTACATATACGGCCCTTGAAAGATAAATAGGCATTCAGAATATATGTAAATTTTCCCATGAAAGGTGATCTCAGACATAAGAAATTGTCAAAGTTACATAAGCATAAGAAAGTTCGAAACACAAACAACGGAATTACCGATTATCAAGAAATATTAAGAAACTCAATTTTTATGGGGTTTTTTGTCTACATTCTTGCTGCTGCATAAAATACACGAGAAAAATCTTACAATAGAACTACGTTTTTGGGTCTCAAAGAAGCCTTAAAAACAAACTAAACTAGAAGCCGGGGGCTTGAAGGTCAGCGCGTTTAGACGTGTCAAGTTTAAACAAGACAATTTTCGTATAACTTTTGGGATACTGGGTTCTAGGTTGCTATAAACTCATCGGTACGGATCAAGTTGATTCGCGTTCAGCTAATATATGTTTTTAACGTAATCTTCCGCATGCTTAAACAAATTGAATTTCATCGACACAGACACACCATTATGATCTGCTGAACCTGTATTTGAATCGCGAACGTGTGAGTCAAAAATGTAAGTAACTCCGTTAACTGAAAATATAGATGTAGAGAAGCCACTTGCGATAAATATTGTTCCTTTAACGTTTTCATAGTGAAGACAATGGAGGAAGTTCTCGGTATTTGAATTTAATATTCCTGTTATCTCCCTATACCTAGTTAGTGTCAGGCCTTCACCATTTAATCTTACTCGGTCCGGAAGGTCATCAAAAGATAAGTACCTTGAAAAGCCCAACGTTTCGTATAGTCCATTTTCCAGTGTTAATATGCAGTCTAAATCCCATTGCGACCAAAAACGCAAATTCTTTATAACTGAATAGCAAATGGACCATAATGCATTGCATGCGCACCGTTTCCCAGCAGATTCATCAAAACGAATATTGCCTTGACTAAATGATCCGCAAACTATTTTTGCAGGAAGAAAAGGGCCAGGATTCAATTCAATATCGCCGGCCATAATCAAAATCATACTGACACAATGAAGTAAAGTATAAAACATTGGAATACCACAAGCCATCCTCGAATTCCCTGCATAATTACTAAAAAACTTTGTATTAGAAACCTGGCAGATTTTAGTAGCATAATAGCTACCAATTGCTACGCGATATGCTTCAAAGGAGATCACATTGCTAGGAAACAATAAGGACACAATAAAAACAACTGACCGTTTATCGTAAATATGAATCAATTATTCCTTTGTAATCTTGATACAGTTCAGGATTATGTTTGAACTTTTTCCAAAGATTTTGGAGTCTGTCCTTAGCAACATTAAAATTATCATCAATTTCCTTAAATTCGTTTTTAAACGGGAGTTTTACTTGGTATCGCTTATCATGAAATTTAACAGTTAGAATAAAGAAACGTTTTCACGCAAAACTTCATTTTCATCAACTTCAC
This sequence comes from Turritopsis rubra, assembly GCA_039566895.2. Lineage (NCBI taxonomy): Eukaryota > Metazoa > Cnidaria > Hydrozoa > Anthoathecata > Oceaniidae > Turritopsis > Turritopsis rubra. The sequence goes on along the minus strand of CM077626.1, from coordinate 9,759,683 downwards.
ATAAAAGTTTCAATAAAATTGGTACTTGTTCCTTTAACAGGAACATTTGATTCACCACTTAAAACATAACCCAATATAGAATCAAAAGCTATTGGACCACCATTTTCACTTCTAACAATTTGACCAGAGAAAAATTTCCAATAGAACTCTGAACCAATTAATTTATCAATATCAAGACCTAGGCCATTGGGATAAGAATCAGCTAGTTTAAGATTTGGATAAATGAGGATAAGTTTGTTGACTCAGTTCAATATATTGTCCAGAGATAGAATGAAAAATGTCTGTTACTAAAGCTGTCACATAAACATTGCAATTGTTCAAACTCTTCACACAAAATTTAACTTGATCTAATTGTTTTTGACAATCATTTTTACTAAATGTTTAAATTAAGACCTTTGATGTATCTTCTGTACTAAGTTTTAACCGGTTTCGAGCTATTTGTGATATGTACGTCAACTGGGACCCTGAATCAAACAATATACGCAGAGAAGCATTTCTCTGTTCTTTTACATCAGAAATTGTAGCCACAGCTGTTTGTAGAAGCCCAACAGCCTTGGCTGTAGACACAAGATTTGAATTAGTACCATCAGACTTTTGTTCAATAGGAATACAAACAGCAGTATGATGATTTTGTTTACATGAATGACAGACAATTTTAGATTTGCATGCTTTTGAAGTATGCCCGATGAATAAGCACTTGAAGCATCTTCCTTGATTCTTTATGATGATGGCGGCAGCGAGAGTGGTCGTGCTTATTCTTGTTGTATTATTCTCGTTATCTGGAAGTGCTGAAACGTGTTTATTACACAGAGAATCTAGTGCAAATGAAGATTCATTATCAAGAGATGTTTTGCAGAAGTTCATAACTCGTGAGGGTATCAAACTTGCACATCAAAACATCCGTGGATTACTATGTAACTTTGTTTCGTTACAAGAGTTTATGATTTCTCACAAAAACATTGACATTTTATATTTATCTGAAAACACATGTCACAAATTTTCAGCAACAAAATTTAGCAGTATGTAATTTGGATGGATATTCATAACTTAGTCGACAAAGAGCTAATGGGAAAGGAGGTGGAGTAGCTATTTTTATAAGTGAACGTATAAATTTTAAGCGAAGAGAAGATCTCGAAAGTCCACACATAGAGTGTCTTTGGATTGAGTTATTTATTAAAAACTCAAAATCGATTCTTGTTGGGTGTTATTATCGGCCCCCAGATAGTTCAACGTATTTACCAAGCAATTACGATGACGTCTTTTACGATCAATTATCGCAAATATCAACAGAAAAGAAAGAAACCATAATGCTTGGCGATTTTAATATAAACTATAATACCAGAACCCATGCTGATTTCAAAACAACAATAGAGTTATATGGTTTCAAGTAAATAATAAAAAAGCCAACGCGAGTAACCAAGGAAACGTCATCTACTATCGATCTCGTTATTACAAATAGACACTTTAATATAACCGAATGTAATGTCGTCGCAACATCACTGAGTGACCACGATATGGTTGCGTGCATCCGAAAAATCAACAATGCAAAGCACGAGCCAAAGACTATAAAGTGTCGCGATTATCTAAATTACGATCCTGATCACATGAATAAAGAATTTTAAAACATAAATTGGCAGCCTATTTACGATTAAGCAAACGTTAACCAAAGTTTCGAATACTTTTGCAGCAAAGTCAAAAAAGTGTTTGACCAACATGCACCACCGATTGAGAAAAGGGTAAAAAGCAAGAAGTGTTCTTGGCTTACAACAGAATTGAAAAAGAAAATGAACGATCGCGATAAAGTGCTACGGAAAGCACGGAAATCAAAATCAAACACAGACTGGATATTATACAAAAAAACTACGAAACGATTGTAACAACAAACTGAAACAAGAAAAGGCAAACTACCACAAGAAATTGCTGCAAGAAAGTAGTCTGCGTAAATTTTGGGATACTATCAAAAGCATCTTTCCTGTGAAAGATGTCTCGAAATCATGTACCAAAAGTCGAGTGCAAAAGTTCAGCCAATATTTTTCAACTGCCATATGTACTCTAAAGACTATTCATCTACCATTCAGAGATTTTAACTGGAAAGTCCACAGTTCAATCTTTGACCCCACCCACAAGCGTTTTGAGTTCTCTTACGTATCGAATATATTCGTGGAAAAAAGCCACTGGACTTGACCAACTACCATCTGGCATGCTGAAGGATATCGCAAAATATATCTCAAAACCATTATGTCACATTATAAACTTATCCTTAAGATCAGAGACAGTTCCAAATCTTTGGAAAACAGCAAAAATAACCCCGCTGTTTAAGTCCGGAGACCCAGATCTTCCAGAAAATTACCGGCCTATATCCGTTCTACCAGTTCTTTCGAAGATTCTTGAAAGGGCTGCCCATACTCAGCTAGCAACTTACCTTGAAGATAACTATCTCCTTACCAACTGTCAGTATGGATTTCTTAAAAATCGTTCAACAAAGTTAGCTACCACGATATTGTGCGATTCTATCCGACGTGAAATGAACTCCGGAAAAATGGTTGGAGTAGCGTGCATCGATCTGACCAAGGCCTTCGACACCATAGGTCATGGAATTCTATTGGAAAAGTTGTCCAGTTATAGGGTAAAGAATACAGAACTTTCGTGGTTTACTGATTACTTATTTAATAGAAGTCACATTGTCGACATCAACAACATAAAGTCGAATCCAGAGCCAATCTTCTGTGGGGTACCCCAAGGGTCAATATTAGGGCCGTTGCTTTTTATAATATTTTTTAATGACTTTGCAGAAAACATGAAGTCATCGAAAGTTTTACAGTATGCTGACGATACCGTTGTCTATTATGCAAGCAGTGACGTCAACGAAATTGAACGTACCCTAAATACCGAAATGAAAATTATCGGGGACTACTGTAAACAAAACGAACTGCTGTTAAACCTAAAGAATGGTAAGACAGAAATAATGTTATTTGGAATCTCAAAACGATTAAACCAAACTGGGAAGGATTTTCAAATATCGTATTATGACAAACCAATTAACTTCGTGAAGGAATACAGATATCTTGGAAATATTCTTGACAACAACTTGAACCTTGGAAAGAATTTTGAAAGATCGTACAAACGAGCTGCAGGAAGGTTAAAACTCCTGTACAACATACATAGATATCTAAAAGTTGAAGCAGCAACTAAAATCTATCTGATGATGATTATGCCGATTTTGACTTATAGTGGGACAATAAATCTTTCCTATACCACTACGCAGCAGAAAAAATGGAGACGATTACAGGCCCGAGCTGAAAAAGTAACTGGTGCAACTGTTCCCAATGTAATGAATGCTCTTCAGAGAAATAGTTGTTTACTAGTGAAAAAGTGTTTGGAAGGAACCTTAAGAAACGTTGCTTTTAAGAACTATTTCCAAATGACAAACTCTAAGACAACAAGAAATAGCTCTGCATTGATAAGGTTGCCTAACATCAAATTAGAAGTTCTAAGAGGAAGTTTTTATTTTGGAGGTGCGAAAATTTTTAATTCTTTGCCATTGGAAATTCGCGCAACTCCAACTTTTGAAACTTTCAAATCTCTTGTTAATGAGCATTTTAACAATTAAATGTATGTGTATATGTGTATATATATATTTGTTTTTTAATTAGCATTTTATTAACCTTTTTACTTTCACTTTCATTTATTTATTTCTCAACAAGACAAACGTTGATAACAGCTTTTTACATTTGTATATAAACTGAAGTTTATTATCCTGTATAAAGATTCATAAATAAATAAAAAATAAAAATAAATTAACAATGTTTTATGGGTTTCAATATCTTTAGCATTCATGTGCTAAGTGTTTCTCAGAGTTACAAAAAATACATTTAGTTTTCTTCTTAACACCATCAGCCCATTTTTTCTCAAACTTTTTACTCGGATTAAAAAATGAGTGAGTAGAGTGTGGCCTGTTTTCACATCCCTTATTTGAGTTCAGTGTATCTAAACGTTCTCGAGCTTCAATCTCTTTGTTTATAAATGAAAGAATAGATTTTATGTCCCAAAGGTCACTACCAAGATTTCGTGACAGCAGATTTTAAGATTAAGTTCTCTTGGGAATTTGGACGTCAAAACAGAAATCAACATTTTTTCGTACTGGTTTACGTCAACATCAAATTTTCCAAGCTACGAATCTCAGATTCAACAGCATCATACATACGTCGTAGCAAGGCTGTATCATGAATAGATTTCACAGGTGGTATTTCATGAAAGCTAAGATTCAGTCTGATATCAATCCATTACAGAGGACTGTAGTAAGACTGTTTATTTTGTGTTAAAAACAGAACACAACAAAGTGGACATATATACAAGTTCGACACTAAATGACCACTGAAAAAATGTGATTGTAATATGAAATTTGAAAAATAAAAATTAACCTGTTTGTGGTACAACGTCTAGCTCACATTCGAACTTCTAACGGTGGATGAGTTCCTTCGTTACTTCGCTTCCATTTTTGTTTATGATGTCTGACAAAACTTGATTGGTGGAATTGGAAATCGACGGATTTCGACACAGTATCACCAACTTGTGAAAAATAATCAAGTTAGAACATTAGGATATGATCGACTATCTGTCCAATATATGAAATGTCTTGATAGTGAAGGTAGAGAGCTTTAAAATTGTACACTCGATAGCCCAAATAATGAAGAGAGAGAAAGAAAGAAGGAAAAAAGAACATACCAGTTCAGTAAAAATAGATGGACATTACAAAAGTATTCTACTTGAAAATTAATTCAAATGCCGCGGAGTACATTACAAATTGCCAAACCCAAAATAGAGGATGACAAAAAATAAAATCACAGAATTGCGAAAAGTAAGTGAGGTGGAGCTCTAAAAGCTGATCAAGAAAATGTATTTCATCGCGTGTTGGCGACAAACCGTTACGGAGATATAGTCGATCAAAGATTTTGTTGACGTCATGGTGTGTGACGTCACCATTGACCCGGCAAAAAAAATTTTTGCCAACCCATGCCCAAGTGGACGTTAGTTATCCCCATTGGTTTTCCAGATATTTGCTCTGAAATGTCGCGTTCTATGTAGGGTGCAACGCAATGTGCCATCTGACGTCGCGCTTCTCCTTTTATAATACTAATCGCTATCATAATCACAACTCAGTTACGCACGATCTAAAATGTCACCATCTTTTAATGCATATAATGATGTCGTTCCCAGTCCACTTTACTTACTTACCAAAAATAAAAGTGTTATGCACACTCACGATTAGTCAATTGGAATTGGGGTTTACCTTTGCAAGTTACAGGTAAAGAATAGTTTTCGAAAAGTTTAGAAAAAAACCCCTAAAATCTGCGAAAATTTCTCCCAATAAAGTAGAACCCGGTACTCGGCTAAAAAGTATTCACAAATGGCCCTCCCCAGTAATGCATGACAGTTAAACAACTTTTAACGAAATGGTTTAAACACCAGTGGCCATTATTTTGCATGAAGCATATCCCAGTGGCCAAAATCTTCCAAAAGTCTACGTGGAGGAGTGTTTTCTATAGGAATGACAAACAATATCGCCTGCTGTTTCAATAAAAAACACTCCTCCATAGAGACTTTTGGAAGATTTTGCCCACTGGAATGCTATTCCTTTAAAAGATTCCAAATCATCGAACTTCACAATGTATAAATTGGTTTAATATTGAATCTAAACATCCATGATTTTGATAATTCCGGTTTTCATCTTCATTGATAATGACATTGCTTTAGACTTTTTATATATATTTTCTGCAGATTATTTTCGCAAATGGTAGAAACAAAAATTTATGATATGACAAATTTACACGGATTGTCGTCATAAGTTGTGACCTCGTAGTGGCTTACGAAACAGCTGTTCTCGAAGTTTTTTACTCGAATTCGTAACTCGAAGATTATCTGTCCCATGCTGCTAAGAAAGCTATTGAGTATTCAGCATCCCTATTCATCAATTAAATTGCTTTCCTTTACTCTATCTCCAGGATAAACTCTTTCCCTAGGATATATTCCGTCTCTTAGCTACAAAACCATCAATACAAAATATTAAACAAAAGTTACCTAATAGTCAAGCATTAAAATATCGTGCTAGCTTTCATCAGTCTTTTCAAAATAAAATGTTGTTATCATAAATCGGTATCTATTTAACACTCAAGCCAGCTGCTATCGAAGATTTCGATTTAAGATTAGATAAAATCAGATAAAAGTTGAGGTCAGATAAATGAACTACATACGTCAAGAAGTTCTTGTCGTTTATTTGTAGATAGAGAATTTTGCATGGTTCTGTGCAATTTCCATTACGCGCTGTGTGGTATCTTGATTGTCGAAACGTTATTAAAAGTTATCACGCACGGACTTTCACAGTACACAAACTACATAATAACGATTTTAAATCATTACATTGCACAATACACGATTTCATTTTCCTAAAAAAAATACTTAACAATACTATCGGAAATATTCTTGTAAATAGAGTTTGACCAAAATTGGTTACGTTTCAATGGCAAATATTAATTTACCCAGTAGGCAAAATCTTCAAAAGGTCTACGAGGAGGAGTGTTGCTGTTTCAATAAAAAAAACACTCCTCCACAGAGATTTATTATTTATTTATTTAAAACATATTTATACAGGGTGGCCTCTTCAACTTATAAAATAAATTGCTTTCAACGAGGGCCCTGTACTGAATAATAAAAATATACTAGTATACCGTGTAAAAATTTTTTACATCTTTCTCAATAAAATGTATTTACACGCTATGCTAATCGTTTTATAATAACTCTATGTAATACAAAAACGCAGTCCAAAACGCTGCTTAAAATCTTTCATCGATTCATAAATATTTTACCCGCCATACTAAGCATTTGATAATCTTTTCTAAAATAAATCCTAACCAATTCTTAATTCTTTCCACTTTCTAACTTTATAGTCAACCAAAAATACTTTCAGACTTTGTGGTGAACAGATTTATAATTATCAATACTAAATCTCAGATAAAAATATTCACAAATTGTGAAATATCTCACTCACACACTACACTGCCCATCACAAAACTAACTTTTGCAGTATATAAACAGTATTTACATATATAAGATATAAGGTATTAACTAAATCTTAAAAAGAATCATACCTCCGAAGAATGTTTCTTTCTTCAAAGCTGAGTTTTCTTTCTCTATAAATTCCAGGAACAGAGAGATCGTCAATTAGAAAAATGCCATCGGTAATTAATTTTACTCACTGCCAAAACCAACAGATTAATCAAATCTCTAATCTTTTATTACTTCTTGACTTTCTTCTTTCTATCATTGTACTAAAAAATACCATGCTCAACACTAAATTTTCTTTTTTTTATTTGGAAATCTAAGAAAACAAACCGAAACTGGATAAAATGCCGTTTGATACGTCTTAACCTTCAACATTACATATAAGTCGTAGATATGTAAAACTATTCTTCGTAAAAAAAAATTGTTTTTCTATGCATGTTTCTTATTAATACTTCGGTTTAAAAAATGTAAACAAACGCTTCTTTTTTCTTCAAACGATTATTTTTCATTCGTTGTCAATAGCTGCTACGTTCGATTGTAATTCGAAGTCTCCGCCTGAGATGCTATATCATGTCTTCCCTAACGTATTTTATATCATAAAACAATTATAAGCACTAAGCCGGAGTGCCTTATTCTAATACGGAAAAAACATAAACAAATGTCCAGTGACGAACTTCCCGAGAAAATTTCCCTAACGTTCTTTCTTTCAAAGTTAGGTAAGAAAAAAGCAAGATTGCGTATTAGTATAAGAAGATAATAATAATACAAAATAAAGCAAAAATTATTAGTCATTAAAATCAGTAAAAAATGCATATAAAATTATAAAATCTAAGGTGCAATGCGAATGTAGTGGTAGAGAAAAAACACTATAGGGTTAAAATGGTAAAAATGGTATACAACTGTTCTGGAAAATTTAGTGATTTAGTGATACGATTCTAGTAATGATAGAGTGATTGAGGAAAATACTGAACGAAAGGAAAAATGTATAAAATATAATAAAAATAAAAATCTAAATCAAAACCTAAGGATAAAAACATTTAACTAAAACTTTAAATTTTTCAAAATCTTTCGTTTTCCTAATTTCAATATTTAAGTCATTATATATTTTTGCACCAGTGCATTGGAACGAACCTCTGCAGTACTTTGAGACTTTGAAGATTTGGCCCACTGGGTAGGTGTGTCTGTAGGACAGTTCGGCTTCAATTTGTAAGTTTAAAATACCTTTCGTCTAACAGATTAGACATGTATGTTGAAGACCCTCTAGTAATGAAATCATATAGAAACATGACAGTGGCTATAGAAAGACGAAACAACACCAACTATAAACCAAAATGAATAAAAAACTTTCTAAACTTTTGTACCCTAAATGATATAAAAACTGAAAAGGACCTCCCTCTCTATATAGCAGAGAGTAAGCAATTCTCATCTTATGAGCATTTGTTTTAATTATTTTTACTTCCTTACCAGTCTTCCCTTTCTACATGTTGACATGTCAGGTATACTACACATTATAATTTCATTCGATTTATTTCACGTGCTTTTTGAAAGCATATGTTTTTACAGTTTTATTGCTGTGGTGTTTGCATAAATATAACATGCATTGGCATTTGTAATTAGGAAGTTCAGATGTTCATGTAAGCAGCTCGTGTCGATAAAAGCAATCATTCTTCCATTCAATTCCGATGCTCTGCTCAAAGCCCTTACTTATTTCATCCCAGAAAATCAATTTGTCACGTATTACATTTTTGCCTTGGCGTTTATAACACGCGACCATGCCGCTGTCTTGTTTAAAAATTCATTAATATTGATTTTCCTGCATAAACTTGCAAATCACATCGTTTAGTGCTGTTGTAACATCCGCCAGCTCGTGATGTCATTCTTTCGACATTTTTCTTGACAGAGAAGTTTTCTATTCATCCTATTCGTTGTAGAAAATGTCTAAAACCTCTATATATGAACTTTTTTATGGTATAGACCGTTGAAACACATGGATAGAAATTAAAAGGGGGAACAACTCATATTCAAGATATTGAAATCGGTATCACATCATCTCCAATCTGTTTTAAACATTTAGGCGTACTTCAAGATAAAAAAGCCATAATCTTAAGTTTCCTTCTGCGTCTAAATTGGACATTTTATTTATTTGCACCTTCCATGCGATATTTTACCATCAATCAATTGTAAATATGCTTATTGTTAGCAAATGAAAATGTTCTAACAACGAGACGGATGAAAAGAAGAAAGTGTTTGATGTTGATGACCTTTTAAAAAATGATCAGCATCAAAATATCATTAATGCTCTTTTCGTGAAATATTGCAAAAAAATGTCTGCACAAAAACGTTCTGAAACGTTTCGTATGAAGCTTTTCTATAAAACATTTTGAAATTACCTTTGAAAATATTCTCCAAATTTTGACCATTCAAAATAGAGAGATCGATTTGGACTAATATTTCTGCTTTATACAGTAAAGAAGCAGACGGTTGTGATCTGATATATCATAAATAGTGACAGGTAAATTCGTATTTCTCGAACGTAAAACACATAAATTGCTATTGTCGTAATTATCGGATGACGTCAAAACCTTTTTGTTTGATTGCATTTAATGCTTGAGAAATTATTGCCCATTTGCTTCTCATTAGATGCATGGCTACATAGATAGTATTCACTTGAGCAGATAACTGGTATTGATTAGGATTTCCATTACACAATCTAACCAAAAAAAAACTGTTTTCTTCAGGTTAATTAATATGGTATCTTCTCACGATGTAGCGCCATCTTCATTTTTGTTGTTCTGTTAACTATGCATGTATTATTTTTTGTCACCCTCCTGATGAATTGGAATAGTATAAGCCTTCATCATAGCTAATAAACGTTGGATGTTTGCTAGATGATCTCGTTTAACCAATTGAGAACCAATCAGACTTCAAACATCTCAGATTTTCATTTTTATTACGTGATAAATTATACAGCTTAAATGAACAGAAATAAAATCTAAAGAGCAAACATAAGTGTTCCAATTTCTTCTATCAAATATTATCGAGCCATTCAATGTTTTCTAACTCGTCAAAATTGCTTGGACTGGATATAGAATCGTATAATGATTCGGGACTGGCGCTCAAGTAGTCTATATCAGCAAACCCTTGCATATAGCTTGTCACCACAGATGTCGCTTCGTTTGATTCTTTAACTTGTTTTGGTGGTTTAAGCGTTCTCTTTTTCATTACGCTGTCAGTTTTTGGCGATTGTATAAAACGGAATGAATATCGAACATTTGGTATCTGAACAGAAAAAAAAAAGTATGCCATCTAGTGTTTGCTGGATATAACAATTGGAGAAAAGAGTGAAGTTTACTGAAGAAAACACCTTTTCATTGTATTCTTCTTTAATTCTATCGCGTAAAAGGGACAATTTACAAAAAAAATACCTTTTCTAAAACTCCTTTTCCATAATAATAACGCATTGCTCTTGAGAATTTCGCGTAAGTCATATTGTCGCGTCCATTCAACTGCCCCCAAAGTTTGGCCAGTTCTTTTGCATTTGTAATGATGAATTCTAACTTGTCTTCGTTAGTCCATTTTATCAGATACGAGGTATCGTCCATATTCAATAGTTCGTAGAGAAAAAACCATAAGGATAATCGAGACAATTTATGCGTTTTATCACAAAATATGTCACCATCCGAATCTAAAGAAATGAAGGCAAAAATTAAAATTGCGTCTTTGATAAAATAGATTGTCAAGTGAAAACAGCATTTCTTAAGATGCTGCGGTCTTTGCCATTTTCGAAAAGAAAATAAGAAACACACATATTGCTATTCAGTTATTCAGACACTTGAAGATTAATTAGTTAATCTAAGATTGCTTGACTTTTCGCTGATCAAAAATTCCTTAAAAACTTGTTACAAGAGTTTAAACTACAAGCAGTCATATTGATAAATTCAAACGCAAAGTGACCCTTGATTCTTCCATGCTTGTTCAAACTTTTTTCCTAAGTGCACAATAGTATCTATCACTTTTTCCTGTGGCTTAAAAAAGCACATGTTTTTGTTTTCGTTGTTTTTGTTGTTGTTGTTGTTGTTATTATTATTATAATTGTTGTTGTTGATGTTGTTGTTGTTGTTTTTGTTAAAATCAGTTGTATACCTTCAGCATCGATAGATACATCTCCTCTCTTCTCCATCCTTTCGATATCCATTTTATCATAAACCAAAGGAATGGACCCAATCTTAAGACCTAACTTGTTGATGGTGCATCTGCAAGTGTTCATTCTTTTTATAATACTCTTATAAGTAATTTGCAATTTTGCTTGAAATGCACATTTCTGTGTAGGGTATCATCCCCATTATAATCTTCATCATAATGGGTTGTCTGATTTGGGAAAGTCCTGAAATTTTTCCTGAAATTTTTTAAAATGTGATCATATTATATGTTGTATTTTTCTTATTTTCCCCCTTTTTTAAAGGAATTCGACGGAAAAGTTCCATGATCTTTCTTGGTTAATTGTAATGTCTGAACAAACGAAAGAATACCGTAAAACATCTTTCGTTCAAAGATGAAGTGTTCACCTATTGATAGTTGGTTAATTGATAATTTGTCGGAAGCAGCGGAAAACCTCATTGTTTCATTCTTTTTAGAATTAAGTAAGCTATTAATTTGTTTTAATTATGTTTTAAAAAAGCTAATTAATTATTTATATCGCTTTGACATAGTTGACATAGAGACGAAGTTCTACGTCCATCGTATTTATAAGATATATTTATGACAACCATTCTTGCATTACAGGTAACGGGTAACCAATGATGGCCATGCTTTTTTTAATGTGAAGGGTAACATTTGATTTCCTATCTTCCCATATTTACATAGCATATTTACAAAATAGATTTATCGTTCGTCATTATTTTTGTTTGATAAATAAAATTTGTTTTTCGAGTAGACTTAAGAGAGATTATTGCAATAAGAAAACACAACAGATTGACGTTATTAAATTCGTTCATTTCTATGACATCTTAAAATCCAAATTATTTTTTTCCCAGATCGGCAAATTTTAGAATTGTTGTCAATTATCTTGTTTGTGTTTGTAAAATCATCTTTTTCTTTGGTTTTATCTCAAAAAAGCTATAAACGTTTTTTTTATATGCAACATTTTACAACCAACATGAGATTCGAATCTGTCAACAACCGAAGCAACGGCAAAGTTAAGCCTAGCTTAAAGTGTATTTGCCCGGTAAACCAAAAAAAAATAATTTAGAAAACCACACTAATTAAATAGAAAGAAAAATGGAATGGTTCTAAATATATAAATATAATATATAACAATAAAAAGTTCCTCTCTCTCAGTTTGTATTATGTTATAAGTTTATAATTTAAAATAATACTATTGATATAATGGCTTCAGTTTGTGAGAAAGCATTTCTGTTACTATAGAAGCAGATAAATCAAATCTTAATTAACCGGATTTTGTTCTTTGAAAAATCATTTAAACCCGCATTCAAATATACATCGAGGAGTAATCTCAATTTAATCTTCTCATTCAAAACAGGGAAATATCAGCAAATGGGGTTGCAGTATACACGATTGTGTTAGATCAATGTTGGTGTTCTTTACACTGGTGAAATATTTTTTTCGTGCAAAAAACAGCAAACTACAATTATGAACAAAAATATTGTAGACAGTCAACTCCTATTTATTTACTGACAGCCAATAGTCCTCCAAAGCTGGATAAAGCAATCCTACGGGGGGAGAGTCAGGTCGATGTGTTATTTTCAAAGATTTTCTATAGGCAGCTGTTGCAAAATGTAGTTGTAATAAACTTCGCATTGATGAAATAGCACCAAGGTTGGCCAGGAATATGCTCTCCTATTATCTTATCTGCTCTGATCATTGTTATTGTAAAAATTGTTCTGTAGTGATTATCTGTATGTTTGCAGAGGCGTACCTAGAGCTCAGTCAACATTTGTGGAGGAGAGTTTAGTCATATAAAGTAGAAAATGAAAACGTGCAAGTAACCTAATCGACACTTAAGACTGAAAAGAAATATCATAACGTTGGACTCCTTCACTTTTTTGGACTGACCTTGAGTACGCCTATGATTTGTTGAGAAAAAGGAGGTCGTGCAGTTTTGAAGACGTTTGATGATAAATTTGTGTAGCAAAACACCATACAGCAGTGTTGGTAACCATTTTTTGAGTAGTTTGCCAGAAAAAAAGAACAGCAGTACGTCTATTATTTTTCTTTTCTTGTAGCCAACATTATTTCAATTTTGATTGTTAATCCTAGTTTGTACATAGTCATCGAAACGACAAAATGACTTGATTTTTGCACAACCTATTTTCGGATACCGCGAAAATAACAACGATTATATCGCGGCTTAGCGATTTCTTTTAACAACCTAAATAAATATAAATCGAATTATTCTTGAATCGAATTGTTTTGATTTGAGATTCAATAATACCCGATGCCAATGATTATTAGAAATAAGAAATAAATATAAATATCAAATAAATAAGTTTTTTTTTTCTCAAGTAATAGTTGCTCAGATCAACATCATTAAAACATAATCAATTGTTTTTTAGCAGGGGAAAACCACACAAGTGAACTTCTGAAAAAAATGCAAGCTTAGCGTACACAAATAGCAACCGGAAATGAAAAAATTACCGCTAAATGAATTCTTTAAAAACAGCCCTATTATGTAAGTTGATTAAAATCCCAGAGAAATGGTGGGAGGATACCCGTGTATAGTAATTAAAATAATAACAAAACCTTTTCCAATTTTTTTTTTTTTTTTTTTTTTTTTTTTTTTTTTGAGTTTTATTCAAAATGTTGCGTTTGGTAATGTTTTATTTCGGCAAAGAATTTAATTTTCTGAAATTTTGCTTTATTAAAACTAATGGAAAATGCCATAAATCAAAATTGCCATAAATCAAAAGGGACGGGGACGTAAAGTTAGTTGACAGAAGAAAAAAGTCCCCAGACCTTCTTGCCTGGTCTTGCCTGGTCTTGCCTTGCCTTTCAGTATATCGAAAAGGCAAGAAGCCCTGGGGACAAGGTTGGAACAATGTATATATCGGCGAAAGAAAAGCCGAAAGCATTTTGAATTGAAACTTAATCATCTTATTGAGTGACGGTGACGTAAGGGCTTTAATCAATAAGTGCTTAACAAAGTATATTATGTAAGTACTCCAAAGAGCACACTATGATAATTATGTTTAGGAAACCATAATGTATTCAGTGAATAAATTATTGCAACACAAAGGATTAGCATAAAATATGTGTCCTTTTATAATCTTATGTATGTCACATCGTTTAATTAATGGCGATTTAATGCTGATATGTAAAAGACGATTGAGGTCGACTTCCTGTACGCAATGCATACATTTGAATTGTCAATGGATATTAATTAAGCACTTAAGAATCTAAGAAATGGAATTTTTTCCTCTGCACTCGTGAGAATGTACCTAACTTGAATGTGTCCGGTTGTGACCAATAAAAAAATTCCCTCAAAAGTAACATTGCAATATTGGTGTTTGGCAACGGAAAACTGAATTTACTTAAAGGGAAAATATGTAATTCGTGAGAATGAAAAAAAGCTCTTTCCCACGACCATTTTTGGGCATTGTTAAATTCAATGCCCTCTTTTCTTCAAAGGCAAATATGTTTGAAGTGATGTTTCGATAAAATGCAAGAATTATGGCGCAAAAATCTGATAATTTTCTCTAAAGTATTTCCCAGTTGATGTTTGCGTAACAAAACGAGAATGCCATTGGGTTCCCATTGACTATTCATCTTCTACATAGTTACCTCCTGATGTAAGATTCGTGCAAATATGCTTCTGTTTACTGCAGAGCTCAGATGAGGAAAATCATAAGCATGTGGTATTACCGATAACAGATGCTACTCATAGCTGTCATGTTTTTGGCATTATCCTTATTTGGAATGCAATGTTTTGTAATTTTGTAATTTTGTTTGGATCGTGTTTTGGATCAGTTTTGAAAGAATGCAACCGGTCGTTACAGATTTTGTCATTTTTCCTGTTTACAGAAAAAGTTGAAATTGAGTAAATAGTTTTATGGAGAAATGATCAATGAAGGAAATGTTACGGTCATAAAATCTGCATTTTTAGATGTACAACCAATTTAAATTATCTCAAATTGATGATACGGTGGCAACCAGAACAGCCTGAGCTTTTTTATAGCTTTACAAATTCCTGAGGACATTTTTCAAAAGTTTTTAGGAGAAAGTAATTATCATGTAGCTGCAAAGCTGCTGAAAGTAATATGTGTTGACGTGGAAATCGAACCACCTCCAATCCAAGTGGTAAAGAGATGCCGCAAAAACTCAATATGAATCAAGACTTTACGTCTTTTAGCAAACGATTTCTGTGTTAAGGTCGGAAAACGTTATTATACAATATTTAACTCACATTGATCACCTCGGAAAAAGCTTATCGACGGTAGCGAATAACAAGGACAGATGGAAAAACATGAAAATGGGTTACAAATATTGGAAATAATGAAAACAGAAAATCCTTGATCATACAAAGAGAGCTCAAAGTTGATTCACTGTTTGGAAAATTTAAGCTAGGAATTGGTATGTCAGTAGTATAAAAATATGTGGCGTCTTTCTAATGTAGATTAGTCTAATTTAGGTATTGATTATTCTGCTTTCCTTGCAAAGGGTTTGCATGCTGGTCTCACTCAAGAGAGTCTGCTAAAAAGGTGTCTAACGTGTCTGTATCTACGTGTCTTTACGTATATGTTTCTTAAACAGTTATTTAGACGCATATTTTCTTTGAGATTAACGTTGGGAATATAATTGACACTATTTATTATAATAATAACACAGAAAGCTGCGCATGCTGTAGACAGTTTTTCTCACCTTCAACATATTGAACTGTTCCCCCTCCTCTTATCGTTTCAATGTAAAACTAACGGTTGTTATCAAAAGCAATGGAGGAGACCGATTCTCACAAATGTTTCTCGCTATTTCTTTCACTATGCGAAAGGTGGCCGTTCTGAGACATATTGTGAATTCTAATTTGAAATTTCAATTACGCTTCCGACGAATGAGGAATGGATTAAAACACAAGCACGAAAGCGCAAAACAACTCTCACGAAAAGATACCTTGAAGTTAATTCATGAAGATTAAGATAATTTTGTCACAAGTTCCTAACCTCTTCGGATAAGTTTTTTATGAAGACGTTTTTGAAAAACTTCAACACAAACCGTTTTCTGTTTAAACCGAAAGGTTCCCTTTTTAAATGATATGTAACTTTTTTATTTGCGTCTCCTTTTAGTCATAAGTGGAATGGAAAAGGCTATAAACATAACGAGTAGTCCAGAAAACTATCCTGTCAAGTTGAATAAATCGAATAGTTTACAAACACGGTAAGTTTTCAAGCTCATGACGTCAGCAGAATATTTTTTGGCTAATACACCTTTCCCGAATTTCTGTTTAAACACCGCGTTTTGAGCTAGTCAGTTCATCCAACCTCGTTTTTATGAAATTTATTGTTTCAATAATGTTTTAACTTTATTACTTAGTAATTATCTCTATTAGTAAAATCCCAGTTTAATGATTAGAGGCCATTTTGATATCTGACCAAACAGGATTTGCACTGGTCATCGTTTACAAACAGGATCATGTGTGTTCCTCGGTTTCATCAAAGCTCTGACCATCCTGTCAGTATTTAAATTAGGAGTCGTATTGTTGCTTTCACTACCAAATCTGCTGTACCGTTCGAGGATGTGCTGATAAAACACCATCGCTCCAAATTTCCATTGTTACACCAACTGGTGCAAACAGTGTCTAGAGAATTTTACAAAAATATCCTGAAGCGGTATTGTTACTGCCTGCTTTTAGTGGTTTTGTTTGGTCCATCCGGTTAAGCGATCAGGCTGCTACGAAGTACTACCATCCCTTGAACTGAAAATAGCCACAATCAATTGCTTCAGAAGGGGTGGTTGGAATCCTGGATTTGATTGGTGGAGGACCAACTTCGAAGAAGAAAAATATCTCAAATAATCTCTTGCCAAAATACAGAGGATTTGGCACGTTCATTCATCCCTATTGTTTCCTGCAGAGCTGAAAGTAAGGATTCTAAAACTTCATGTTGGATGAGCCACGCAGTCATTTTAAAGTTGTGCTCTGGTATATCTTCAAACGTAAGTTGTTTTGGTCAAGCAGGATAGGTCTTAGCTCGTTGATTGGTATTTGGAGGAAGTCGCTGATAATGGTGAAAATTATAGATTCATCAGGGATGTCTCTACGATTAGAGCTGGTTCCATTCTGTTAGGTGCTTGGCACGTTGTGGGTTTATACCGGGATGGTAGGCAGAAGGGTAAGCTCGATCATCCCGTAGAGTCTTCTGTTCCATGTGTATTTTTCAATTTTGGTTTTGCCGTTCTTGCATTTTTTGGTGACTTTTGGGAGATTCCTGCTGCCATTGGTTGTTTTCTAAGACATCACAGTTCTTCTCATTGGACTCAATAAAAGTAACCATGTCCTGCACGTCCTATCATCGAGTTCCATTACGGAAACTGTATTGAGAAAGCAAAGAATCAATGATTAGATTCGAGGTGAACCAGAGAATTGTTGATCAAAGACTCAAAGACCTTACTGATAATTGGAAGTTGACTGAATGGTCAATAATTGTGCGTATTGGACCGATCTCCACATTTCTTAAGACAGGAATTACGGAAGGAAAGACTCTAGGAAGAACAATAACAGGGAATATCAACGGTATCTATAACTTTTAATAGTGCTTTTATTTATTTTTTATTTATTTATTTGAAAATTACGTAATCATTAAAATTTCAAGAAGTCTGATTGGTTGTCACTCAAAAGGTCCGAAGCAAAGTTGAATTTTTATGACTTCTATTAAACCTTGATCTCTATTATGAGTAACTTGTATGACAGGGAAAATTGCATTCTGCGCGAAACTTCCCCTTCTCCACGATTCCAACTTTGCCTAATTGCCATCAATTACAAAACACTTTTTTATGATTATACAACATTATTACTGTGTCAGTACTTAATTAACTTAAAATTACAATTAAACATTAAGTATCGTCCAAGGTACATTCAATTTTTAATGTTAGCAAGCTTCGAATCAACCTACGCTTTGCCATTAGTATCGCGTTCAAATTTTATATTGTGAAATAACGCTTTTTATCCTTTTGCAATACTCCATTCTATTTAAAATTAGAACAAGAGCCGAGAGGCGCGAACACAGTTGCAATAACCAGTCTGTGCAATTGCATAATTTATGTGCACTTATCGTTTTTCTGCCAAAATGAGCGAAAATTGTCACGTGTATGAATCAACAGAAACTAACAATCCAATGGAAATTAAGAAATGGCAAAGAAAAATTAAATGTTTTGTTTATCTATATTATAATTATTATTATTATTATTATTATTATTATTATTATTATTATTATTATTATTATTATTATTATTATTATTATTATTATTATTATTATTGTTTATCTTCTCCACAGACATGGGCATGCACAAAGTTAATTTAAAGGGCCGATTTTCACTAGAGAGAAACCATTATATAATCATTGTTATATGTTGTTTATTTCATCCGAAAATGGGTGTTGCAGGTTGCTTTGTTTTTGGGGGTTTTTTTATCAATAAAATATCAAAGCACTACAAATTGATTTATAGGGTTCAATCTATTATATTCAACTATCAATTATAAAAATTATAACCATTTCTCTCTAGTGTAGATAGGCGAAATCCCCGTTTCGTATCGTTAATTTTCCGAAATTCAATATACAACGAATAAAATTCTACCAATAAGAACATTAAAGAGCTTTGAGGGCGTTCATGCCGGTTTACATCGCGCATACATTTACAACATGAGCGAAAATTATTTATGGAGACATTTCATTATCATTATCTGGTCGCTCTGACCAGCGACGAAGTTGAAAAATTTCAACTTCTTCGCCTATAGTGGCAACGAATTCTTGCTTTCTGACCAATAGAAAGTGGCGATCATGGCTGAATTAGCTAATTTTGTACATGCGTGCGACTCATTCGCGCGAATTATAAACTCTTGTTCCAACATTCGCGCGATCGAGTCCACCAATTTGTACTAGCTGTAAAAGGAGACTGGTCGCTATGGCAACCGACAAAAACGAATGAGTTTGTCAAAAGTTACAAGGAAGAAGAAGAAAGGAATTATTATCGAAGTTGCATTATATTATAATCTCAACTTCACAGATACTACGCAATAAATACTACGCAAAGCACAACCTGACATTCTATTCTGAAATAATAAAACTTTCCCGACTTTCTGTTTAAACACGATGTTTTTGCCTAGTCAAGTACACTCAATGTGAAAATAGATTTCCCATCATTCTACAATCAGTTTTAATTACATGGATAATTACGTAAGTAATGACGTCAAAACATTTGTGAAACAATCAGTTACATGAAAAAAAAAGTTGTTGTGCTGACTAACCTAAAACAGAAATTCGGGAAAGGCCTATTGTATGGTTGCCAAATATACAAAGAATTGGAGTTCGTGCCTAGCTGAACCGTGGTGTAGTTCTGAACCGTGCTAACACATGCGCTCCATGAGGAAAAGTACGCTTACTCAGCATTATTATCAAATTTTAGCATGCTTTGACGCTTCGATTACGCCTTAAACGTTTCCAGCAGTACTGTGCCAGAGAAATGCTGAAAGTCTTGTCTGTTGGGACGTTCATTAAATATGGAGTATTGTTACCTAAAGTATGGTCTGAAAAGGTTAATATCACTCAGGTAAGCGTATCGCTGAGCAAATTAAAGCCAAATGCGCAAAATTGTAAACATACATCGTTATCACACTAATACGCAGAACCAAATATCTAAACTCATGGAGTCTAATATAATCGATATACCCAGGATAGTAATACTAAAGTACTGTCATACACACAATGGAGGATGAGAGGGAACCAAAGAACGGAGGTGAGAAGGAGAGGAAAGGGGGCCGAGGATTAAGAGAGATAAGAGTTTATTGTATATTTTGTTATATATTTTGTTAAATTTCGTTTATAATAAACTTGACATATATAAATGCTATTCTACAGGAATACTTTTCTTTGTCTTGCGGTCAGAAAACGCAAATTATATGATTTTGAGCAGCAGTGGCGTACAGTGGTATACTAAAGATTATTGGTATAAAATTCTATAGGTGGAACCAAATGATTCAGTTCCATATCGTTCTTTATAGACTCAAGAATACAGTCCACTTCTGAGGTTTTCAAAAAATCTATGCTGTTCTCGACGCAATTTGTGTTCGTATGTTTAGTATTGAGCGTAAAGTCCGTATCGACTGCGTGCGTCGGTTGGTAACATGATTGTTCCCTAATAACGCTATAGGTTTTTTCTGATTGGATGAACCTGAAGGAGTAACGGATTTTTGGAATCTATGGTAGAAAGATTAACAACAGAATTTATATAGGGAAAGTTTGAACTGGTAATGCTAAAAACAATAAGGTTTGTTACATTCTAACGACCTCTTTTTTTTCAGTGAATATTTTTTCTAGAACCATTAGCTGTTTTGAGACTACTTAAACGGAGCCGTCTACTTTATCAAGATCGTAAAATAGTCCCGGCATAAAAACAGGCGTCTACTTTATTTAAACCAAAAGTGATCATACTGAAGTAAACGATTCATAGGCGTCGTTTCGATTGCCTTAAAAACATGCTTTGTAAAGAAGTCAAGGCAGTTTTTATGTTAACTTCAATTCATAAAGTATGGTCTCAACATAAAAACAGCTATTGACTGTTTGACTTTTATTGTTCTTGTTTTTCATAAATCCCCTCCCATTTGCCATCTGAAACAGTAACCATGGTTCAATATTCTCTACCCAGTTGTTCTCAGTCAAAGCCTATGCACCTAAATGTATATTTACCTTTTCTAAAACTCCTTTTCCATAATAATAACGCATTGCTCTTGAGAATTTCGCGTAAGTCATATTGTCGCGTCCATTCAACTGCCCCCATAATATTGATATTTCTTTTGGATTCGTCATGACAAATTCTAGATTCTTTCGTCTTGTCCACTTAATTAGATGTGATGTACCTTCCATATTTAATAACTCGTATAAGAAGAACCAAAGAGACAATCGCGATAAAGTGAATTTGCAGCTAACAGTCTCATGAGTCAGGTCTAAAACGATGGGAAAGTTAAGTTGATCATTTCTTCTTCTGTTTTCTTTTGGGGTTTTTCTTTACACTTATAAAACGTTGGTATACTCTGCCTAAGGTAATGAATGTTTGGCAGGGCTGATATGAGTTTGTAGTGAAAATGACTTTTTTCATCGTTGCGACATATAGTGTTAAGTTTGCGACATATAGTGTTAAGTTTGCGATATATAGTGTCGATTGTGGCATATAGTGGTAGTATAGCAGTAACATCAGAACACCAGGAAAGTTATTCAAATATATATTCTTGCATTCATTTCGTTATGAGATTGATACATCGAGATATCTCATCTCCTTTCTTTCTAATATACCCTTCAAAATCTCCATTCTATTTTCTTCCCCATCAAATGGTATTTGATTACTTTTAAGACGTTAATCACTCATTAACAAGTAATGATTCGCGAGAAAATTTAAATTACTTCCAAATTGATTTCAACATTGAACTATTCTATAGTTGAGAACGTATTTATGCAGAAATAAAAACGGTTATTTGTCTCTCTTTTGGGTTTATATATGCTATCTATACCAAATTTTATATTTGCAGAAGCACTGTTTTTTATTGCAACTTTTTTCATGTCGCTTTATTCATTTCAAGGTTCAGAAAGTCTAAGTCTGAGTAGTTTTCAGCAAATCACCCACTCGTGTTCATTAGAAAAGTAATCTTTATACAAACTTACCTTGGTGCAGATGTTCGGGATTTCCCGTGATTTTCTTGTACCCCATATTGCGTTAATGTACTTCGGACTAATGTATCAAATGTATTTAGAGATTGTTTGATTTGGAAAGCATTACGAGATTATATAAAAAATGTCGCCCTCTCGTATTATTAGCATTAACGTGGGGGAATGCATTATTGTAAATTACAAGAGGAGCTCATTACGAAATATTTTTCTGCAATTTAATAAGAATAATTTTTACGAGGCCCTTACATTTCCTTTCTTGTGACACAGTTCAAATAAATGATGTCCAAAAGTGTAGGTAAAAGCAATACAGTGTTGCAACCATCTTTTTATGAATTCTATATGTGTGGCGAGGGTGTTATGTGTTGGTGGTGGCCAATCTCGATCCCAGGTCTGTTTCTCTCTTTTTGAAATAAAGATGGAGAGGCAAAAACAATGCTTTATAAGAGCGAGGAAAATAAAGAGAAAAATTCCAATACAATAAAGCGGATAATGGTGGTGCATTAAAAAATGTCCGCTTTATAGAGATGTCCGTGTTATAGAGATTTGACTTTATGAGAATTTGTAAGCCAATCCATCTGTACATGGAGTATGTGTCTGTTATACGAAGGTTTCCACTGTAGTTTATTTTGCCTGCCCGATAAATGTAACTTTTGCTGAGTGGAACCGTTTATCTCGGTCCCTAGTGGAACATTCCCTAGGTGGAACAATTTCTGCGGTCCTATTGGGGTTCCACTTAGGACCGTCGACTATAAACCCCTATTTTAATAGGCTTACATATTCGAAAAACATATAAAGATGGCAAATTAATTTATTTAACTTGCGTTTAAGCAACCTCGTATCCAAGGTCTTATCGTTGAAGTTGGTGAGATCAACGAGAGTTGAAATGAATATTCATGAACTTTTCTACACTGTAATACAATGCAAAGGGATCCCGAGAATCTACCTTCTTAATCTTTCAACATCAATCCGGATTAGTATTCCGGATTGTGTTGAAAGATTAAAACTATCTAAGGAAATAATGAATAATGTTTTTCAACAGCGCTTTCTGGTCATTTTTGGGAAAATTAATCAGGAGATTGAATTGCCTTACACATGTTTTTTACCAATTGTATATGCACCCACCTTTTACGTGATTTCATTTTTGGTCGTAATTGCAAATTTCCTCAAATGTGTAGAGAAAGAAACGGAAAGTAAGGTACTTTTATTGGTTTCGAACTCAGCAAAAGTAAAAAATAATGAATGAGTGAGTCATCGAAAATGTTTCACTGAGAAGGACAGTCAACTGTCTCCAATACTCGTTAATTCCTTTGTTGCTTGAGGAACTCCCTCGAGAGTGTGAAATAGCAGTCCGAACTGTTAATTTAAGTCATTCAAAAGGCATCGGGTAATTGCTTTCTAAATCTATAACGAAATTCATTGCTAAACTTTAACGACTGATCTGCATGTTTCGTGGGCTATAATGTTTTTATCAAATACCAAACTTAATCCGTTAAAATCGTGTTGTGAATGCGTTTTTGAATATAGATCTACAAACACTTAACGATTTTTTCAAAACGATTACAGTAATACTATGAAGCAATGATGGAGTGTGGTCATATTCGTTACCCAATGCATGTCCCACGCATTATAACTTAACAGTTTTCTTTTAGCTAAGTGAAGTCATTGGAATAATGAAGCCTTTTAAAAACAGCATTTGATAATGAAATCCCACAAATACTCTTTGTGATTAATTAGAGTTAGTATTTCATGAATTAAAAGCTTTTTTGAAATGGATGGTTTCATTGAATGAGTTTTTAATTATAATGTGATAATTGACTTCAATTTATCTTTCAAATCTGGTTGGTAAACATTCGACAAACATTCAAGAAACATTCGTTGGCATTCTTTACCTGTTAATGGTGCCACGATACATTATTCACGTTGTTTGGTGTCAACTCTTCAGAGATCCTCGCGACTTTTTCTGAAACTAAAACACTCTCTCTCTTCTTCTTATAAATGAAAAAACCTAATGACATGAGTAAAGAAACAAAAATAGAATTGCACGGGTTATTTTTATAAGAACACTCAACTTTGATGAAGCCTTCGAATGTTCTAACTTTTCAACTTTGAAGGCTCAAAATGTTCTTAATATATTTTCTTAAGTTAATACGCTATTGAAGACCTAAAATTAAAAATTCAACGAACATTGTTGGCATTTCTGATTTTAATGGAGTTCAGTTGACATGATGATAATATTCTTATGTTTCACTATTATAATGAAGTTTTTCTGTAAAATGTAAAATATTTTCTTAAGAACAAACGTTTCTAAGCCGCGAATGTTCTTAGCATGTTCTTAACTTTTAGACCTTCGAAGTCTTTTGTTCTTATAAAAATAAAACTTGAAATTGTTTTTACTTGTATCCAATATCTTTCTGAGACTATGGGATTTTTAAAGAAAAAAACTACCTAAAAGATGTCTTGCATTTATCTTGTACCGTCTACAACTTCCTGGATTATGAGAACATTTCATATCGAAGTTCATCCTATTAACTGAGCTTAATGGCGGATATTTTAATGTCACTTGAAACATTCTTTTGGCCAATTGGTTTAAACCATGGCCAATTAGTAAGAGGAACTTGATTCGAAACCGAAACTAAAAATGCAACATTTCTGTTTAGGGCAATAACAGAAAGATATGACGCTGGTGGTATTTAAAGTTAAAAGTAAATTTTAAAAAGAGTGCTTGCAAAATTCTTTATCACCATTTTTGCAATTTAATAACACGAGATTTAGGTTTTCAGTTTAGGCGATATTTCTGCAGTAATGTGCGTATGCTATGTTTGGCCGATAGTCACTAAAACTCGCAAAAAGTGAAATGAAATGATGAAAGATAAAACGTTTTCTGAAATCCTAAGGAAAATATTACATTTGATAACTACTCTGTTAGAAAAGTTTTCAAATATTGAAATTGGTTTTCAAATAAATGTATTGGTATGCCTTGTTTCCATTTCATTTAGCAAAAGGAAGTCACTGCCAAAGACTTCCGTTAAGACATTTCGTTTCACCAACACGGAAAACTGTATTTAAATAATAAAAGTGCATTGAAAATAACACGATTTTTTTATATCTTTGTTTTAATGGAAACTTCCCTATTGAACTACTTCCCTTTCGATGTCACTGATAAAAAAGTTATTGAGGAATTTTTTGATTAAATTAATTTTGTATCCACGCAGGAGGAGAGTGCAAAAAAACAACCATCTGAAATATACTTTAAAAAAGATTATTGACATTCTTTCTCACCAAATAGATTTAACTAAAAACTTTCGGACGTCCAATTTGATCGCTTACAGGTGTTTTTACTGGAAGATTTAGGCTGAACGCTCTAAGCAAAATGATGCACCAACATGATTAATGATTGATGATTAATATTAACGTGGGTTTGTCTCTCGTCTTAATTCCTACCGCAGTTTTTGGGAAGCAAAACTTTTCGGTACCGGAAAATAATAAATGATGACCCAGCTTTTTGTAAACACTTTATTGTACTTCGAATATATTATGTTGTCCTGTTCAAATCCAATACGTATCAATTCTTCTCAAGTGCTACAAACACAGTAAAGTGGTATATTTTATAGTATGGTTGGTAGCATGGGTCGAATCCCTACTGCTGATAACACTGTTGGTTTTCGGAGACTTTACAAATCGGAATGAATAGCGGATTTTCGGAATCTGTTGAAAGAAAGCAAAGGCAATTATAATATTAGAAAGGTTTACACAATTTGAAAATGTTAGCTACTGACAATCTTTAGTGACATAAGAGTTAAAGAACAATAAACAATTTAAAGTTGAATCCCTCAGTTCTACTTATAACTGTCCATTACCTTTAAAAGACTGAACAGTGAGATTCGTTGATTTGTTTTTACTTCAGAATGAAAGTATAAGACTTTATTTATGCTTCACTATACATTACATTTATCAATATTTATTTGGAGCACAGTTTGGTCATTCTAACCTAACTTAAATTAAACGTTTTATACTCAATTTAGTTTGTTTGTCAATGACCATTGATTTGAACAGAGAACTTGGGTTGTTATTTGTACTTCTCCTTGCTACCTCGCACGTTTTTTGGCGAATGGTTTAGTACCAAAAGTGTTCTTAACGAGTTTCAGGAATTAATTTTGATTTTGAGATAATAAAAAAATACAGAAAAAAACGAAAAAGTGTTCAAAATGTTAAAAAAAATTGCTAGAAAGGTTGCTTTGTTAAGAATTGGCATTGAATTTTGACGACTCTAGTACAGTTTTAGTAAAGTTTCTTATAAAGTGTTTTCTTATATAAAAAAACGTGTACGATATGGTACTGACAGTTTAAATTAAAGAGAAATCTATTAAGTTACCTTTTCTAAGACACCTTTCCCATAGTAATAACGTATTGCCCTTGAAAACTTTGCGTAAGTCATATTGTTGTTGCCATTCATCTGTCCCCAAAGTTTGGCAAGTTCTTTGGCGTTTGTAATCACAAACTCTAATTTGTCTTGGTCGGTCCATTTTATCAGATATGTTGTGTCGTCCATATTCAGTAACTCGTACAAAAAGAACCAAAGTGACAGCCGATATAAGGGGTATTTGCTTCCAACGATATGATACTTGCGACCTAAAAACAGTATTATTTTCTTTTATAATAAGTAATTGTGAGCATAGCTACTATCAGTGAAGGGACTACTTTGTAGAATGTTTATAAAAAATACAAGAAAATACGTTTTGAGTTTCCATAGACTTTTAAAAGAATATTTCAGCACTTTACAGGAGAATCAAGATGCGGCTGTAACTATCAGACAGAAGTTGATTCATGGCGGGAAGTTGCCAGGTTGGGCATTTAGGTAAATTTTGCTCTTGTTCTTCTAGCTTAGTATTATGAAATCCAGTATCTAAAATCCAAACCCAATGTAATAACCGATTGATGTTAGTATATTAGACTTTTTCACTATTCTTCTTTCACCTAAAGCCGTGTATAATATCCAGTCTTGCCTTCACTGACTCAAAGCAATTATGAAATTTATTATAATATCACTTTGATTGGTCGTGCAATATCATCCTTGACTTGGGGGGAATGTATAATATTTACACTGTAGAGAAGAAATTAAGATAACTAAAAATGGAATGATGTGAGAAGGATGAAAATCCATTATTTGACTTATTCTTCCCAATGTAAACATTAAAAATGGCCGATTCATAATTATACTAATTAAAGATGGTAGCCCTTGGTAAAAACAGATCAACAAAACTGAATCATGAGGTTGATAAATTCTCTTTCGATGTTTATAATGTCAGAAATAGAAACCCTTGTGAAGGGCAAAACCTTATTTAATGCCTACAGAGAAGGAAAAATATATTTACTCAACTGTAAGAACAACAATTAATTCTCAAATGTAAACAAATATCTAACATCCAGTAAAAAGTGTGACTGGATGTAGTTTTCCTTTTTACTCCTTACGTCTGCACAAATAAAAAGTGTCCAGTCTTCAGTACACACAACTCCAAGTGGATACATAATCCCCATAAACATTATGTAGAAGAAACTCAATACAAAAACCAATTTCAGTATGACGAATGTGTTTTGACGCGTGCTATAATTGCATAAGGAAAATCGATTATTTACTACACTGTTGGCAGAATTACTTTGTTGTTTTTTCGACAGAGAATTTGGAAACTTAACCAAAAATAAAAATAGTTTCTTTGTCTCAAATCCCACCCAAACGAAATGATTATAGTTATTGGAAGGCAAAATCATATAAGAACTTCAGAAATTGTTTGTTTGTTTGTTTGTTTGTTTGTTTGTTTTAAGTACATTGGTGAACACACCACATTTAAACCCACACTGAAAATTGCCTGGATAAACCTAACTGTGTTTGTCAAATTCAAAATCTGGTGCAATATTATATCTTACAGAATGGTAACAACCTTCTTAATTACTAGTAGCTCTCTGTACCTGTAGAAACAGCTGTGTCTGTTGTGGAGTTCATTTTATTTCAACACGATCTTAGAGCAGAATGACAAGATGCATAATGTATGTGTATGTTCAATCTCTGTTAATGTGTACACCGCACGACATGTTGCAGAGTTAAATACCAAAAGATATTCGGCGCATGCGTACTTTGCACTTGCCTTGCTCGTAATGTTTTGTAGGCTGTGTTGTCGGTCTCCTCATTAGTTTCAGTCCAACGCTAACGATTCTGATTGTCCTTTCTGTAAAAAAAAAAAATCGCTAATTGTTTCCTTTGTGAACATTTTAAGAAATGTTTTTTCTATGTCTAATCCGAGAAGAAAAAATAACAAGACAACGTAAATAAACTAAAGAGATTACTCTGTAATGTAATTAATTATCGCATTACTTAAAAGTTCGATCTATGAAAATTGAGTGGCAAGCGTTCTGCATTGAAGTCTAACAAAGAAACCATTGAAAATATCTGCCTTCTATCCAACCAGCTTTGCAAATACACCTAAAAGTTTCAGAAAAAAAACAAAACACGTTTTATTCAAAAACAATGTTTAGAGTTAATTTCAGTTTTTTAATGAAACAACTAACTATGTTTAATTATTGTCCAAATTTTCCCATGTCTCCCATGGTTTTGGCAACGTAAGGAGAATTGCTTTCGCAGATGTTGTTACGCAGAGTTACTTTAAGGACATTTATGTCTCATTGCCACCAATTATAGTTCATTTGTAATTAAACCGTTTTAACCAACCACTTTCGAAACTAAAATTCATTCGAAACTAGATTGCAATACGGAAAATGTGGCTTTGCCTTCATTTTTTTCATTTTAGGAAATAGTTCTTTAATAGTATCATTAAGGAAAAAAGTAAATTCTTTTTGCATTGTAATTGCTGGAAAACCATAACCCATCCATTACATCTAATGGCGAATATTTATAGCAAACAGGAAATGACGGTCACCGATTTTTCAACATCTACAGCTAGTCCACGCACGGTGACCTTTTCTTGGGTTTTTTTTATCCTGAAAATGAATCATGTCTTAAATGAAAAAAAAAACATGTGTTCAAAGTGAACTGTATTACTGGGTACAGGCTAAGCTCTCCATATGTGTACGTTTGTCATTTAGCAAAACATTGCTACTAACTGAGCGTAATTGGCCTGAAGGTTTACTTACTTAGGATGAGAAAACATTATCGAAAATAAACAACCACAAATATAAATGAATTTCATTTACAAATAAATATTTTTCTGCTCGTTAACCCTCAAAATTGATTAGAAGATAGAAGAAATCTAGAGAGAATAAAAAAGATACCTTCAGTTTCTACACATGTGACAATTAATCAATTTACGTACATCGCTGTTTATCAAGATCATATTTAAAACGCTAACCGAAGTATTTTTTGTGTACATAAGCAAAAAAACCTTTAGTTCATGACGTGTGTTTTGAACAATTTATTGCTTGCGGAAAATCGATTATGCACGAGCTGGTAGCTGGTGGGTTATTCCACTTTGAGCAAATGGCTGTAGTGACGTAAAGTAGTTTACGAACGAATATCAATTCAATTTTGAGGTTACATGAAACCTATCAAACACTAAAATTAAAAGGAATAATATATAGGGACAAAATTATCGAATGCTTATAAGGCTGGCTCACGGAAGTGTCTACAAGAATTTATAACGAAGGGATGCTATGATGATATTTGATCAGCTCTTACTCGTAGTAGTTTTATCAATTAGAACGAAGAATTTTCACATTTATATTATTGATAAAGTAAAAATATATTATTATACCGTCAATTTGTAAATGAGTATCTTTACTGTGATCTGTGTAAAAGTTGTAACAACGAAGAGAATGGATGTGTTGCAGAAACAATATGAGGTGATGTTGTTGACTTCCAAATCTCGATGGTAAATCTTATTAATAATAATTGTTATTATTATTATTATTATTATTATTATTATTATTATTATTATTATTATTATTATTATTATTATTATTATTAATGGATTTTATTCTGGCATATCCACATAAAAATATACAGCTCTTCATCCAGAAAATAGATAAAATACAGAAAAATATTAAAGATGACGTTAAAATATGTTGAAAATTACGTTAAAATACCACAAGCGACGGAACTATAGGGAACTATAGGGAAAATAAAATATATAATATATAATATATCTATTTGATATAAATAAATGAGTAAATAAATAAATAAATGTAACAAACAAGAAATAACATTTCACTGGTAATATCCGCTTGGTGAGAATTGTGGCTTCGTGCAGGATACAGGATACATTATAGGTAAACAAATTCGTCGACAAAAAGTAAGGAAACCCTCTTATAAAATCGTCAAGGCAAAAATTTTCATCACTTTTTGCTGACGTTTTACTGATGAGTTTTACTTGTTAACAAAACATGAAATCTAAGGGTCCTTCTACTCACTACGAGATATTCCCCTTAACGATCTTTTCTCGCAACTTAACCTTTGACGGATTTTAATCTCAGTCACCGGATCAAATGATACGATTGGTAAAATTGTTCAAAAAATTTAAAAAAATTAGCACTACAAGTCCTGGTCAACCACGACTAAGTACGAGGTATATTCCTAGTTAAAATTCGATTTAGTCTTAAATATATTTATAGAAAAGAGAAAGATTTGAGAATCTGAACTGGCAAAATGGAGGAGAAGCTGAGAAAGTATAATTTTAGGGGATTGTCCTTCTGTATTTTGGAATAAATTTAAGCTTTCCAAAACTTTCCAAACTACACATACACACAACGTACACATGTTGTTGTTGTTGTTTTGTTTCTTGTTTTTCTTGTATGGTTGTTGTCTTTAATTCAGTTTTAGACTAAAATTATTTCATCGTAATTTCAGTTTAAAATATCTGAATATAAAAAATTATTTTCGACTTAAATAATGTGAACCGAAGAACTTAGAATTAAGTCTAATACAACATTTAATACACGATTTTTATCAGAAACCACATTATAAGAAATTTAGTACTCGTCAAAATTTAAGAACCCTAATAAAAATATTTATGCCCATTTCCAAATAAGCGACATTGATAAACCTTAGGATGGACGACTTTAATGAAGTTGTTGTAATTCTGGAAGATTGAAATTTTTATTTACTGTATAGTTGAGATATTGCATTAAACACATTCTTTAAAATTCAGTGTTTTCTCTCTCGAAATGAAAATTGCAAATCCTGAAATAAGAATCTCGTTAAGAAACTTTAACGAATTAAATTCACTACATAAATTTAGAAACTTTGGAAACTAAACCATTCGCTAGGTTTCTTATAAAATCTGTAGCTGTGACCGATGGAACCTGAGTACTTCTTGTAGAAGTTATACATTCTCTTAATTTCATTATTACATATATATATATATATATATATGTATTTTTCCCTAACGGCCAAATGGACGTAAAACTGTAATCCACAAATCGTAATTTTCATTCCGTACCTCTGCCTGTACCTCAGCGCTCTAAACGCAAAAATTAAAAACAAATTTAAAAAAAAATGTCGGAATAATGGTAACTAAAGTACAGCTATGGAAACATAGGACTTTATGTTCGTGTATGGATATTTCTGGGTAAAATGTGAATTCGACTTGAATCATTAAAGTATAGTAAAGTATAAAAATGTTAAATTTAATAGTATTCTTGTGTTGTTGATAGTAGTTTTTTTTTGTTTATTATTAATAGTTAATTTTTTATTCTCTTGTTTTTTCGCCTGAAGCATTTCTGGAAACACGATTGCGAACACTGCGAAAATATTTAGAGGTCTACTGGACCTGTTTCCCTCAACATTACGCTTAATTGTTCATAAATCTTTTATCATTTAATTCCCTTTTCTAGTCGAGAAGTATACAACATACAAATATCCATAATATTATTAGTTTTTTTTTGTAAATTTATAATTTCATCTATGCGAGATTATAAAATTTCATTCTCGTTGAACTTTCCAAAAATACTATATCCAAGAAAAAAAAAATTTTTCCGACAAGCATTTTGCTTTTGCCAATAATGTCCGTAATTTCAATATTCTCATCTATCCGTGTTGTTTTGTTACCATTGTATGCCTGCAAAGATTGGATAACAAAGTTTTCCTACCCATTTCACTACTTTTCTAGTTTCAAAACTTTCATAATTTCGTAATTTCGGGAAGAAAATAATATTTCTTGGGTGTACATCATTCTCAAGTGGCCTTTTTAATCCTAATTTGATCATGGTTAACTAAATATTGGCCGTCGGTCGCCATTACTCATGACTTATTAATAACCGTGTTTAATGAGTTTTCAAATGAATAGGTCGAGTTTCGGGGGATTTGTCGGAATGTAAATGAATTAACCATAGTTGGCAATAAATAAGACTGCATTAAGAAATCAGTAACATAATAGAAGCTCGGAAGTTGCATAATCCGTTATTGTCACATCTAATGATGAAACGATTTGAATCGATTTAAAAAGCTGTTATCTAATCCCTATTTATCGGTTCTTCCCTCTTTTATATATTTATTTGTAATCAGTTATTCTTTCTTTTCATTTGCTTTTCTTTCTTTATTTTTTATTTATTTATTTATCTAGTACTCTTGGTTTTGAGTGGAGATTATATTTTGAAAATTGTTAGGAAAAAAATCAAACCGAAATAATCATTGGAAATGTTGAAAATAATCTTGAAACATTTTGATGCAACGATGTTCTTTCATACCATCTTTTTTTCACCCAAGATTCTTGTATCTCTATTCTTGTAATTCATCTACTGAAATATTGATAAAGTAACACGTAGGTTGATTGTATGAAGGAAAACGTGAAAAATATGGTGGGTGGGGAATGAGGATGGTGGGGAATGATATTCTACCTGCTATAAGTCATGCGCTCAAGCAAATGCAATATATCGAATACCATGTGTCAATAGGTAAATTTAGGCATATGATGCCGGACGTCACGCCGTCTTCATATCAAAAAGAAACGACGTCACGCTGTCTTCATATCAAAAATAGACAAACGACCTTACAATCATTCACAAAACATAATGAGACAGTCTTCCTTCCCCTAAAATCATATATGATTGTATGAAAATTGGCTGTCCTTCTGGCACCGGTCACTAAATGTGAAACTTTCCAACATTGAATTCAGGGGGGAGGGGTTTCGGCATGCAGATTGACCTGATTTTGCATCGAAATAGGGTGCCCCAATAATTTTTGTGACGGATTGTTGAAGATGGTAGTCCGGTTGCGCGGAATGAAACATTTTCTTTGTTTATATCTTAAAAACATTTAGAGAAAATTTGCGTAATTCGCGTATTATGTAACATAACATTTTTATTTTACCTCGTTTCGCAAAAAAGGTGATTTGCGCATTTCTTCCCTTGTGTTCTACCTCCATTGTCGTAATAGATAAAATTTCTCCCACGAAATATTTTTTTAAACAGTGTTGTATTCAATATAATATCATAGTACAGTTAAAAATAAAAACTGACGTTCGCTTTAAATATTAAAGGCATCATACAAGTGGCATAAAAGCATTATTAGAAGAACTCCAATAAGTTAGGATTCGACCATGGTTGTTTCTACATGTGTAAATATAATAAGAGGCACGTAAAGCAGCCTCTGCCATCTTTTTAAAACATCTCTCGTAATTAATCCCGTGTTTACGCAACAATTTTTGGAAGATTTTCTGTTGAAGAGCTGCGGGGGGTTTGAGTAACCATCTATATCAATATACAGAGAATAACGTGTTCTTGGAGTTGCAGTAGTTTCAATACGCAATGTTTTCAATACGCTATTGTGTCTCCAGGTATACCTTTTTTCATTTAGTGAAACAACACAGTTGGATAATAAATTTGCTTTTTCTCACAGAGAAAACATTTATGATTTTTTCCATCGCTTCAGGTTGGAGTTGTTCGCTAAACAAAATACTAACGCTTTGCGGGGGAATAAGTAAATGTTGGACATCAGAGGTGTTATCATTTCCAACCACTTTTGACGCTCACGACTGGAAGGTTTTCGTTTAACACTTTCATAATAGCACTTTGTTCGTTTAATTCATCCAGATGTTTTATCACTTT
The DNA here is from genome assembly GCA_039566895.2 of Turritopsis rubra. NCBI lineage: Eukaryota > Metazoa > Cnidaria > Hydrozoa > Anthoathecata > Oceaniidae > Turritopsis > Turritopsis rubra. The sequence continues at coordinate 9,725,694 of CM077626.1, read as the reverse complement.
TTCATTCATGTTTTTCTGTACCAATCTAGATGCGGTATCCTTTGATGTCGTGTTTCTCAGTATTTGATCTTCAGCCAAGAACTTGTCCTTCGTCAGTTGGTAAACATCTGTCCTTTATATTATTCGAGGTGTTAAGCAATCTTCTTAAGCTGAGTTTACAGTGATTTAAGATATTAGATACTGATTTAATATTTAAACCCAATCTGTCTGAAGGCAACGTTAGGTGTAATAATTAATAATAATAATAATAATAATAATAATAATAATAATAATAATAATAATAATAATAATAATAATAATAATAATAATAATAATAATGAAATACGAACGAAGCATTTTTTTTATTATTATTATTCTTTGAAATCACCTGTTAAATTTCACGTAGAAAATATTTTCTATTTTCATTTTTTTTTTTCTTTCTCGTAAATATGTTAGTTTTAGAACGGTATCACAGAAAACAGAAGAAAAATGGAATATCTGAGTGAACGTCTACATTTCCCATAACATTTCCTCCTGGGTTTTGTCGGTAAATTTCGAATTCATCCTCTTTACCCTAGCCGATTTAGCAGCAAAATTAAATTGGAAAATGTAAAAGCGAAAACAAATCTTGAATAGGTGTTGATATTAAAACAAATAGAATCTTTTGATGAACAGTTTGGCGCATCTTTTTTTCTTTCTCAAAATTGTCCCTGTGACGATACTGGAAAAGGAAGTGATTTATTTCCGTCTGCAAAATATCCTCCCTATCTTTTCCTGTAAATTTACCAATCAAAAAATGTTTTTCTTGTTTATTATCACCTTTCCATTTCACAGAGCCATGTTAATCTTAGCCATGTGGTTTAAATCTAGTTGGTTCTCACATGTTTTTATTCTAATATTTTTTTTTTATTTTATTTTTTTATGTGTCAAACAAATAACTGATTAACCAATCAAATAACATTATTTATTTTAGTTTGCCCAATCAGCCTGGTTCTTATGTTCTATGCTAAACTAAGAGTTAGTTTTTTTCGGATTTGATGGGCTGAAAAGCCAAGAGAAAATCCAGATTAATTAATGCAATTAATTTGGTTTGAGGACACAAAAATTACGAAATTTAAATGTGTTAATGCATAATTAAGCAATTGATGGTTTTCAATAAAACCAGCGGACCAGATTCTTTTAAGGGCCGATTCACCCTCAACGTCATTTCAACCGACGTCTGGTAATGAATCTCACTACGTTTATGCTTGCAAAATTATTTTAAAAAAAAACGACTTTTAAACAGTTACCAAGCTGGACATTTTTCATTATTACTTCTTATATTCTCTTTATTTCTTGATTTGTCTGTTTAGCTATCGTGATATTGTTTATAAAGGAAGCAGCACATCGCCCAGAGTCAATGTATGACTAACACTACACAAGTTAATTCGTACGTAAAAACCAGTTCAGTGATGTGCAGTAGATTCATTATAAATGTATTTCATTTAAGGAGGAAGTATTTTAGTAACAAAGTTCTTGTCGGCAATCAGAACCACAAACGATACAAAAGAAAATACTAAATCAAATGCAGCTGTGTGGATCTCTCACTTAATATAATTGATAGCATTTATCGCACTGTGACTTCATCAGCAGTCTTTCACTTCAATCAAAGTGTAATTAATACGACGGCACTTCACAAGAAAAAAGGAAAAAGTCCTGAGCAAAAAGGTGAAACATATTTCTCTCCTCCATTTATTCATTTTTACTGATTTCGATATTTAATGTTCAAAGTTTTCGTCCACCTTCAATTAGTACGGGAACGTGTATTATTTCTAATAGAAGCTTCATTGATAAATTCTATTTAGATTGTATCTCAAACTGTTTTTATTTCTTTTGTGATTGTTGTAGTTTTTGTAGTTGTTGTTGTTGTTGTTGTTGTTGTTGTTGTTGTTGTTGTTGTAGCTTTTATTTTGCTTTCATAATGCTTTTCGAAAGACATGCAATTCGAAATGCAATATCTGGGTTTTTAACAATATAACATTTTAACATAACAATATTACTTCTGCCACATTTGACAAGTAGCCAGGCGATGGTAAGACATGCAGAGTCTTGCGTTAACAAATCTACGAATAAAAAGTCCATATGTGTTATACCGGTAATTAATTGTTGAAACAAAGAAAATATCTCTAAATTCAAAATGTAAAAGTTTATTATTGTCAAAATAATAAGAGTTAACCTTTTTTGACCCACCCGGTATTTGCATGTTTACTATGTAGCAGTGTTTCCTGCCTGTATGTACGTGTTCTGGAATCATTCAGCCAGAAAAGAACATTTAATGTGATTTTTAAAGTAACACTGAATACTTTAAAGAACACTGTTACAATTGACAAGATAAAAGCGATAACATTAAGTTTTTTCTTAAAAAGCATTATGCGCTGAAAAACTGATACTGAACTATATCTCCTAATGTTACTTCCTTTTCCAGCTACACTCCTGATGGATAAAATCATGTTTTGCAGTTTGTCACTTCTTCTTGTTATCAGTGCGTCGACAGCCGCATCAGTATTTAGCACTGAAAATGACATGGATCGATACCTCATCTCTCTTCTCTCAAAAAGAAGTGAAGCTGCATTGAAGCCACGAGCTGGGCGAAGTGCTATGGCTCCGCCAGTGCGTATAGGTCGCCGAGAAACGGAAGACCATCAAGACAGTTTCTTGCATGTTCTGAAACGAACCCTGTTGGATACTCTGAACGACAAACGCATATGGGCTAACCATCGCCTTGGCAAAACCTGGTTAAGGAAATTCCAGTCTAAAAGCAGCGATGGCAAAAGAGACAGTATGGATGAAAGTATCGTGGACGATTTTGAACAGGAACGTTTTTTGCACGCTTTGAAGAAGGAAATTCTAAAAAAGCAAAATGCTAAGCGTAATTTGTATTCACAAGGCATGAAATCATTACAAACAGAAAAGCGTGAACACTACCCAATGAGTGACGAAGAGATGCTGAAGCAGTTGGCCTTCCTCCACGAAACAAAACGCGATGCAACGCATGGATCGTCATTTTTAGAGGCAATAAAGGAAAAGATGTGCGGTGATAACGAATGCCAAAAACTTGCAACTAAACTGGTGAGACTTTTAGGATCCATCAAAGGTGAAAAATAAATTGTAGATGTATTGAATAGAGCAGCAAGTAAATATATAACTTGTTTATAATAACCTCTTCGTAAGATATTGTCTCTTTTAGGGGTCATGGCACACTTTTTTTCTTCTTCTTTTTTTACAAGCGCCAGTCAAAATTGACCACGCTCATCGGTGCTTATTGTATCGCCATTTTGAGCGTACTTTGGTGTTTAGGTTGTGTTAATTTGATATACCAAGAAATATATACTTATCCATGTGTGCAGAAATACTTGCCTTCGACACTTCTAAAACCACATAATATCTATATTTTAACTACGAAGTATTCTGGTATGTAATAAATGAATATAAAAATAAATAAAATCGATTTCAAACCTACAATCTTGCAGTAGCCATTATGAATATTGTTTCTCCGATTTTTGTTGCATAATTACACGCTTAATTCGCATAATTATGCAATTTACAATAACAATGGCCAGCGAAAATATTAAAAAAAACAATCTTGTTCAATCTTGATCTTCAAAGCGATCCTAGTTTTGTCTTGTTTTGATTTGAAGCTGCCTTTTTATATTCGTTTAATTATGTTTTGTTGGTAATCTGAAGCGTTAGACTAAACATCTGGCAAAAATGACTTCATGACTAAGATTAACATGGCTTCGTGAAAAGAAAAGGTCCAACATCATTCAAAATTTCCCGTAAATGCGTCCAACTTTTTTCAACGTACATGTTGGAGTCCTTTTTGCCTGGCTTTTAGAAAATTTAAACAGAAATCCAGACAGTGAAAACTATGGTTGTTTATTTGTAGCAAAACGCAACAAACAAGTTACAAACAGGTTACAAACGTCGTTTCCTTTCCAAAGTTTCAACTATATGTAACCAGCGGCAGATCCATGGTTAGGCAGAAAAAGCGGAAGAGTGCAGTGCCATGAATTTTCTTTGAAACTGGAGGCCAGGGTTCAAATCCTGGCCGAGTCATGCCAGCGACTATAATGTGAATCGATCCACTCAGCTAGGCACTCAGCTTGAGAGCGGGATTGATATCTAAGGGGGTGGTCTGGTTGTGCGGTTGAAGTATACTTGCGCCTTCCATAGCCCAAATGGGGGCTTTAAATACTTTTAGGACCTCCTGGGTAAACATTGATAATAATAATATGCAACAACAACAAGAAGAATCTGATCATTAATTTATCATTGTCTAAATCAAAGTTTAAATCAAAGTCAGTTCTCAGCGTGCATATCTAAAAATGATGCCCAAGTCAGGACGAATGTGAAACTCTCACCAAACGTTCGAAGAATATTTCAAGATAAAATTCAGTTTGCTTTAGTTAGAGCTTGGTTGCTCGTTCTTCTTCTTGGTGCATCAACAGCAGCTTTGGTGGTGGACCCAGTTGAGACAAAATCAGCAACTGAACGCCGTTTCACTTTACTTTCTTGAATATTTTGATACGTATGTTTATCCAAGGGTACTTCTCGAGGAGAACTGAATGCACGTTTACGATACGATAGACCAGAGACACCTTCATTGGAAACATTGGAAAATATAATAGGCTTTTTCTTTTTCTTTTTTCTTATATATATATATATTGAATCACTTTATAATTTGGTCCAAATTTACCCAAATTATTAGGTCATCAATGTTTTATTTGTTTGACAAAGGACGTCATAAATTGTTTGAAATATTTCAACTGTCAATTTTGATCACGATATTAGCTATTTTGTTGAAAAGATATTAGATAGTACCAAATTTACCCAAATTTGACCAAAAACATCAGTAGCGGATGTGAAAAAAAAACCTAATCAGAGACCATATGTTCTCTATTAAGCACCACCAAATTTTAAAGACCAATAACCTCTGGTAAGCCCCCGCGTGTTGTTGAGACGCGCTTATGGATAAACGCACGAGAGCTGTTAAAACTTAATGAACATGATAAATACTGATAAATACTGCCATAATGCATGGTCAATAATCAAAAGGGTTTGTTGGCTTATTGGTTTTTATCATTTTCGCTGACCCGTGTAAAAAGTTTGCGGCTTCTTGTTTTAAACTATTTGTAATAACGTATGTTTAAAAACATCACTTGACCATCACAAGTCTGCGTTAAACACATTTGTTATTTCTCTCTGGGTTATACCGTAATTGTTATGGAATGGAATGTTATGAAATGTCTCGTTCTTTGCAATATAAAAAAGAGAGAATTTCAACCAGAACCTCTTATGAGCGCATCTTAGCATAACACTCTCCGACTGTTAAACCAGAAGCGTAGAGTAACAGAAATTATGCTACGCCATTATGGCAGTAATAATGATAAACACATCTATTAGCATTACGTTCATTCACCGATTTCTAACCAGCTAAGCTCGTGGTGTAAACCTCGTTAAATTTGTCTGGGTAAGTGAGTTTAAGGGTCAGGTATGCCTCGTTCTTTCAGACGATTATAAGAAGCTTTTAATCAAGAAGTTTAGCTAGGTAAGAAATCGGTAGATGTATATACACTTAGTTTCAATTGGTGACAATTGCATTACCAATCGTTCTACAGCATGAGGATTTGAATCACTAAACTAATGAAGAACATGCCGAATGTTTTACCAAGTGTGTTCTATACATCCATAATGGTTAATAAACTATGACCGTATGATTTTCTGTCTCACAAAAGGACTCAGCGAAATACGCGCGTTACATATCGAAATGCAGATTTGCACTTTTGGTTAATTATCGTAAAGAAACGATAAATTACAGTCTGAATTGGGTCTTCTTAAGGACCGTCCGTAGTTCCTTCAGTTTGCTGACAATCTTTTCGTTTCTTGATCATGGCAATACCCTTGCCACATATGAAACATCCAACAGCAAGAATAACCGTTGTGCCAATGATGATGTAAAAATTTCGATCTTTATGGGAGAAATGAATTCTGTCTTTAGATTTTTTTCGGTTAAGAGCTTGTAAATTCTAAAAGAAGACAAAAAAACATTTAGTGCAGGTGTTGTTGGTGTTGTTGGGGAATGTCTTTGGGGGGAATATCTCTTTCGTGTGTTTGTTCGGGGAAAGGCATCTGTTCAATATGCACTACCACTAAATGCCAACACGTTGTTCGACAAGCCCACACGGTCTGTAAACAGTGCCAACAAATTGACAAACATATATGTTGGCACAGTTTACACCTGCCTTAACCCTATTCCTACCAAGCTTTTCTGTCCTTTTTATGGATAGGGGGTGGTCAATTTGGCCCGCGCCTAGATAATGTCTTATATCTGCTTAACCATTGATGCCTATGCCATTAAAGTTAGTACAGAATTTAAGTAACCTATTTGCTACAAGAATAATTACAAATGATGTCATGATGACATCATCACTTTTTGTTATGACGTCATCAATTGGACTTCTTTGTGAATAATTTTGAAATTTACGTAAGTTTTTGAAAAACATAAAATATAGGTAAAACTAATTCTTTTTGCAAAGTTTTACGTTATCCTGTATCTTAATACAACAATATGCCCAAATTGGAGAATTTGGTGATTGATCAAAAATTAGAAAATTTTGAAACTTTTTTGAGAAATATAGCTTCGGATATCTGGCTACATGTTACTTCAACTGACTGAAATAAGATTTAAAAAGGGCTTTCTCTCACAAGATACCAAATAATGCAATTGAATAGAACAACCTTCAAAAACAGTTTCCCAAAATAGTTGAAATATCTGCTCCGTAAAATAAAAAATCTGGTTTGTAAATTATTATAACTGGTCTGCAAATTACACCAAAGTTCAACTGGTAATCACAAAAGTTCAATTCATTACAAAATGAAGTTGATTGAGTACATTCCAATCAGGAAAACAAAAAGGTAATTTTTGAAGAAAGTACCCATGGTTGACAAAACTCTCACCCCCGGAAAAAATTTTTTGAACCCCTTCTATATTTAAAGGAACACTATACCTTCAACTTTGAATATGCGTTTGATAAAATCATGTCAGTGCTATCTTTGTTGTGGTTTAAGAATGATTTTATCAGATTCACCAGTTTCTGACTGGATAGCATTCCCATTGTGCCCATATCAATATTGACAGTTAACAGAATGTCTACATCTGATGACACTGCCTTTAAGTCGTTCAAGTAATATCCTGCCATGAAGCCTTCTAGAGCGATGGCTGAAAGTAACAAATAATATCTTTCTTAAGAAGACAGAGAACAGAACTGGCTATGGTTTTGAAAGTTCCACAAAACATCAATTCAAATCTCCATCAGCCGAGGTTTACCATTGCGTATCAGTAAAGCTTTATTGGGAGAACATTTCTAGTACTAAGAAATTCAAATTTGCAACAAGAGGAATAGAAATCATGCCTCGAATTTCATTTTCAAAGAGTGCTTTCATCAAATTTGTCAAGTTGTCGTAAACTAAAAATAAAACAAAAAATAGGTCAACAATCAAAAACGAAAGTTATTGGACCTTAACGTTAAGAGCAACCGGATAACCCGGATAACAAATTTTGTCACAAGTGTTTATTTTTAGGACCAAAAACCGGTGCAATAATGTTTTGAAGAAAAGATTTATGTTCCATTTTGTTGCCTTGATGATCTTAAATATCGTATTTTCTTAGTTTCATAGTAAGCAATGAAAAATAATAATATGACTAATGATTATGACAACGAAAAATACGAACAGCCTGTATTTGTACTTATTGCAAGTCTTAATTCACCAGTGAAAAATGACTTCAATATGAAACTAGGTCGGGATTTTGATGGAATCCTAATTCACTAACGCATTCCTAATTCACTAGTGTATTAAGACTCCCTCAAGTCAAAAATCCCTAGGAATTTATAACTCCGGAGTTTTAATTCCCTGCATCCTAATTCCCCATGACACCGGCAAAAGTTTTCAAGTGTATCATGAATTTCAAAAAGCTTTTCGTCGTGGGTACTTGAGATATAGCTGTCCCCTGGAGGCATATCTTAAAGTTAGTGGATGTACACGGTATACCAATCGGTTTTGCATTGACTTTTGTTACACCTGAATAAGGTGCATTTAAATCTTTCTCCACACCAACCTAAATATGAATTAAAAAGGCTGTAGTAAACGTTTACCTAATATCTGTCCATTCTGTCGCCGTTGTTTAAGTATGGACGTATAACAAGATAAGGTATTGCTAAAATTTCAATAACCCGAGGCGGAACTTTATTTGAATAGATTTATAGATAAAGTCTTTCCTCTTCTTATACTTTTCCGTGGTTTAAAAGTAATAAAAAAGGGAAGTTTCTGGTAACTGGTGGCGAGGTTCAACCACACACACACACAATAATTACTGTAATCGATAGAAAATATTGAATAGTATCCTGTTTAGTATTTCTGGTGATTCTATGAACTGGTCTGAGTATTTTGTCGAGTGTAATCTTTCAATTGATGTGAAAATGTAACGAACCCTTTTATTAAAAATACTGTTGTCTCCTTCTTGCGAAAGTTCAGTAGTCAGTTCAGATGTGATTTGAGCAGTAAGCATGTTGAAGAGTGTTATTCCAAGCAATATCCATAAAACTGCAAATATTCTGGCCATAGTGGATCGGGGTGTTCGGTCGCCATAACTGCAAATACAATAAAATCCACTACGAAGTGTCACTTGAAGGCAGTAATAATTCGCTCCCTTAGTTTTAAAAAGTCCATATTCAAGAGCCTTCTTTGAGACTTTTCTAATTAAAAAAAACTGGGTGTTGTGTATATAATAAGAAAGCTTATGACTCAAAGATTCAAAAAATTCAAAAATCTCATTTTTCATAAAAATGGACTTAGGCCTCTTTAAAATTGGAGGGGTACCTGAACTTAGGCCTTTTCAAAAATTGGGAGATATGTGGACGTAGGGCTCTTTAAAATTAAGGGTGCGAATTGTTTAAAAAAAAAGCCAGTGTGTAATCTATTCTTAGTAGAGTGTTTTACCACACACTCTCCTTTACTTGGACTTTGGACAAGTTATTTGTTGCTTTTCTCTTCTTTGATCGTTCTAAACCAATTTAAAGTTCAATAATATTGAATGTACATACCCTACTGTTGTCATGGATACAAATGCCCACCAAAATCCCTCAAATGTTCCCAAAAGGAATGGTCTTGGAAAGTTATCTTGGTTTTGCCATGTATCCTGAAGAAAGAAATGATATGAACAATTGTCTGAATGTATAGTCCGAAATAATCCAAAGTTATTTCATCAGTTATTTCAACAACTTGGACCATGAAAGGACGCACGTTTTTTTTATAAGCAACAATTAAAATCGACCACACCCCTGTTGCTTATTTTGAGCCTACTATGGTGTGTTTTTGATATACCAAGAAAACAGAAATATATTCCCTCAAAACCACCTACTTCCTAACTTTAATTTCAGAGAAAAGGACCTACTGTTGCTTGGAGACAGAGAAAAGGGACAGGAGGATATTTTCTTTACTACGATTTTAAGCCTAGGGTGGTGTTTAGGTAGTCCTGATGTTTTAGTGAATTTGAGTGCTTACAAAGGTGGTACGGAGAAAAAAGCGTGTGAATTGGCTGTGTTTGATTGGCTCTGACAACGAGACCCAGTCATTGTTCCAACTGGAGTTGCTTGATTATTGTGTGTGAACACATCTGTATTCAGGTATTGAACTTCATTTCATTCACAACAAAGAACGTTAAAGATATGTATCACTACATCGCCTTGTGTACAGCTTAATAACAAAACCAAAAACACACTTACGATGATCCAAATAAATGATCCAGCACAAACAGCCATCGCAAGTGCGATAACAAAAACTGGCCATGCCAAAAATACATTTTTGAAAAGCCTTGATATCATATTTACAGAACTTGACTTTCCAATTTTGCCAATAAATACAACATTACGAAAGTCAAGTAACTTCACGTATGGATAGCTGAAAAAGAAGTCGTTATTGACTCCGTTTTCGATTGGGATATAGATGTCGAAGTCATCACCATATCCTGTGACATTCCTGTTGAATAGCAGCTGATTGCAACCAAGGCAACATGATTTGATGAGAACCTCTTCCAATATGTCTTAAAAATAGCAAAAAACACTTTAAGCGATTAATAAAAATGATTTCGATACGAACGCTTTCAAGTGCATATTCTCAAGAGACCTTAAAACTAAAGGGAGGAACAGTTGTTTTTTTGCAATAAGAAAATAATAGATAATCATTAGGGTAGTAACTAAGTAAGTAGGTCACCCGGAGTTTTGAGTCCTTGGACTTCCATCCATCGGTTAGTTTTTCTTCGCCCGCCGACTTGCAACTGAGAAATTGACTTCCCGCCAGAGATACGTATAGCATTGCTCTAACTTGCACGAAGGCCAGTGTGCAGTCAGTCAATGGCTTCAAATGGGCTGATACGCTACTTTTAAAGTGCATAGGAGTGAAGTATCGAAATGCGACATTATTTAGACTCAAACACGGTCCTCAGCAAACGCACTCCAAGGTACTATGTACCATGGCTGCAAAAAATAATCAATTAATTATTGGCGAACCTGGTAATAGTCCGACTACTTTGCCATCTTCCGTTGTAAATAGATATGGAGGATAGTCTTTGTAACCAACTGATATGTTTTTGGCACATAGAGGATTGAATTGATGCACAACCGAGCATTCCATTGTTTCACGTAGCGTTTCCACCACTTGGTAACGCAGAACACATTTTTCATTCGAAAACCAATCGGTGATGTCATTGACCACCTCCAATGAACAAACTGATGACGTCAGCAGCAGATTCCAAATAAGTATCAAAAACTGCATTTTTTTTTTCTTCAAAGAATTGATGTCATCCTTTCCAAGATGTTGTTAAGCACCACTAAAATAGCAGATAAATTATGTATGCGCGAAGAATTGTTGAAGAAACGCTGAATTATTGAATGAAAAGCGTGTAGACTTTTAAAAGGAAAACTTTGCTCAAAGTTGTTTGTGCTGTTGTATGCATTCAGCAAGATGTGTTGAAGCCATCACACCAAAATATAAATGGAGCAAAATATTTTCATTTATTATTCATTATTACTATTGGTCAGCGCGGAAAGCAGCTGATCTTTCATTAGCGTTTGTACGTCCGTACGTCCGTACATAATTCCAAGATATTTTGTCCACAGATGTAGGCTGATTCCGCAAAACATTGGAAATAGAGGCTGTCCACAAACCATGGTTATATAAAGTAATTTAATTATCGTGAGTGCGGCCTAAGATACAGAAAACGTGCAATCCTAATTTGTGTTCCAGAGAACGTCACAGTGCAGCACTCAAGGTTAGAAAATTCTTACTCCTTCTTTTTATAATGACATTGATTTTGTGAGAAACTGTTCGATCCCATTTTCGATTTTTATTCCCTCCTCTTCTGTCCCTCCTCTCCCCTTTTTTGTGGCCTATTAAGTGTGTAATACACTCTGTTGATGAAAATACAAATACACAAAATATTTCCTGGGAGTCTAAAAACAGATAGCTATCTCTTAGCTGTATAAATTCAACTGGTACTATGGATCAGACTATCGACCTGTAATGGTTCCAAAGGATGATTCAGTATGATTCATTTTTGCAGGGCAAGATAATCGTTGCAGGAGTGAAATGCAACTAAGCCGAATATTCCTAAGACACTTCCTTTTGACCTCATATTTGTGAATTTTTGCCCATTAACTTTTGGGAGATTATCAAAATATGGGATATTGCAGAATTTCTTTTTAAATTAATCAATTGTCGTTGTTTTTTCAGGTTAAAATGAAAACAAAATCACATCACTATCACTATCTGAGATTGTATAACAGTTATATAATTTATTTTTTAGGTCCTTTGTTGGTGGCATCATTTCTGGTATTATCTCGTATATGCAGCCAGAACTCCTCCTCAAAACTTGGCCTTGTCAGAATTACCTCCGAAGTCTTTGAACTTGTCGGCCTTATCTGAACTTGACCAGATTTTTTACTTTCAGATATTTCCAAAAAATGATTTCCATTGCTCAATTTTGCATAGCTATCTTTGTCACGTGAGAAGTATATATTCTTCAGTTGTCTTCATATATTCTTCAGTTTTTTACTTTGGCACATATTTTGTTACATTGTACTAAACATTTTTTTATAATAGATTGAGTTCATAATACATGAATAATTGTATTCAATACTCCAGTATAAGGACTTCAGGTTGAAAATCTACAGTTATAAAGGATATCAGACTCGGATTAGAATTCTTTGTTTGGCCAAAATTTTCTTTCTTAAATGTAGTTCTTGCCGCTGCAGGAGAAAGGCTGTGAAATTTAGTAAATACACGCGGGATGTTATCTGAAGTGTTATAGTTGTCCTTCGTAATGTGTACTACTTTCCTGGTATGCCCAACAGCGCTGACCTTCAGGCCCCAGTGCCTCTTGTTAATCATTTATTTGGGTTCCATTTATATATAATGATTCTTCTCCCTATCTACAGTACAACATATAGGTATAAAAAAATAGCTAACTAGATAACAAGGAAAATACTGTGAGCGGAATGGTGTAAGAGCGAAGCTACTTGTAACAACAAAATGATTGGATAAAGATAGCTACGAAATCAAAATTGAAGAACACTGCGCTAAAACTGTTGGATTGCCATTGGTATTAAAACAAGTAATTGGGCTAAGGATGAAACAAAGGAGAAAAGTTAATAAAAAAAAAACAACAACAAAAAACAACAACAAACAAACAAACAAACTGATAAACAAACTGATAAACAAGTTAAGCATCAGCAGATAATAATCTTGCTAAAAAAGGTAACACACAACATTGCTAGGGTTTTTTATTCTTTCGGTACATCTGGGTTTTTAGTTGCTGATATATATACATAGCTAAACGTTCTTCCAATTGTCGTTGAAACAGGGAATATGATATTAGAATATATATTATGTGATAGAATCGTTATTAAATTTAATTTGCAATTTTTCTCTTTATTCCTGACGTTACTGATATCGCCACTGCATGGAAAAACGACAGTATACGATAATTGGATAGTGCATTGCGTGCGACAGTATACTTTTCTATTCCTTTTGTCGCATATTGTTGCGTACTTTTGCATAATATTTTGAATGTACAGCAGTATGTGAATGTTGTTACACACCCTTGCGAATACGTTGTCCAACTTAATGCTATACATCTGTTAGGGGGAATAGTCTTTAATGTTTTTCATGAGAAAAAAATGGACTTTAAAAATGTCGATTACCTTTGTTTACATGCTGCGATGTTCTATGTGTGAGAAGTCTAGAAGTAAAATATTTGATCATAAAAGAAAGAGCAGTCGTCGGCCATCATTCCTTTCTTAATTTCAGTAATTTTGCACAATGGAAATGGACAAAATATAACAAGGGAATTTTGCATAACATAGATTTGACCTCAAAATGATCAAAATTTACTTGGATTTCCAAGAAAGGAAATTACTTATTTATGTTTTGTTTCATTCTGCAAAATACTTAAATTTTACATAAAAAGAGAAGAAAGATGAATGTCACACCGAACAGTATTTCACTATGATTTGTTTGACCGATTGCCTGATGCAATCCAGTTAAAGTAACAATAAATATTGCGACTCTCTTGTAGGTGCTTATGACAGTTTCCAGGCTAGCATCTCGTCTTCGCGAACAGAAGAAGTTACTTAATTCCTTAAACTCAGAAAATTTCCTTAAAGATTTTTTCTAAATTTTACAGACAATACTTTTTGGTTTAACTCTTGATGTCCCATTGGCATAGCAACTAGCTCACAGAAGTATATATGTATAATGTAAACCATGAATTAACTTATGAATTAACTTTTCCTGATTATTTACGTTTATTTTAAAATCCTTTGACACCGACTGTTATCATTTAACACCTATATATATAAAATCCAAAATCTATATATAAAAAAAAATTTTATTGCAATAAAGCAAAATCAAAATGTTTTCTTGATATCGCTTCCCTGAAGATCTTTAAAAATGTTGGAAGCAAAATGTTTTGCTTTTCAACTGCATCGCTTCAACATCAAAATTCTTTCTTTAACGATCATAAAAGTATTCTTGTACTGCTGCAGACATTTTAAAATTGGATTGTTTTTCTGGGGGTGGAGGGGGTTATTCATATATCGTAAAGGAAAGATAATATTGTTTCTTATTACGTTTTGATTGACGTTTCACAAAGCAGATGTTCGAAATCATAACACATTTATAAGTTGTTTTTGGAGAAGTAGCATTAACCGGAGAAGATCAGCAGGGGCGTAGCTAGAGATCAGTCAGAATTTGTGGAGGAGAGTTTAGTCATTTAAAGTAGAAAAGGAAAACGTGCATGTAACCTAATCGGCACTAAAGACTGAAAAGAAATATCATAACGTTGGACTCCTACACCTTTTTTGACTGACCCTGAATACGCCTATGATCAGTGGGAAAATGTTTCCAGCGCTTGCAATGGAATGAACGGCTTGTGAGTATGTTTTTGTTCATATCAAGTGAAGTGAAGCCAATAATTATCAGAGGCGGATCTAGAACCTAGTCGAAATTTAAGGAGGAGAGCACGGTCATTAAGCGTATAAAAGAAAAACGTGCAAATAACCTAATCAACAGTCATGTTTTTACAGAAAATTCATGACTCTGTACTCCTCCACTTTCTTTGACTAACCCTAGATCCGCCGCTGCTTGTATGCACATTTTTCTTTTATGCTTTTAACAGCTAACATTCTCCTCCACAAATTTCGACATACCTTCTACATCCGCCACTGACATTATACTTTCTTGAGTGATATTCCCAAGACTATCAAGCTTCGAGGATACGAGAAACATTTTTCATTTAATTGAAATAAAATATTTTTTATTGCAATGACATGTAGCAGTGGCGGATCTATAGCAGTAATTTAAAAGAATTTGCAATTAAATTGCAATTATCCTTTCGTAAACACTCTTCACCATAACTTTTGCACCAGTAAAATTGCTTCTCGATCCGCCGTTGTGTAGGGTCCCATACTTATTTTTCTCGCCTTGTGTTTCCTAATATCAGCCTTGTTGTTCATTACTGTGAATAAAGCTTCGGGGAAAATTTGTTTTGATTTCTCAGCAAAAAAATGCAAGCATTTGATTGGACGATACAAAATTGTTGCAAAGATATATGTGGACACGTGCGTTTTAAAAGGAATCTGGACAAAAACAAAAATTCATCGTAAAAATGAATGATCATAAAATGCCTAAAGTAACAGAGACAACGAAAGAAATGAACAGGCAGATGGGCCCTTGTTTAAAATCTGGGTCATCAAGGTAATTAAAAACATAATACAACTCATGATGATGCAACTCATATGTAGTGCTAAAAGTGATAGTGGTTCAAACATAGGGACAGCTACTCAATTATTAATATTTCGGGTCTTCAAGTTTCCACTTTGGTTTTCAATCCGAAAATCCGGACTTTCCGAAAAATTAAAAAAACTGTGACATACATAGACAGATACTTGTGTATTTGAAACAATTTCCTCCATACGCTTCGCAGTCGGATATTGAATTAAAAATTTTTGATTGAAAATAATGTTCTAATGGAAAAACGTTGCTTTCAAATTTGGGCTATCAGTCTCTGATCAGTCGCCTCGGAGTTATTTAATAAAAAGAAAGGAAAAAAGGCGATATCATTATTATTGATAATTATTCCCATTAACTTCCGGTTCATCGAACAATTACAGGCCATCTAAAATTCATGGTATAAACCTTGTGGAATTTGTTTGGGTGATTGAGTTTATAAACAACATTTCCCTCGTTCTTTCAAAAAAAATTAAGAAGAGTTTTCACTGAAAAGTTTGATGATCTGGAATTGTTAGCTAGACACTCTCTTAATGGCCCCATCGCTATATTAGTGGTGAAAATCTTTTTAAAAAATCATTCGAATGCAAGGGTAATATTCTTTCTCAACACCCAATCAGAAGTCTGAATAGACCAGCCAACCTAAACCAGGGTTTTTTTCGCCACCGTCCAGCATATCGAAAAAGCCAAAAGAGGTTTTTGAGACAAGGTTGGTTTTTATCATCCTGTCCACGAGTAACGTATTTAGCGCAGCCCGGTAAATCGGAAAATAGTTCACTAACATGTTTCAACAACGAAAAAAAAACAATCATTCAATCAATTAATCCAACTTACACGAACGACTCAGAATCCCTGTTTTTCGTCTTTGTCACTATTTCTATCTAATTAAAAACGTATGTATCAAAAATTTTCGTTTTCTTTACACCTTTTAGAGATGTGTAAATGCCATTGAGTTATACTCAATGTTACTATAGCAACTGCGGAAAATAGACCTCTCCCGACCTCGTTTTTACATTGTTTCAAGTAATTATCTAGTTCTGCAGTTGCTTTACTGCATATCACTGTAAGAAAATTTATAGTAATTATCAAGTAATTAAAATTATTTATTTAGAAATTTTTAATTATCAAGTAATCAAAAAACACAGAAACAAAGCCTATGCTGTGATCCTGTATACACTGATACGCCACAACTACGTACAGGTGTGAAACCATAGCAGATACAAAACCCTGATAAAACCCAGTGAGCAAAATCTTTGAAAAGTCTCTGTGGAGGAGATCTTTCCGAGATCTACCCGCAACGTGTGGACCATTCCTATAGAAAACACCCCTCCATAGAGATTTTTTGAAGATTTTGCCCTCTGGGAATCGTCTTCCCTTTCAGGATAGCGGAGAACATCGTGTGCTGTTTCTTCCCATTTTAGTTGTGCTTTACTTGTGGTGTACATTGTCCACATTTGTGTTGATCCAGTATTTTGACCTTGTTATAATCACTTTATGATTTGGGTCAATGATTTCACAGTTCCTTAAATTATAATCAAATATATAACAATATAAAAATTATAATTAGTGTTAATGTTCGAATTTACTTTAAGGGTGTATTCATTTGTCAAATTCATTCCATTTAATGAAGAGCGGACATATTTATCCTAATTATTCATAGTTTTTACATAATTTATGCCTTTTATAAGTAGTTTCAAGGCTGTTTTCTAATAAGGTCAGTTTGGATAATCGAGCCTAACTGATATCGTCCGAGCAAGCGACCGTTTGTCCAGCGATCGTAAAACAATCGAGCGTATATTTTAATTTCCATTCCATATTAAAAGCGTGCGCATTAAAAGTTCAAAAGTTAGCAAAGACTACGGTGGTTCAGAAACGCAGAGCATATCGTGTGATTATTTTACAAAATATTGTAAATGGTTTCTTGAGATATACTGCGATTCTTTAATGAAACGATGCGTATCATTTACGAAATACGCAAATGTTTTAGTAAAAATGCTGCAAAATTGGCTTTTACTTTTGTCGGGCCCCCAACCCATGTTGTAGATTGGTGGGATGTTCTGGAGGCAAAATGGTCTATTTCTGGCTCTCCCTACACTTGACAAATTTTCATGAACATTGTTGAAGCTAACTGACAGTCGTGGATGTTTCTTGATGCCCAATCTGCCTCTTTGTTCAGTACCCCGAGCGGGTGTTCTGCAGTAATCATGATCCTTTGTGACACGAAAAACTTCCAAATCTCCTTTGATATCTGAGTCAGCTCCATATTCTGTGTGCCCCTCATCTTTACAAGGTAGCTGAGGGCTGTCATATCGTCCATTTGTATATGGACATACAGTTCACTCTCTCTAATTCGAATCTCAAGGGGGACAAATTTTTATTCGGATTATAGAGAGATTCGAATAATAGAAAGTCTCTCTTATTCGAATTTTCAGACTTGAAGAGTGAAAATTCGAATTAGAGAGAGAAAAATCGGAAATTTTGAAAAAATAACAAAAACCACCAAGATGAAAACACAACAACAAAAAATTGAGTTCTTTTTGAAAATCTTTATTTATATTTACTACACTCAGGATTTCTCAAAAAAATGTTCAATTTTGGATTGTTTTTTGTTGACGAGGTAGTCCAAGTCAAGCACACGACTTGCGTCGCTGAGTGCTTTCCTCAAATCTACTCCAAATTTCGTAAATATGCTGTATTCCTCAAGGATGGAAATGGCATTCATGGCATCTTTAAAATCGGGTTTTGTCAACAGTTCGGTTGGTTCTTCGTTGTCGGAATCATCATCCTCACTATCGTTGCAGTCAACACATCCACTCACTTCGGCAATGATGTCTTTATCGGATATGAGACCAGAAACACTGATCTCAAAGTCAATATCGACAAGCTCGTCTGCAGTTAATTCAAAGTTTACATTGAACTTGCCTTTCATGACTTGGAGATCACCTCGCAAATTTTCAATGACGTCTTCTTCGACATCCAAATTTGCAAAAGGGTCATCATCATCATTTAACGCCTTCTCCGCAGATTCTTCAGAAATACCGGACTTTTTGAAACAGTTCAAGAAAGTGCGATCAGGTATTGAACCCCAAGCCTTGTTGAGCATTGTCATTGCTGTCAAGATGGAAATTTTTGGTAGCTGCTTTCCTTTCTCTAAGTTAGCAAGTTGCTTTCTAACGGCAAGAGAACGATACTTGACCTTGAGTGCTCTGATAACTCCTTGGTCCATAGGCTGGGTGACCGATGTTGTGTTGGCGGAAGGAAGATGAGTTCAATCCATTCGAGCCCTGTAACGGTTGGGTGAGCAGGACAGTTATCCACGATCAAAGCAATTTTCCTTTTTTTGACGCCAAAGCTACGATCGAGTTCCCTCATCCATTCTTCAAACAACTCGGACGACATCCAACTTTTTGGCTGGGCTCGGTAACGGCATGGAATGCTTTTAACACCTTTGAAACACCGCGGATTCTTTGACTTTCCAATGACAAACATAGGAAGTCTTTCACCTATTGCATTTCCTGCTGCCATCCCGGTCAATCTAACTTTGCTGTGCTTGCCCCCACTACACTTTTCTTTCTTAAAGTGAAAGGTTTTATTGGGAAGGCACTGATAGAATAGGCCAAATTCATCAGCATTAAAGACATTTTCAATTGGGTATCTGGAAAGAATTGTCGGTAGTGTTGTTTCCAACCAGGGCGCTGTCATCTCTTCCGTAACTGATTTAGATTCTCCTGCAATGGTTTTAAAAGATACGCCATACCTGTAGAAAAAAAGAAAAATAAATGTAAGTGGAACCTAGGCCTTATCAGCTATTCAAGATCTATATAAAGATTCATCCGGTATTTTTGTTCTTGATTTTTTAATGACGAATTCTAAAACATGATGGCTGCTGTAATACCATCTGTCCAAGATATATTAAGTCTTGAATTAATACCAGTTAACGATGGTTTGGGAATGAAGGTACCGTCACGTTTAATTTTCACAGCAGAAGAAAAGTATATTAACATTCTCGAAAAAAGACTTCCTAAAATGTTATAAATATGTACTTTATAATGTATATTTCCATAAATAAGATATCAAATCAAACCTTTTTTTCCACTTGTCTAACCAGCCATCCGATGCTTGAAATTTTTCAATGTTCAATTCTTTGGCAAAATAAAGAGCCTTTTCCTTTATAAGGATGCCACTAACAGGAATATTTTATACGTGTAAACCATTTCAGTATAGCGTTATTGACTTGCTCATAGGTATCAGACTTCATCCGTTTGGTTTTTGCATTCCCTTTTTTATAAGCGTCAAAACCTTTTCCTTATTTTTTTTCCAATTAGAAAGCGTATTAGGCGGAATACCAAATGATTGAGCGACTTCTTTATTGGATTTTCCTTTCTCTAATTCCACCAAAGCTTTATACTTGGTCTCAAGTTTTTGATCTACACGGTTTCGCTTAGACATTATGAGAAATAAAACGCAGGACATCAAAGCACATTAAATTGCTGCACTTCTGTTTACAAAAACGAACAAACATACCATCGAACAGATGGATGAGAAATTCGAAGTTCGAAAAAAAAACGTTCGAAAGTTTTAATGCATGGTTTACACTCTGAATATTCGAATTATAGAGATAATTTTGCTGAGGGGACCTTATAATTCGTTCGAATTATAGAGGTTTTCGGATTACAGAGATTCGGATAGTAGAAAGTTAATTAAGAGAGTTTCTTAAGGAAAATTGACGGTGACTTTAAATTCATTCGAATAATAGAAATATTCGGATAGTAGAGATTCGAATTAGAGAGAGTGAACTGTACTCTAATTTCATCATTTTTGATAAGGTTAACAGAGCTAGATTTTAACTCTAGTAAGTTGATATGCAAAGAGGTTTCTTCCTTGGACCACTGGCCAGCAGCGGATCGAGAAGCAAATTTACTGGTGTAAAAATTATGGAGAAGGGTGTTTTCAAAAGGATAATTGCAATTTAATTGCCAATTATATTATAAAAGGTTCTCCTCCAAATTGGCTTACACCAGTTAAATTTCTGCTAGATCCGCCACTGCAGGCCTTGTATCTTCTGAACAACTGCCCCCCCCCCCCCCCCCCCCCCAACCCTGTTTGGATGCATCTGTTTGCATAAGTATTTGTGTTCCTGGGGTTACTAGGGACTTCCCATTTGAAAGATGGAGATTGTTTATCCACCACTGAAGTTCCTGAATGGACTGTAAATTAGATTTGCATGACTTCGGTATGTGGAGTGTAAAGCTTTTATTTCTTGCCTTTGAAAAAATCTCAAGTGTAACATCTACCTCACTCCAAACCTTTGCGAGTGGTCCAAATATCAGTATAATTTTATTCTGGATTTTCTCCAGTGCTGCATCCTGAAAGGGATCCTACCATCTAAAATGAAAATTTGTTAATTGTTTATAAACCAGATCACTGCTATGCAATCACTGCAAAAGCGTTCGCAAAATACAGCCGCCATTACAGCCTTTCGCTTCGCTCCTTCGATCCAAAATTCAGTTATAGCGTCCAGTCCCCACGCACCGTGTGATGTATGAGTGGACTAACGAATATAGAAAGACTGTACTCACCCAGTGGAGATCCACTTGTTCTGACCTTTTTAAGGCTTGTTAAACACATTTATCTATACCATGATCAACCACAAGTATAAGATAGGTAAAATAACAAAAAAGTGTAATGAAATTCAAATCCATTTCCACAAACAAAACAACATTTTACTCGAATTTCCCAAGAATCGACTTTTCGGTCATTTCTCAGAAGCAAAATCAAAATAAACTTTCGTCTTTACCAGTCAAATGAAAAGGTCTAAACCAAATTAGCAATTAAGACTTGAATTGAAGTACGCACCACGCTTGTTTCTTTGTTATTCTCACCAAACTGAACTCTCTGGTATAATAGATCAACTTGGCGTTTATCATTAGGGACTGGGGGCTACTCCGAAGTTTGTCTTGATGAGGAAGAAGCGAATTCTCGGAAAGACGGTACAATATAAAAAAATAATTTGGCTGATTATCGACCCTTGCGGTTTTTTATACCTTTTAAGATATGGGGATGTTTTATTTATGGTCTGAGGAAGTGTTTTACAGAATATTGTTTTAGATGGTAGGATCCCTTTAAGCATTTCATTGCGTTTAAAATAATCATCCAGCAATGTTCTGAAAAAATGGTCCATATTTTCTCTCTTGATGTTGTTTGGTAAAGGAAGGGCATTCAAAATGCCATCTCTCAAATCCTTTTCCAGTATAAATTTTTCCATGTATTTTAATTTCATATTGGTTTTGGTCATCCTCCGTTGCCGCTTCAAACCTTCTGCATTTTTGCGGAATGTTCCTTCTTCGACTGCGACTTCTTCCCCTTACTCAATGGCTCAGTGGCCGGACGTTCTGTAATCACGGCAGAGTTATCACTCTCCTCCCCCATCGGGAGATGATTGATCACTCATAACGATATTCGCTGATCGATAAGACATTGTAAGTAATTCGACTTTTCTTGCACAACTGCTTTCCACTACGAGAATAGCTGAGAGAGGATGAGTAGGAGATTAGACTCGATTATCCAATACTATATCGCCGGAGAATTTATGAAATAAAATTGCAATAAAAATTCCTGTAAGAAAAGAAAGATGAGAAGGTCGTGTAAAAAAATGTTGATAGAAGCCACGCACATTTTATCAGTTGCAATTATCGCACAAATTATTTCGATTGTAGAAAAAAATTCGCTTCCTTGAAAACCAACTTTAAGATCGATTCATTCTGTTCCTTTGTGTTTTTGGATATTTTACTTAATGACGTGCGCAATAGGATAATTTAAAATAATTTTCATAACAGAAACGAAAATGCTTTTTGCATCGACAACATCTTGATTGAAAAGTATTTCGATTCAGTTGAGAATATCGAGTTATCATTAAAAGTTATTAAGAAAAGTTTTTACGAAGGCTGTGTGTTGCTTAGCAATTGGAATGTGTGAACGCTATGAACAAAAGTAGACGTGGAGTTTTTGAGATTTATTTTAAAAAGTCTTATTGTGATATGTAACAGATTTTAGTGAATGGGAACATTGGAAGCTCTCTTGTCGCAAAAGAAAGACCAAGAAATTTACTTTGACGATGACAAGTGTGTGAATGGTATTTTTCAGTAAAATTGAAAGTTAATAGATGATTTTCAAATGTTTACATGCTTATCTGAATTATAATTTTGAGATTGATATTCCCTCTAGTTTGCGACATTTATAAATTCTCATGTATTACTGTTGTATTAATAGTCAGGGCGCTGGTGGCAATAGAGATTGGAAATGATGTGAACATTCGCAATCCATGCTAAAAAGACTCTCTTTGATTGATACTTCCAGAATATACTTGCTGGACTTTCTGAAATTCCTTCATAGATGCACCCAGTTGCTTTAATATTGAATTAACGCCCATCAAATGGGCGTTGTACTAAATAGGCATTCAGGTAACCAGAAAATACAAATTGAAATTTTTATCACGATTCTTATCCTATTTGCTACATATAAGAATCACCATAACACAACAAAATCTTTTCAAACCGTTTTTAAGACCTTCAACCTTGAAAGAGGACGTAATGCCCATAGCCTTAACACTGGCAAAGTGGAAATGTAAAACAAATCCATCGCTGTATTTATGATTCGATTCGGTGATTGGCTACTTCTAAGGAGTGTTAGTTTTAATTTCTGAACAAAGAAAGTGAGGGGAAAAGAGACTGGGAATGAGGCTAAACGCTAGATGAGTACAACTCGAACGAAAAAATGCTATAATTTACAAACTATAATTTATAAATCTTCAAGATCAGAAATATAATCGTCTGTTGACACATCATCTTCATCGACCTCCTCCACCGATTCATAAATTTCATCGCCGCTGCTGCTATTTGTTTCGTCATTGTCGTCGTCTTCACTGCTACTTCAATTTTCACAAAGTAAGCAAAAACATAAATCGGTTCATCGCAAGCCATGGCTTCTACACAGACAATTTCGTCTTTTTACAGTTGCAGGATATAAGCTCCAAAATTTCGCTTGGTGCTGGGTCATTCAAAATCCACACTACCTCCAACTCGCCATTTACCAATTTCCACCCATACCCATCAGGATTTGGAACAACAGGATTTTGTTCAAGCGATCTTTTAATGACAGCAGTAACGTAAGATACCCTCTTGCAATGATTTAACAAGGCATCTCTGGTGGGTGAAAGCTGCTGTGGTTCCGGTGATTTTTTCTTTGCGCAAAATTTCAAATAACGAGCTTCGTTGGTGTTTTCTGCATCTATGCCATACATGCGACACACAGATTTTTCTACCACCGTAAACAAATGTAAAACAGTTGCCAAGCTTCCGAAACACTTTTTTAAACTCTGTTGATGCTTTCATTAGCTTGAATGCCTTGACTTTCCAATTCCATGAAAGGCACTGGTGTAGTCATTTCTGGTGAATGCGTGAAATGTCAGAATTGCCAGACAAATGCCTTTGCCAATACTCGCAGCTAATGAATGCACGTCAATCTTTTCCGTTCGCCTGCACCCATTATCACGTAAAAGCGAGTATCCAGTAAAAAGTTGAAATACAAAGCATATAATGCAATATCAATGTCCACTGTGTAAATGCAAGATCACTGTACGGCAGTATGTTGCAGCAAAGAAAGACTTTGGTGTCACCCTCTTCTTGGTGTGTTTCCAAATCACGCACATGGCACAACGAACTTGACCATTTTCGACAACTAATTTGTAAAACAAATCTTCCGTATTAACGTACAACATACGGCGCAATTCTAGTGGAGAAAACAAAACGGATCTAGTTCGCTTCCTGTTAAAAGATTGATCTGATAAAACAAGATACCTCGAGAGTTTGGCGAATCGTATGTTATACGTTAATGTGGAAGATTTGTTTTACAAATTAGTCTTATGTATTTCTGCCATTGGTTTGGTCCAAAACGACTACTGCAAGATATTGAAATATTAACTACCTCAGATCCTCAGCTCTGGATTGAGTTTGGCTAATTATTGACGATACAGTGGACTCTCTCTATCTCGAACTCGTAAGGGACCAAGGAATTTGTTCGAGATGGAGAGAGTTCGAGATAGAAAACAGTACGTGGGCCACAGAAATGTCCAAGGGAGCGAGAAAATTGTTCGAGATAGGGAGAAGTTCGAGATGTTCGAGATAGAGGGTGTTCGATATGTATATATATATCGAAGTCTCTTACCTCTGTAGTTTCGTTTACGGGTTGACGATCTTTGAGTCGTAAATTCTTCTGCGTTTTCGCCTTCTACATGTTCATTTTTGGGTGTGTTTTCTCCTTGAGCAGTAAATTTTTGAAGGCTCTTTTTCTGAGTGTAGTTGTTGTAGCACTTTGGATGAAATGCTAAGTTAGAAATATGTTCTTTTTTCAGGGTTTCTGAGATTTTTTTGTCTCTTCTTGTTCCACTAAAAAACAATAACGAACGTTTGTCATCCATATTCCCAATCATGTGTCTGTTTAGGCCTCAGACAACTTGAGGTGGCTTGAGGTGGCTTGAAATGAAGAGCAATAAAATTAAAGAAAATAATACGGGATACATGCCTGGCTGCTTTAAGTCTTGGAAGAGAATATTCGGTGACTTTTAGCAAAGGCTTTTCATTGACTGAATACCTCCAATCGTGAATAATACAGAGAGTTTGCTTTCTTTTGGGCGATAAACTTAATCGTAAAACTTGACCCTTACTATATTCGCTCATTGCTCAACGAGGTCAACAAGACCAGAAAACTTGTTCCCGCGCTTGGATTCGATTAGATTTGGTTACATGGAAAAGGAGCTTCAAAATCGGCACTTAACAGACGGGGAGGTTAAATTTTCATAAGACATTCTATAATTGTGTTCGATTTTTTCTTAAAACCATTTACAATTTTGCTTCATTATTATTTTATGTGGATTTGATCATAAGGAAATCTACTTTTATTGAATTGCTATTGAATTTACCATATAAAGTATAAATATAAATAATTACCCCCTGTTAAAATATAAAAACATTCGATTTTCTTTTCGAGAAAACATAATCATGTCGGACTGATCTGTGCCAGATGTTCGCGTTCGAGGTATATAAGGTTTTTGACCTGGGACAAGCTGTAAAGGAAATTCAGGATAGCCAGTAAGATTTTTTATATTTCTTAAGTTTTATAGAAGTGTTTCCCGTTATCTTTAGAATGTCCACATCATTTGCAAACATAAACATTTTATTGTACCACTAGCGCCCTGACTATAACATTATCTGTAAATGACATCATAAAAATGAATGATCTAAGTGATGGGTTAAGTGTGTGTCAAGCATTGAAAACAGCAGGCAAAATTGGCAATCGGTGTGTCTCAACCTCTCTTGTATAACACTGATTACTCATTGTTGAAAATCCGCCTTATCAAGTCAAATAAAAACAAAAAACGTCATTTGCAAGTGATCTATAGACCTTTTTATAAATAAATTGGGCAATAATGAACTTTTTGTTTCAATGTAAATATTCAATGCAACAGGATTTATGACATAAAGTTGAAGGTGTCTAGAAAATTTTAAGTTCAAATATGCATTATTCACAAAGTCATAACGCTTTTAAAGACAATGAACTGCTAAAATAAGCAGAACTTAGGGAGGGTTGCAGTGTGCTGATTTCAGCAGTTGGAATCCGAGGCATGAAACGAGACATGAAAACGAGACATGAAAACGAGACATGTCCTTTCTTCATAATAACATTTTTATACAGGACTTGTTGACCAGAACTTTCGTTCAAATATGCGAACTGAAACAGGTATTTCTGTTGTTTATTTTGTCTAAAATACTTTCAGCATAGTTGTCATTTTCTACGAAATTAAAATTTAAAAACCATTAATTTTAGGTGAATTTATGAAATGGTCTATTGTAAAGACTGTCGTGATGGATACAAATTATAAATATTATGATCACGTGATGTTCCCCAAAAAATCAAAGCAAAATTTTTTTTCGACTTTCTTGATGTCGATTTTCCATCCTCACGAATCTGCAACGAAATATAAAAGTATAACGTCCTTTATGGATGAGACAAATTTATTTACAATTCTGAACAAAAATGTATAAAGGCCTCATTCCACTTGCACAATATATATTGCGTGCAATACATTGAAAGTAATTGTACAATTATATTTTATAAACGTGAAAGGCACTTAAGATATATTGTACGAGATTGTGGTACAATTCTGAACAAGTATCTTTTAAATCAAATCTGTTTGATTTAAAAAATATTGCAGGCATTGTTTTCAGATATCCTATTCAATTTTATACAACCGAATTTTAATGTGTTACCCAGAAAATACCAGCTACCCTTTCTAACAAGGCGAGGAGAGTAGCTGGTGGGTTCAGCAAATTCAAATAGAATTATTTATTCCAGATGAGTCAAGGTTATTCATAGGGATTTTTTTCGATTTTTGGCAACATATTATTAACTTTTTGGAAAGAGTAAAAAAATCTCTTCTATATTACCGAATAAAAAAACCCAGAAATAAAATCGAAAACAGCCCTATAAATAATCTGAACTAATGTCAGTGTGACGGTTTATAACTTCGTATCGACAGTTTCTATAGAATATAACGAATTGAGTTTGATTCTTTGATAAAATATCAATTGCAAAATACAAATATATAAAAGAACCCAGTGGGCAAAATCTTCAAAAAGTCTCTGTGGCAGTTTGTTTTCTATAGAAATGGCAAGCAATATCGCCTGCTGTTTCAATTAAAAACACTTCTCCACAGAGACATTCTGAAGATTTTGCCCACTTTCCATAAAATAAGGAAGTGAAAAAATGGTTTTTCATAAAAAACTTCTCTCACAAACTTCGACGCATCGAGATTTGTTTTCATTTCCTCGATTTCCCAATCCAAAAAAAAAATGTTCCCCGTTGTTAATGTACCAATCGAGTCAGAAGATTGTCCGCTGACAATTATGTGGATTTAATCTGTCACGAGAGTCTTAACACAGGATAAGGTCAAAACTAAACTAAACAGTGAAAACTGAAGACCCAGCAATCGGTCACGGCGTTTTTTCACTCCAATGAAATGAACCGAATCAGCATGAATTGTTTGAACGACGTTTACACTTTCCCATTGATTGAGCTGATTGATTTCTACGATAAATCGAACAAGTGTAAACAAAGAATAATCTGTCATAAAAACTCAAACTCAGTTCCATTAATTAAAAAATGGAAAACATCTTGTACCGCCGCAAATAGACCTTTCATTAATTACGTCGTAATTTATTATTGTCGCAATGATTGCAAAATTGACGTAAATAATGAAAAGATGTATTCATGTTCCTCACAAGCGTTTCTCTTTTCATATCATTCGTTGTTTCACGTTTAAGAATGTGCACATGCGCGTTATAAACAAACGGCCGCATTCATCAATTTTGTTTATGTATAAAACAAGATGGTGACAAAGTATTACGAATAAGAACGTAGGTCATGTTTTCTGAAATGTTTTTTTAGAAAGTGATCAGAACTGAAAAGTTATAATTATAATTTTTACTAACTTCTAAGGATTTTCCGCACTCTGGTGATGTTCTTTCACTCTCCTTCCTTGTTCTTTACTTCTTTATTTATTTGAAAGGTTTTTTGTACGTGCAGAACACGTGTCCGACAATTCGATGTGGGACATGTCATATCAAATAATCGATGTGAGACAACGAATTGTTTAAAGTGAGTGTCAATGGCCTTCTAATGAGCTTCCGTAACTTACTGTTAAAATTATTTTTAAGAAACCGTCTGCGACAGTGCCGCAATATTTTGTTGTCTTGTTCACTGCAATTTGAAGGAATCTTTTTTACATTGTTTGTTCGCAACTAGCTAAATATTTCTATATATAAGCGATAAATTTCCAATTTTTCATAAGGAAAACAAAGCTTTTTTAATCGTGTCGCCGGTGCTGTCGTTTACTCGTATATTCTGGTGTGCTCGTACAGTTCAATACCGATAAGTCGGACCTTTATGACGGATAAGAAAACCGTCCCACTTAACAATTGTCCGAGGTAAGTGAAATAACCCTTAAGGTAGGAAAATCCAATGAGGAATTGGAAGTCTGTCCGATTTAGTGAAAGACCGAGTTATCTAGAATATGGGACATCTGGATTCAATTCTATCCCTGTTTACTGTTATTTAAGGCGGTTTTCCACTAGCGTTTCTTTTCGTGCGAAGCGACTTTTTTCGAACGAAAAAATTCTTATGCATAAAAACCTGTGAATTTCCACATAGTTCTGTTTGCACGGAAACTAAAGTCAGAGGTTGTGTGAATTTCTCAGCGCTGCCTTGATGAATTTCAACACAATTTACTCTTGTTTTAAAGATATTTTAGAATGGAATAATTATGCTTTCGTAGCTAAATTCTAAGAAAAATGTAAAATGAAAGGAGAAATGTAGAAGAAAAAGAAAAAGAAGAAGAAAAATTAGCAAATCGGAATTAGCAAAATTATCTAGAATTCATTGATTGTTGTTAGTTCGTACGAACAAAACGCTAGTGGAAAACAGCCTTTAGAAATCATATGCCCTCGTTGCTCATATTGTTAATGTCTTAAATAACCCAAATTATGAGATAATGGAGATTATTTTGTTTTCAATTAGACGCCCGCTAAGATGTTATTTGATTTTTTAAGGCTAGATTCATTATGTTGTGATTCTCATTTTGAGGTTCAAGAGAAGCAATTATGTATGATGCAACGTAAATTTCTTTAAAACCACACTATACAAGAACCCATTCAGTAGAGCTTTTACAGGCTCGCTTGTTACTTACTATTGCTTGTTGACCACCTAGCTGAGCAGACCAAATTTTGTGTTTAGTTTGTCTACTTAGGTAGGTCAGGGCGGGTTTCTTTAAACCAATAGAACTTTAATCACTACACGTTCCTCATCAGTAAGCAAGAAAATATATGCCCCGTTTACGCCTCTTTTTATTTAGTGTTAGGTTTTGTTCTCAGTTTATTTGTTGTTTTTTTTCCTTTTGGGCAAATCCAGTTGAGCGTAGGCTGTTGCTTATAAAATGTTGCTTATAAAGAAAAAAGCGTGTATCACAATATATGCTTTAGCTTAAGTTTTTTTGCATGCGGTACAAGCGTTTTATAGATGTCAAAGCAAGGTGTCACGAATGTCCCATTTTTAAAATTGCATCCGTTTTTTATGTTTTTGTTGTTGTTGCTGTTGTTGTTGTTGTTGTTGTTGTTGTTGTTGCTGCTGCTGCTGTTTTTTAGCTTTTATGGATTTCTTCACAGAATGTAGCCTTAAAACAATAAAAAGCTTTGAGTCATAACGTAACTGGCAAAACTCGATCTACTTGCCAAACCTCTATTGGGTTCTATGACAACATTTATAAAAAAAATGTGAACTAAATACTATAAGTTTGTAGCTATAATTACATGCCATTGTGTTTGTAAACAACTTCTGATTCGAAAAGCATGATTGTATAGAATTGACCTTCTTAATCAGATTAACATCACAATGGGAATTTATCCACCAGAACAACTAAGTTTGGCAGCAATTAAAGACGTTAAATTAAAGACGTTGGGATTCATCTTTTGCTCTTGTTTTCAGATCGACAGTTATTTCAAACAAAAATGAAAGGATTTCTATATTCTCTACTCGCTACCTTGTGGCATGTTTCTGTTCAAGGGACACTTGTGAGTCCCGATGCTATCACGTGGCTGTCGAATGACACGTGCGAAGTGCGCCACATCGTGATAGACAAACTGAAGAAAGAACTTAATTGCACGGTTGTTCAGTCGTTGAATTCTATTTGTACAAAGAACATTCGTGTTGCCTATCAGGAAATGCCGCCATACGTTTATAAAAGCCCAACTGGTGAGGTAACGGGCTTGCTGCCAGGTAAATAAATTCATTATTCTAAATTCATAATGTTATATCATTATGAAATTTGATGAAGCTTTTCAGGTTGGTCTGTACGTTTCTAAACGTTTACTTTCTTGATTTGATTTTTCTACATTACCTTTATCAAGAAAAAAAAAAACTGTAAAAAAGGCTAATATCTCAAATTTAAAAAAGTTAAGATGACAAGTTTATTTTATATTAAAACATAAGCATGAGCTTTTCGATTTTAAAAAATCATCGTCAGTGCTATGTATGTACAATACAAGTAAAATTTTACTTTCTTTATGTTTTAATGAAGAGAAAAAACTTGTCATTTTTATATTTTTACAATTGACTCATTATCTGTCTATAGATGTCTATACGATTAATATTTCTGAAACTTGTTTTTTTCCTGAAAAGACTCAGCTTTGATAGAGAAATTGATAAGTGTCTGCTATCTTTCCCTTTGATTCATTGCTCCTTCACTGTTTAGTGCGGTTTGACAATTTTGATTTTGGCGGTAAACTAGAAAGTTTAGGGACCGAAGAAATTCAATGAAACGCACAGCAAAATTAAACTGTTTATTTTTGTTCATTATATAAGTTGATTTTAATCGATGCAATCTATAATAAGGTTTATTAAAAGTATAAAACATGTTACGTAACAAGTACACCAAATTTGACTTAAGCAAGAAAAGGTAAACATTGTCGTGTCTGTTATCTGTCTTCTAAAGTGTTCTGTGGTTTTTTCTTACTCTAACCACGGAGCTATAAAACAGCAGGAGACCGAACTTAAAAATTCTTTTGTGCCATCTGTGATGCGCTGTATTGTGGAATTGCGAGTTAACTGCGCAATAAAATGTAATTGCTATCATTTTGCATAATTTTAAAATTTTTTACTCCCTCTGGTAACCATCACATTCTTATGAATCCTCTAACGTGATCAAGAATCGTTACAATAAAGTACTAAAGGCGCATAATTTGAAGTAAATGTCATAATTATGCAAACACGATTATGTCGTGTTTGCCTAAAGATATTGGAAGTAACCTGTGGTTTTTGAATAAAGAATCATTGTAGCTCAAGACTATTTAAAAATATAGGTTCTGTTTTGTCTTCCTGTAAAGATCTTAATATTTGTAATCCGTATGACCTTACATAAGAAAGATATCTATGATATAATGGCTGTCATTTGGCTTTTGAATTGTCGTTATTTTTTTTCAAAAGTTTTCGTTTCACCGAAAAATGGTAAAAAAACGCGTATCACGGATAACATCAAAGAGATACCGGAAATCTTGAAAATGGGTGTTGACACCCGAAACACGTTGACACTTCGTTGTTTTTAATTGACTCCACCTTTCCTGTCATCAACTACTTAGATACCGAAGTGAATAGAAAAGTCATTATCTGAATAATAGAAAAAATAAGAGCTCTGTCTCCTTCTGTTTTATGCCTCCATGCTCTAACTCTATCAAGCAACATCAAAACAGTAATCAACGTCTATTAGGAATGCTTAATTGTTTAATTGCTTAGCAGTTTCAAACACAAACAAACAAATCTCATTCATACTGACGCCGTTTGCATGAACGCATGCCTTAAAGTTCAAACCTCCATATAACGGACACCTTCTTATAAGCGGAAACTTCTTTTGGTCCCGATGGGGTCCGCAATGGAGAGGTTTAACAGTATCTTTATTGTTAGGGATAAAACTTGCGCAATTTGCAATAATCTGATTAAATGATTTTGTTGATTTTCTTTGTTTACTAATCAAAAACAACTTTTATACGGTTCGGCGTCTCTACAACAATTGAGCTTTTCATAAATTACGTCGTTATATCCATCGCCTCGTTTTCGCTCTGAACAATAACGACACTTGAGTGGTTTACAAAGAGAAACGATACCTCAGGGGAAAATGTATCACGTTACTCTTTTATGACGCGGAGTAATTATAAAGATTAGAAACGAGGCGATGAATGTTGTGACGTAATTTATGAAAAGGTCTATTAAATGTCAGAGAGTATTTACTTCATATTTGGACCAATAGTAAACAAAGAAAACTGGCAATAATCTAATCATTTATTTTGAACAATTCTTTCGTTATTTATTCACTTTCTGTGATAGGTGGAAAAGCATTCCATTCTTTCTTGAAAGACAATCAATTTAGCCATTAAGTCTCTGAAAAAATGAGTCTCTGTAAAAAAGAACTGTTGAAAGATAGAAGTTGGCAGGTGTGATCAATGTCGCTAATTTTTTGTTTTCAACGTAAAACCTTTAACCACGCCCTTATATGACGGTACGATTTAGGTAATCTGGTACATTTATAGTCTATATTCAATATATCCATCAACCTTGGCAGATAACATCAAGATTCGACGTCATTGTTAGGAAAGTGAAATTCAAAAGCACGCCCATGGATGACGTCACGATTTGGGCAAAATTTGGAATGCGCTTTAATCTTCATTAAAATTTGCACTTTAAGCAAGTTGATAGTGTATTATTTAAAGTGCAATATTTATTTAAACTGCAAATGGGAAATTGAATACATTCCTACTTTTTCAATTGATAAATTCGATAAAATCGCTAAGTTGCTTAGAAAAGTGTGTTTATCACAACCATTCATATAGTGTCTTTCCCTTTCTTTTTCTTTGATAGCCATTTTGAAAGATGTATTAGTCGAGACTTGCTGTCTTGGTTGCAACAACATAGTGTTCGAACAGAAGTCTGAAGTACCCATGCATATGATCGATGACGTCGACATTCTAATACCATTTGAAAACGGTGTGAGCAACCGTGATTTATTTGGCGTTCCATATAGCAAGCTGTTCGAATTTCAACAGGTGAGTTTCATTGGAAAGAGGGAAGAACACCAAATCAACATTTTAGCAGAACTATTCACAAGTCTTGGCTCTACTTGGCCGATATTTGTTATCGCCGTCATAATGGCCTTATGTGCTGGATCGATCATGTGGATTTTTGTAAGTGACTTTTCTTTAGAAAGGTTGTTCGTCCATCACCTCCCTTCCTGGTATTTTACTTATCTCTTGATTTGTACCTGAACCTTTTCACAGGATACTTGGAATAATAAGGATGAATTCCCGCGTCCTTTCCTACTTGGTACATATGAAGGCTTTTGGTGGGCTTTTGTTTCTATGACAACCGTTGGGTGAGTGTTTTTTATTATTGAAACCGACTTGCATTAATGATTCATCATGTCTACAATGAGTTTTAGATATGAACATGGTCCTCCATTTTAGAATATCTTGAAAAGTTTTCTTTCCTTTTGAATCATCATTTTCAGTACTTTTGACTTTATATATAATGTTATTTCAAAGTAACCATACAGTGGTCTCTCTCTCTCTCTCTCTCTCTCTCTCTCTCTCTCTCTCTCTCTCTCTCTCTCTCTCTCTCTCTCTCTCTCTCTCTCTCTCTCTCTCTCTCTCTCTCTCAATTGTTCTGCTAAATCCAGTTAGTTGTGTTTTCTCGTTCGCAACGAAGAATTGTGCAGCATTAAAATTAAAGTTGGCGATAAGAGGAGCAGGCACTCTATATAAAAATAATTCTTTACAATTCTTTAATTCAAAAGAATTCTTGCAAGAGTAAATGAACAGTCTTATCTTATCTTTAGTTATGGTGATCGAACACCACGTACTGTACCTGCGCGTCTGTTCGCTGTCTTATGGATTATTCTTGGTATAACTCTTTTTAACATGTTTACTGCAGCGATCACGTCTACACTGACAACCAGACTCGCTTTTGCCTATGATACGAAAATAACACACCAAAAGGTAAAAAAAAAAAGAATGTGGTTACATTATGTTGTTCCAGAGAATATAGCCTAAATTTGTTTTAATCATAGGCACTTTCCCCCACTTGTGTTAAACTTTAATTTCATCATGTAGGTTGGAGTTCTCAAAGACTTTGTGGCACCATTTTCTGGATTAGCTAAAATGCACGCCGATCCTGCAGGTTGGTTTCTTTTTATAAAACTGTTTCCGTAAACTACGTGTCCTGTGAAATATCTTCATCGATTATGTATGTTGATTTTAGTTTATGATAACATTGCAGCTTTGAAAGAAGGTTTGAGAAACGGAGAAGTGGAAGGTATTCTTCAAAATAAACCATTAATAGTCAACTTCTTTCAGTAGAATCCCGATAATTCGCGAATGATCGGGTATCGCTCGATCTTTCAATAACTGTTTTAGCATTTCTTTTTGAACAAATACTCTATTCTGAAAGGCCCTCGATAACTCGAATATTCGATAATTCTAAAAAGATTTATGGATCCCTTGAAAGTTCGAGTTATCGGATACATATTCAGCTTATTGTTGCAACAAGAATTGCTTCCAAACCATAACAACTCGGTTAGACCATTTCGATTTTGATTTCTTAAGTGGTGGCCCTTGAAGCGTTGATGGGATCATACTACTTAAAAGAGTTCAGGGAGATTCACGAGTCGATGAATGTCATTTGGACGGCAACACTCGATTCAAATGCTATTGGCATAATTTCAAACCAGCAGATAGCCAATCAAATCAAATCATTCATGCAGCACAATACTGATAGTAAAGATATGATCATTGCGCATGCTTTTCGCAAATTAAAGGTATGGTAACCCGCATTAAAACGAAGAACTGTATATAATATGATAGCTCCAAATGTTGCATCAAATTCTTGTTTCTGTGATTGTTTACTAAGTCTAATTAACCGGCAACGAAAATGTGTGTACCAGATCTTCAGCCAGATTTTTATCTGGAACTTTCACAAACTCGAATTGATTTAGCATTCCCCTTGAACTAAGTACTTTCTTATAAGAGACTCTCGATAAATTGAACGTTCGGTAAATTCGAACAGCGTTCATCAATCCTTTTTAGCGGTTCGAGTAATCAGGGGGTATACTGTATATACTGTATAATCAAGTAGCGAGAGATTCTGACCACTGTTTAAACACGGTTACTCACATCTTTATTAGCGTCCAAGTTCTGAAAAGTTCCCAACTCAATGTCAACTTTCTGCTTTAGAATATCGAAAGACAGGTTGGGGATGATAGCCGATATTCCCCAGACCCTACATTCACCAAGGTCGATAATCAATTCTACATCTCCATAGGAGTAACAGTGTCTATCACTGTGTTCTGTTATGCAGTTGGGTTTTTGATATCAAAATACAAGACGACCTATGGAAAGAAAAAGAATAGCGTCGCATAAGCCATGCCAGTAGGCAAAATCTTCAAAAGTCTCTGTGGAGGAGTGTTTTCTAAAGATCTAAATCTCAATTACTTGTTTTAATACCAATGGCAATCCAACAGTTTTAGCGCAGTGTTCTTCAATTTTGATTTCGTAGCTATCTTTATCCAATCACTTTGTTGTTACAAGTAGCTCCGCCCTTCCTTATTCCGCTCACAGTATTATCCTTGTTATCTAGTTAGCTATTTTTTTTATACCTATATGTTGTACTGTAGATAGGGAGAAGAACCATTATATAAAAATAGAACTCAAATAAATGATTAATAATAAATAATAATAATAATAATAATAAAGGGATGGCAAGCAATATCGCCTGCTATTTCAATTAAAAAACACTCCACCACAGAGATTTTTTAAAGATTTTGCCCACTGCCATATTGAACAATGCGAATTGCGAAGACGTAAAATAACAGCTCCTGTCAGTGCACAAAACATACTCTGTCCGTGCACAACACAAAACATACCCAGTCTTAATTCTCTGTGCGCTGCCAATGAAAAATATGCTCAAAGTTATCACAATTATCATATGGAAAGTGAGATTGGCTTGATCAAGAGTTTTTATTTACTTATTTTTTTTTGTCGATTGCTCCACACGCACTAAATGTTCTGTAAAATTTTTGATTTGAGTTTCTTAAATATATTCATAGCTAATTTTTAATGCTTCTTTGGATTATTGTATCTAGTCCCCTCCGTCAACCAATAAATTCTAGAGGAATGATTTCCACGCCTGATGCCACTTTTTAGGGCAGAATACTCCAATTGCAGTCTATCTGTTTTTTAATAAATTCAGCCAAAAGCTTCCAAGGAAAAGTAGGATCAAGTTCAACATTTCAGTCACGATATATTCCGCAGGCCAATCAAATATAGCTGAAATTGAAATAACAATACCCTCTACGTACTAGATATTTGGAAAACCAGCTTAAAAGATGGCCAGTATCTCTTCTTAAGAAAGAGTAAGATGTGATGACTTCAAACCTAACAGCTTATGTCCATTCGATGATTGTCTGTTCCATCGAGCCTTCAGTCTTTGATAAAAATTACACCTATCGGCCCTTTTGTTGTGAACCCTCAATGGCGTAAATTCTTATGATTTTGCGATAACTGGACCAGCGTTAGAACTTTGTCTGTAAGAGTTAAACCGTGGAGTTTTCAAGAATAACTCCAATTAAGAAGGGGTTTGTGCATGTCAAAAAGTTGTTCAATGTTTGACATCTTCAACTTTTTTGTAAATAAACCAATCTAAATAGACACGAACCAATTCAAAAACTTGCGCAAAGAAAGA
This sequence comes from Turritopsis rubra, assembly GCA_039566895.2. Classification (NCBI taxonomy): domain Eukaryota; kingdom Metazoa; phylum Cnidaria; class Hydrozoa; order Anthoathecata; family Oceaniidae; genus Turritopsis; species Turritopsis rubra. The sequence continues at coordinate 9,688,947 of CM077626.1, read as the reverse complement.
TATTCTATTCTGCCATGTCGTATTTCCATATTCCATTCCGTTGTGCTACAAAAGCAGCGTATCAACCCACACTCCTCTGCATACTGGTCTTTGTGCAGGTTAGAATACTGCCCATACCATAGTCATTAGAAACATCCCTTGTTTTAACAACTGATTGTTCTTTGGCCTTTCTAATTGGCTACTTTTATCACATGTTCACGTTGATCCACATGACAACCAATCCACAGCAATTATTTCATATCGTGTGATCAAAGTGAATGCAAAACAAACTAAAGTTAGACACAAGTGCAAGCTTCCTATGTTAAGTTAAAAATACCGATAAACTCTTGACAATCAGCTTCCAGACCAGGAAATGTTCTAATGACTATGGCTATACGTATCTCTGGAGGTAAGTCAACCGCCACCTAGTTACAAGGCGGTGGGCGGAAGAGGCAACCGTTACGGATGGACACCCAAGGACTTTAAATTCCCGCGTATGTACCGTTTTTAGATTGTATTGTCAAATGTCCGTTTTCTATGCTTGATCATTGTTGGACGCTTTAATTTGAAATATTCATGATCAAATCATTTTCTACCAACATGCGCATGGATAATCTTGGTAGGTAAACAGATGCTCCTTATACAATTCAAATTAAATTTCTTCTCCTTATCCATTAGCGTTGAGTGTATTTTCGTGCAGTGTTGAAGAAAGTATTTATTGGCGGTTCTGCGCTCCATATAAAAGCCCAAGTAAGGAAAGGTGCTGCCCAAGTAGGAAAAAACTCTGAATGTAAAACGGCCTTAATTAAGCATAAGCAACTACCATTATGAATGTGTTCTAATGACACTGACGTAAGGGTAATTAAACGTCATACACGTATTATTAACAACACTCTCTACGGAACACATTTCACATAAGTTCATACAACAATAAGTGAATTCACTCGATTCTATCAGAATAGAAACAAAACGAAAAGTGTGTTACATTATGACTACTACAGCAACCATGCGTCGGTCATCCTTAAATTCTGAAAGTATCACCGAACTGCAGAGAAGTATTCTCAATTACACACACCATGTCATGAGGAACGTGTTAAAAAGGTATCCTCTCCTGGAAGATATATTGAAAGGGTTAGAAGCGACCACTGGATTGAAAAAACAATATCTCTTGATGATAATCGTATGATATTTTTTAGTATATTTTAGATATGTTTTGACATATTTTTTGTGTGTATGTATTCTCTTTTCCCACGGACACTTCAAGTGTGTTAAGTTAACAAGATACGTCATTAACCTTTTCAGTAGAAAGTCTCTCTTTTTTGTTTGAAAGAATCCATAATAACCATTACCTCGTTTAACCCAGACAAAAGGTTTTCACCGCAAACAAGTGTGATAATTGTATCTTGTTTACATTTATCCTATTGCTTTCAGTTACAGAAACTTTGATAAACAAATATAACGTAACGAGTACAAAGTTCCAACAGGTGGAGGCAGATCAGACTATTTTTAAGCTAGATCCGCTGCTGAATATCTTATGTACGTTATTGAAATAATAAAAAAGTTGAAGCAAGAGAAAATCACCTGATATCATTTCACCACTATAGTTTAGTAGTTCAAGTTAAAAAATGCCGACAACCGAGCTGCAAAATAGTCTCTCAGACTAGGGAATTCTGTTTTCAAACGTGTGCTTTGACAAATTTTGCTTCATTTTACCATTCACCGTAGATATCGTTGTTTGTAAATATCTAGATATGTTCTGGTAGTTTTCTCACCTCTTTTTTTAGGCAAGTTCACCATTTCTCCTACTGGCTGCCATCTTATTTGCACCATACCTCATCTCGTTGCCAGTCAATCTCTACCCACTTTACATGTCATTCAAAGCAATCGAACGAGGAAAGGGAGATCGTACAAGATGGCTCATCTATTGGCTGCTGTTCAACTCGGTGTATGTTATCGAGACTTTATTTGGATTCCTCCTAATGTTGATTCCGTTTTATTGGTTCATGCGGAATTGTTTTTTTGTCTGGTGTATGGCACCTATCAACAACAACGGAAGCTTGGTCATTTATTACATGTTACGACCATTCCTGAAAGAACCAATGAATTTGGCTGACCACTTCTTCGATGACGCGTCAACGAAAATACGAAATGTTGTTGATGACAAAAGGCACTATGTTTCTTCAGCGATATGCTATGAAGACGACAACGGCGATGCTTATAATTCTATCGATGCGACCTCTCAAACGAAAAAGTTAGATTGAAAGAAAAAAAATCCTTAACCTGTAAAAGGGAATGTATACTTGAAATGAAATTTTATTATATTTAATACTTTGCATTATGTTTTCCCTAAGTATTCCCAGTGGGCAAAATCTTCAAAAAGTCTCCGTGGAGGAGTGTTTTTTTATTGAAACAGCAGGCGATATCGTTTGCCATTCTATAGAAAACACTCCTCCTCATAGATTTTTTAAATATTTTGCCCACTGGGTTAGTACTTTTGCGAGAGTTGAAAATTAATATTTGATTTTTTGTCGGCACAGATTTGGCTATATTTTTGTTGATTTTGTCATTAAAGACTAAGTAGTACCGAAACATCTGGTCAATTAATTCTGGTTATTAACATTAATACATAATACAAATTCATGCGATCCACATCGTTTAACAAAGTTGATATCACATGTATGAAGTCCACTCGTTGTCAATTACCGCTTCACAAGTCGTCGAGTGATTTCGGAAGCGTACGCGTGCGTTATGTGCTCCTGCGATTTTGCTGAAAAGTTTCCCAAATCGGCAGTGGATCCCATTATCTCGACTGCCACGGAAGACTCACCTCGGGCCCCTTTCTCACCATAAATGTAAACATTTTCTTCATACATTTGCTACCTGTAATTTTCTATCTATAATAAGCAAAGAATATTCTTCATACACATGGCCGGTATCTAGTTCATTCGCCTGGGTTCAAATGATTTGAACTACCATGCGAATTAGATTACGCCAGCCAATCAAAAGGCAGTTCGTTCAGTCGCACGACTCAGGCGAATGAACTGGAAACCGGCCTTGAACTGCCAATTCTCATCTTCTATCTATTCGATCATTCACCATTTATTTTCTCCTGTTTCATCATACAACAAAATTTACCATGTCAACGACGTTTACGATGTCAATAACATTCTAGTTATACCTCTAGAGAAACCAGGGACCAGGGATTTTTCCAATGACGGGAGAGTTTTGGAAAGCGGAGATAAAAGAAATGCGAAAAACTGATGGAAAACAAATCAAAAAAACTATCAAAACTATACTTTTTATTTATACTATTTACAAAAACACTCGTGGTTTCAGTTGGTATGAAGGTACCACACACCGTTACATTTGGTGAAAATATCTACAATCGATATCGTTGTAAAAGAATTATTAACTGCCCATGAAATAAAACGTTTAAAAAACGAATGAGATTTCAATGTACCCAAAAGATTGAGATGGCCGCGGCGGATTCAGGGTATGTTCAAAATTGTAGAGGGGGACATTAACATAATTCCTGTTTTCAGGCTGTGTTTTCACTACTTGGCTTATTTGCACGTGTTTCTTTTTGCCTTAATAACTAGCATTCTCCTCCACAAATTTAGACATATCCTCTAGATCGACCAGATGGGCTTGTACACTTCTTCAACGTTCTAGTTATCTCAATTTTGATAGGGTCGGTTAGTTATATATTAATACATATAAGTGGTCTTATGAAATCGTTGATTGGAAAGAGGTATCAAGTCCTGTTACACTTAATGAATCCACACTGCGCATGTCTAACACATCACTCAATTCTGATTTGCTACCGTCACATATACTTCCCGACGATGTTAGTCGCGAATCAATGTCTAGTAAGCATCGAAGTATATCCGGATCAACAAGCGAACCATTTTCGTCGTTCTGAAGTTGCAAGTTATACAGCTGCGTTTCGATTTTGTCTAGTTTCTCCATCATTGAACGATGATCAAGCATATCCTGTAAGTCTTTTTCGCCACACTGAACTGGTTCTTCGTTTATACCTGAATCAGAACTTATCGTCCCACCAGAAACGGAAGAAATAGATCGAGCATTCATTGGACCTTCTACATTTACAGAATCTGAACACGTCTGTCCTATAGCATTAGAATAAACTTCTTCAGGAAGCAGTTCCTTCAACTTAGCATCGATATCGTTCAAAGTCTTTTGGTGTTCCACAGAGAATGTAAAACCGTTGCTTTCAATTACTGGTGCAGAGAAGGGGTTCTCAACAAATAATAGATCACTGTCATCTGCAAGTAATTCGTCTAATCTCTTCCTTTCCAACTCAGTTAGAGGGATGACTTCACTGGCATGAGAAGCAAGCTGGATATTTCTTTTTATATAATTCTTCTGTTTTTTACTCGCCGATTTCGCACAGGACGATTTACTCTTCGATTTATCGGCAGTTCCTTGTTCTTTTGTATCCAGGTAAAAGTCAGTATGCAGCTGTGTTGTAAAGAAGGGTTCCAAATTTTCATCATGATTTTCATCATCTTTGTCAATAGGATTGGCAATAGACAATAACTGCTGCACACCACATATCTTTTCCAAACCTTTTTCCTTGACTAATTCTTGGACCTGCTGATAAAATTGTTGTTCTAAAGCACGTCGTTCTTTTTTGCTTTCCTTTTCCCTCTCAATCTTTTCTGCAAGGATTTTATCCAACTTTTGTATTCTTCGAAGACCTTTCTTTATTTTGGGATCAAGTTCTTCTTGTAATTCCTCCTCAGGTTCATTCCTTTGAACTTCTTCCTGAAACTTTTTGTCTGGAGTTTTTTTTCCCTGACTTTTCTCGAAACCTATAAGTAAACAATGCATTTCAAGACAAACAAATAAAAGAGGGATAAAAACAAACAAACAAACAAACAGCCAAATACCAGAATCAAAAACAACTTTTTAATTACCTTCATTTTCACATGGATCAATGTCTAACACTTCTTCAGTAAACAAATTGGCACTTTCTTCTATATTCTCTGCAGGTAAAAGTTGCATTTCGGGAACAAAATTGTCTCGGGAGCTTCTAATTATGCTGGACCGACTAGAGTTTGACGTTGGCCTTGAGTTCGGTGGACTATCAAGATAGTATTGATAAGTCATCTTGATAATAAACTAAAAACAAATAATTTAATATATTATATATAAAATTGGGATAATATTGTAATAGCAATCTTTCTGAATTAAAAACTTTTTATCTAGTTCTAAAAGTTCCTCAATGGCTGTACTTAAATTTTCGTCAGAACACTGATAATGTAACAAAAATGTAACATTTCTTCAGAATGCATTTAGATATAAATTAGCATTATTCTGACCTGACAAGACTGTAAAGAAATTCTAACTAAATTTACATGCCTCTGGTTCTATATAAGCTTTCACTGAAATTCCGATACAGCCCTGTCTCACAACAAACAAAGCTTGAATATTTCCTTCAAATCTGTAAAGATTTTAGCAAAGACTTGCCCTTTAAAGTATTTTGGTGTCTGGAGTACTCTCCTGGTACCCAATAAATACTTACAGACTCTAGAAGTTAGTTGCATTATTTTAACAAAAATAATATTTTCTTTTACAGCTATTAGTTATTAGCCATAACATGTCAACTTCTGCCCAACAAATTTCTGTTTTCAACAATTCTAGCCAATATTTACGAACATGTCCTTAAATTGGCTGCCCCATTCATTTTTTTATTTGTCGAATAGATTCCATACGTTAAAGTTACCTGAACAGAAAAACTGGAATAACCCGGAAAATAAGTCTAATCCCAATTCAAAGTTTGTTTGTTTGTCTGTAAAAAATATATATATACTTGTATACAAAGAGTTACCAAAAAATGATAATAGGTTTAATAACTAAAGTTTAATAACTAATCCAGTCAGACAGGGTCCCGCGTCGCAGGAATTTTGAAGTGTCTTCGATCAGGAGTCAAGTTACCATCTTTAATTCATCTTTAATTCATTCTAGGGACCTATTACTAAAATCTTAAAACCATGGAAATCTGTGTGGTGAGAACATTTTATTTTAAATGGTGAATCAATAAAAAATAAAACTGTTTTCCTGGTAAACATTATGAAATCGTCTCCCTTCATAATAATGCACTAAAACAAATGGAGAAGAAGTTCCACTGTATCCCAATTTGGAGTCATGTCTCCTGAAGGGAGACATTTGTCTCCTGATCGAGTGACAACTCTGAAACTGGAGACAGACAGAAACAGACAAAGACAAGCAGAAACAATGCTGCTGTATACTGTTGGATGATAATGGCACAAGTCTTACCATTCATGTTTTTAGATCATTTGTTTAAACTTTTACTGGGCAACTAATAATTGATTATCTATATCAATCCATATATATGTATCGTCTTCCTGAAAAAACCTATGGATGGGTGTGGATGGGTTAGGGGGTGTGTAGCTCACTTGGTAAGACGTTGTGCTTGTACTAGGGTGATCACCGATAATGGTTCAAATCCTGGCACTGAATGTATATAGTGAAATGTGACGTATAATGTACACTCTAATGATTAGTTCATGATATAAACGATGATTGATGATAATGATGACTTAAGGTGCCTAATATCAAATAAATAAAGACCACAATCAGTTATCAGTCTGGTAGGTGCAAGTTCGTGCCTTAAAATCTGGAGTATGCATTCCCAATGGAGGCCCACATCAGCTAGATGCTGAAGCCGCTCTCAGAGCAACCAGTCTCAAAATTTCAAAAGGCAAATATAAAATTCATATTCATGAAAATTCATAATTTGTTTTTAAACAAGTCATAATGAATTAATCTAAAATCTTCACAAGTGAAAATTAACCATTATATGTAATTTCTTTATTGTATATTCCACTTTCCGCACTGTGATTCCTTCAGTTATCTCATTCAAGCAAATGACCTAAGAAATATGTTGTGTTAGCGGTCTGTCAATTGGGCAAAACAAAATAAGCCGTCAGTTTTCTTCCGTCCAGTTCGTGCAGTCTTCAGTGTGTGTGAAACAAAGTGTATAATTTTCTGCTCTGCATATTGAGAAACATCCCTTCATTCCCGGCGGAACCCTATGTGGAATGAAAGTTAGACTTTAATTGTGTGCAAACTCTGGCAATCTCATTCATATGGCTTCTTTCTCATTTTTGACAGACGACACAGAATTTGTTGTGACGTGTTGCAGTAAACCATATGTTCTGTTAATTATTTATATATTCATTTATTTATTCACCAACTTACCTTTTCAAATTCAAAACAAGTCAGTCTGAGGGAGGACGCTAACACAACATATTTTTGATAGTAGCCTAAGTAAGAAGTACTACGTAACCGCGAGAATTTAACGCTGAATTGCAACTAGGTGAAACTTATCACATCAGAATACGTAATAGATAAACTTACATGACTGAGATGAGAAACGAACACGGCTTTCAGTGTAACTGTGCTTTTGTGAGCTAGTGACCTGGACCGTTTATTATATTATAATTATTATTTTTGGTAAAGAAGGTGGTAATTTACAAGGACCTACTAATATAAATTGAATAAAAAACTAAATGTAAATAAGTGGAATATAGAAGTATATCTCAGACTAGTGGTTTCTTAATTGAGGAGTCGCATCATTCGTTTAGCGCTAGAACTGTGAATAAGGAAAATCATCCTTCTTATAAGAAGGATGATTGTGCCCATGATGGATGATTAGTTCTCTCGCAGGTAAAGTTTTTGGTAAGATTTAAGATGCCATGAATGGAAGTTTCTTTTGCTGTGTGTGTATCTCGTAGCAAAGTGAGTATGGATGTATGGCACCCTTCAGGCTATATACAACAAACAAAAAGTCAAATTTTCCCCACACATAATAAAGTTTCACCAAAATAAAAACATTTTGATAGCTAAAGAGATTCTATGATTTTCTTTATATTTTTAACCTAGCTAACTTAACAACACGATGGATAGCAATAAAGCGAATCCGAGAATATCGCTATCCCCTTCCAAAAAGAACAAAACTCTTTTCTTCATGTTCACTTCATTCACTCCACACTGTCAGCCAATTCTGTTTTTACGCAACGAGCTACCATATTTTGTTGACGACTGGGTCGTATCTGCCATGTTGTTATTGCTCTCTCCACCATAATGTTCATGATAAGAAAGTGTGTCCATAGAAGAACCACTAAGCGATGTTCCGAGAAACTTCCAGATTAAGGCCCGTTTCCACTCAAGAATTTTTTTATTTCCAACACCCTCATAGAGTACTCTAAGTACTGAAGTACTAGTTACAGTTAAATAATTCAGGCATGCTCTTTCATTACAAAACTGATTTTATAGAAATTAAACTGCTCATCAATGTCCTTATTGACTCAATGTATATTTTATAGGACCTACTAGATCCCCGCAAACATATCAAAATTGAACTCAACAACGAGAAAGAGATTCTCGTTCGAACAAACGAAATCTCTTCCGACGGTATTATCCGTTTATAGGAGATTATATTGTCGAGTCTTTAGAATGTATTCTATTTCTCTTTCCGTTGACAGAAAAAATCAAAGAAAGTCACAACTTTCCAAGGAAAAATTTCTTGAATGGAAAAAGGCCTCTTGGTAAATTATTATTGGTCATAATTGTTCCATCCCATGTTAACGTCTGTACCGTGTTTATACATTCCAATGAATTCTTTTTCGGAAGTTTACAAAACAGATGGCAGATGAATTAATAACTTCTTGCTCACACAAATACAGTATAATGGACTGAAGCAAAATGACAAATGGTTCGGGTAATCAAAATTTACAAGTTTTAGGTTGTACCATGTTCAAACTCAGTACAATGACACTACTTGGTATAGAATATTACAGGATCGTGATAGCTTGTTTACTTTTATTGCTGAATATGCCGGGATAATGTCTGCGATTGTTTTCAAGTAATTTCAAAGAAAAATTATGTATATTGATAAAGGACATTCTCAGTTTCTCCTCAAAGGATTATCTCTTTTGCGCCAAAACGAAGAACTTTGTGATGTTGAACTTAGAGTTGGAGATAGCAATGTATTTGCTCACAAGGTTGTACTTGCCGCTGTGAGCGATTATTTTAAAGCTATGTTTACTGGAAGAATGGAAGAAAGTCTGACTAGAACTGTAGATTTAAAAGATATGGATGAAAAAAGTATTGCATTGCTTGTGGAATTTGCATACTCTGGAAGGATAAGTCTGTCTATAAATAATGTACAAACTCTGCTGGTAACAGCCAACATGCTAAATGTTTCTAAAGTCATTAATGCATGTTGTGACTTTCTTATAAATCAACTTCATCTATCAAATTGTCTAGGATTTTATGAGTTTGCAGAAACTCATGCCTTAACCATATTAAAAACTGCATGCCTAGAGTACATTCTGGATAACTTTTCTAAGTTAATGTCTTATGATGAATACTTGAACTTACATGAAAATACTATCCAACAAATCATATCACATGATAACTTGAATGTGGATACAGAAGAAGATGTATTTTTGTTCCTCGAGCAATGGACATCACATTTATTAAATGACAGAACCAAAAAGTTCTATAAACTGTTTCCCGAGTTAAGATTAATGCAATGCAGTACCAGATTTTTGAAATACTTGAAAATGCATGCTTTTATTGCATGTCCAGAAGGCTACCCATTGCAGTTAAAGATTAACCAAATTTTAAATATAACCAATAATTCGTTCAGGCTATTGGATGATGACTTTATTAAGAAACTTCATAATAGACGAACTGGCAATAACATTATGGTTATCGGAGGTAAAGGAGGGTTATTCAATACGCTTGATACATGCAGTATCTATAATAGCAAAAAGAATAATTGGACGACTTGTAAATCACTGCCTTTAGCAAGAATCGATTCTTCAGCTGCTTCTCTCAATGGTAATATAATTTATTTTATTGTTCAGCTCTTCTTTTACATACTTTTGACAGAAAGTCTTTTAAAACTTTTTAAAGGAACACTGGTTTGATCAGTATTGACTTACCTATTTTAGTTGATATTGTGAAGTGTTTTCATGTAATATTTGTATTTCAGATAGTATTATACCCATTTTCATTGTTTCTTTGTTATTATTATAACTATTATTTTTTATCTTATGAGTCGTTTATTAAATTTTCATATTTGGAATTTACGTTGAAAAGACATATTTTATTTTGAATTGAAATTCAGTAGACGTCTACAGAGTCACTAGACATCTACTGAAAACATGCCGATTTCAATAGAATTTGACACTTTGGTCTATATAAAAGCATTTTTAGTTAAAAGATCATTTTTACCAATAAGAACGCAAGGATAGACAATGTTTGTCATGGAAACTATATAATTGAATTTTATCCACGTGCTTTCGTGAAGTAACGCTTCTGTATAATCGAGTCTTGCCAATACTTGTGCGTGTGCTTCTGTAGCGTTGTTCGTTTTGTTGATTAAATTGTGTTAAAAGCTGTTCCACTGCTTGCTTTTACAATTTGTTAGCTTTGATATTAGTGTCTGTCTCCCGATAATAATCTATTGGCGCTCCTGCAAACAATCATTTTTGATTAATATATTTAGTTACGGTGCCTTATATAACAATTGTTAATCAATTTTCATTTCCAAATAAATTCTTACTTTCTTACTTTTTCTGATGGTTAAAGTCTCATTAAAAGGTATTTGCTTATACATTATGATACAAGGTTTCAGATTTAAATACCTTAAATGCATTAATTTTTTTTATTTCATCCCTTTTGGTGTTTCATAGAAAAATAAATCTACATATATGTTTCAAAAATTTGCAGTCCTCAAAATGAAATCTAAAAATCAGGGTCCACAAAAATTATATAATTAGCTTACAGTACCTAAAGGTATACTATAATTCACTAAATTCACTAAATTTTCACAATCTAATTTCCATGCAGAGCTGCTGCATGAACCACTTAAAAAGTATGTGTGAAATATTTCTTTTCAAAGGCTACAGTACAGCTACAGTACAGCCTTACTACATTTTGTCATCTTTCTTGTGCTTTCTCTTCTTCTGCTGCTGTTTTATCGTCTGATGGCTTATGTTTCTGTTTTTGTTTTTTGATGTGAACCCACGGTTGCTTCCCACAGTTAGCTAGAACTCATTGTCAAGGAGTAAACATATGCACAAAATTGGGCTGTGCACAAATTTCCAAAATTCTTTTTGGGTATTGAAGCATGTCCCCGACATAAAAATACCGATTTAGAATTGCACCAAAACACACCTATATTAAAATTATTTTCTAGAAGTTTACTAAAGTTTAACTCCATTTTATAACTCTCTTTTTTAGGTCGAGTTTATGTTACTGGTGGAAGAATCCCTTTATTGAAACCAAATACACTCACTATATGTGCTTCAGTTATATGTTATGCTACAGAGACAGATACTTGGAGCCCAATCCCTGATATGCAAATAAAACGAAGTTCACATTGCACAGTAGCACATGGTAAGTCAAAGTGTGCCACAATTTAAGATAACATTCCTAAAAATAAGGATACTGTATTTCCTCTGATATGGCGGAATTTCAATAAGTGCCACTCTTCAAAGGTAAATAATTGAAGAAGCATTTCTCTCTAAGAAATGATGCAATTGATATGCATTTGGTTTTCCTTTAAAAAAGATGTGTCTTTCCTTTCTTTGCCTAATTTCTTGCTGTTATTTGATTTCTATTTGTTACTTGAGTTTCACAGTTTCAGTTGGTCTCATGTACTGAAGCAATATAAATGTAGTGATAGTTTTAGTTGTTTGATTCTCAAATTTTACACAAAACACTATTAATGTGAAAACCTACATTTCATTTTGAATTGACATTTCAGTAGACGCCTATCGAATCGTCTATGATCAATTTCAATATAAAACTCGACAGCTTCAGTCTAGATTAAAATATTTTGTGGTTAAAAACATTTAAACCAATAAGAATGCAATGATAAACAATGTTTGTAAAAAAATATTTTCAGCACCTTATGAATAAATTAATGAGCTCCAAACCATGGCAGATTCACCAAAAAGTAGTACTCACACTAGAATACTAATAGAGAAGAGGTGTTGCTTGAATGACCCGATTTTTTAAGTAAAGGAAGAAAAAGAGTCTGGAGCATAAAGTGACTGATGGAATTTGCACGAAATTACATTTTCAGAGAATTCTGACGATTAAAACTTGAATTTGCTGATATTGGTCAATTATGGTCATTTTTGATGTCCCACTCTGTGGCTGGATAATCGTGTCTCACCAAATCCATCATTCAAGAGCCAGTAACAACTGTAGAAAGTATTGGGTTTTGAAGCACATCCACGTCTTCTGACGTATAAATACCGATTTGGTGGAATGTATTACACTTAAAGACGCTCCTACGCCACCTCGCCAAAAGGAAAAGGGCACTAATCAATGCTCGCAGTCAACTCGTAAAAAAACCCTAGTTATTTATGGTTATTTGAGGGCTAGCAAGTCATAAAAATCATGTGAAAAATTACCTCAAAAACTTGTTATGGCTTTTTAACATAAAATCTCACATCTCAGCAATTTTTAGCAGAATTCACGTAGACCGAGGTGTTAAGTTCTATTGAAATCAGCAATTTTGGTACTGTGCATCGATCAAAGGCAATTTTTTTGATAGACATGAAATGTCAATTCAAAATGAAAAATGACATGAATTCTGTTGGAATCATTTTCTAAATGTTTACACATTAATGTTAATCAGCTCTGTTGTTTTAGTTAATGCAGTCATTATTTTTTAAGGAGATTTATTCTGATTGAATTTTGTTTATGACAAAATAATGTTAAATAAAATTCATTTACTTGATCTATATGTTTTCTACCTGTTCAGTTTTGAGGAAGGTTTTTCTGTATAATACATTAAGCTTTCCAGGGACAGAACACCCGCCTGACTTTTGTAAGAACTCGATGCATAGAAATATCTGTTGGAATATTTTTGGCCATGGTCATTTTTTCCCTTAAAATTCTGACCATTTTTTTTGTAGGTGGCATGTTATATGCTATTGGGGGATATGATGGCCAGTCTTGCTTGAAGGTAAAATTTTTCAACTTTATTAAACTTTGAAGTCCCTAAAAGCTTCCTCCCAGTGGGCAAAGCTTCAAAATGTCTATGAAGAGGAGTATTTTCAAAAGGAAAGGCAAGCAACATCGCCTGCTGTTTCAATAACAAAAACATTCCTCCACAGAGACTTTTTGAAGATTTTTCCCACTGGGCTATGGAATTTAATCACTCTTCACCAAGCTTCCAACAATTTCCATAGTCAAGTGCATTTTGAATAGAAAGTTCAATATTTCAACCTAGATATAGTAACACACAATTCCTGTTTACACCTCAAAAAGAACCAACATTAAGAAAAATTGACATTGGGAATTATAAGCATAAAAAGCTTTTTTTGAAAAAATTTTTGTTGCAATTGTTATAGTTTCAATTCTAACCTAATCTAACCATCAAGTGCTTAAAGTACCTTCGGACCCCACTTAAGTGGGACACCCAGTGAGTGGGACCCATTTTTTTTGGCCTCCTTGAGTAATCCCTTGTGCCAAAAGTGGGACCGTTTAAGTGGGACCCCCACTAAGTGGAACTGGTTGTTTTTTTGTCCTCTTTGGGTGTCCCACTTAAGGGGGTACTACTGTAATTCTCTTGATGGGGATTAACTTCATAATAGCCTGATCAATTTTATGTTATCCTTTCTATTCCAGAGTGGTGAATGCTACAATCCAAAAAGCAATGTATGGACACACATCCCCGACATGAATTACAGTCGAAGCTCGTTTTCTGCTGTTACAATAGATGATTACATCTATGTGCTGGGTGGTCAAGGTACCGCCCATTTATGCACAGTCGAAAGATATGACACCAAATCAGCTAAGTGGGACATGATGCCGGCCATGAGTACGAAAAGAATAAATTTCGGTGCTGCTCAATTGCACGGGTTCATATTCGTGGTTGGTAAGTTGTCAGAATGCATTTCCTCATAATTTCCACGCCCTATATCAATGATAGTCGTAGTTTATACCTTTAATACAGGTTTTAAAATGTAGGAGTCAGTTCTATTATATAATGTACAAATTCATAAAATGTTTGTTATTGTTTTAACACGTGTTCCACTAAACTTCCGTAGTTAGAACAGGTCAGTGCTGTTGGTCTGTGCACAAACAAAATGTTACGAACAAAATGTTGAAAAAATGAAAAATGATCTGCGGTGGTCGAAATAATGTGGGAATAGGATTGTATAACACTTTATTCGCTTTTGAAATAGGAATATTTGTGGCTTGGAGTGTATACATCTACCGATTTCTAACCAGTTAAACTTCTTGGTTCATGCGCCATTTTCACTTGGTTTCTGATAGCACATGGCACTGTTTATACGATATGTGTCAAGTGTCTATGAAGAAATTAGGTAATAAGGAAGTGTACGAGTTTTTTATTTCATCATTTTACAGGAGGACATGATGGTCAAGACTATCTACGTAGTGTGGAGAGGTATGACCCAATGTTAAGCGAATGGACTGTGGTGGCGCCGTTGCTGTCGCCGCGCACTGGCATCGGTGTCACTGTATTGCAGGACCAAATCTATGTGCTTGGTGGGCACGATGGGAAAAAGTATTTAGATTCGGTTTATCGTTATGACCCGTGTAAAGATGTGTGGACGAGGGGATGCGACATGACTAACGCCAGATGTTACATGGCAGCGACGGATCTTTGGGCAAGAAGGACAGACAGTTAAAGTTTCTGGTTTTCTCACCATTTTTCAGTTCTTTCTTTTTTTAATTGATCAGTTATAGAAATTTTACTTTGAAGCTTCCAGGAATGTCCATTTGTGTGTCCAACTAATCTGCTGAAAGAAATCACCTTTTCTCGATACCAAACTGCAGAGGGGAATGAGAACGAGAATCAGCAAGCGACCTATTTATGTCTATTCATCTTTAACAGCACAACGAAATAGAAAAACGGGGTGGCCAGGTTTCAGCTCTGGTGACTTTCTCAAAATGGTTGATCTCGCTACTTAATCATTAGCTAGAGTATATCATGAATATACACAGATTTTACGCTCCTTCGACACTAAACACCGTATAACCACCGCTATTTTAGTGTATCCAAGAGGAAGCGTTAAGATTAATCATCAATATACTGAGTATCTCCCCAGGTACTCATATATTTACAATATTTTTATCTTCTTTTTTTGTGTACAAAAGAAATACACTCATGATAAATGGACATGTTTGCTGCAGGAGGTTTCTATTTCTGATTTAAGTTTCCACCCTGACAAAAACGTAATAAACCTCGCAATGCTTACTTCTCAGGGACCTCTTTAATTCTAAATAATTCATCAAAATAACTTCTACCCATCACTGTGTGTGTGTGTTCTCTGCAGGATTTCAAGACTTCTTATGACGTCATTATTTTTTTGCTGTTCTGTCTGTGTGTACAGTCAACTCTCGCTTTCTCGAACAGGCGGCTACATCGAACAAAAAAACTTGGCCCCTTAACGTTTCCTTGCCTGGAGAAGAGCTCTTCGCTATCTATTAATTTTATTACTCGTTCCCTTGCGAGTGTTCGAGACTGTTTTTAGTTTTGTTTTGTTTTTCCATGTTCATTGTAAATATATAGGGAAAATAGTGTTATATATAAGGATGTTTGTATATGTGGACTTTGTTGTTGAGAAATAGATGTTTTGCTAGGAACCTTCTGATTACGACTTGGTTCTCCTGATGGCCACGTGGATTAACATACCAAATTGCGATCATCACTTTAGTTTTCAGTCTAAACTTTGTTGTTTTTGTCTGGGTTAACGAGAATATTGTTGCGTATTGCTTCGTTCTTTCAAACGAAAATGAGAGACTTTCAACCAAAGAGTTCTATGATGGCTAAAATAGCATGTAAATTAACAGTCTCACAGTTTCTGTGTTTGAAAAAATAATGCAAATTGTCCCGCACAGAGAGATGCACAGTCTATCTATACAAAATCTATACCAGTAGTAGGTACACTCTAACACACTTACGAAACATCAGAGGCGGATCCACAGCGTATGTCGAAATTTGTGGAGAATGTTAGCTATTAAACCATAAAAGAAAAACGTGCAAGTAATCCCATTGGTGATACAGACTGAAAACAGAAAATAGGTTTATGTGCTCCTCCACAATTTTTGACATACCCTAGATCCGCCGCTGAACATGCATAGCGCGGTGTGTAATTGGTAGAATATAACCCGTGAAACCCACCATAGGCCTAAAAAATTGTAGTTCTCTCTGGGAGAGTTGCAGTCTACTGCAAAGAGTATGATTACTCCTGGAAATTGAAATCGCAGAATAACGAACTGAAGTAAGTTAAGATAAGCTCATGAATTTGATCAATAACATGTAGATAATTGTATGTTGACGGCCCAGTGGGCAAAATCTTCAAAAAGTCTATAGGAGGAGCGTTTTCTATAGGAATGGCAAGCAATATCGCCTGCTGTTTCAATAAAAAAACACTCCACCACCGAGACTTTTTGATGATTTTGCCCACTGGGGACGAACCTTACAGAGATTTTACTGGTTTTACTGACGTCATGATAATAATGGTGTCATCATAGTTCCTCGGCCTCAAATTTTTGCCCATATCATTTCGTGGCCAAATGTGCCGACA
This sequence comes from Turritopsis rubra, assembly GCA_039566895.2. Taxonomy (NCBI): domain Eukaryota; kingdom Metazoa; phylum Cnidaria; class Hydrozoa; order Anthoathecata; family Oceaniidae; genus Turritopsis; species Turritopsis rubra. Next base: position 9,672,331 of record CM077626.1, on the reverse strand, counting down.
CCATAGTTTATGTTTGCCCATAGCAATGTGCCAACACATACGTCACGCAAGCTCCTTCATGAAGCCATAACGTTTCACACTAAGCGGCGGATGGAGCCAGAAGGCCATATCTCCAAGTTTGTGGGGAGATTGTCTCATAATTTTTGTGACGGACAGGAACTTTCATTAAGTCGTCAGAAATTGCAACCAAAATTTATATCCCTTAAAAACTTTTAACCGATTTTAGTTTCTCCAGTAAGTAACAGCCTTTACCATGCACCTATTATGAAAGGGCATATTATTGGTCAAAAAAATGACTATATCAACAAATTAACAAATGATAAGTAGTACTGTGCTGTTTATAGCGCTCGAAGCCCTGATAAAAACCGTTAAGATACCGTTGACCAATTTTTAAATGACGTCATGGTGACGTTGATGATCACAGTTTGGGTACTCAATACAACGCAATGGTTTCGCTTTGTGCCACCGACTGGCCCCGTGCAGCAACCCCCTGTACTTATATATAAAGTTTTGTTTAGCGTGAAAAAGGGTAAGAGCGCCAAAATATTTTCAAATCTAAAAAAGGTTTCTTGTGTAGAAGGAAATTATCGTGTCGTGTCGTGTCGTGTTGCAAACAGGCTCCGTTTCATTTGAACTCATCAAAACAAAAGTTTCACAAAACTGTTATTTTCCTCACATACATTTGATATTTACATTTTTGCCCTCGTATTCCCCAATCATCATATTTCAAAAGCTAAAGTTTCACTTTCCCCAAAAATTCAATCTGCACATTTTTGAGGTCCACAAAAATCCCTTTTAGGTATCCTTTGCTTTCTGATGTTCTTAACAACACTGACGGGGTGTTGTAACAGCGAAGTGAAAAGTACATAGAAAACGAACGTTCCACAAAATACCGGGAGAAAAAAAGAGAAACGGGAATTTGAATTATCTTTTAAATTGTATTCAAATTGATTTTTACAAGCATTGTTCTAATATCAAAACCCGCGATTGATTGCGATATAAATAGTAATAGGCAAAATAACAAAATATACACTCAATCCATGGGCAAAATCTTCCAAAGTCTCTGTGAAGGAGCGTTTCCTACAGGAATGGCAAGGAATATAGCCCGCTATTTCAATAAAAAACACTCCTCCACAGAGACTTTTGAAGATTTTGCCCACTGAGAAAGAAGAACATAACAGAGATGAGATGCAGACAGAAGAAAAAGTGAAGTAGTCTAGTATCACCGTAGTCATTGTGTAGCCAGATCTATAATAAACGTTCTATCGAAAAATGTATTAAACTCAGATATGGTCTTAAAGGCAGACAATCATCCAGCACTTTCAGTATCGCGGGCAAGCACCGGCTCTGTGCGCATGCAGAAGATACACTTATTGTGAATGCACGGAAGTATCCCCAGAAGTCTTGTACCAAGCACCATTTTGATTACGTGATAAAAAAATATTTACTGTGCAAATTCGGGAAAGGGGTATTGAACCATTACATATTACATATCTCTTAAATACATGCAGTATGATGTATTTAAGAGATAACTAAATAAGCGATGAATTCCTGTTCGCGCACGCACATGCGCAGGCTTTGCTGTCCAGCGCTTACAAAAATTGCTGAGTGTACATGGACCTTAAACATTACATGACACATTCTAGAAAAAAGTAAATAACGAAAAATAAAAACGGAACAAAGAAGAAAGAGAACACCACTTCATAATAATATATACCTTGCTTTATAATGTTACTAAAAACTCATCAAAGCAGTTACGCGAGGAAGAAACCTGAGTGACGTAATGCTCTTCATAAAAGATATATCGTATTAATAAATAATGAAAAATCGGAGAATTTTCTGATAAGAAGGATATTTACTGAAGTTTAACACATTTATCTAGGTTTTAGTTCAAATGGATAGCATTTTTGTTATCAATGGCATTTGCTCCTTATTTACACAAGCAAAAAACAAACAAACAAACAAACAAAAAGGAAGAAAGGAAGAAAGAAAGAAAGATAGAAATGGATATCATACATAATTCAATATGACTAAAACAATCATGTTCTGTTAAAAATTTCCTCTTTAGAAACAAATGAACGGGTGTTCACCTTTACACCCAAACACACGGCTGTTATCTACCTGAGATGATTAAAAATAGATGTTACAAGTACCATGGTAGTAGACGCAACACAATCTTAAGGACTACAGTTCGGTTTTCATGGTGGATGCTTTGGTTAAACCATCTTGTAAAAAGTTCACATAAGCACCAGTCAATGGATCATCATAACTGAAGAAAATAAACGATACAAAAATACTAAGTGACCGCTTTAGAAGATCCTTCAGACTTATAGACAGATACAAAAAAAAAAACTAACTGTTCTTACCTAGCAAGAAAAGATTCAAACATATTGGCGTCTAATAATTCATTGGCATTGGCGCCAGCAACAAATTCACCAGTTGGTAAATGTATAATCGATTGCACTGGAAATCTAAATGGTCATTCAATAGGCTTTAAATAAAATGGAAGCTGTAGATGGAAGTTGCATTAGAACGAGAGGTCATACTTATAGTTATCCAAAGCAGTCTTTGCATTCTTTGCAATCTCTGGATCTGTGCTGTTTTCAGCTAAATCCTAGTTTTATGAAACAATTTTATCAAGACTTGTTGGTTAAAAGGTTTGAATTGGTAGATGCGAATGAAGTAATGTGAAAAGATGAGAGAATTACCTCGAGATCAACAACCAGAGACCAGCAGCTGACAAACTTATCTGTCAATAGCTGGACTACGGGCGAACTCTCCAGTGGACCTTCACGGAGAGTCCGCCCCGAACCTAAAAAATCAACTCCCTGTAACAAAACTGAACTTTAAACATTCCCATGGCACAAACAATAATCAATTTTCAATTCTCAGATGAAATTTCTGAGACATCTTCTCATTTGTAAATTGCCCCACGATAAATCTCTTCACTTATTATGAATTTCTGAGCTTGTCTCTGATTTTATGAAACCGAGTGTAACGTAATCATATCAAACCTCAGCAGGACTGGTCGTCTAAAGCACCCCAAAGCAAGATGTGATGGATCAACTTATGCTCTTCTTTGGCTTGCTTGAACGTTTCATTGAAAGGTATGTAGGGTACCTGTCAATAAAAGAATATATAAACTGACTGCACACTGGCCTTCGGGCAAGTTAGAGCAATGCTGTACGCATCTCTGGCGGTAAGGGAAGTTCCCAGTTGCAAGTCGGCAGGGGGGAAGGGGGGGGGACCAACCGATATGGATGGAAGCCCAAGGACTCAAAACTCCCGGTTACTTATATACTTTAGTACTTCCTCAATCAAAATAACAAAACAAAACAAACAAAAATCCCAGAATTTCACCTGTTTAAATGGATAAAAGTCTCTTTCTAAGAGTTTGTAAGCTTTTTCTTCTGATATTTCGTCGGTCCATTGAAATGCGTCCAAGTTGACAGGCTGAGCAGCTGTTTTTATGTTATACACGCTTGCTGAAGGCTGTGTAGAAAGAATGCGCATTTCTTCTATGTAACCTGACAGTGAACAAAATCATCGAGTGTTCATTCAAAAATACAATCAAAACTTTCAACTTTTATTCACAAAAAAGGAATAAAGAGGGTTATTTGAATAGACAGGCAATAAATCTGTCCTTCCCTTGAGGAAATAATGTGTTTGTCTAACAACATGCAATCATAACACATTTTGGTTGAAATTCTCTTATTTTGATGAGGAAGAGTTAACAACCATCTCGTTAACTCAGACAGAAATAACAATGTTTTGACTGCAAACTAGTGATGATCTCATCTTGTTGAATGGAACATGTAGGAATGCAATTCCAAAATAATGAACACAAAGGCATCATCTCTGCAAATTCTGAATATTCTCAAATTCTCAAACAATCCTCTCAAGAAAAATCTTTTCTTACCAATGTCGACTTCCTGACCATGTGCATCATTCACACCTGAAAATCATGTATGTAAGTATGTGAACAAGTACACCAAGTATACAAAAACACAGTTATTTGAAGATTTTGACGATTCAGGTTTCTTCAGATTCATGATTTTAAAAAGACTTTCAATCCAACTTTGAGTAAAACATAACTTCTTACTTACTGCTGTTATTTTGTGGATCTGGTATCTCTGCTGTTATCCACTCCATGTCTGAATGTTGAAAAAAAAAAAAAAAGAAGCATGATTGACAATAGAATACACAAACAAAATTATATAATGGTAAAAAAGTAGTTTTTCTAATTGCTTGTGTTGAGTTAGCCTATAAATATGGACCATCGTTAACTTTGGTTGACCAAAGTGTATAGACCTTAGTGAGTTAGTGGCAGTCTATAGGCTAGTGTTGAGTTGAAATATGTGTGTTACCATTTTCCAGATTACATTTAGAATAGACCATAAACAATGCGGAAGCAACAACCGAAAAACTTTTTTTTACAGCCTATATAGTACAGCCTACATAGCACCATTAATATGAACTTAAGGGAAAAAATTTTTGCTGGAAGAAATTTTCACGCAATTCATGTTTGCAGATAAAGGTACCAAAAGCTCCTAGTTTTTAGCAGATCTGCCTATATACTTTGAATATTGTGTTGTTTCTTGCTAACTGCATCCAGTATGAACTTTCCAATCAAGGGACCATCAACAAAAACTTTTGATCCAATTAGCAGCATTACGCCTTTACCCCCAATTAATCAGTCATTTTTAGTATATAAAAAATATTTCAGCTTTTAGACTGCATGTAGAATAAAATGACTAAATGAACACATACTTTCATTTAGTGTCAGTTTCTTTTTACAGAAGAAGCAAAAGGGAATACCGAAAACACCCTTGGACTCCTGCTCCTACTCCCGACGAAATGTCATGTTTAGTTTAATTTTTATTAGATTCTCAAGTTATTTTGTAATAATCCTTCAGTGTTCCATGTGTTCTCACCACACACCTTTCAACAATGATTCCCTTTGATAGGTTATAATATAACTTTTTTTATCCAATAGTTCCACCGCCAAAAGTTAATGTACTCAGAACCAGTCAATTGACCAAAAATCCATCCATCATGGTGGACTAATAACTTAATGGTTGTTGACGTTGCTTTCTTATACTGTTTATACAATGTTTTGTTGTTTCAAAGAGGCAGAGGCATGTTATTACTGTTTTTGAAATCTTCAGTTTGAAAAACAGAGAAGTTTACTCAACCACAGGTCATTTTCAACTGATATGTCTAGGATATAGTCTTCATGAAAGTTACTCTCATCTTCTATAGGTTCTTTATCTTATACCTACCGATTATGTTTAAATATTTTTGACAAACAACTTGATTTACGTTGAAGGAGTTTGACTTAACTTGCCCTTTAGATTTGTTTGTTTGTTTGTTTGTTTATTTGTTTGTTTTGCCCTGGTTTTAGAATAACCCGATCTGCATCTCCAATATGATGTTTTTACTCTGGCTGGTGTGTAGAGATAAAAATTCAACTTTTGTACTCTGCAAAATACACACGCACACAACTACGTGAAACTTGTCATGATCAAAAAGTTAACCAATTTTTCTTTTCGCATCTCAATTTTTTCAACGCTTAATAATCAAACATGAATATAATGTCAACTACTTTGAACAGATCCTATGGATTAGAAATTACTACAAGTGGCATATCAATGTAAACGATCAAGTACATTGTCATGGCAGAAAATAACTGAAGAATTATTACAAAATAACTTAAGAATCTAATAAAAATTAAAATCTCCAGTTAAATAACTCCGGATTTTAAAGAAAAATAAAATCTTGAGTTAAGATTTTTTGTCATGACATAATTATGACGTCATAACTGGAACTTTAAATAACTCGAGAAAAATAACTCAAGAATTACCTGCCTCCTTGTGCTTCAAAGCTCACCTACAGTTAATAAGAAGAAGCTTCATCAGAAGCGATTTTTACTTAACTCTATTAAACCTTCTTATAACTATTCTTGTTTGTTATTTGAACGTTTTTGCTTACTTTGTTTGTCAAAGTTTAAAACCCAGTATTTCGGATGGATTTTTCGTTTTTATTTATTAATAATATTTTTTTCAAAGAAGATGTTTTTTTTTCTTCTTTTGGCTCTAATATATCTATATTTTTTTAAAAAATTATTTAAAATAAGATTATGTATCGTGGCTACAGCTCACACATGTATATTTATTTTGTTTTAAGCAATATAGTTTCTGCTTTTTCTTAATTAAACCTTATTTACACTTACGAATCTTCTCTCAACATAAAATGGCGTCAGTGTAACTTAGGCTAACAAAGTTTAAACCTCGGATGGATGAGTTTGTGTCTATTTTGTTCGTATTGCGACTTAGTTTTGAAATGCTGCTGCCGTTTTGCACCATATGGTGTTTGTTTAAATATACAACCGCAATATGAATATTCAATGATTTTTCTTGGTTTTTGTTGGAATTTAATTTTGCAGATAAGGGCAAAAACCCAAAAACTTCTTCCCACAAAAATTTCTATCGTGTATTCTTGAACTGAAGTTATACTCAAATGGCTGTAATAGCAATCCTGCTTAGTTATGCTAAGTTATGAGTTTATCTGAACAGTGAAATCTTTCTTCAAAAGGAAAAGTTTCGCACACTACCCTTTCTTTAAATTTACATTAATACATCTATTTGAAACTTTTCATGGGGAATTTAAAGGTTGCCTACTCAGTAAAATATATATGAAATAAATCAGAAGTATTAGTGATCCTTTTTAGCAACATTGCTCTCTCTCTCTCTCTCTCTCTCCTTCGATGCCATATTAACAGAAAATTTTGTTCGGAAAAGCAAATGATATTGAAAATAAATAAATTAAATTCATGTTGTTTATTATATATTGTTTCAGCTTAGAGGCTATGTATTCCACTGAGTAGGTAACCTTTAATGTTTTTATATCATATTTTGACATGGTAGTCATTAAGACCTTGTTTTAATGCAATACTTTATTTCACTGCTAAACTGCAAATCCTTGTAAAGTAATATTCAAGCCTAGAGATTCCCTACATTGTTATGCACCATTCCTAATTGGAATTTTTTTGTATCTGTTTTCACAATACTTTACAATATTGTTTGCAATCCTTTGTAAAGTATCCTTCAGTAAAGAAAGATTATTGTGTTCCATGAAATAAAATACCCACCAATAACATTTTTGCTGCTCAACAAAATTTCTTAAACAATCAACAAAAAATTTTTGATCCACTTAGCAGCATTAGACAGTCATTTACAGTATATAAAAGATATTACAGCATTTAGTTTCATGTGTGAGTGACTGTCTAAGGGAAAAAAATAACATGGAATTTATAGACAGAAATAATAGATAATCAATTCTGAGAACAAAAGAATTATTTATAAGTTTACTTATAATCTATCTATAATGAATAAATTATAGATTATAGTTAATAGACTATAGGTAATTTCTGAACAATAAATCTATATGGATAATATAGATGAAGTTATAGGTATATAGGTAATCTTTATCTATAACATAGATTATAGGTAAAAATTAAAGGTAATATAGGTATATCTATAAATTCATGTCAGTTTTTTCCTTTGAACAGTCGCATATAATGTCCAAAAATCTTCAAAAAGTATATGAGGAGGAGTGTTTTCTATAGAAATGGCAAGCAACATCGCCTGCTGCTTCAACAACAAAAAACACACCTCCACAGAGACTTTGCCCAATTGGGGACTTAATTTTAGTAAAGTGACTATAGAAGAGAAAAACATTTTTAATCCTTTTATTTTTACTCGATTGCATAAAAATTATCACCTATATATACAGAGTGCAGCAGATTTTGGAAGAAAAGTACAAAAATCTGTCATAAAGAAACCTTTAAAAAAAATAAAGCACTCACCAATATTAAGGTTATTTCTTGTGGGCAGATGCATCTGAAAATATTCAATGTGAGATCCATCTTTCTTTATAATAGTGCGGCCAATGAAGGAAGCTGGGGTGAACCAAAAAGGAAACTGGGGCGGAGTATTCAACTGGAACTCTGGATGCAATCTAAGGAAATAGTCGAGTTAAATGGATGACATCAATAAACAAAATGTTTCTAATAATTACCAATAATAATTAAGGGCTATCTAAAGTTAACTGCAGTGCACTAAAGTCAATTGCAGTGCACTTGCCACCCATGTTATGATCATGCACTTTACATAATGCTCATTCCTTTTGGTAACCTAAGGAATTAGTGGACTTAATTTCTATCCACTTGGTTCTTAGTCTTGTTTCAGTGTAGTGGTTCATACTTTCGGGCTTCTTACATTGTCGATTCGCTATATCTACGTCCTCTTGCAGTAACCTTCGTGTAATACCTTCTCCTGTATTCATCTTCCTGGCACATTTTCTTTACCTTGTTCTGGCCTTATCTCACCTCGTGTGTTGCATCAATGCTGACACAATATTATTAAGTTATAATCATTTTTTAGTTCAGTAGCTGTTGGATTGGTAAGTGCAACTTATATCACACTTCAAGATGTACTAGAATTCTTTTTCTATTCCTGTATTTTTGTTTGATTTGCTACTGTATGTATATTAACATCTCAGTCTAATTCAATCCTGTCGTTTATTTTGGACCATGGAGTTAGGAGTATATAAGTTGTACTGAAACTTCTTAGTCATTATTACTATTATCAATATGCTATCATGCCTCACCAGTTAATACACCATAAAAGAGCTACGACACAAATCATGTGATCTTGACTTATGGCCAAAAATCAATTTGAGGCGAAAGATGCGATAATATGGCTGACGATAAAAAAAAAAAATAGTAAACAAACACAATCACGTGATTCGATTCAATCTTTTTATTACAACATAGTCGCACAGTTTCACAGAAAAGCACACCAGTTGGAAATTTTCTACTTATTCGTTATAATCTTAAAAAGCAGCGAAGAAAGAGGTGGAAATCAACTTTAATATTTTGAAATGAGAAAAACTTTTTATGTTCATCAGCAGTAAGTGAAGAAAGAATCAAAATGGTGAAAAAATCAAAAATGGGCTGACCTGCTCATTTTTTCATTTGCTGAATAGATTCCGTATGTTTAGTTGACTTAACATGCAAACTTTTTGGTTCATTCTTATTTGAGAAAGAAGTGTATATATTTTGTTGATTTTAATATTCACTCACTCGTTTTTTTACAATCAAATTTCTTGTATAAATTTTTAACTGATAAACGTTAGTACAACTATAGGCTCACAAAAAAGTGCCAAGAATCCAGAAAAAACTGGAATAACCTGGAAAATAAGTCTTTCCAGTAACTTTCTTTATTACGCTCCATAAAATTGCATTCCACTTCATCTTTTAAGCCAATTAAAAAAATGAGCGGATCGGCCCTTTTAATATCTTACAATTATAATCCTTTAATTTGTAGACAGTCTTCAAAATACCATTAAAACCTACCTAAACATTATATCGTAGTAGTCACTGTTGAATGCTCGAAGACATGCCACAGAACCTCTTGGAGGAAATCGCATATGCAAGAATGGTCGTTGGTGAATCATGCTTAATAGGTACAAAAATAACTTTTCTATCTCATCAGCAGGCTGTGGAGGGAGGTAGCGATAATTTGCAAGATGCGATGCTATATGAAATTGAAGTAAATGGAGCTGTTAATACAATCATCCTTTCATACTCACTAATGGTTATTCGGACAGGATATTTGGGTACCCAGTGGGCAAAAACTTCAAAAAGTCTCAAAAAGTCTCTCTGTTTTTTTGTTGAAGCAGCAGGTAATGTTGCTTGCCATTCCTATAGAAAACACTCCTCCTCATAGACTTTTTGAAGATTTTGCCCACTGGTTAATGGATAATCTCGTACCTCCCAAAATACCACCTAACTTTTTGGGTATTAAATCCCATAATGTTCCAGATTTTGAGATGTCTGTTGGTGGACGAGGCAAAAGTATACTGAAGTTGGCTACCGACAGGTTGGCAGCTTCTATATGGGGGTTTTGCCAAGTCTTTAGCCCAACCATATGATACATTGCTTGTGGGTCCTATAAAGGTATTGAATCCAATTGGACAATATGATATTTCTCCATTGTGTATCAATACACTTATTTTTCAAAAGAACAATTAAATAAGAAAAGCAAAGCTGATTAAGGCTAAAAGTTTTCAAATCTTAAAGGAGGTACGACATGAATCACATGACAATTGTTGTGTTTGTTTACATTTTTTTAACCTCAACCGAAATATTATCGCATCGACTTTTGGTGCTGAACTTAAAGTCGTAAGATCACATGATTCATAGAGTAGCCCCTTTAAGAAACTAATTCAAGGAGGCTCATCAATCAGCAATCCCTTATAAAGTGTTTTGTTGTGGAGAAACAGGTCAATATTTTTCATTACCACACAAGGTAGAAATGATTGAACACTTTTGAAGGCTGAGAAGAACAACATTTGAGAATTAAAAAGTTTTGTTTATAATGTTAATACAACTTCTTTTGTTTGTCAGCAAAGTATTGATCATAATGAGTGAAGAGTTTATCATTTCTACGTAAAAAAGTAATGATTGATTGAAGTTCTCTTGAAACGTAACTTAACATAAATCAGGTCTATGACATGATAAACTCTTCACTTATTATGGAACAATATTAAATATTAAAAATATTAAATATTAATATTAATATTAATAACAATATTAAAAATATTATGCTCATATGACAAACAAAACCTTCCAATGTAAAACCTACTCTATTATATAATCTCATTGACAAGTAAACATAAAATTTTATTAAAAAGGTCATAATACCTGGAAAGTTTGATCTTGGAATTTCTTCATTGTATTCAGATCCATTGGTTTGAAAAGAGTTTTCAAATTCAAAATCTCTACGTTGTCATCGAACTTTTGATTAGATAATATACTCTTCACATCATCATGAAACTAAATTATATATAACAAGAACAGCTATTTTGTAATTGCGTTTAAAAAATTTTAAAAAATGACAAAATTTATTGTTAATAAACAGTTCAGAATTTATATTTATCCCAAAAATGACCATTTTTTACCAATCGCCAGTCGTAACAAAAATGATACTTACACTTTCCTTTTCAATCTCTGTTAAGTTTACAGTTTCACTGATCGTTCCAGCTTTTATCTCATAAAATGCTCTCTGAAACTCAAAAGGTGAGAGGTAGCCATCACTGTCAACATCATACTGTTTGAAAACTTTGTACGTATGTTCACTGACTGGACCGAATGCTCCAGAAGGCTGCTGCATGAGAACTCTCAAGGTAAAGTAAATCTTGAGTGCAACGATAGCCGGCAATAGTACTGTGAAAAATAAGGTCCAGCCAATATTCCATCTTCGCTTTCCATCGACAATATCAAATATTAAATAGTGTTTCGTTCGAAGGTGTGTACATTGATGATGATGATGATGATGAGATGGATGAGGTTGATGATGATGATTTACAACATTTCTGGCGTCAACATTAGAGGAGGAGATATCCGTGCTTTTTATATTTGTATTTTCGTTTTGGACTTCACTTTCCATCATCATAGACACATGTTAGCAATTATTATTATTTTCTGAATAAAATATTATGGACATGTCAAAAATAATGATGCTTACAGTACCGAAAAGGAAAATAAACTTCTTATAACAAAAACGTCAATAGCAAATTAGCATTACCGCATGACGAAACTGACCAACTATTATTACCCGCAAAGCAGGGCTGTATTTAATATAGAAAATTTGCACAATCTTATTGTTAAATTAAGCTTAAATGTGAAGTCACTCCGGTCTATACTCACCAGTGTAGCCCGCTGAAATGTCATGGCAACAATATCTTTATAAAATAAGAGGCATAAACGTAAACAAACACAGAAAAACCATTGTAAAGACAAATAATAAATGAAACAGTGAAAGGAACTCATTGTATCAATTTTTTAATTTTCAATAACAAATCGAATGTCAACAAAAAATGAGAAAAAGTGTGTTTATATATTTTTGTTATGAATCTGTCTGAGTAGCTAAGAACTTTTCTTTTCCATTTGAAATTTCTTTCCTTTCTTCTCTCTATTATTGAACAGTAACTCTTGAAGGGATTCTAAAACCATTTTTTTTGACTTGATCATTAACATTCTATAATAAAACATTCAGTTATTATCAAGCAAAGAACACAAAGATTTATAAACAACACGTCATTTGGAAAGTCATCTGTAAAGTAAAGGTAGAAAAAGGACGATATGGAATCGATGACGAAAGATGGATTAATACAATACTATACAATTAACTACTAACCAGTTCCATAAACCTGTATTATAATGGTTTCAAATAACGATTCATACGACTCTTTGCAGGACAAGATAATCGTTACGGGACTAAACTACAATAATTAAACCCCTAAGCTCTTATAAACTCGAAAAAATAAAAAATCATTTGAAAAACATAATGAAGACTGTCAACATTAACTAAATGACACCAAAACAACCAATGAAATTAATGCAATAAGAAATGACTTCGATCAATTTTCAGCCTCTATTAATTGTTGCAGACGGCTTCAACCAGTAAAGAAACGTATATTGGAGAACTGGGATATCAAGTAGGAGAAATTGAATCTCACAGCCTGCTCATCAAGGTTGACTTAGCAGGTGAACTAAGACCTGCAGGTGAACTAAGACCTGCAGGTCAACTAAAACCTAATGCACACGTGGTCAACTAAAACCATCCTAACAGGTCAACTATAATCTGATACACACGTGGTCAACTAAAACCATCCTAACAGGTCAACTATAATCTGATACACACGTGGTCAACTAAAACCATCCTAACAGGTCAACTAAGACCTCAGACAGACCCTGTAATGGTGACTACAAAAATCCTCAATCATAAATATGACTATATATGGACTTGAATGAGCATGACTTTGAATGAGCATAAACGTGGTAGTGAGACCAGTAAAACCCCATCAATCCATATATATTTGAGAATGTGGATGTAAGTACAAGGAATACTACTGCTATAATAAAATGCTAGACTAAAAAACAAAATAAACTAAAAAAACAAAAAAACAAAATGTAGCTAAAGGAGAGAACTGTGACAAAAACAAAATAATGGAACTAGGAAGATGCAACTGGAGAAGGGAAGAGAAGCAGTGACGAAAGGGGGCAGGGCGGGTGATGTGATGGTGGATAGACTGACAGAAAAATGAGTGGCGCTGTTTCCTTTTCGCAAACTAAACCGTCACTTGTCCTTATTTTTATCTGAAGAAATTTTGGTACTAAAACAAAGGTCTAAAATAAGAAACTAATAAATAGAAATAGGCCTTTGGCTAGGTTTCTTTGATCGCAAAAGTAGTTAGCGGTAAAGAAGAACAAATTCCAGGGGAAAAAAGAACCCCGGACCGATGTTTCTGCATGTTTTTCTGTATGTTTATTTTCGTGATTTGAAATCTAGGACTTGTTTCAATAAATCGTTAGCGGTAAGGGGAGTAGGCACTCTAAAAACATTATTTTTTAGATTTTATTCATAATCCTTGCTTTTGATTTAGTTTTTTCTATGAGATTATCTAAGGTTTTATTTAAACAGAAAAGAACTTACATTACTTTCTGGCTTCGCTTCGCTTCCGGGTCGACACGCAAAAACTATTTCGTGCAGCCCTTACATGCTTATGTGGTGCGGACATGCACGATTCAAAAGCACATGGTTTCATTTTTGTAATTTTACAAGAAGACTTCAATGCTTTATAGTTTTTAGACACCATGTACACTATACATTCCAGTTTGGCCTCAAATATGATATCTTTACGCATTGATGATTTTTGAAAACGTTGCTGTGTCTACTTCTGGACAGTTTCTTTTTGTTTTCTTCTTAAACAACTTTTTTATAATATAAAAGTGTCCGTGGTGCAGTTGACTTGCTTACTCCTTTACTTTTTTTTTAACCCAAAAATTTAATATTATTTTCATTTTCATGAGCCCTCGGGAGAGAGAGTTTTTGAAAGTGTATAAAGAGCATTTTAACCCACACCCAAGATGCATGCACATGTTGGGTAGAAATGATTAATATAGACCGAATTTTTAATGTTTTATGATGTTCTCATTACAAGTTTATGCCCTGTCTGTATAAGCTTAAAATCAAGGAAATCCGTAAAAATATGCAAAACATGCTAATGTGTATTGAAAGAAATTTCATTTTGTTATATTGTCTCCTCAGAGTACAAAATAACCATAAAATGAATTGAAATTCCTGCGAGCATGCATGCACATCCTCGCAGAAAATTGATGACTTGGTGATTAATATTTCATGTAGAAACACATGTTGGTGTACGTTACTATAATTGTAAAATAAAGAATTTAAAAGAGCAAAGATTGGTGTAGCTTTTTCTCTAATTGTATTTGTTTTTGAGTTATGAAGTGTTCTGTTAATTATACCCATAGCAGTTTTTGAGGGGAAAAAAGGCAAATTCCCAATCACTGACATGATTAAACAAAAATTTGAAAAACAAAATCTGATTGTTCAATGGAATAAATACATGAAAGTGCAAAATCTATATCTAATAATGTTTACAAGTTGTCAGAGTCCTTGATGACATCAGGTAATATGGTATGTAATTACATGCAAATATATTTATGACATGTCAATGCAATTCTCTTTAGAAAGAAGATTTATTTCCAACTGTTTACCTTAGCTGATAGATATGTCCTCCATAGATTGTAATGGTGTGCTACCTGTAATCGAAATTCAACAATTGGGTCGTACAAAAGTAAGTTGCTCCATTTATAATGGTCTAACCATACAAATCTTGTGTTACAGTACTGCTCGAACTAAACTTTACTTGCTCATAAAGGAAAACACTAAAGATATTTGTGTATAGTTTAATGTGATATGTAAAGTCGTTTTTAAAATCTTTTGTTTTCACCTGGAATTGTTTAATTAGACGTGATTGAACTGAACATGAAAACAATGTCTGATGCAGACATGTAAAAGTTTCTTTCGGGCTGTACTGTTCAAAAATTTAATGACAAATTTATAGACCACTTTCTAAGTGAGGTATAGTCAGGATACCCAACTCTTTTCATATCCATGTTTACATTCTACTATCAGATATTTACATTATTATTTTGATTGCCAAGAGAGTCAAGAAGAAGCGGTAGTTTATTACGGTCAGTATAAGGCGCTGATTAGTTGATATTATTACACAATTTAATAAATTATACAAATAAAAGTAATATATGTTAATGATTTTATTAATCTTAATCTGTTGAACATCTTGAAATAGAATCAGTATTGCTTATTAATGAAGTAATTTTTTTATATAACTATTATTTTTCATTTTCATTTGAGTGTGAACCAGGTATTTCACTTCATCGTACTCAAAATTTAATAATTGAAAACTGTAAAGAAAGTTTTAAAAAGAAAACAGGTTAAACAAGTTTTTTTTATCTTTTATCTTTTATGTTGAACTGCTTCTCCTAAGCTCTCCTTTTTTCTCAATTTTCAATCCCATCGATTTATCTCCTCAAGAAAAAAGTTGAGCTTAGTCTACTAGACTAAGTGAGGTATTGTGTTATTTGCCTGTTAATTGATTGGGTTCCCAACAAAAAACACAAATGAAGGTATGCCAAATATTATGGGCCCAGTTGAAAAAGTAGGGTACTTACTGAGGACAGAAAATAACTTTTTAAAAAAGATCTGCATTTTCTTGATCATAATGCGTCTCTGAACTGGTTTCCATGCATCTTATCTGGAGTTAATAAAATGTATCTTGCATAAAAAAATACAATGTCCGACAAACAGGCACCATTTTGTTTACATTTTCATGCACTATTTTCTGTTGTGCAATCAATTTGATGACCAGACAAATTTATCCTGTGTTATGATAGTAAATAATTAATGACTGCGAAACAAACCATTATTATACATGTGACCAGACCAGGGAATTTCCTACAATGACTATTATATATAAACTAGCAAAGTATTTCGTACAATACTGTCAAATTTTAGCTCAAAATGACTCTTACTAAGAAAGTTAAAATCACAACGCACCATAATTTTGTAAAATAGTGCTTCGATGAACACGTGGTTGGGCATCGCGAGAAAAGATAGAAGAGAAATGTTATTCACAATAAAGGGCATACCTATATCAGATAAATAGGTAACGACAACAAGACAATGATTCAATACCAAACATTTCTTAAATATTTCCCATGCAGGATTTACAGACCAACTCCATAATATTTATCCTAACAGGTACACAAAGTACCACGATTAATGAAATTACAACAGAAACATACATATTCGGACACAAATAGGCTGACGAAAGGAGGCCCACCAGCATTATTATTTCTATTATTAGTTTATTTGGTAAAGAAGGTCATGTGTATACAATGTCAGTGATAATCACTGATGAGTATCCTGCCAAGGGAATAATGAAGAAGCAATGTCCTATAAGGTTTCTTCTGCTCCTTGACTAAAAACTTATAGTTGTGAGGCAAATATAACATACTAGGAATACCGTTGAGCAAAAGCAACAAGATGGCATATTGCAAATAAGCCAAACAGGAGGCGACCACTGGTCTGTAATCGGTAATCCATCCAATGAGTGGAATTATCCGAAATGACATGTTGACATCTCATCAGCAGTGTATTTAGCGATTTTAAAAAAGGAAATATTAGATTAAATAACAAGTAAACAATAAGAAAGGGAATGTAGGGAAAGTGAACCGGTACTGTTGACTGGTGAAGATACAATTAGAAAAGAGGTGCAAAAGCACTTGTCCAAGGCTTATAAAGGGATGTGGAAACCAAGAATGATAGACCATCAATACTGGACAAGAGAGGCATCCAACAAGGTCATAGATTAAAATAACAAGTGCAAAGTAGGTAATAATCTAAAATAAAACAACAAACAACATGAGAGATGTTTCACTTTAATTTACATTATATAATTGCAAAATTGAATTCTTTTATTTGTCTTTTTCAGTGTTTCTAGTATTTCATTTAATTTTTGCAAATGGTTCTTCATTGTTATCCATGAAAACCTTGATTAGATTATCTTTGATCATTGGGTTCAGTTGATTTCTTAAATACATGATTTTTATCGCTGTTATCATATTGTACATCACAAAATTTCACAACTTCGAACTTATATACAGACATTCACATAGATGTCTGCACACTGCAATTGTCAGATGGTTCTGGCTCATTTTGGGGGCTCCCCTGTTTATCAATGCCCAATGTTCTCTTTTAAACTAAACAGGAATGTGTAAAATGTTTTTAAAGGTATTTAAAATTTTCCTGCTCCTTTTGAAAAAAATGTAAATTAATTATACCATTATGAGAGCTGTAAGGAAGGAGGAGTGTAAGTTAGTAATGGCAGAAGAATGTGTAGTAGTGAAATGTGATGAACAGTCAGTAGATATTTTTGAAAAGTTTTGATACTATTGGAGCTGGGGGTGGTGAAAAAGATATTTTTATTACTGCTAGGATTAAAAGTGGTTTGTTGTCTTTATTAGCTAGCAGAGGTTAACCTTTGGTAAGTAAAGGAAAGTTTTTTCAGGTTTGTGTAAGCAGTGTTATGTTGTATGATAGTGAGACCTAGCCAGTTAAGGAAGACCGTCTCACAAAGGACTCCTTCCTTCCTGAAAACTACAGACCAATCAGCATTCTCCCAACACTTTCAAAAGTCCTGGAGAAAATCCTTGAGCGACATCATTCAATTCATAGAAATTATGCTTTCTAGTATACTCTGTGGTTTTCGATCAAAGCTTGACACACACCACGCTTTGTTCCAAAAGTGGCAAAAATCTCTTGACTTCTCTGGGATAGTGGGCATAGTGTTGATTGATCTTTCTCAAGCTTTTGATACACTTCTGCACAACTTACTCCTTGCTAAACTGGCTGCTTGTGGTTTTTCTAAAAAGTCATTAAAGCTTTCTGAGTGGTCGTTTCCAAAGAGTCAAACTCTCTTCATCTGTAAGCGAAGTTGGCTGAATGTGATTGTTGGGGTTCCTCAAGGCTCCATTCTGGGTCTGTTACTGTTCAACAATTTTATAAATGACCTTGTTTTTTTCATTGAGAAAACTGAATTGTGTAACTTGGGGATGACAACACTCTTTACAGCTGCTCACAATCATAACATCAGGTAATTTCATTTCTCCAACATGATATAAATGTTGCACTCTGTTGGTTTCGATTAAAAATCGAAATCACACGTTTAAAATCGATAAGGTGCAATTAGGTGATTAATTTCTCAAACTGCAGGAGGGAAACTTGGGAACTTTTCGAATTTGGAATAAGCTCATCTAGACACGCTAAAATCCAAAAAATCAATCAGTTCTGAGAGGGAGGTCACAAAAAGTATTTTCTGAAGCTTTTTTCATATTGTGGATCGTGGTCTATTATTGAGTTAATTACTATGTTAACTCATAATGAATAACAGTTAATTAGTTGGATGTGTGGGATAAGCTTAAGTGACAGAGTATCTCTTTTGGAAGCAGATTGTGGTTAAATAGCTTTTTAAGAGAATGTGTACAACATAGGAGGCTGCAATGGTTTGGTTATATAGAAAGAATAGAAGTTGATGCTTGACGTAGTAAATGCAGGGATATTCTGGTTGATGGCAGTTTAGGAAGGTGTCGGCCTCTGAAGACTTGAAGTAGCAAGGAAAGACTTAAGAGAAAAGATAGGCAGTTAAGTATGAAAAAAGGATAGGATAGCATGGAAGACGGTCATCAGAATCCATCCAACCCATGAAAGCATGGAAGACATTAAGCTGGGTATGATGATGATGATGATTATTATTATTATAATTATAATTAAATCAATTCAGGTGGTGTTTAATACATTTCCTATTTATTTGTAGTCATCAAAATGGAAACGACTGAGAAATAGGAGGTGCGACAGTGAAGAAAGTATTAAAAGATTGACACCAACTACAGATCAGATGTCACAAGAATTACGTCATTCAGATGATATAGATTCTACCAAAGTAGCTTCCCAATACAGTGCCAATAGTCTATTAAAGATTATTACCCCGGTCTCCATTTGTGTATTGCTGGTAGTTGCTGGAATAACATCCATTGAGAATAACCCATATGTTGGAAAATATCATAAGATTTCGTAAGAGTCATAATGTTGTTGAATCTTTGTTATCAATTATTCCAGCCAAGAAAAAACTTGTTCTTTAAGAAGAAATAAGGAATCAAGTATTGCTTCTTTCTGCTCACATTTATAATGAGCTATTGCACAATCTAAAACAGTTTTGATGTCATTGCAAATCATTTCCTAATCTTTTTTCTTTTCTCTGATAAATAAGGCTATTTTGGATTATAAAGCAATAATGATCTTTTCAATCCTTAGGCTATATTCACCTTTTCATAAGGAAGAGAACATATCTGGTGGTGAAACATTTGTCAAAGGTCTAAATGTAGTTCTATATATAGTTGGTGGTATCTTCGTGTTTACCATGATTTTTGTTCTTTTGTACAAATACAGATGCAATACGGTAAATATGAAAACTTATTTTATTATGATCAAAAACTCTAAAGGAACTTTTGTTGCGAAATCCAATTCAGTTGATATTGATGCTTGAGTGAACATTTTTAACTTGATGCATGTCCGTCCATAGGAACCACCCAAAATGTTTTCCAGGAATTGTTTCAGTTTCACTGTTTTCTCTTTAGTTATCCTTATTTAGCATTCTGTAGAAGATGGTAGAGGCTAAGTTGAATCATTGGGGTTTATTTACATAACTTATAATGTTTCTTTAGGTAATTCTTGTTGTGCTGAAATTGTTTATGTTTGCAGGGCTTTCTTTTGGTCTGTATCAATATGTGAAGTAAGTGGACATTTTTTGAACTTTTTATGTTATGAAAGAAAACAAACATTTGAAACGGAAATTCACATACAGACCACCTAAATTGTATTTACAGGGCTCCCACACCGTCATAAAATCATAAAAACTGATCAGACTTCATAAATGTCATAAATTTTGGCAAAAAGTCTCTAATGAAGTGAATTTACTGGCAATAGTGTCAGCTGCATTATTAGACCTAATAAATATAATGTAGATAACATTACCATTGCCTAGAAGATAGTGTGAATAGTTAAGTTTATTTAATCATACCTTTTATTGGATAATTTGGAGGTTACTTTGAGTTCTAAAACCACATCTTAATTGAATGTTATAATTATGCAAAGTGATAATTCAATGTTTTATTTCCACATTCTACTTTTTCTACTTGGAATAAACAACTTTAGTCTTTAGGCTCTTAGGTTTGAATTACCTTCCATAAGAATCAGAGCATTTAATCCTTTGAGATGTTTATCTTGCAAACAGTACATAGTAATTACAGTCCCACTTTTTTTGCTTATATTTGGTCTTTTGATCAGCAAAGATTCTTGCAGATAGAAAGTACTTGTATAGAGTATACTACTTTACAACTTTCCTGTGAATACTATTAAACCTGCTTCAACCACTGAATCGTCCACTGGAGAGGTTCTGTTATTCATTTTATTCCTTAATAGTTTTATATTAGTTCATTTGAATTGCTTAATGTCTTTAGTTAAACATGTTATTTCATAACAGTTTCTGGAGATTATTTTAACATACTCAGCAAGACTTTTTATATAACTAAGGCTCCCTTTATGCATTCCTACATGCTACTCTGTAGATAAGAAACTCAAATGTAGTAGATTAGGGTTCTGTTTATTGTTGGAAAAAACTGATTTTTAGACTGTAAGAATGAAGAAGAAAGTTCCCCTTGTATATAATGTTGAAGTAAATGATTTGAAGGCATGAAATAGGTAGAAACAAGTGTGAATATTTGATATTTTGTAGTGTCCTTCAGATTTAACACCACATTTTCCCCTATTATTCCCCCTCTTTGCATCACACCTACCCTCACTCTGGCTGAAGCCTCCTCTATTTCCAAAGAAAACCTTTAACTTCTCCCACCTTTATTTCAAACAAGAAGTAAAACACCCATGATGTTAAGGATTATAAGCAATTAAGCAGTGACACAAATCGAAAAGTAGGCGGAAAGAAAAGTGTGGAAGTCTTTTTTAGCCAAAAATGGTAAACAATGTTGGAAAATAACAGTTAAAGGTAAGCAAACAACAGCTTTATTTTTAGAGAACTAACTCATTTTTGAGTTTTTGTCTTCTGAAATGATAAAGTGTTTATGCAATATCATGAAAGAAGTTTCTTTTTTATTTGATATATGTTTATATTTTTAGTAAACATTTATGTTTTTTTATTTTTTACTTCTTTTTTTTTGTGCATATTTTCCACTAAGTTTTGCTTCATTGGTGCCTTATCGGTCGATTTTGTCATAAAATGGCATAAAAAACACTGAAAAATGTCATAAAAAGTCATAAATATTGAGTAAAAAATGTCATAAAGTCAAAATAAAAATGAGCATTTTAAGAGTGGGAGGCCTGTATTTATGTCTGCCTAAAGCAACTGAAACGGGGATTATTATATAATATCTGTGTAGGACTGTAAGCAGTGACCGTTGCTGTAGTTTGCTTAATACATGGAGGACAGTAACTGGCTTATCTCGTTTTGAGATGAATGAATTTTACAAAATAAATATATATCCTTGTTTAAGCCCCCAGTTCCAATTGAAGCCCCTGTACTCCAATAATTATTATTTGAAATCAGCCCCCATAGATGCCCTTTCAATGACCAGGTGGTTTATTTGACATGTTTTATTTCGTAAAATCTGAATCTCTATGCCCTGGAAAGTTTACAGTTCAGTTCATTCATAATTCTTACAAATTAACAACCTTCCTCCACCTCTCCCTGTTCAAATAAGCTGCCACCCAAAAATATCTTTGTTGGTAAATACACCCCCAAAGTGTTACTTGAGGTTTTCATCATTTTCTATGACAGGGAACTTCTATATGCTGTAAATTTGGCGATGGATTCTATAACAATGACTGTCCTGCTCTGGAATTTCGTAGTGTTGGGAATGATATGTATTTTTTGGAATGGTCCAGCATTATTGCGTAATGCATACCATATTGCTTGTTGTGCTCTGGCGGTGCGTATTTGTATTTTTGTATTCAGTTTAAGTACTGCATGATAATGTTGGAATGCATTTTTGGGGAAAGATAAAAACATGTTCCGTCTCTGGAAATTTTTAGGCATTTTCAATCATCAGAAATCTTCCTCCTTTGCCAATTTTGATTTTGTTAGGGGCCATGGGATTATATGGTAAGGTAAATTCCTTTCACATTGATTTTGTCTTCATTTAAATTCAACTTCGATAACCATCCTTTCTTACAAGTTCAAATGTTTCTCGTGTAGATATGTTTGCTGTATTATATCCTAAGGGTCCCCTACGCTTGTTAGTCAACATAGCCAATGAAAGAAATGAACCTCTGTTTCCATCGCTCATATATTCGTGTAAGTATTAACATAACTTTGCTTATCCCCTGTTCACATGTTGTTGAATTTTACAAAAGGTGAACACAACGTGGTTTCTTCCCTGTTCACATCTTGTTGAATTGTTGAAATATGTTTCATAGCAACTGTTATGATATCAATGAGTGATATAGAGACTGTCCAATCTCAACAAAGAAGTCTTAACAATGTTACCGAATCAGCTAAAAGTGAAGAGAGACACCAGTCAGCAGCCAACAATTTAAACAGACTTTCTTCAGTGAATACTGGTTCCAGTCCTCAGCAACTACCTCCTGATCAAGAACGTAAGTTTATCTGAGGAACTTTGTCATTTAGGAATCATTTGTAATGTCCGTTTAACCACCTTCATGAAGTTTACTCTTTTGGGGGTTTTTTTAGAGGGAGTGAAACTTGGCCTTGGTGATTTCGTCTTTTACAGCGTGTTGGTGGGAAAAGTAGCAACATTCAAAGACTGGAACACGACAATCGCCTGCTTTTTTGCAGTAGTAGTAGTAAGTTGAGTTTATTCGTTAAACTAACAACACAATGAATTGATATGGAAGGTATGAGGTTTTGTTGTTTTCGTCGTCGTCGTCGTTTTTGTTGTTGTTGTTGTTGTTGTTGTTGTTGTTGTTGTTGTTGTTGTTGTTGTTGTTGTTGTTGTTGTTTTAATGAGACTGGATTTCAAGCTTCATATTAATTTTTTCACCTTTCTACTACTTTCTACTCTGTCTTCAAGTTACCAATTTACAAGGCCTGTGTATGTTAATTATATTTCACTTTGTTCTCTAGGGACTTTGCATCACCTTGTTCTTGCTTTGTGTTTATCGTAAACCACTGCCTGCTCTGCCGATTTCAATTGCATTGGGTTTGATTTCCTTTTTTGCGACGAGATTTGCTATGCAGCCGTTTCTGGATGAGCTGACCCTCCATCAAGTGTTCATATAAGTTTCCACAAGGTATTTTTATGGTGGTGAACAATGATTCGTTGAATAATGCACTATGATGGCCGGGCGTTTCGACGAAACAGCTTTTCTATTCATTTCATATCGATTGGAAGCATTTATCCAACGAAGTCAGAAAATGGAGCGCATTATTTATTCAGACTCCTTTTTTGACTTCGTCAAATTGACAATAACGTAATGAATGGTAACAGTAAAGATTACGGATTTATTTTAAAATTCTCTTGTGATTTTGGAAAGAGCTATGAGGTATGATATTGCGGCTAATACCAACGCATAAAGTCTTGTTACGGTTGTATAGCGTTCAGAACGACGTTAAAAGTACCCTGAAAATATTGTAAATGATGGCGGACAGATTTTAATCGATGTAGTTGATGAAGACTATGTTTTTTGCTGGTTTTTTAATGTATATACATCTTGTTATTTTTTACGGAAATGTTTTTAACAGAAAGAATTTTTATCTAGAGATCTATCAATATTACAAGCTTAAAGACAAAATATTGAAGTAGTGTTTTTTTTAAATCCTCGGTGCTGAGTTCTTGAGAATTCCATCTGTAAGTTTAGAAATTTAGATACATTGGGAATAACAAAATCTTAAATCCAAATACGAATGTACGGTCTTATTTTTTTAAAATACACTTCCACTTTATAGCGAATGTTCCACTTTTCCGGAGTTGGCCTTTGTTTAGGCAAATCCCAGGGACCGACGAAGATGTTGCCACATATCAAAAGTTCCACTTATCCAGGTTTCCATTTCTCGATCGCCAACTGTCCGGGCGAACATATTTACTGCCTGTGTCCATGAGGACATCATTTTGTGTGTAGTAGTATATATTTAGTATCCAAGTCCAACCTTGCATCCAGTTCATCAGACAATTTGTCCTTACTTAAAAGGTAATGTTGTAAACTGTTATGTCTTGACATCAACGATCAAGTGTATACATGTTATGTTATTCAGAAAAAGTTAGTTGTGTTAAAACGTAGAAACAAGAAACATTGCATAAACCTAATCTTAATTTTGTTTAGGCTACCAGGTTTTGGTGAGACTTGCAAACTTTTATAGAACCTTCCGCTGGGAGGTTTGTCAGGTGAACCTACTTTTAACCATTTCCATCAAAGGATCCGATTTAATCACAGTTACATCTCCGTCATAAGTTGGAATGATGCGTCATCGTAAAAATGCTTTCAAAAAATTGACGTAATGATGATATGAATTTAAAATACATAGATCTAGCAATTTGAAAGCACTTGCTCTTTTGGTAGGAAAGTCTCCAACCTCGTACCCAGGTTTTTTTGCCTTGTTTGATATGCGGAAGGCGGAGAAAAGGCAAGAAACCCTGGGGTACGAGGTTGGAAAGTCTCCTAATTTTGTTTGGTTAAAAGAGTTTCGTTTGAGAAAGATATGTCTTTTATATTTATAGTTATTTATATATATTTATATATGACCCTGAATATAAAGTGCATTCTAATAGTTAGACGCACTCATTCGCATTCTTCGTGGTATTTAAACTTGATAAACTGTTTTCTCTACATATTGTGTCTATGAAGATATCGGTGAGACATCCCATGCTATACATAAACTATTAAATACTAATATATGCATAGGCGTATTCAGGGTCAGTCAAGAAAAGTGGAGGAGTCCAACATTATGATATTTCTTTTCAGTCTTAAGTATCGATTAGGTTACTTGCAGGTTTTCCTTTTCTACTTTAGATGACCAAGCTCTCCTCCACAAATTTTGACTGACCTCTAGCTACGCCTCTGGTATGCATGAACGCGTGAAGTAAAAATGTAATTTTATTTCTACCTATTTTGGATCTGAAAGAAAGCAAGTTTTTGACACCATGTGCTTAAATACACACGGAGCCTATATTTGGCAGATACACGAAAAAATTCTATATACACTAGGGCTAAATGTTTGGCTACCATATTGAGAACACCTTGTGCCTTTTTCTGAATTTTTAACTCGATTTACCAAATAAGTTGGGACATTTGGGCAATCACTATGGATTTATATTTTTTTATGTTATTATATACTTTTGTAGACAGGATGGACTATGATGGCAGTTTCTTGTATATATATTTTTTATGTGCAACTGATCCTGTATACATCTTATATATAATAGCGAGTTGTGCATACCACTTTTATTTTAGAGAGTGATACATTTAGAAAAATTTCACGGTCATTTTCTCACGAGGGGCGCGTAAAACCACGCTGCTGCGAGAAGCGTTTTTTCGGTATTTTCATTTGCGTATTAGTAATAGTCCAACGCCATCTTACGGGTTTTTTTCATGTCGAAGGGTGTTGTACGTGAGAGAAGACGATGAAAGGTCTCTACGGAGGAGGATGCAATGCAATGGTTTTTCGTTTGAAATATTCTCAACGATCATTTTTGTTGGTGAAAAAGAAGAGAGAAGAAGCGTTTTTTGTTGTTTGTTTTGTTTTTGTTGTTTATTCTGTTTGTTTTTATTTTCAAAGCAAAGAATAATATTGTTGGTTGTTAAGAAGTTATTAGTATGTTTACTACCAGTCGTATGATGCAGAAAAAAGAGGGTTTTTAAAATGTAAACAAATCTGATTTTGTTTTCATAAAGATTGATTTGCGAGGGCGAGACGAACGAAGAAATGAAACGAAGGATATTGTTTTAATATTAAACGCGAATTAACGAGTGGAAGAAAAAATGTATGGTTTATAAAAGCAGAAACGTGTACTGTACTGGAAACTGAAGAACATCTTACTTATTTATGTTACAGTTATTAAATGGTTGCTAATGGTTTTTAATTTAGTTTTCTTTGGTGGAATTGATCGTTTTGTAAAGATGGAATGAACGAGTGGAAGTGCATATACATAAAAAAGTGAATGGAAACAAGTAAACGTGTGCTGGAAAGCGAAGAAACTGAATTGAATTAAAGGATTGTTAACGAAGTGGCATTAATTTTTTAACTTAAAAATGGTTGCGCCGTTGCGATTGGTTTCATGTCGACCATGTGGGATTATCAACATTATCAACATGTTTTGGAAGAGCTACATCGTTATTTCTGATGCTTTTTTGTTGCATGTGAAGCAGTAAAGGGTTTTGTGTTACGCTGAGATATTATTGCTGCTGTGTTATTGTTGTTGTTTGTTTTTCAAGCGAATTTTTGTGGCTGTTTTCAAGAAAGTTAAAGCTCATATGATGATTGAACCCTAACCCTTTCCCTACATACAACCCACACCGTCAGCCTAAATTATAGGTTTTTATACTATACTTCACAGATCCTATTGCGATTCCATTTCGTTGTTTAACCTATGTTTTTATATTGCTATATATATTTTTAAGTGTGTTGTTTGTTTTGTTTTTAGTGGAAGAGAGGATCTTAATAGCTTAATATCTTTCCTTTTTACTTTTCATTGATAACATCTACCTATTCCATGATGGCCACAGTCATATTTCTTTAAATTATCTCTGTTTTATTTTGTTTGTTGTTTGTTTTATTTTGTCTGTGACAGGGGAGAGGGAGTGTGTAATGTGTAATGTATGATTTCTTTTCAAGTGGCTATTTTGCTGCATCATGTACATTTTAGGGGAGCCTACTTATTATTTGTACTGGCTTTCCGTATGTCGTTTTGGAATTCGCAGTTTGAATTTAAGCCATGGTGCTTATCTTGGTTATTTAGTGCTATTTTACATTCTGAATGCATTTTTTTCTTGCTTATTTTCAAAACGACTTCTTTCTTTTTAGATTAAAAATTTAGTGTAAATAAAAATTATGAAGAAGAATATTGAATGTGCCATTCATGGTTTTACATAATCACGGTACAAGCAATTGGGATAAAGCATTTAATGAATTCATACAAGAATGCTCCTTTGGTTGTGTATACTGAGGAGGTATAATGTTTTTTTACAATTCACATTTTAATTGATTCAGGTATCCCGTGCAAAGGCATAATTTTACGGTTTCACTCAATAGTTGGAAAATGTAACAGAAACATTTTTAGGTTGAATTTTTATATTTCTTAAGATTCTTGGGAGTGGAACCGTAAAATGTTTTTACACGGGATACTAGTCTTATATATAATAGCGAGTTGTGCATACCACTTTTATTTTAGAGAGTGATACATTTAGAAAAATTTCACGGTCATTTTCTCACGAGGGGCGCGTAAAACCACGCTGCTGCGACAAGCGTTTTTTTTCAGTATTTTTCAGTATTAGTAATGGTCCAACTCCATCTTACGGGTTTTTTCATGCCGAAGGGTGTTGTACGTGAGAGAAGACGATGAAAGGTCTCCACGGAGGAGGATGCAATGCAATGGTTTTTCGTTTGAAATATTCTCAACGATCATTTTTGATGGTGAAAAAGAAGAGAGAAGAAGCGTTTTTTGTTGTTTGTTTTTATTTCAAAAAGGGAAGATTAATATTGTTGTTTGTTGCGAAAGTATTAGTAAAGTTACTACCAGTCTTATGATGATGATGCAGAAAAGAAATGAGGGTTTTTAAAATGTAAACAAATCTGTTTTTGTTTTCGTAAAGATTGATTCGCGAGACGAACGAAGAAATCAAGGGAAGGATATTGTATTATTATTAAACGTATTAACAAGTGGAAGAAAGAAATAGTAGTAGAAACGTGCACTGGAAAGTGAAGAACATCTTACTTTTACAGTTATTAAAAATGGTTTTTCACAGAAGAAGTCGTCAAATGGTAGCAAATGGTTTTTAATTTATTTCTTTTTCTTGGAATTGATTGTTTTGTAATGATGGAATTAACGAGTGGAAGTATATACATAAAAAAGTGAATGAAAACACGAAGATAATGTCGTTATTTTGGGTAGTAATGGTGTGCTGGAAAGCGAAGAGACTGAATTGAATTGGAGGATTGTTAACGAAGTGGTATTTACATATTGTGATTAAAAATGGTTGCGTCGTTGCAATCATTTCGACCATGTGGGAAACATCAACATATTGTGTGGAAGAGCTACATCGTTATTTCTGATGTTTTTTTGTTGCATGTGAAGCAGTAAAGGGTGTGTTACGCTGAGATATTATTGCTGCTGTGTTATTGTCATTATTTATTTTTGAAGCGAATTTTTGTGGCTGTTTTCAAGAAAGTTAAAGCTCTCTCCCCTACCCTCATAAGATGATTGAACCCTAACCCTTTCCCTACATACAACCCACATCGCCAGCCTAAATTATAGGGTTTTTATCTATACTTCACAGATCCAATTTTTTTAGCTATTCCATTTCGTTGTTTAACCTATGTTTTTATATTGCTATATTTACTTTTAAGTGTGTTTTTTGTTTTGTTTTTAGTGGAGGAGAGGATCTTATTAGCTTAATATCTTTCCTTTATACTCTCTATACTTTATACTCTCTATACTTTTATACTTATCTACTTATACTGATAACATCTACCTATTCCATGATGGCCACAGTCATATTTCTTTAAATTATCTCTGTTTTATTTTGTTTGTTGTTTGTTTTATTTTGTCTGTGGCAGGGGAGAGGGAGTGTCTAATATGTAATGTATGATTTCTTTTCAAGTGGCTATTTTGCTGCATCATGTACATTTTAGGGGAGCCTACTTATTATTTGTACTGGCTTTGCGAATGTCGTTTTGGAATTCGCAGTTTGAATTTAAGCCATGGTGCTTATCTTGGTTATTTAGTGCTATTTTACATTCTGAATGCATTTTTTTCTTGCTTCTTTTCTATACGACTTCTTTCTTTTTAGATTAAAAATATAGTGTAAATAAAAATTATGAAGAAGAATATTGAATGTGCCAATCATGGTTTTACATAATCACGGTACAAGCAATTTGGATAAAGCATTCAACGAATTCATAGAAGAATGATCCTTTGGTTGTGTATACTGAGGAGGTATAATGTTTTTTTACGATTCACATTTTAATTGATTCAGGTATCCCGTGCAAAGGCATAATTTTACGGTTTCACTCAATAGCTGGAAAATATATATAATTAAACCATTTTTAGGCTGTATTCTTATATATCTTATCATGATCCTTGAGAGTGGACCGTAAAATGTTTTTACACGGGATACTAGTCTATATACTAATAGCGACTGTGCATCCACTTTTTAGTCTGGTCAGTGTGAATAAAAGAACTGGGAACGAAATGTTCGTATGGACTGTGATATAGTGACATTTTAGGTCGTGCGTAACTGAGTTGTCGATATATAGGCGATATTAGTATTATAGGAGTAGCGCGACGTCAGTGGGCACATTGCATTGCACCCTAAATAGAACGCGATTTTCAGGGGCAAATATCTCGAGAACCAATGGGAATAACTGACGTCACCTTGGGTGCGCGATATTGGCGATGGCGTGTCGAAAAAATTGGGTCTAAAACTTTTTGGGGACGGGTGTAACGTCATCAAAATCTTTGATCGGCGATATTTCCGTAACAGTAAGTCGTACACAGGCGATCTCATACATTTTCTTGATCAGGTTTTCGAGCTCTACAGCTTGGTGAAATTTATTGTTAGCAATTATGTGATTTTATTTTTCGTCACCTCCATATTGTATGAAAGAGAGCAACCACGGGGGTTGGGAGTAGTAAGTCATGGGAAAAGTGAACCGGTAAAATGTTTTTACCCGGGATACTAGTCTTCTTATACTAATACTAAATCTTGCTTTTTTCTTACCTAACTTTGAAAGAAAGAACTTTAGAAAAAATATCTTGGGAAGTTCGTCAATGGATGTTTATTTTTTCCGTATTAGTATAGGGAGAATCTCCCATTAGGAGAATCTCTAGCTCCATCTTACGGGGTTTTATTACTTCGTGGAGTTTTTGTACCTTAAGGAAGACATCATAAAGCCGCACGGAGGAGAAGGCAATGCAATGGTTTTTGCGTTCGAAAGTTCATCAAATTTCATTTCTTTAAACGAAAAATGAAGACGATGTGTGTAAAAGTATTTGTTTTTGTTTTTATTTTTTTATCCAACGTTTTAAGTTTAGTAATAAAGAATAACAACATTGATCGGTGTCAGTAACTATTCTATCCGAGAGATAATCGATGTAGACCTGTTATGTGTTCGTATTACAGTTCATCATTTTCTACCGATGTGTATTTTTTAATGTGTTTGAATGTAGCTTTTTCGTATCAGTTAGTTTTGACTACTATGCCGAAATGTGTAGCTAGCAGTTTATTTGGTATTATTAAGGTTCGCCTTTAGGGAAACGAAGGTATCAAGATCATTATTATATTGTTTTGATAGTGTTTGATTGATATCTTTTTGTTTTAGATTAGAAAATTGAATAGTATAGATGAATGTTATACAAGAAGGAATGTGTAAATCATGGTTATATACATATTTACATGTTTTTTTTATCATGATGCACAAGTGGAGTTTTGGGTTTTGACTTTCCACAATTCATAGCAGAATAAAGATTTGAAAGATTAAAACGTCTCAGAAGGTATTGTTTTTATTAGATAATAGGGAAATTTTGAAAGTATTTTCTTATATGTCAGAAGTTTAACCGTGGTAAGGTAGGAGTATACATTGGTTAGGTAGGAGTATACGTCGTATTGTCTCTTTTCTAAATCTCTGAACATTGGAATTTTAGCTTTTAGATTAACTGTACAACTTTAGAAATCTCTAAATAGGCCAAATAGCACTAAAAAATAGGGATAATAGCATTCTTTGAATGATCAATCCAAAATATTTGTGTTAAATATGATATAATTCCAACATGGAGAAACACAACAATTTTTGTATATACACAGATTTATCATGGCAGTATTGCGTGTAAAAACAATTTATGGAGAAAAACTGTAAAATGTTTTTACACGCTACACTAGTTCATTAATAATAATTATAATACAAATATCATGCTGAAAATCTGACGTGAGTCAACATTACAAAGTGAAAACATTGCGGCATTGCGTACCCAAAAGAACGTGACATTTAGGGCCAAATATCTCGATAACTTATGGCAATAACTGACGTGATTTGGGGTCCGAAATGGCCATGTGCCAAAATTTTGGGGACTTTTGGAACTGGGGCGTCACATCATAACGTCAGTCAGCAAAAGCTTTCAACAACAATATCTCGTTAACGGTTCATCGTAAACATGTGATCCCATACATTTTCTTGATCAGCTTTTTGAGCTCTCTCATGTGGTACCACTCTCAGTTCGTTATTCCATAATTTTCCAGTAATGACCACATATGGTGGCCTTTCTCACAACTGCGCAACCCTTGATAATATATTGATGATAAAATCAAATATATAAAAAAAGATTTCATAGAATAAGAGTGTGGTTTACACGTGAAATCTCGTCCCGTGATGAGTTCATCCATACTTCTTGGCAAAGTTTTAGGCGAGATGAAATCTCATAATAATATAGGTAAGGATGAAAATACGTGTAAACACAAATTTTTATTTCATCTCAGGATGAGAATGCTCAAGCAACTCATTTTTTTAATGATAAATGATATTTTTGCATGACTTCATACATTTTAATTAAAGCTGAGATGATTTCTCTCCCTTTTCTTGTGAAAACATGGCAAAGATATGGCAACAAAAATGAGAAAAAGTATAAAAAAGTATGTATTCCTTTTTTCTTTTTCTCTTAACAACACAGCTTCTTTCAAGTAGAAGTAGATTTATTCCTCGCTGCTCTGGCTAACAGGAGCAGTAAAATAACGCGCAACTACATTGTTACAGCTGATACTAAGTCAACGTAATCAATAAAATGGTTGTCAAAAAAATAAAATGCGGCCTAACGCCATTTTCTGTTTCGTATACTGTCTGAAAAAGAGTATTATGCGCAAACGAGCTAAAACCATTTTAAACCAATCAGATAAAATGTTTCATCCCAGGATGAGATTAATCACATTTTGTCCCGGGATGAAAGTCGCGTGTTGTAAACACTTTTTATTTCATCTCGGGATAAAACTCGTTATTTGATCATTCGATAATTCGTCCGATAGGATGACGTCGTTTCATAGAGGTCGAGTCCACATTAAACACTACTCCATCGTGTTCCCAAAGGTTATTATCTCTAATCTAAGAGATTTTTGAACAAAAGTTCAGTGTTGGTGCATTTACGATTTTTGATGGTAAAGTTATTCCATTGATCAGTTATTCGACACTTTAAAGGTGGATTTGCGTATAGTAGGCTCTTGTTTTACCTAAACTTGATAGATAGTGATAGATCACGGGGCAAGATCAATCACACGGGTGCTACGCGCTTCGCGCGCGCCAGAGGCTCACATACACCAGGCTACCAAAATTTGTCTCGCTTACTAAGCGAAAAACAAACTGGATAATTGAGGTATAACTGCAAGAAAGAAAAATTTAGAACGAAACGAAATGGCGAAACAACCTCCAACAACAAAGTATTTTACATATTTATTTACGGATTTATTCTTTAAAAAGATGCTTAGAATATGACCCAGTTTACGGTTGAAAGGGATTGAATGTTCTTGAAATCTTAAGGCAATATGAATAATCTCATGTTTAGATTTTTTGCTTTTAAAAAAAACACTTTTACTTTACACATATCAAATTCTATCTTGCTTATGACCCCTTGCAGATTCTCTTGTTTTGAATTCTTTATTACAAACTAAATGGCCCTATTGTTACTAATGGTGTATATAAAGTTACACTGGCAGGATACTATTAGTGTGTTAACTTATTTCTATATTCCAAAATTCTGACCAAGAAACGTTTCCGAAATCTTTGGTAAATTTCGTTAGACCTAGGGATAAAGCCTCCCTGCCCTCATACATGATACTTTAATCTTCATTAGAATTGTTGTTTTGCAAAGCGTAAGTACAGAAATAGGCAAACGGATTTTGGGTTTTTCTTTTCTGGAAATAATTTCCTTACCATATCGGGGTTTTATTTCCGAATCTGGTAATTCTTTCTATCTCTTGAAAATATTGCTGTTTTTCTGTATAAAATGTTTGACAATCATATAGAGACATATCAAAACATATATACATATACACCATAATATAATTCATCTAACTTGCAGCAAATAAAGTTTAATCTTTACTCTTAGCTAGCTAACATTGATTTGATGATCTATCGATCTATCGATGAATGTTAACATTGAACCATTTTTCCATCATCAAAACTTGTTGAACATTGTAGATTCTATTTTGAATTCTTAAGGGCTAAAAGAAGGTTTACGCAGAGGAAAGTGTGCAGTAGTAATTACCCAAGTTAATTCCTAGCTAGCTAACATTTTGGTCAAAAGGCTAAATCACCAAACCCAGATTATATCAAAATAGTTTTGTATAAATACCTCATTTGAGACATTTTGCTTGTAATGCTAGGGGGATATATAACTGGGTGGTTATGTGAAGTTACGAGCAGCAAAAAAGATGTTACGCAATGAGCAACCATTCTAGCTTAAAGTGTTTTGCAATTTTTTTGCTATGTTTACAAGCTAGGCATACTGTGCGAAGATATGTCTTGATTGTTAATTTTCTTCTTCAGCTATATTATTATTCTGAGCTCGGACAATTTTCTGCACTTGGTCGGGACTTTTAAGGAAAAAATTTTTTTAATGGATTTTGTCAATTCTTCTTTTGCTTTCATTCAAGCTCAAAATGGCTGCAGGATCCACAAAATTGTGTTTAGAGCCATTAAAATTAATCCTTGTATACTCTTTTTTTACAAGAACCAGTGAATTTGGAGTTGAGCCTGGTTGTTCTTATTTTATGAGGCTTTTTTAGACTATGTTCTTATCTTGTTCTTTATCAATCCTCCAAATAAAAACACTATTTTAGACTCAGTCTGGGATGTTCTTAAATTTCAGCAAGTTTTGGTTGGTGTTCTAATTAAATACAATAATAGTGCAGTATTTTTGCCAGTGATCTGTGTAGGAAGCATACTGTACGTATGAAATGTTTTACGTACATAGCGCTTTCGATCATAGAAATAGAAAAATAAAATACCGGTATTATGAACTTAAAGATTCAGAAGCAACACATGTTTATTTTTCTTGTTGTTTTAACCTCCAGTGTTTGTTCTTAGTCTTAGAACTTATACTTGATTGAGCCTTTTTTTTCCAGCTGTATTTGAGCCTCGTGTTCTTATAAAAAAGAGCATTTTTTCATATGTCGGCGTAACAGTGCTTAATGCAGTGGATGTTGCTAACAGGATTATTAAAGCTGAACTAATGGGAAGACTTCCTTCCACCTAATTTTTCTTATCATAGACACCCAAAATTCATCCAATTTCAAACCTTCATGTGATATATAATATTTAAATATGAACCTTAGTTATCAGACTCTGTAGTATATACCCTATTCCCCCTTTTTAAACACCCTCCCCCTCAGATTTTAAGACCATGGGCTTAAATCTGGACCCATTTTAAGCATTTGGGGAAATACAATATCTTTGCAGGTGTAACATTTTTTTCTTTAAATTTTCAGTCAAATTTATAGAGTTTCTGTCATAAGTAGTCTTAAATTAATAAATGCCCTTTTTCTGTGGGGTGATACCGAACCTTTACTATATACAGCCCAGGAACTTCAAGTCCCTTTCCTCTCAAATTTTGTCTTATACCATATTGGGGAATCTTTTTTAGCACATGGTCTTAACTCTGGCTCACAAAAATGGGCTTTAAAATGAAGGAAAAGGGTACAAGAATGTACTCTTCCAAAAAGCACCAAAACACAGGTTCCATATTTGATAAAATAACTGATACTCTTCTTTCACTTTCACTTTTCAATCAGTGTTTTTGTGGAAGAAAAGAAAAATTTTATGAAAGAAAAACTTTAATTGAAAAATGTCTACAGATTTATTTTGAATGAAAACGTGGTTTCAGTCAACTCCATTTGCGAACATATGGTTGACTTGTGTGTGGCGTTTTTTCCACCTTCAAAATTCAACCATTTTTAAATCAGTGAAGATTGGGTGGGAAGACGAGAAGTCTTCCCTTCGTTCCATTAATTCTTAAAAGCCTTATCAAAGATGTGTTGAACTTTCTTTACTTTCTCCTACAATGTAGACATATAAAATAGTACAGCTCGAAACAAACTTTAACTAGATTATTACCTTTCACAGGGAGACATTAAAAGTCTTGGTTAAACATTCTTGTGTTTTCATGTTCAGTTCAATCATGTGTCTAAACAAATCGTGTTGAACATAAGAGATTTCAATACTGACTTTTTGTAACAAAAATCTTTGGTATTTTCATGTCAAAATTTATTCCTCTGCAAAGGCGTAACGTTTCTTCTGGATTGTGCTATATCATTGGACTTGAAATGATCAAATCTTGTTCGGTATAATAATAGCACTTGTTTTTATTTAGAAATCCTTATAAAAAGTAAACAAGAATATTGTTGATTTAAACATGACCATCTTCTACTGTGAATGAGTGCCTTTCATAATGAAGATGATTCCAGCTCAGAAGTAACTGCTCTTCTGCATCAGAGGCCAGTAATGTCGTCTGAAAACACTGATGATGGTGTGATTAATGCTAGCAGTAGTGCCAGGCAGAGTCCAAAGGTATTATACTCATAAGACTAAAATCTTGAATCCTTGCAATAATATTAAAATTAATGTACATATACCTGCAAGACCATGCTACATGACCTATTAACCAATTTGCTTGGTTGCTCTCCATCGTAGTTTTTAACATCAAAGAAGGTGAAAAATATAGGGAGTTTCATAGGAGAAAAACAGATTGTTTTAAATATGTAAACCAATTCTAAATAATCTAAATCTTTCCAAAGGAGCCTCTCTATATCCAACTCCTATGGACAACAGAATGTGGCAACAGCGGTTATCCACTGAAACTGACACAAATTTGTTCCTAAAACTCTCTTATAAAGTTTCACCCAAAAATGCGACACTGCAATGGAGTCTCTATTGAATTTTGTCATCGGAGAATTTAAAAAGTCAATATAATCCTTAGCCTTTATCAAAAGAAGGAATACTAAAAAATATACCTGATACCCAATAGATTAAATTAAAAAAACATTTTCATTTCATTTCATTTTCAGAGGCTATTCTCCATAAAACACCAAACATACAAAACAAGTATTGTCATCTGTTCATATTATTGTTATATGTGAATGCATCCTTTTTCTATTTTTAATAGGCCGGGTTATGGAGTCGTTTGAGAAATAGAAGAGGTAATACTGAGGACCAGAACAGGCTACAGACACCAGCACCCAGTGAACAAACGTTGCATTCTGATCAAAACGAGGATGATGAAGAAATATTACACTATGGTGCTAAGAGTGTCCTCATGCTTATCATCCCTGTTTCCATTTGCTTGTTGGTTGTAGTGGCTACCATATCATCTGTCACATATTATACCCAAAATGCAGGAACATACTTGTGAGTCCGTATATTTATATAATAAAATGTAGAGATATCGAATTAGGTCTACTGAGGCTACTCTTGAGCTTGTTTTGAAATGCAAATGGAAGTGGATTTTGGCGTAACCTGCTGTTGAAATGTACGCTGAAATTTGTCAATTCTATTGTAGGGTTTACACACCTTTTCATGAAGAAGGAAACATATCAAGTGCAGAGAAGTTCGGTCAGGCACTAGCTAATTCTTTGATAGTGATTGGTGTTATTCTTGTCATGACTGTGTTTTTGGTTCTTCTATACAAATGCAAATGCTACAAGGTAGGTCTAAAATCATTTTTAAAGTTTTAGTTTTGTACATCTGATGAATGCGTGAAGCGTGTAGCTTGGAATAAGGTTCTCCTTTTAAACAATGAAATGTCTATTGCAGTTTAATTTCAAGAGATGATTTATGTGACATTTTGAAAAATGTGCTTAAATTGTACAGTACAACCCAAAGAAACTTAATGTTGGATAAGATAATAAACTTTTATGAAGAAACGGTGTTTAGTCACAGATACTTATAACATTGCTGTAACTTCCACAATTGCCAGTCAACAGCTCTTTATGTGCTGATATGCTACTTTTAAAGAACGTCAGAGTTAAGTATTGAGAAACAGCATGACTGGGACTCAAACACGGGCTTCAGGAGCCACGCAGGTACTGGCCACTACGCCATCACTACACTAATTTGCAGTACATTTCAAATGTCAAATGTCTGCTATCATAGTATTACAATTTTCTTTTGTTGTTTCAGATCATTGAAGGTTGGTTGGTGTTATCATCACTGATGCTTCTGTTCTTCTTCTCTTATATATATTTCCAGTAAGTTCCTTTCAGTCTGCCATTTTATTTTCTTGATCACCACACATGATAATGTTTCAAGTTTAAAGTATGCATCCGCTAAATTGAACATGCATAGGGCTAGACATTTTGTTTGAACTATGGAATGTTTGAAATAACCGAAGTTAACTTAAAATCAAGAATCTTGCTAAAGACAGGAAATTATTTTATTTTTTTTCGCAGTTTATTTTGTTGAATTTGTGTATTAAAAAGTTTGTGATGACGGTATGCCTCTTTTTTGTGCAAAGTGTCTACCAAAAGATTTTCATAAATTGTTGCTATTTCTCTCTAATTAAATGCTGTTTGACTTCCATGATGAGGATTATATATGTAACTTTCGTAATCATCCATATGAGGCAATTCATTTTGGAGTAAAACATTTTTAGTATACAATGCAGTATAAATTTTGTTTGGGTAAGTAAGGTTAGGGTGAGGTTATGCCTTGATCTTTCAGACACTTTTAGAAGAATTTTGGCTGGAGCTTTATAGTCAGATGAGCATATGTCAATTCAAGAAACTCTAGTGCAATCCAAGTTTCAGCAAGTTGCATTCGAAGTTGTTGTAAAAGTACTGAAGAGCATTGTTATGTCTGCCATTGTTTAGGTCTAAATATGTTGCAGTTATTTCTTTTTTCTCTTTTAATAGAGAGATACTTCGTGTTTCTAATGTTGCCATGGACTATATCACAGTTTCGTTAGTTATCTGGAATTTCGGAGTTGTTGGTATGATATGCATTCATTGGAAAGGACCATTGTTGCTTCAGCAAATCTATCTCATCCTTAGCAGTGCTTTGATGGTAAGTTTAATGGCGGTATTGTTTGCAGTTTATCCCACAAATTTTGCAACGAGACCCTAACAAGATTTTTGTCTGACCTGATGCGAGCTTTAAAGTTCCTTATTGTTCGTTTTTATCCAAATGGGCTAGGAACTCCTTCGAGAAGCTTTCCCTGCCAAAACAAGAAAAAGACTGTCATTCCTAAATATTGTACATTGGGAATGCATTATTGATTTTCCTTCATTGTATACAGGCTTTGGTTTTCATCAAGTACCTGCCTGATTGGACATTATGGTTTATCTTGGCTGCTATATCATTATATGGTACAACATATATTCCTTTTATGTTAAATTCAATGAAAACTGGCTTCGCAAGATGGGCAAAACCATGAGAAAAAATTCATAACCCATCGAATTGTAGTGACTTTGGGCTTGGATGGTGCACACCTCCGTAACAAAAACCCCAAAATAACAAAGCTAAGGAACTTTTGTTGAACCAAGGTTATACATAAATTTTGTGGTAAAGAAGTAGAGGTCATGATCTGAAAGTGAATTTAAATTTCGATGCAAGGGAAATTAAATGCTCGGGTTAATATTTCCACTTAAAAATTGTGTTGTGTGTTCTTAATCAAAAAAGTCAGTTTCTTTATAACCTTGATAAGATTTACAAACGTTGCTGTACATTTTATGAAGATTTCAAAATCTGTTGTTCTGTTGTTCCGAACCGTTTATCACACAACTAAACACTCCTACATCCTACTTGGGTGAAATCCGCTTTCTTTGTTGGTTTTAGATCTATTTGCAGTGTTATGTCCAAACGGACCTCTACGAATATTAGTCAACATAGCTCAAGAAAGGAACGAGCAACTGTTTCCATCGCTTATATATTCTTGTAAGTAAATCAAGTCAACTTCCGTTTCGTTTCTCGCAGACTATGAAGGATCTTTTATTATATGTTGTCTTTTTTTTTTCAAATGTTGTTCAATATTTCGTTTGAAGCCACTGTCATGTATCCTACAATCTCCATGAGCGATACAGAGAATCCCAGACCTCAACCAACGCACACGAACGCAGTTCGCCAATCGTCAGTAGGCGATGAAAATCACCAATCAGCGGCGAGATCATTAAATGGAGATTCTTCGAGGAGTTCAGATTCTGATCCTTTACAACAACAGCAACCACGGCAACAACAACAACAACAGCAGCACCAACAGATGCCAAGTAATCAAGAAGAAGAACCAGAAGAGCGTAAGATATCACATTATTTTGTCAACCCTCTGTTTTATTTTCCCAACTTATGTTTTATTGTTGGAACTCTATGATTTGAAAGCCTCCATATGAATTCTCTCTGATTTGGAAGGTCCTGTCACTACTGATTTCCATGTAAATGAACCTCTGTAAGTTTTTGACGGACTCCTTTTGGATGTTCAATAGACAGACAGTCTACTATATTATTCAGATGGGATAAAATTGCGACGGAAGACTTATTACTGTACAATCTGGTGACGTGCTTGAAATTTAAATGTTCCTTATTCTCATAAAGGTGGAGTAAAACTCGGTCTTGGCGACTTCATATTCTACAGCGTGTTGGTGGGCAAAGCATCGTCCTACAAAGACTGGAACACGACAATTGCTTGTTTTTTTGCCATCTTGATAGTGAGTTTCCCTAAAATTCTGTTTAGATTACATCAAAGTTGTTATGTTATCTTCCTGGGCTATCGGAACAGTGATTTTACACCGACATTATTTTTGCTAAAAAGCACTTCTCTGATTAAAAAGGGCAAGCCTCTCATAATCAGTGACCTGAATAGCCTGAATAGCGTCAAATTTAACCATAGTTCTTTCACGAATTTCTGTTTAAATTCCCTCGCTTTCAATATCCAAATAAAAGCATTAAAACAATACGTTGCATCAAACGACAGGAAAAACCTGTTGGCTAGGCCATATTACAGAGTTTAAACCGAATCGGTAAAGGCTATGTTAGATAGTCTTTCGAGGTGAAGTAATGTATAATTTATCATTCTAGGGACTGTGCTTAACGTTATTGTTACTTGCCATCTACCGTAAAGCTTTACCAGCTCTCCCTATCTCCATAACGTTTGGTCTGGTCTTCAATTTTGCTACCAGCTATTTCGTACAACCGTTCACCGACGAGCTAGCAAGTGAACAGCTGTTCATATAAATAAGTGAATAGAAAGTAAATTTGATAGCATAATAATGAAATTTGAGTAAACTTCCCAGTGGGCAAAGGAGGAGTGTTTTCTATAGGAATGGCCAGCTATATCACCTGTTGTTTCAATAAAAAACACTCCTCCACAGAGACTTTTTGAAGATTTTGCCCACTGGGTTATTATGTCCTTTGCGATGGGATAAGTATGTAGCAGCTTGTTATTTAAAATTTGTCCGAGAATGCAATTTTACTGCTTTGCGAGAGAAAATTTCGCAAATGGAAGCTTACTGTCCGATAACTTACAAAATTGTTATTCATCACTTCTAAGTCTCTCTTTTTATAATTATTAATTAATAATTGTTATGACTAAATTCTCATTTTATTATTTGCACACTTTTAAACCTCTGCGAACTGTGAACAAGTCTGTTATTGGGATTCCTTTCTTTGTGAAATGCACGCTTTTTTTTGTTGATAAACATCGACATTTTAATAAGCATCGCAAACTGAAATTCTCTCAAAAATTAAGTAAACCTCGTGAAAAAACTAGAAAATTTCCCCATCTTGTCACATCAATTTTTAAATTTGGTATGAAATATTGGATTTCACTGGGAAAATGAACATTTCTAGCACCTACTTGTACTTTCATATGCAAAGTATAGGTGCAATGGAAAGCTGCAAGAAATTGGCTGATGCATATTTTATAAAAAGCGTGTAAACCTTAGTCAGGGTGGCCACTCACACTGGGATATACAGGAGTTTAAACTGGGATATTGCTTTTTCGGAGCAATATACTGGGAATCATGAAGTTTATCCTAAACTTTTTCCTGCATGTTTGTATTCTAAAAGACTTCATTTTACTTTAAAATAGTATTTCAGTACTTGAGCTTATCGTTTCTATTCGAGTTCAAAATTGAGTGCCGGTAGCAATATAGGGAAGTAGAGTTCTGTTTTTCAGTGAAACTAGTTAATTGAAGGGAAGAATATAATTGGTTTATAATACTGTGAAATCATTGTTGAATATACTTGGATTTTGGTTTAAATACTGGGAAATATACTGATATTAATATACTGGGATTACTTTTGGTTTCAATGAGTGGTCACCTTGTTTGTTAGGAATTTCATCCCGGTTGAAAACACTATTCTTTGATGAAAGGGTGTTGCTTGGAAACGGTTTGGGAAATATAACGACATGAATAAAAAAGTACAGAACCTACTCACAGTCTATCTATCTCTGCTTTTACTGTATTTTCCAACTTGTTATTTATTAAGTAGATTTATAAATTCCAAGAAATGTTTTAAATCATGATACTTTTGTACTCCACAGTTTGATTGAAATATTATGTTCTCGTCAGCTTTTTGTCTTGGCAATCTCTTCCTCGCTTGACATTTGAGAATAGCGTGATTTTCTTGTCACAGATTTCTCCACTGTTGCAAGTGCAGGTAATGGACATGATTTTTAGAGACGGAGGTCCAGTCTACATTTTTCTATTCCTGTAAATATTGGTATTATACCAAATACATAACCACAAGCCTTGCCAAAAAATTCTTGCAAATGTCTATTTTTGAGATGAAAAAATCCTATTTTCATCCCTGCGTCGATGGTTTCCTAAAGATTTTGGGAAG
Organism: Turritopsis rubra; assembly: GCA_039566895.2. Classification (NCBI taxonomy): domain Eukaryota; kingdom Metazoa; phylum Cnidaria; class Hydrozoa; order Anthoathecata; family Oceaniidae; genus Turritopsis; species Turritopsis rubra. The sequence continues at coordinate 9,630,268 of CM077626.1, read as the reverse complement.
GAAACCGAAGGACTGCTAAAAAAAAAAACGGTTTTCCAGGAGAACAGATTTTCCCTTGATGACTCGTATCTTCATTTGAGTTATATTTCCTGTCAGGGTAGCCAAAAGTAAGTAAGTCACCCGCAGTTTTGAGACTTAGGCTTCTATCCATATCGGTTTATTCTTCCCCGTAAGTTGACTTACCATCAAAGATACGTTTAGCATTGCTCTAACTTGCGCGAAGGCCAGTGTGCAGTCAGTTGATTGCTCCAACTGAACTGATATGTTGTTTTTTAATGCCCATCGGAGTAAAGTATCGAGATACGACATGACAACAATAGTGTAGTGGATATTTCCTTCGAGTGCGACCGCTGAGGCCCCGTGTTCGAGTCTCAGTCATGTCGCATGTCTAAAAGAAAAAGTCCAACGGGGTTAAATCATCAGGTGATCGAGCTTGCCATTCTATTGCATGATGAAGTGCAACACGATTTTGAAATCTTCTTCTGAGCAATCGACGCACTTCAAGCGTTTCATGAGCCGGAGCTCCATCTTGAAACCACCAAATATCTTGAAACACATTGCCAACATATTGCTCAAACGCATGCGCAACACCTGGAAAAGTTACATGCTCAAGCATCTTTCTGTGTGTCCTTCCATTCCCATTACGGTTGAAAAAATATGGACCAATTAACTTTCCATTGCCACAAAGGCCAACCCAGACATGAAGCTTTTCTCGTGCATTCTTTTTCGCAAATTTGAAATGAGGCTGACCTTTTGGAGCGTAGCAACGGATGTTTGTGTGCAGACCGTACCACACATGTAAAACGCAGCTTCATCACCAATAACAATATTTGAAAGAAAACGACCGTTGTGAGCTTGGTGCGAAAACCACCGACAAAAACGTAATCTTCTTGCAGGGTCACCATTTTGAAGTTCCTGAACGACGTGAATTTTTGTAAGGGTGACAATTTAAATCTTTTTTTATAATATTATTGAAGGTACTCTTCGTAATCCCGGTTGGATTGTTCCTGCAAGAAACTCCTTGTGGTTGTTGAGCCATTAGCTGTCTGACTTGTTGAATATTTTGCTTCGTCCTCGCAGTTCTTCTTCTACCATTTCTACCTTGAGGTTGAGGTTGAAACTTGTTCCCTCGTTGTTGTATTTTCTGACATTTCTCTGAATTGTGCTTTTTGACAGCGGATTTCTGCCAGGGAAACGTTGTCGAAAATCTTCGATAACAGCCACAAAACTTCTTGTCTCAACAAACGTTTTCTTTGCTGCACTGTTAGTTGCATGATTAAATGAATTTACTAATGCGCCTTGCTTTTAAAGAACTTACACGGGGCGTTGGAAATACAAAATGATTAAAACATACCCAATGGGCAAAATCTTCAATAAATCTACGAGGAGGAGTGTTTTCTATAGGAATGGCAAGCAACATCGCCTGCTGTTTCAATAAAGAAACACTCCTCCATAGAGACTTTTGAAGATTTTGCCCACTGGGTAAAAAAGAATTAAATTTGAGTTTACACAATGAATACAAAAATGGTGTCCTTTAAAAAATTTCGGAATATATTTACAGAACAGTAATGACAATGAAACAAAAGGTTAATGGCTCATTAAAAGTCCGGTTTATTGATGATTAAAAAGTTAATGACCGATCGAAAGAAAAAGTTCTTAACATTTGTATGTATGTTGCATGTTGTGGATATATATTTTCATCAACTACATATTTAAATTCGTTTGGTCGAGGAAGCGCTGAAAGACAAAACAAGACAAGCATTAATTGTAAGTTCCTTGTGATGGGTTTTTTCATATTTTATTTGGATTTTCATCATCTTTGTGTGTTTTGCCCATTCACTGAAAAATAGAATGAGGTATTAACATTATTCGATTTTGAAGTCAAATTGTGAAAACAAAATAAGATAATCAATCGAATTTTCTGTTTACACTGATTTCTTCGAATAAGCGAGCCTGTTGGAAGTCCGATTTTTAAATAAACGCCACGAGCGCTTATTCAAGGAAATCGGTATTCGGGATTTGTAGTAAAATGTTAAAATCGGGTCAATTCCTGAAAATGATCGGTGTTTATTCGGAAGAGGTGTTTATTTAGTCAAATTTTTTTTCAAGTATGTAATTGTTTTAAGAAAATCTAAAGGTCTTTTTTATGAACTTTGGAAAAAAGGGTTTTACCAGCATTTTTTTAACTCGATGTTCAAAAATATTCTTATTTTATCCAAAATATTTTTGGCTTTCTACGTAAGCATGGAAAATATTACAACTGCACGTGTTCGTCATTTTTTTCATACTGTCCAAACCTAGCGTGATCACTTTACTTCCGCATTCATTGCCAGAGCCGAGAGAAAATGGCGGACATGTAAGTGAAGAGTTAGGTAAAACTTGGATCAAATTTCTAAGGTACTTCAATTTCCATGAAAATTTGAATGTAGAACAATTCAATAGAGTTGGTTTTAAATTTGTAAATCATTTTTCATTCATTCGTGGGCGTTGAATCGGTCAGTAAACCAAAGTTTGGTTAAACATTATCCGCACTCAACAAATACAAATGACATGCAATTAAGTGAATCATACACATAATCTCGTTTCTATTTATATGAAAATTCAAATATGCAGCTATACAAGAAAGGGGTATTTTCCATCCAAAGATCTTATTTCGTGACCACCTAATAAGAGCTATTGTTAAATTTATCTTATACTGAATTGCATGCAAAATACATTATCATTACATCATCTGAAATGAATGTGTGAATACTTTGGGAGTGCTTGAAATGACATGAAATGGTTTAAAGACGTAAAAATATTCACCATTAAGTAGCTTAAATTTTACTAAGAAATTCATTTAAAGGCCGTTTAATAGATCCTAGAATTCAAACTTTTCTTCGTCTTTTGTTTTTTTGGTATTGTGCCTCTGGTACGACCCTGGTAGCGTCTTGTTTAAATTACTTTCCTCTTCTAGAATAAAAAGACATTCAACCATCTGACCTAACCATGGCACAACAGTCATCAGCCATTCCACCTGTAAGTGCTTTAAAACCCGTTTTAGTCCATATGTCGTTACAAAATTCTTTGGTCTGGAAACACATTGTAACTACTTAGTGTCCAATTTCTCCTTTGATCTTTTCAAATAAGCCAAACTTATCATATCCAAGTATTGAAATTTGTGGAGGAGAATGTTTAGCGATTGAAGCATTAAAAAATCGTGCCAATAACCCCATGGACTGAAAACAGAAATTATGTTAACACGCTCCTCCACAATTTTCGTCATCCCTCCGGATCATTATAGGAATATTAGAGTTTATCATCTTGCTTCTTGTCCCACAATGGCTCCTCTATAATTTCTCCAGTTTTTATATTTGAACGATTCCACTTCCAAAAAAAATTTGCAATTAAGATCACAAGAACAACAGGCAAAAGCTCAGAAGTCATTTACTCATTCGGTTGGTTTGGACCAGATAAAGAGTCCTCCTCTTTTCTGGGTTTTACGGTGGCGTTGGAGGATTTTGGATGTGGTTTTATATTATTTGGGTTGAAATAGGGTGTCTGTAACTTTTGTAAGTAATTGTAGTATAGAACAACTAATGTTTCATGAACGTCCGTAAAGTTTTTATCTCATAGTAATGGTTCAGGATAAAGGCATACTTTAATGAGGAAAATTCGTGCGTTCTTTTCATTACAGATGATATTTCCAGTAGTAGTAGAAAGGTTTTCATTATATTTCATTTTTATCTTTATTTACTTTAGCAAAAATTGAATTCTGAGAATGAAAAGAGGCGGATAAGGTTGGATCTGATCAATTACTTCAGTTTATTGACGTTACTGGATTTGTTGCATGTTACTTACAATGTTCCAAGACATGCAAAACAATTGTATGGTTATTTAGACAATTTTAAATCTGTATTTTTGACGCTCAAGCAGAAAGGTATCATAGGAGTCCAGCAATGGAATCTCCTCTTTCCATCTACAAAAGAAACAATATCATCCAAATTGGACACTACTTTAATTATTCTGATTTTGCGCAACTGTTGCAGTCTCACTACTAAACATCAACAACTCATTGAAGAGTTAAGAAAACTGAGGAATGAACGCGCTCATAGTGACTCAGAGACAGCAGAAGTAGATTTCCGAATCACAGTCAAAGAATTTATCAATTGCTTGTTAGGGCTGGGTTGCAAAAGAAATGATCTAGATCGGCTCCTTAATCGTTCTCTCTACCACCGACAATGCCCAGATAGAATATGGTTTAACAAAAACCATTTGCAACTTTGACGGCAGAGACGACGAACTTTTTCGACTCCATCAAAAATTAACAACTGGAAATGCAAATACCGTGGCAATTTTCGGACTTTCCGGAGTGGGGAAGTCTGAACTTGCTCGTGCTTACTGTCATCAGTATAAAACATACTATCAAGGGAACATACTTTTTCTCAACGCTGAAAATGAAAACACCACTGAAAAGAGCTTTTTCGATATTGCTCAAAGCATTGGTCTATCATGTATGGACCATAATGGTACTGCTATCGATGGAGCCATTATTACAATGGAGATATTTTGATAACTAGTCAGTACAAACACTGGGGAGACGATTTCGAGAACTTAAATTATTTCCTCTCACTACAGATGCCACTTTAAAAATTATACAGAAAGACCTCCATGGGGAAGAAATAGGATTCTGTGAAAAGTTAGTTAAACTTGTTGAATGTCCCTTGGCCTTGCAACTGGCAATGTCATACATCAAATCCAGAACAATTACCGTTCGTGAATACCTTGATCTGTTTAACGATTGCCGTAACGATATGTTGAAAGAAAATGCTGCAAAATACAACATCAATAAAAATAAAACTATCGCTACCACTTGGGAGATGCCCCTTAACGAATTAAAATTAGATGAAACAGCTACACGTATAATTTACATTTTGTCAATCATTGATGGAAAGTCAATAAGCAAGAAATTTCTTGAAAATTTGCCTGGTGTCGGAACAAAAGCATTAATAGACGCAATATACACATTATCATCATATTCCTTGATACAGATTGGAGACAAGGATACTCATCAAGAGATATCGATTCATTCATTATTACAATTAGTCATTATCAATTCAATGTCAACACAAGAGCAACTAAACGCAGCAAAAGATGTCATTGCCATATGCCACAAATTCATTGTTGAAGGCAGTGAAAGTCGGAAACATGTCAACTTCGGGGACATATGGCTGAACCATATTTTTCAATTCATTTCAACAAACTCTACTGTAATGGAAAGGAATGATCAAATCCTCCAAGTTGTCAAAGGATCAACTCGAGCTTTATGTAATCAAGGCCAGTTCAAAAATTCAATCGATCTGTTATTTGGATTTGAAAAACATGTCAAATTTTCAGATGAAGAAATGGTACATCTTGAGTACTTGAAAGCAAAATCCTTTCAAAAAAATGGAGAATACAACCATTGTCAGCAAATCCTCGAAAAGATTATCAATGAAAATGATACGAAAATGTTGGAACTAAACACACAAGCAAAAATACACTATCTATATGGTGTTTGCTTATATTATAGTCAACAAAATCTTAATAAATTGAACATTGTATTTAACAACCCTGTTTTTGATGATCCTGGTATTTGCAGTAATCGTCGATTAAAAATCAAAGTCTTACAAATCTGGTACTTACTGTGGACTGGAAACGTACAAAAAATAGACGCATTACTGAAAACTATAAATTTAAAAAGCGATTTCAAAGAGTTGGATCTATGTCTTGCCAGAGTAAACGTATTCAAAGGTAATCATCAACGGGCACTGGAAATAATTCAAGCATTATACGACAAAACGTTAACATCCTACGGTGAGGAAAATCCGGCAACATCACACATTAAACTTGAGCTATCAAATGTATTAAGATTAACAGGAAAGCTATATGAAGCAATGGGTATCCTGATAGCATTAAATAAGCAAGTTCTTGTGTTCCTGTCTAAATCACATCCAATATCATTAAGAGCGAAAATAGGACTAGCTTTTACGCAGATGGATACCGGCTTACATAAGCAAGCTGAACTTAATTTAGTAGATGTTCATGAAACACAAACAAACGTTATCCGCATACATTGAAAACGAAAATGAACATTGCCGTGACTTTAAACAAACAAGGCAAGTATGCCGAATCAATGACTTTAAATGAAGAAGTACACCAAATTCAGATCGATCTTCTTGGATGCCGACATCCGGATACATTGAAAACGAAAATGAACATGGCCACCACCCTAAGCGACCAAGGCAAGTACGCCGAATCAATGACGTTCTATGAAGAAGTACACCAAATTCAGATCGATCTTCTTGGATGCCGACATCCGGATACATTGAAAACGAAAAGAACAGGAAATTCTTTTTACGGAGAAAATCCCGTTATGTTAGTTAATTATGGGTAATATAATTTAGATATTGGTATGGAATGGTTTTCATCTAAATGATATTGCACATGTATTACTAATAAGAAAATAGATACTTTAGAGGAAGAACTTTTCGCGGCATTCTAAATTTCGCTTATAAATGGCATTTAAATTTCTCGCTTCAACAGTAACGATTTTATTTAATTTTGAAGATGTGTCGATAATTTGAACCTTATGCGTGTAAGTTTGCTACAATTTCGGGATTTCAGTGAAAGGATGAGGCGTACAAATGAAAAACCAATTATTATCATTATTTAATTATTAAAGACAAATCACACACACCAACCACTACAAGCAAAAGAAAGAGACAAATAGAAGTGATTTTGCACTGTATACTCTAGATTTTTTGTCAGAAAAATATGGTCTACAATCTTCCAAGAACATTTTAGCATTAATTTCGATTCGTTTTTTTTCAAATAACCTTAAATTTTTTTGCTTTCTTAAACATAATTCCTTTGGGTTTTATAATTTTTGGTGGAAAGTGATATATTCATTAAATTTGTGTTTATTATAGGCCATCTGAGACTTTTTACTATAGCGTACCTTATCATTGAAACGAAATATTTTTGTTCTAAGTGGTGCATATCTATTTGTTATTTCAGTTTTATTATTATTAACATTTGGGTTGTTGCCAAATATTCCTTTCTACAAAATGGTAAACGCAGAGGCGGATCTAGAGGGTATGTCGAAATTTGTGGAGGAGAATGTTAGCTATTAAGCCATAAAACAAAAACGTGCAAGTAATCTCATTGGTGATACAGACTGAAAACAGAAATGAGGTTTATGTGCTTCTCCACAATTTTTGACAAACCCTAGATCCACCGCTGAAGCGTGTTAAATAACTACACAAGCGTATTTGTAAGTTTGCTGGCAAATTGAAATAAATACTACTACTGTTCCATGCGAAAGAAGAATATATCCACTAACCACCGGCAATTACCCCATCAGGAAGACTTTTATATTGTAGGGATAATAAAATAAACAAGTGTAATCTATTTTACTTCTTACCTGTTTTTTTTAACTTTTAACCCGGACACCGGGAAATGTCCTTTTAGGAAACTGGGACATTTAATTGTATGTAATCATTTATTTTACTTAAATAAAAAACGTATTCTTTTTTTTAACGAAGCGTAGTTTCCTTTCAAATGAACCGTTCCAATTGGTTACGGCTTGTGCATTTTTCCCATGTGTAATTCTCTAATGATGCAGTATTTTTTGTCTTCGTCCCCAAAAAAAGATTAACGACCCTGAGTTTGAGGTTGGTTGCATTGCGTAAAAAAATGAAAAGGGCATACCCTTTGTTACCTCAAGCTCATGTCAGCGTGAATCGACGTCTTTTACGGTTGAAGCTCTAATTAGCGGACATCATCTGTGCAAAATGTTTTGTGCGCTTATTAGAGCTGCCGGCTTTTTCGAACTTGAGCAAAAGTGACCCAAATTCATGGTTAATTCTAATCTCATATCGGTACTTACTATTGAGAACTATTCAACTTTACTTTAAAGGCAGAAGAGGGGGACTTTATACAAAAATACATAACAACCTACACTTGTACAGAACTGGAGAAAGTGGTAGCTTGGACACAAAAAAAGGTAAGTGGAAAAAGGAAAAACCACTGAAAAAAATGAAAACTAAATGCTTAAAATGAAAACTAAATGCTTAAAATGATATTGTTAGCTACCTTTCTTTTCATTTGGTGAAAAAAATCTTTCCGCTAATCAGAGTATTCGCTAATTGCATGTCCGCCTTTTAGAGCATTTCGTATAAAACTTGACCTAGAATCTGCTGGTGCAAAAAAATATGTCCGTAAAATAGAGCTTTCCTTTTGAAGTGTCCGTGAATTAGAGGGTTTCAACTGTATTTTATGTTTGGCTTTTCATGCACGGAAGAGCCCAAAAATGATGTACCTAACTTTTTTTTAGAACCAACCCTAAAAAGTGGACTAGAAAAATTAGTCAAAATTTTTCCCTCAATTTTTGCATATCAAGATTTTTAGTTAAAAAACTTAATTTCGTGTCCAATGTTGCATGTCTACAGTCAACTCTTGCTGTCTCGAACATCTGCTATCTCAAATGAAACATGCAGCAGAGTACGTACAAGAGGAGCGGGATTTATTATTAGTGGGTCTAATCGCGTCGAAAAGGGAACCATTCACGACTCTCTTAATCAGTAAAATTGTTGACGTGTTCCTTCTGCTTTATTAAAGGTGGGACCACTTTAACGGAGTTCGGAAGTTGGATTATGTAGTATTTCTATGATTGTACTCACAAATCACACAGTTACTGTTATGTTGTAACTTGAATTATAGTGACCTTCATTAACAGAAAAATACACAAATGATTATATTTGACAAATAATATTTAATATATTAATAAAGATCATAGTGTGATGAACAGAAGACTGAGGACAGACAACAATAACAACAAAGATATGATATATATATATTACATAAAGATACGTACCAGCTTGTCGTAACAAACCTGTGTGAAATGAGTGTGGAAAATAAGTAGGTGTTCCTTCAGATGAGTTGCGCCATGACTTTGAGGTCTGATGTGAACAAAATACTTGAAGTGAAGTGACTGAGAGAAAAACGGTCCATTTGTATGACGCGCCATATGTTGCAAAAATATTCACAGAGCGTAATGAAAAAAACTCTTCGCTTTCCGGGTGATAGGAAGTAAATTGTGGGTTCATTAAAATGTCCCTAATTCAGGTTTGATCAAAGTGTCATTATTTCGGGCAATAAAACTATGATTTTTTTCGGGTGATGGAGGCATCACTTTTTCAGGTGATGATTAGTCTGTTATTTTCTCGTGTGATCAAGATGTGTTGTTTCGAGTGATTAAACAACAGTTGACTCTCGATAAGTGGAACCTCCACATGGTTCCACGTATCAAAAGGTTCACTTATCCAGATTTCACGTATTGAGAGTCAACTGTATTATCGGCGGGTGATCGGTTGATTCAACTGTATCTTTTCTCGGGGGTGATTCTCGGAAGTCTAGGTTCGGGTGATTGAACTGTATAATCTCGAGCCACTCGTTTCATACTGACAATATTTTAACCTTTAAGATCTCCTGAACGAAGAATGGTTACACCATGAAACTTGTGACATCGTGGCTGCAAATTAACTTTAACGAGTTTCTGAATTCTGACGTTACAATTAGGGTAAATGAAGTACTGGAAGATTTGGTCGAGTATCTCCTGAAGATTACCGGACAATTCCCCGACGGACAATTCCCCGACGGATAACTCCCCGACGGACAACTCCCCGACGGACAATTCCCAACCGGACAATTCCCCCCACGGACAACTCCCCGACAGACAACTCCCCGACCGGACAATTAGAGACAGTTAAAAGGAATAATTACCCGATATTGACAGAAATTTGGATATGTTAACTAATCCCTGCCAGCACACGACGTTATTTTGACGTCACAACAACGTCGAGCCAACGTCATGACGTTGATATGACGTTGTAGCGACGTCGTTTTTACGTCATGTGCCGGCTGGGATATAGGATGTTAAATAATATAGGATGTACTTGCGATTACGTTTGCGTGTATAACAAACCTACATATACGTATTCCGTTTGATAAATCGCTAATTGTTGCACACGGTTGTAATCTCGTTCGGGGAGTTGTCCATGGGGGGAATTGTCCGGTTGGGAATTGTCCGTCGGGGAGTTGTCCGTCGGGGAGTTATCCGTCGGGGAATTGTCCGTCGGGGAATTGTCCGGATACCTCTCCTGAATGAAAAATCATTTCCATACGAAATATAGCATGAAACGTCAGGAGGAGGAGGAGAGACGGTAGTTATTTTTGCAACACGTGGCACCTCATTAACAAGTCACACGTTCGACTGACATTCGAATTGCATTCGAAATATTTACTGTCAAGATTCTTTTCCTTTTCGAGCATCTTGAATTGAATTGAAGGGATCCTGGAGCAACATTTCTTATGAAGCAACAGCAAGATATTACTTCTTTTTTCAGACACGTTTTCCTTAATTTTAACGATTTATTATCTTGAAAGGTTTTCTTTCAAAGTCGCCTTCACTTCTGTCATTTGTTGTTTTTATGGAAACTCAGAACAATTCTTTGATATGAGCTAGGGAGAGGATGAATGAGGAGGAGACACAACTTCTGAAAGAAATTCTTTTTGAAACAACGGTATTTACGGCCATTAATACATAACACAAACATACTTTTTAAATCACCGAGGCCTTAACAGAAATCGTGAGAAAAAACGCAAAATTACTTATTCCTGCTTTGTCATTGGTTATCAAGTTTCATAATTTCTTTTGTTGTGTCGACTACACGTTGGATGATCATTTTACAACAATAGGCTGAGGAAATCTTTATTTTATTTTGTACCCTTAAAACTGCCAATAACTAAGGAAGTCCTAGAGGCCTGGAAATAAAACTACACAAAAACAATAATTTCATCCTTTGTTTTCAACATTTTTCAGACCAGTTAAAATATAAAATCCTTGTTACCTAAATTCAAAGATGGATTGGTATTTACTTGTACAAATATTGCGTTAATGTTAGTAATGAATTAGAATTTACATCGGTAAGCGGGATAACTTTTCTACGTACTTTAAAGGCAGAAACTTTCGCGGGCAGAAACTTTCGCGATTTTCACGAATTTTGCCCATTTTCGCGAAAGTTTATGCCTTTGAAAAAAGTAAAACGAAAAATCGCGAAAGTTTTTTCTTCCGAAAAAAATTTTTCTCCATAAGAAAGCGAAAGTTTTTTTTAACAATAAAAAACCGAAATAAAAGATTTACAGGGCAACAAAGTACATTTTAGAGAGCACAACTTCTTTTTCATCATGAATTAATTTCTTTCACATATTAATTTCATTCATATATCAATCTAAAACAATTATATCATTATATCAGACGACGAAACTGACTCTGAATGGGAGGAAGCGGACTTGTCTCTTGTTATTACTTGGGTTACTTATTTGACTTAGTTGCTCTTTGTTAATATTTTTAGTATTTGTCTGCTTGATAAAATAAGATAAAGAGGAAAAAAAAGAGAGAATTGTTGCAATTCGCGAAAGTTTTTTCCTTGCAAACGAAGTGATTTTTGATTTTCGCGAAAGTTTTTTACGCGAAATTTGTCCCACATTTAAAATTCGCGAAAGTTTTTGTCGCAAAATTTCGCGATTTTTTGACCTCGCGAAACTTTTTGCCCGCGAAAGTTTCTGCTTTTAAAGTACTAAAAAGTTTCGTTCTGTTCATACGGAAAACATTTCCTCGATAAGCGTGGAAATGACCGGCATGACGTAACGGTATATGAACAAAAGAATAAATACAAAATTTTGCTGACTAAGCGTAAAATTAGCCGGCCTACCGAGGAAATTGTGTTCATATGAGAAAATATTATGATAGTATTTCTTGGAGATAAGTCCCACGTTATATAAACGTAAGAATGGGGCCACAGAAAAGCCTTCCGGCAGTTAAGCCCATGGGCCGATGATGAATTTGAAAAAGACTCTACAGACTCTGAATATGACTAGAATTCTAGCTAATATAGGTGTTATGTGTATTCTTCAAAGAACATAAACGATATTGGTCCGTATGGTAGTCTCTTTCCACAACGCAAAAGTAGGACCACAGATAAGTTCCACCCACCAACAGATAAGACCACCAAAAAAGCTCTTTGAAATCAGATAAGCCCTGGGTATATCTGCGAAGTAATACGGTATATATACCTCTGTAAATTTTAGGGGAATGTTCCAGCTATACAGAAATTCAAAAATCAACGTTTCGAAGTTCCATCGATCGAGTTTGTCTATCCTTTCAAGACAACCAACCTTTTCCTGTTGCCAAGAATCACACAGATTTTGCAGTAGTAAGACTTCATACTCAAAATACATTGAAAGTATCACCAAGACACATGTACTTAGTGCGTTGAAAGATGTCGAAAGCACTTTACTGCAAAAGTATTTGAGACGTTACACGAGGTTACAGAAAAGATTACTTTGGAGTGGAGTGTCTATTCTTGGCGTTACTTGTTTTTGCCTTTATATGTTTCGTGAACCTATTAAAGAAAACATTTCAGATGAAGTTGCCGATGTTGCCACCAGATCATTAGGTCAGTTGAAACCCTTTCAATTTTCCCTGATCCGTTACAATAAAGAAAGTCCATCATTCTTCTTCTTCTTCTTCTTCTTCTTCTTCTTCTTCTTCTTCTTCTTCTTCTTCTTCTTCTTCTTCTTCTTAATTTATTTGGGTTCCATTTATATATAATGGTTCTTCTCCCTATCTACAGTACAATATATAGGTACCCTCCACCTACTATCAATTAGGCCCCCTTATCTAAAATATAATCAACTCATCCCTCTTCATTTTCTATTTTAGGTGACGAGTCCGTTGTTCTAAAGGCAAATGAAATTACTAAAACTGTTCTTCAAGAAATTGCTAACGACCCATATAGTAAGATTTTGGTAATAGACTTTGTTGTTGGGATTTTAAACAGTCATGTTTTAAAAGAAACGCTTCTCAACTTATTACAAGAATTGATAACAGATGACCACGTGCAAGAAGAAATGGCTAAACTCCTAAAAAGAATCATCAACAAATTGGCTATTGACGAGCAGTTGCGTCAATTACTAGTTACATACATACAAACATTGGTCTTAGATGAAAGTGTGATGGAGACCTGTCAACAACTAATAAAAGAGCTGACGGCTGATGAAAAGAATAGGGTAGTTCTTGAAACTTTCTTTAAGAACGTTCTCTCTTCTGACGCGGTGACTATGCAAGCTATGAACCTAGGTAAACACATTACTCACAGTGTGGTTGCAGACGAAGATATTCAAAGGGAGACCGGTAATGCTTTGTGGAATGCTGGCGTACATAGTATTACACCGAAATGGCTTTCTTCCTCATCTTCGTAAAAGTCATCTTCGTAGTCATCAGGCAACCACTCGACATTGAGTATTTTGGCTTTGGTTTGAGGGTTGGTGATCAGGTTGTAAACAATATTATTTGAAAAGAATGAATATGTTTTTTATTACATTTTGCGAGAGAATCACTCCTTTCATTGTTTTAATGTATACACAGTTGAAATTTTGAATATTAGCTAAATCTCCTCCTCGAAATGGAAAACATTTTCAAAGTTCATCTTAGTTATTGCTTAGGAATTCATACAGGAGCGGGTTTGGTGATCACAATAATTTTAGAAAACTCCAAACAGCAAAAAAAAAAAAAAAAGAAAAAAAAAGAAGAAAGGGGTCCGAGTTAACTTCTAACGTGAATAAAATTCTCATAGGGTGGTGACGAAATTTTTCACCAATTTTTTATAGTTTTCCTAGAATTTTATTATCTTTTCTCAAGATTCTCTTCATAACTACTTTGTGTGTCAGGAAATAAATTTTGAAATTCTTGAGGAAAGGGTAAAATAACTGATGATGAAGAAAAGATACTGCATGCTTTTTCACAGCTTCAAAACAAACCCGAGCAGCTCGTATGCTATATACCAAGGAAGCAACAAGGGCGAGGATAAACGTGTTGATGTTGAGAATCAAAATATATATTCGAAATAACAGATAGCTAGCTTTCATAAGGGAGCATTAAGGCGGAATCCAAGGGAATAGCAACGAAAAAGAAAAACAGTTGGTGAACGAGATACTTCGAGTTATCCAGTATTCGAGTAGCTTCTAAAACCCAAGTCTAGTGGGGAAAACCTGTAACTTATCGTAAATATTGGCGACCGATTATTTTTTCCGTCGAGGAGAAAGACTAAGGAACCTTGCGCAAATAAGTGAAACAAAGGATTCATTTACCCTTGTGAATTTCGTTTAGAAAGAGAGTCTATTTCATACCATACCATTGGAAAATTTTTTTCAGTTAATTACATCATTAGCACATTTTCACGTTCTACAACACAGGGTGAAAAGTTATGTTTTGAAGACGTTCTGAAAACAAAGACACACAGGGATATATTGTATCTCGTATTTCTTTTATCTTGTTTCGACAGCATTTCTTTCTTTCTTAGCTCATCGATCAGACTTTTAGTTTAAACAGACCAAATCTTTAAACATTGGTTGGTTTGTGATTCATTGTTTCCCGAATATTCATGGATCACTCTCACGTCGCCCATCCTCGTTGCGTAAGGTCATTTATATTCATTGATCAGTTTTGGTCTGTTTCACACGTACAAATGGCGTCTTCGGTGGAAAAACATGTGTGAATTCAACAGCCTTAAAAAAACCCCAAAAAAACAATAACCAGGAAACGTTGACGAAAAACAGAAATTTCAAAAATTTTATACATAATCGAAAATCAACTCGCTTTGATTAAAAACACGCATAATGGCTGACAAACGAATAATTAATTACCGCGATCGACTGTCCTTTCCTTGAAAAAATAATTGAAAAGGTCGCAGAGCTCTCCTCCCATCACAATTGCCATCGGATGATATGGATAAGCTGCTCATTTCGTTTGCATATAATACGCGTTAGGGTTAGGGTTTGTTAGGGTTAGGGTTAGGGTAGGGATAAGGGTTTAGGGTTAGAGTTTGCCGCGTATTATATTACAAACGACATGAGCTATTTGCCATGACACGGGAGAAGAAAAGCGTTTCATTTCCGAAAAACAGCGTGGATCATAAACAAACGAAATAGCCGAAACTCCCCTGAAAGCGGGGAAAAAGAAAATGATGGAAAATGTTGCTACATTGAAAGTTTTTCTTGAAGAAAATTCTACCAGAATGTTCCCAAGGCAGCGAAACTTCTAAGGTTCTTTTAACTTCCATTCTGTCCTCATGCAAGATTGAAGGAACAGGGGCAAAACGATGGTGGTTCGAATTAAACATAATCGTGCAAAAACATCGATACTACGATTATATAATTCTCTTACAAAAAAAATCAACATTCGAGTTAAACTAGAGAGCATGATCAATTCACAGATCTCTCGAGAACCTGTAAAATTAATCTAATTTGTTAATCAAGTATTTTTTGTTGTCATTTCTGCTCAGACTGGAACTACTTCTTATGAACAAACAATAACAAGCAAACAGAAAAAATAAAAAATAAAAACAATTGAACAACAAAAGAGGAGGAAGTTTTTACAACGGTCTTTATTGGCGTTACTTTTGGGTCATGAAAATTAATGGTATTAAGGGCCGGCGTAAAAAGGGTAGTGTAATAGAGGGGAAACACAAAGATCTTTGAACTGTGTATTATAATATTCGAACTGAACTCCGTACAAATTTTGCACTTAGAAACAAGATGTCTTTCAGAGAATTATTATTTATTCGTCTTCATCATCAGTGTCAGCCGCCAGCAAAACTTGGGATTCCGTCACCTGCACGTCTCTCTTTTCTTCGCTTCCAAAAAAAGCGACAGACTTGATTTTTTCACGACAAGGTGGAGTGCCAAGCAGAATTTCGTCATCATCGAAAGACGATAAATCAGTAATCTCCACCGCACCTGGCAAGGCAGAGCTTCTTAATATGGAATTATTTAAAGTTTTAGTTCGTTGGCATGTCGAAGGGGGGTTTATATTTTCGTTACTACCTCCTAAAATATCTTTACTCGGAAAAGACTCCGTGAAGAAATCGTCCTCCATGTTCTGCCCATCATCAGCTATGAAGTGTTCATCTTGTTGACCTGCATTGGGTAGTTTTCCAGGTACCGTCTGCTCGGGACTCACCTGTTCATGGCACGTTTTCCTTCTTTTCGTGTTGTTGTTGGCAGTTCTATTCGGAGCTTTAGATTTGCTCGTATTCACTTCCTTCTGACGAGGAGTTTTATTTACGTCGTTTCCCTGAACACTTATCTGTTCATTGTTCTGCGACGCTGTTTCATTGCTGTCAGAAAGCGTTGCCATGACAAAATTACCAGTATACAAACTGTCATTGTCCAGAGCAAAAACGATTGGTTTGCCAGCATGTTCAAAATGCAACGCTACCGATTGGTTAACGAACTCACTAAAGGATAAAATAGCTCTTAGCTCTTTCAAACAGAACGTCACTTGCGTATCTATACCAATCTGGTAATTGTCAAACTCGTCCGGTACAAGGGACATCTCGGTACGAACCAACTTCGTAGGGTCTGGCTCGTCGTCAACGTAATTAGTAACTTTAACGGATTGTGGACAGACGGAAAGCGTTATCTCTTCACAACTATTCGGAAAATTCATCATAGTATCGAGTAGTACTCTAGACTGTGCAACAATTAGGTTCGGACACAATTCTTTAGAATAAACAGCTTGCAAGCTTTCGCACTCTTGAAAGGCTAAATTATGCGTTTTTGTGATGCCATGTTTACAGTGCAGTATAAACACTAGCCGACATTTCTGAGGTTGGAATTCAATCCGACACTGTTCTACAGTCTTGTCGATCGTACCGAGGGATTTGAAAATCGCCAAACAGGACTTCATGGTAAGTTTACATTTTAACAACTCCGTCAGATCTTCACCTTGTGTACTTGCAATTTCTTCTTCGTATTCGTAAAAGAATGGCTGCAGAAATGTGAAACAGGCGTATGCGGAACGAGACGAGTTGACAGTTCGTAACGCAAGACCATTCTTCAAGGCTTCGAAAAAGACTTCGTCACCAATTTTAGATAGACAATGGATAGCACGGCCAAACAGCTTGACGTTCGATCCAGGTATACTGCATTTCATGGTCCATACATGCTAGGGAAACATTGCTGAACTAAAGATGGAATACGTAAGAATTAGTAATCGCTGTGGAGGTATTAGTGTTAATGCACGATATGGTAGTTTGAGATGTAACAATAAAACAAATATTATTAGAACCAACATTATATGTCTCTCTTTTACAATCAGGTTTTAAAAATGAGTTTTTACGAATCATGAAAATCATACAAAAAACGTTACTCCAAAAATATGTGAGATAACCTTTACTGTATGCACTGTGAAAAGTTGGCATATAAAATTATGGCCTTTATGATATTTACCCATATTAAATCAACGTTGAGAGAAATTAAGAAGATGAAATTAACACGGATTTTTAAAAACAGCGTTAATTTCCTAGAATAAGGTAGTTGACTTCTGGCAAAACACTGTACATAGTACAGTACACTATGCACTGGGCACTAGTCACTTACCAGTGGGCAATATCTTCAGAGTCTCTGTGGGGGAGTGTTTTTTATTGAAACAGCAAGACGATATTACTTGCCATTCCTATAGAAAACACTCCTCCACGCCTCTTTATTTACGGCAACACATTGTCCAAAAACAAACAAACAAACAAACAAACAAACTAAAGAAAACAAAGTTCACATAAGTTATTCATTCCCAAACTCTGAAAAGAGGAAACAGATGTCATGATCATAATTCCATTTTTTGAATAAAAACTCATAAATTATCGAAATTTTATTTACATAAATATATGGTATTCATAAATTATAGTATCTTACAGATAAAAAAAGCCCAAGTATGCTACATCCCGAAAATTAAAAATGTTTCAAAAGTGGTGAGGGGTAGATCATCTAGATAAATCATTTCAATCACATGAAAGCATGTACATGAATACAATCAAGAAATTCAAAACATTTGGAAAAAATATTGTATATATATTAATTCATAAATATAGATAAATTAAAGGTTTATGAACCCATCCTCACTATTAATAGCAGTGAATTTCGCACAAAGATCGGCTTGATTACAAATCAAAAATGTGTCCCTAAAAAAAGTGGTAAAATTATCAGAAAAATAGTTTTGTGGGAATCCAGAATTCCGCTTCACTTTCTTACATTCCTAATATTAAATAAACGATTAGCATTTTTTTTCTCTCTTCATTTTCATCTATTTTTACGTTTCACGAGGTCTTCGGCATCCATAAGTAACGATTCGTGTTCAGAATTAAGCTCATCGCGAAGCATAAGCTCTTGAACTAACTCAACATTTTTGAGGGAGATTTCAGAGTTTAAATTGTTTATAATATCCTTTATTTGAGCGATAGTTTTTTCCGCCAACACGTTGACATTCATTGGACATTTCTGAATACTTTCCTTCCTTTTCAGTTCGTCATGTTCTTCGTGGATTTTAAGAGACTTTAGGACGCGAGTAGATTCAACAACTGGTTCCAGTGCATCGGGGTTTCTTCTACGTTCCGAATCGGTCACTTTCTCTATGCTAATGTCAATGTAGCCGTCCTCATCAGATGACTTGAAAATTTCAACGTCAGGTTTCGACACGTCACTCTCATAACTCTCAACGAATGTCAATTTGACATCAATGTCAGGTGCAAGAAATGACTGCCGCACACCCTTTCCTGGTGAAACTGCCCAGTCTGTTAAACAATTATTAGAGGTTTCAGAATTCTGACTTATAGTTGAACCTTGTGTCAATACATCCAGTTCAATTGGATTTTCTCTATGCTCATCACAACAGAAACATATCAGGTTCGTTTTGTTATAATACTCGTACAAGTCTGGATAATCGTCATTACAGTTGCAACACATGTGCTCCTTCTGTGCCTGTCTGCCATTAATTTGATTGTATCTACGCCATACTCTCTGTATCAGTGTAGCCTTGGAATGCAGTTGTCTTAATTTGTTTCTCAAAATGTTTTCCGTATCTTCCAGTTCCCTCTCTATCTTATAATTTTCAATAAGAAGTTCGCCTTCTTGGACTTGTAGCTCTTGGCGATAATGAAGGTCTTCTTCTGTTCTCAACACCTGCTTGAATAATAGTTCCATGTACTTCCTTCGTCCAATATAACCACGAAAAACTTTTTGAATCTTGATAACAGCCTTTTCTGTTTCAGAATACTCAAACTCTCCTTTTTGCATAGAAGCATTGATTCTTTTCAGAAAGTTTTCGTTGCGTCTTTTCCTAGCTTCCTTTAAACTTTTTATATCCGGAACATTAAAACTGAACTCAGTGGGAGAAATATCTACCCAATCTATACCCAAGCAATTTTTTCCACTGTCATTTTTATTATCTTTAGCCATGGTGGTCATTTTCATAATGGCTGTCTATAGAAAAAAAAATGATATATCATTCAATCAGTTTGCAAAAAAAAAAACCCAAAAAACGTAATACATTTTTGCCTTTCTGTACATCTGCACATAAGATAAACCAGATCAGATGACAGAACATGAACAAATGCTTAACACTTGAAGCCAAAGTAAAAAGAAAACTGATAAGGTTGGTGCATTACGTATTCAAATTTCATGCTCCACCAATTGAGACGCAGTTGTTAAGCTGGCAGCTACCTTAATAGTGGGGGTACTGGGTGCAAGCCAAAGGTAAAAGTGTGAAACTTATCAGAATGGTTCCATACACAAAATGAAACATTTTAAATCTCAGGCCCGCTTGGTAACCATTTCCATTCAGTCTCCATGGCAACAGAACATGTATATTAAAAGTGTAAAGTTACACATAGGAAAAAATTGTAATTTGAGTAAGCAAGTCAACTTCCAGTTATCTGAGTTTAAAAACAAGAGAGTTGAGAAACAAAAGAAATTGATGGTGCCTGCAGGGCAGAATACTTTGACAGTATACAGTTTGTAAAGGTGTAAAAAAGAGGATTATTAACCCACACAATAATTGTGTGGTGGGGATGTTTGAAGAAAATAACACTATCTTCATCCATTTTAATACTTCATGACACAGAAATTCAGACACAATTATGTCACTTGGAAATTCATCTTCTTTCCCAGAAATGGTGAATCTATTTTGTCCTTACATAGCAAAAAGAATAAACTTTTATAAATAAACATTAGCTATTCTCTGATTCGCTTGATGAAATACAAAAGAAACTCTGTTGCAATGTCATTTTTTCCTGGGTGAAACTTTATACAGAATTTAAAAAAATTCTATACAATGAAAGTTTAGATATTTCCAAAAGTCTGTTTTTCACCAATGAAACTTCTAAGATATATATTTTCACCATCTTTGATGTCAAAACAACAACAGAGAGCAACAAAGTCAATCAGTGATTAGATGACTTTCAAACATTGGCTTAGTTGCAGTTCACCCCAGAAATGATTACCTTGTCCTGCAACGGGTCAATAATTTGGGGAGTGAACTGCAACTAAGCCCAAACATTTTTATCATGTTGAACAAAAAAGAACAAATTGCAGAAAAAATTGGCCTTGATAATATAAAAATAATTTCATATGTAACATATATAAGGCATTTGCTAGCTAATCATCGAGACATATTAAGCAGTGTCACACCACCCAACGGATCTCTGAATCGCTATGATAAAATTCAATAGAAACTCCATTGTTTGTCTTAATTTTTGTGGGTGAAACTTTATTAGAGAGTGTTTAGGAAAAAAAATTAAATTTTATTGGTGGTGTGGATTAATGCTTTTGCTGTATCATTTTGTTTTCAATCAGTCAGGGAAAACAATAGAATGAGGGATCCCTCAATAATGTATATATCGCAGTCAATATCACAGAATCAAAATTGCAAAGTTCTTTATTTTTCTAGTTTCAGGAGCCAACCAGTACTTTGCAGATGTAAGAAAGGTACCTCAATTTGCAGCTATTTTGTGTGGGATATGCAAAGTTTTTAATTTACAGAGAGTTGGAATATGTATTCGAAATTAGGAAGGCTGTTCGGAATTAGGAACATTGACGGTATTGCCAGATTTGCAAAGAACAATTGATTACGCAAAGTTTGATTGAAGTTTGCAATAATAATTCCTTGGGTGGGGATATTTAATAAACAGCTCTGGGAATAACCTGAACAAAATAAAATGTGCAGCGAAACCACAGGCTTATAAAAAATACATGCCTTTATTGTTTACAAATCATGCAATAGTGCAGTCTAACAAGTCAACTTTTAATCGCAAAAAAATCTAGACAAATGATGGGAATTGCTCTATTGTGAGCGCGCAGGGAGAGTTATGAAAAAGTAATTATCACAGCACAGTCATTACTAAATTTTCTAAATAATGACTATGATCGCTAATTATTATAGTATGCATTTATTTTTCGATTCAGTGAGTCAAACTTTAACTTATGACTCACTCGTGTGTGACAAAATTCTGAATAGTAAAGTATGGCGTAATTCCTATAGATCGAAATCGAAGATAAGGAAAACAAAAAAGAGACAACATTGATAATGAACAGTTACTGAGATATCATCGATCAAAGATTTTGCTTATATCATAGTACCGCAAAAAATATAAAGGGAGGTCGGATTTAGAAATTGGAAATTCACAATTTTTCACACACAAAGTTTTCAATCATACTGGTCTCACGAACTTATAAATTACCTTCCTTTAAGCAGAATCTCCATGTTGCCACCCATGGGCAGTAAGGATTTTAAAGGTGTTCTGGCTAAGTATGCATGTGTACCTGCAAAAAAAATTAGGGCAGCGGCACATTTTTTAACTGGTGTGGTGGAGATCTGTGACTCTTAAAACGTGATGGATACACACTACATTAATCCTACAGAATTTGACACAATTGCTAAAAAGCATAAATGAAATAAAGTTTGTTAATGACTGCAGGCCCTTTGTGTGGTAAGTTTATAAAATAAGTTTTCTTGAATGGTGAATATATGAGTGATTATCAGTGCGTGATTTGCAGCTAATTGAATGTCTGTGAGAAAGATTTAACTGTATGAATAATCAAGCTGAAATCAATGCTAACAAAAATTTTTGTTGCTATATCAGAGAAAGGGCACGTGGTTACAGAATTACCTTACTGTAAACTTTTGTTGATTTACTCGCATACACAATAAATACAGGAAAACTGTAAAACTTTGTGTGGATAAATCTCTATGTTGGCAGTATACACGATTTTGGAGATAATGCAACCATTATGGATTCTATTGTGATTATGGCTTGCCAGTAGGGCAAGTTGCAATCCAGTTTTTCTTCCAAAAAGTCCCGACAAGGTGCAGAAAGTTCTCCTAAACAGTCCAGAATAAAAATAGGTACAAGAAGAAGAAGAAAATCAATAATCAAAACATTTTCGCACGACAGGTCTTTCTTCTCCTATGTAAACATAGAGAAAAAGGTGCACATCCAGTGAAGTATGCCCTATTAAGGTTATCAAAAACATCAAAATCCATAATGGCTGCATTATCTTCGAAATTGTGTATTCAAAAAGGAGCGCAGAGAGTAATAAGGTAGCTTCATCTATGCTCGACATGCTTCTATTCTCGACACACGTTAATATTGAAGCAATTAATCAATGAAAAACATTTAATAAGGAAGCTTACAGTAAGTACTTTTCACCCAATAGTTTAAATTTGAAATATCGCTTAATAATTGGGGGTAAATTCAAGATGAGTCTGAAACCTCTTTAAGCAAATCCAAACACAAAAAACACGACTGAAATGAAGTTGTTGATATTCACGCGTGCTGTTATCGCCACATCAATATAAATGTTATGAGTAGCTTCAAGGGTAATTAGGGGTAAAGAAAAGAAATATCACCTCTAGTGTTTTCTTTGAGGATTATTACGGCACATGGTTTTTACGGTATCTACTTTGTTATTCCACTGTTCCATGCTTTATCTCTAAATTGTTTTGAAAATTGTTTTGTCGAGAAAAGAATATATGAACACGTACGTGTATCCTCCCGTTCTTTTCTCCTCGGTTTATCTATCTTCAAAGGAAAGAAATGTCTTTATCTTTTTATTACTAATGTTGTTTGGATATTGTATTTCATATTTTACATCCTTTTGAACGTAAATTATGTTTCCTTTTTCATTTATTGGATTCTAAAGTTGTTTTGTCAAGCACAGATGAACCTACCTTTTATCAAGGAATCAATCTGTTCCGTTATTTATGACACTAAAGTATTTATTTTTCGAAGTCGTCATTCCTAATAATTTTTTCATGATGATCACGAATTGATGTTAGAGTTTACCCTATAAATCAGTAACTGTTTAATGATTTTCACTCTGAAACTTTCCATAATGATATAGCGCTGAATGTCTATACTTTCAGATAACAATAAGTTTTTTGTTTGATTTGTTATCTTTAAATGAATGAAAGGAACGATCAAAGTTACAGTTAGCGGCAAGTGACACATAGCGGTAAGGCACTTTTTTGAAGTCAAAATAAACGAACGATGGAGAGCAAAAAATAAATAATAAATAAAAAAGCGAATCGGTTTAATTGGAAAAGTCATGTTTTTGACACATGTTGCATACATTCTGGAAAACACCTATTACCCATCAATATTGCATACTAAAATTCCCTCAAAATAAAGGAATAATGATATGGATAAATGTACAAAATCTTACCGGAATTTTTATGAATCTCATACTACTATTTTCGCGATTTAATATGGACACCATGACAATGTCATGTAACAAGACCACGAAATTTAATCGGAAATCCTGATTTGCGAAATCGGAACTGAAGTTTCTTTGACACAAAGAATTTTAAATAGCGAATTTTTGGTAGATAAACATTCTTTCATGATTTTGAAAAGCATGTTTTTATGGATGTTATTAATTTGCTATATATTATTTAATTCACAAACACAGGTTTTAAAGAGTAACCTTGAATATCACAGAACTTCGTGAAAATGAAATTATGATATTATACTTAAAAAAGTTAAACCAAAATTGACCATCATGTTCTTTTTTTTCGATTGTGAAAAAAAATATCAAGAAAAGCCCAAATGATTATAGTCATAGTTTTTTTTTACTATTATATAGCTGGCATTGAGTAAGAATCATAAGTTTATGAACATGACTGATATTTTGATGTTTTGAATTGAATATCCAAGAAGACTCTGATTTTGGGATCAGCCCGGAAGCGAGAATTCTTCACAGATTTTCTATTGAAATTATCCATATTGAATTCGCCTATTGGATTTACAATTGTATATTGTATTCTATTTAATCTATTTTTTATATATATTATTTTAACCCCAAATGTTTTTACAAAGAAACAGAAATCAGGTATATCTCTCTCCTCGGTCGGGAACAATCATAGATACTGACGGGCTTCCACAAGTTTTCAATGATGCAAGAAATCATTTGTATTTCTCAGAGGAGTTCCTTTTCTAAGCTATGTTTCACATCAACAACATGTTTTTTTCTTTATGTATTAAAAATTTAAAAAAAAGTCACATTAACATTTTAACAATTATCTTCTGGCTAGATTGATACAAGACGATAATATTAATATTTGAAAGTATTTATATGTTTTAGTTATACAAATTTAGAAAATAAAACCTTAATTATTATTCTTGTATAACTATAAATAGTATTTTTCGAAAGTTTGTCTTTCTGTCCATTAATTCTATAACATTTAATTTTCATGAGATACTAAATAATTTATTTTTATGAAGTGAAACGAAAGTACTGTTTTTACAATGATTTGTTCTTTGTGTTTCTTTTTTACCAGAAATCGTCAGACCTTCTGATTTTGGATGTATTAAAGATCAAGAAAAAGAAATGTATATTATATAATAATAAAAATATATAGAAACAATGCTTGCGCAGTTCTCACTCACGAAAACATTTTTTTTCAATTTTTTATTGTTGTTATTATTATTATTCAACCATTGGGTTCATTTGGTAAGATTTTTTTCTGTTTGTATCTTCTAGATAATTTATTTTAGAAAAGGTTAAGTTATTTTTCTGTGAATTTTTTTTACATAATTTTTTCTTTTTTTTAAATATTTTTTTTTTTTTGAATAATATTTATATATTTCAGATTGTTGGTTACATTTTCTGAATTTTTAGTGCTCAAAATAATTATTATAACATATACATACAAAATGTTAAAACAGAGAACTTTTCCTTACTGATCTGATTTAAAATTTGACATTCCCACTGTATATATGTAAATAAAATAAACTTCAATAGTATATGTCGTCTTCTCAGATTTTCTTCTTTTATATCAGAACATTTTTTCAATGTCTTTGTTAGAATGAAAATAAAAAGAATGAAAAAAAAACTAATGAAGATCTTTCATAGAAACTACTTTAACATAGAAAATATAAAATATAAAGAAATTTTTTTGTAATCAATTTTCGATCTAGAGATTCTCATTTTGTTAAGCTGTGCTATTCAATTCGCACAAAAAGGAAAGAAGGTGTGTATAGTGAGCATTTTAGATGGAAGCAAATATCGACGGTGTTATAGTTTTTCTGTAAGATTTGCCAGCATGAAAAACATTCTTTAAGTGATTAGTGGACTTGCAAAAAGTTGATTAACTCTGTCTACTTTGCAAACGTTATCATTGTTTAGTCATAATCAAAGACTGCTTTTATTTGTAAAGAATTAACCGTCTTTTTTTGTTTACCTCATATTTGAATGTCTAGAAAAATATAACTTTACAAAAAATGTTTTATCTATCTTTTCTTTAATGATATATAATGCTGTTTTCATAAAAACCTTTTGCTCTAGACTGTTTGTTTTTGATTTCTTTATCTAACACAGTAGGTGGAAGAACTTTTGATTACCGTATAAATCAAACAATTTTGACATATCCACTTTTAATTAGGTTGTTAGAACGGTGTCTGATTTCGTTTTATTAATTAATTCAATTATGTTGACAATCAAACAACAAAATGTCGTCATTGAAAAGCTATTATCGAGAAAGTATGTAAACATTAACTTGTACATTCATTGTGTGTGTTTTTTTAGATCAACTACAAGAAAATGACGTGGAACTTAAACTTATTTTTTAATTCCATTCCTCTATAGTGGTGTGTTAAACATTTGTATAAATAGAAGTTTTACTAAAAAGAATTACTGTTACTTGAGATGTTTACTGTTCTTATTTTTCAGTTGTAATAATATTAATGCAAGAAAAATGTGGAATGTTTTTACTCTGTAGAGAAATACATACAGGAGTAAATGGGTACAACTGGTATGGTATCACCACAGATTTGGAACATTTCATCAAATTTATGTAAAGCCTGTGTAAATGGTTTCTATACAGAATGTACTTGTGATGATGACCAGGAAGGTTCCAAACTTTACAAGGACTTATCTAACGACAGTTTAGATCAGTGTCCTGTGACTTTTCTGAAGTCGAAAAAACAGGAAAGGCACTCCAGTGATGGAGATTATCTTTTTGATGATGAATTCCAAATTGAAAGTGAATTCCGTCCACTTCCACCTTCAACGACTGATTGGGATATTATAGATTCTGTGTTAGAAGATGAACTTCACATGCCTGATGATGAAACAGATGCTGGAAATAACTCTTCAGTAAGCCGATGTTTATCACAAAGCTTCAATATGCAGATGGTTTTCGTTGATAGTGAGGAAAGTGACAAGGACAGTACACCGGATGTGGAGGTGTATTATGAAGATGAGTTACGACATAATTGCAATAGCTCTCAAGGTGACCTGTCTTTGGAAATTGAACGCAACATAGATTCTCGTGACTCTGGTTACTTGACTGCTGATGTTTTAGATGTAAACATAGAACATGTCACTGACAACTTGAAACGTAAGACTTCCCTGGAGCCTGTAGAAGCTTCAGCTCGAGTACTTGCCTCTCTGAAACTTCATGAAGACCATGAAATCAAGAGACATCAGAAAGAGGTGCAGAAAAGAATAAAAGAGGATACTTATAGAAGTGAAATCCATCGTAAAAATGTTGAGGAACTTCGTCAAATGAAAGAGACATTAGAGTTGCGCATTGCACAAATAAACATGGAGCTTGTGGATGAACTCCAGTGCAGAGATGAATTAAACTCGCACCACGAAGCTTTGCTTTTGGAAGCAGATGACCTAAAAGACTCTTGTTACTACCAAACGAACATGTTGGTTCCTTGCAAAGAAACTTCTCGCAAAGAAACTAAGCGCAAGAGCTTCTGGCGAAAATAAGTTCAATACTTTTTAATAAATTTTTTTAAAGTGTAATTTATTCTAAATTTTCCTGTAGACTGGTGTATAGGACATGAAATGGGTTCATGAAAACGTAAAATGTGATTTTCATTAAAAAGCTAAGGACTCCCCTCAACCAACCATCATTTTTTCACAAATCCAGGCTAAAAGGGTTTTTGTTATCATGGTTCAAATCTATATGCTGTTGTTGTTTTTAGTGTGAGATTGTCTTGTGATTCTCAGTCGCTATTGTAACAATTCCCCAGCTTTATCATAATGCATAAAGATGTAGGTTTGTGGAGTTCGAAATATACAGTTTTCAAATTTCGAAGGGAGTATCTCAGTTTTTATTCTTAGGAAGCAGCATTATTCATAGAATTTTCAGAAATAGAAATCTTTTTTGAATTTGTGAATTGAAGTACAGTATTAATAATGGTACCGTATGAAACTGAATTCCTTTATACGGAAATATCATTGTTTAAGCATTGAACCCCATTAAGGATTGCAATAGTTATTTTCAAGAAATCTTTTATGACACTATTTAAAATTTCTTTTTATGGAATGTATAACAGGTTTTTATCCAATTTTTATTATATATATAATATTAGAACTTTATTTTGAATTTTGAAATGCAAAATTAAAAACGGTGTTTCTCGTTTATTTTGCTCCATTCATTTTGAAAATAAAGTGCTTCTGAAAGAAATGTCTCCAAACTGAAAGGAGTTTGTAGGAGTTTCATAAATCAGCCAATTAGAAAGTAGTCTCTTGAGCATCCGGTGCCAACTTTTAAGCTGAAGTAATTTAGTCATTAACAATTATCATTGTTTCTAACACTGTTTAAAATTGAAACTGTGTTCTATCTTTTATTCACAAAACATTTCTATTAAATTTGCAAGTGTAAGCCGTTTTAATGTTGTTGTTTTTGTTTTTGCAAAGTCATCTTGCTCCTGTTTTGTCTTGTCAGAGGAGAGAAATATCTATTGTTTCTATGTTTTTTGGTGGACAAACATCATAGGTCAATTCGGATGTTGTTGCGTAGACCTTAATCAGTTATTCACATCTGTTTATCATGAGTTCTTTAAAAGTTTCCTATACCTTTTCAGATTTTTATCTGAATCAGTTTCCTTTGTAAACCTCTTAGGCGCAGCTGGTTTTTCGTTTGAATCAAATTCAAGAGATTTACCAAACTTGGGCATAGTCAAGAATAATATATTACTTTAATATAATATCCATACCATACTGAATTATTTTCAATTATACCTGTAACACTCAATCTACTCTCTTCACAAACACTTTTATTTTGAATTCCAATGAATCATTTATAATGTAATAAGTTTTCATCAGCTACATTCGGATGAACATATATGAATGCGAGTAGCTTTATGTTGCTTTGTAACATAATTTACATGATAGTATTTATTATGACAGTAAAACTTACAATCTCGTCCCCAGGGCTTCTTCACCTTTTTGATATGCGAAACAACGGCTAATATAAAAAAGGTGAAGAAGCCCTGGGGACCAGTTTGTAAAGCTTAAACAACTTTACCAAACCCTGCAATACCAATATTACCTTAAAAATCGTCTATTCTGCAGTCACAACATCTACTGCTAAAGCACAAATTCAACTATACTACCCTAAAACCACCAATATTCTAACCAAAAACACTTTTAATCGACCATAAACTGTGCTGTTACACGAAGATAGTTAAACTACACAACCTGAGAAAATATTGACGTCCTACGAGCTGAAAAACCGCAATAGTCTTCGAAAACCGCGAAAATGGAAGACAGCAGTAGTGACGAAGACATGAGAAAGTGTACGCAAAGCGAATGTATAAACAATGGTGACGAAAAACACCTGACTTGTAACAATTGCAAGCGAAGTGTACATTATCGGTGTACCAGATTGCCACTGTACCAATTGGAAATCTTTATAACCAAGAAGGGCCACAAGTACACGTGTGTGAACTGTGTCAATATTCGTCCGAATTTCATCAAAGAGATGGAGGACTACGACCCCGATCAGTCGTTTGAAGTTGAAGAACTTACGCAAGCACTGAAGGATATTTCGTTGGAAAACAGTAAAACCAAAACAATCAACAAAGCTTTACGGGATAAACAAAATAAATACTGTAACCTCATGAAAGAGGAAGTCAATGTCGTCAAATCTCATAAAGAAACAATAGCAAAATTGAAGAATGAAATAAAGAAATGCGAGCAGCAGATCACGGAACATGAAGAGAAAGAAGCTAACATGGTGAATGAAATTGAGGCCCTGAGAAAGAGTATGAACGGAGAAGGTAGTTCTACTGAAAGTAACGGAATATTGCATACTCTCGAAAGAAAGTTCAAAGAGTTAGAAGAAGCCTTGCTATGTAAAGTCCAGGAAAACAATCGCAATCTGGAAGAAAAATTCGACATGGCCGTGGAAAAAAAGTCTACTTATGCTGATGTTGTTGGTGTCACTGCACAATCTGGAGAGGGACGTCACAGAAAAACAGAACAAAATATTCCAGCAGCTACCAATATTGCTATTCAGGCAATAATAACAGAAGCAAAAAACGAGGAGCTAGAAGAGGAACGACAGAAGAAGCTGCGCTCAAATAATTTAATTATCCATGGGGTGCAAGAAAACCCTGACCTTGACGAAAAAAAGACAAAAGAACTTGACTGCGAATTTTTCAAAGAGTTTATTGATACCATCCGTGTTGCTGCTCAATTCAAGTCAGTCGCACGCCTTGGGCAAAAAATAAATGGAAAAGTGAGGCCGATCAAAGTCATTATGCAGAGTTCTGAGGACAAGCAAAAAGTTTTAGATAATCTGACGGGCTTAAAGGGAATTGGAGCATACAGGGGTATAGGCGTTACTGAAGATTATACAATAGCAGAAAGAGACATGATACGGAGATGGCCTGAGAAAGCTAAAGCAAAAAACAACGAAGAGCCGTCCGATTCTGCTTACATTTGGAAAGTCAGAGGCAATCCAAAAACGGCCTGAGATTGATAAAGTTCCTGAAGAAAGCACCGGCAGTAGCCGCTCAATAAGTCAAACAGAAGAAAATAACGGAAATAATAAAGCAGCAAAGGAAACGAAGTCTACATTAAACAATGGATTTATGCTCATCTGGTATACTAACGCTGACACACTAACACAAAATAAGCTGGAAGAATTAAAGATGGAAATAGAATCCGATGCATCACCAAATATTATTGCAATAACCGCCTGAAACCGAAATACTATAAACGCCAGCTGACGGAAGTTGACTACATTTTGAATACTTACTCTGCAGAATTCAGACATCTGAATAATCAAGACACGACAAGAGGGATTGCACTTTACGTCAGGCATTCGATATCGTACAAGAAAGTAGAGAAATCACGCATTCTGACAGAACAACAAAGACCGAAAGAATTGCTACTGACAGAGATTCGTCTCCAAAACAACGAAATCATGCTGTTTGCTGTTGTTTACCGCAGCCCATATAGTAGCACTGAAGAAAACGACCAGATCAACCAGTTTTTTCGTGCAATTCCTGGTATGAAAAGATACAACCACGTAGTTATTGTCGGTGACTTTAATCGAAGGGAAATTGATTGGGAGACACTTACATCTAGCAGCAGCCAAGACCGGGATTTTATTGATGGAGTCAAAGATAGTTTTCTGACACAACATGTGAATCAACCAACAAGAGGACGAGGATCGGACGACCCTTCGCTATTAGACCTTGTATTTACGACTGGTTGTTGAAGACATCAAATACGCTTCACCACTTGGCAAATCTGATCACGAACTGCTTAAATTGAACTACCAACATCAACCAGAAAAGCTTCCATCTAAAGTTGTTTCTGATTTTAATAAAGCCGACTTCGCAAGAATGAAAGAGCCTCTTGGCATCGATTGGACAGAACCTTTTAAAGACTGCGGAGACGATATTGACAAGCTATGGAACAAATTTGAGGTAACTTATAAGGAAGCCGAAGTAATATGTATACCAACAAGAACAGTAAAGACTGGGAAAAGGGTGTTCAAGTATCGCCTTGATAAAAAGACGTTAGCTAAAAAGAAAAAGAAATACCGTCTATGGAAAAGGTTTATGGACAGCAAGGATGCGGACGCGTATCTCGCGTACTATAAATGTAGAAATCAAGTACGTAGAATGACACGCAAGGCGAAAAGAGATTTTGAGAAAGAAATTGCTAGATCTACAAAGAAAAATAGTAAAGCTTTTTGGGCATACGTGAATGCAAAAACGAAGATTAAATCATCAATTCCAGACCTACTTGTGAATGAAAATTCCGAAAAGATGGCAGAAACCGACCAAGAGAAGGCAAATATTCTGGGTGCATTCTTTTCGAGCGTTTTTGTAGATGAACCAACGTTAACTGTTGCACTTGACGGCCTGAAGAAACAAATAATTGAAAGTGACTTTCAACTGGAGATGACGCAAGAAATGGTTTTGAAGAAATTAGAGGAATTGAATCCTAGCAAAAGTCCTGGTCCAGACGGCCTACATCCACGTGTTTTGAAAGAACTAGCGGCCGTGATTGCTGAACCACTCCACATGGTATTTGAAAAGTCTTACACCCTGGGAAAAGTCCCATCCGCTTGGAAGAGAGCTAGCATCACAGCCATCTATAAGAATAAAGGTGACAAACATTCTGCTGGAAATTACAGACCAATTAGCCTGACTAGCATTGCATCAAAAATTTTCGAATCGATAATGCGTAATTCTTTACTATCATATCTCAAAGCAAATAAACTTTTGTCAAATCGCCAGTTCGGTTTCCTTGGTAGAAGATCAACCATTCTGCAACTGCTCCAAATAATCGATAAATGGACGGAAATTCTCGAAAATGGAGGTGTGATTGATATCATATATTGTGATTTTAAAAAAGCGTTTGACACTGTTCCCCACCGTCGATTAATTGAAGTTTTGCGCCACTCGGTCTACAAGGTCCAGCTCTCTCATGGATCAGAGATTTTCTGTCTGATCGATATCAACAAGTTTGTGTAAATCGAAACAAATCCGATGTATTTCCCGTGACGTCAGGAGTGCCCCAAGGATCGGTCCTAGGTCCACTGCTTTTTGTCATCTTCATAAACACTCTAATTGAAATTGTTGATGAGTCAGAACTTTTCCTGTATGCCGATGACTTGAAAATATTCAGAGAAATTGAAACCACGATTGACGCTGCTAACCTACAAAGCGATCTAAACAAATGATTGCAATGGACAGATACCTTCTTATTGAAATTCCATCCGGACAAATGTGCGCGAGCACATGAAAATAAAGTCAGGGTTGAAGTCATGTACACAGTATGTAATCGATGGCACTGTCCTCAAGCAAAAATCAGATGTGGATGACCTAGGCATAAATTTCGACGAGCACCTTTCATTCGAAAAACTCATTAACGAAAAAGTGAACAAAGCTAATGCTCTTGTTGGTATGTTACGGTGAACATTTGTCTACCTAGATAAGGATTGTTTCAAGCTGCTGTTCACAAGCATTGTACGCCCCCATCTCGAATATGGTGGTCCTGTGTGGAACCCTCACCTGCAACGACAGATCTCCCTCCTCGAAGATGTACAACGACGCGCAACAAAATTGATACCTGGAATGAAAAACTTAAGCTACAAGGAAAGATTGGAAATCATGAACCCTCCGTCCCTGCAATATCGTCGATATAGGGGCGACATGATCGAGATGTATAAGATCACCCATGAACTTTATGATAAAGAAGCTATTGGAAATTTTCTTCGCTTTCGATCGCAGGATGGTCAAGAACACAACCTACGTCGTCACGGATTTACGGTCACCCGACAAAAATGTCTTAAAGACGTAAAAAAGTATTCGTTTAAAAATCTAGTTGCGGAACAATGGAACAACCTGCCACCAGACCTTGTGCAAGCACCATCTCTTAATTCCTTCAAAAGTCGACTCGATAAGTTATGGAAAAGTGCTGGTATTATGTTCGATATCGATCTGAATCTCGTCGAAACAACAGCCTGTCGACAAACGCGATATCGACAGGTCGTTAAAGATTGAACCTGGTGTTAAAGGCACCATGTGCCTACTTCCAGAAACTTGTATAATATAATATAATAATATTCTGTGACTCAGTTTTTGCCTTGTACCCCCACAAGTAAATTCAGATAAGGTCACGCATTCTTAAAACTTTGTTATGTTAACGTTGAGTCAGTAGTTTTATAAGAGAAACAAGGATCGATACCTTGTTGATAAAAGATATCCCAGGCTTGAGTGATAAAGTTAATTTTCATTTCTCAATTAATATGGCTTATTAGCCTTGTTAGACGGTTTCTCTGGGAAAGTTCCGAATGAGTTTGCAACATCATAGATCAAACACAATGAAGTTGATGCCAGTAACCAAGGTCAACATTTCCCATAGAGACAGGAGGATTATAATAAAAGGTTAATAAGCCATTTATAGCCCTGCTAAAACATTTTGTTCTACTAAAATGAGGATTTAATAACTGACAAATTCTCCTTCTATTTTCATTTTTTCCTTCACGTAACTCTGCAATATAGAATGTTCTTCATTTTTTTTACTTTTTTTTTATGGAGCTGGTCTCTTTGGGAAAATATCGACCAGCTTGTCAATTCACCAATCAAAATTATTTAACGATAGAACACTCTTTATTGCAGGGTTTCTTTGTTTATTACTGTGTTTCAAATCAAAAGAATCTTTGAATATCAGAAGAAGTCATAAAATATAAGCTCAACCATTTTCATTTAGGTTAATGTTCAGTGAAAAATAAGACTATGTGTTTTCCACAGTAGATATTACTTGTTTCAATGAAAGCAAACACTTAGACTTAATATCTCTTGTTTTGTGTGATTTCACACTGTTGGCTTCAATGGAATGTCCGAGGTAAATCTAATGGTTAGGTATGAAAAGATGAGAGGTATGAATTTCAGTTGTTTCATTTTATGCCCTAAAATTAACCTAATTTTTTGGTCTTGCCCTCTTATTCCCCCCTTCGTACTTCTAAATTCCATCCTATATTTTTTTCTTTGATAGATGGAAGCATACAAGGAAGATGAATTCGACATTATTATTGCTGAAGAACTAGAAGCATTAGATGTAAACAACTTAGATGACGAGAATGATGTTATCGAAAACTATGACAAAAGCGGAGATAAAAACGAAATAGATTTTGATGAGTCATTTTCAGCTTATTTTTCCTTGATAAAGATCCACGAGGAAACTGCCAGACACCGTGTGGAAGAAGCACAGAATTTGATAGAGGCAATTGATAACGGTAAAGGAAACTTTCTGGTTACAATATCCTGGTTTGGTAAATCCTTTCTCTTATAATATTCTATTTCTTGTTTATTTTTTTGTTTATTTTTTTGTTTATTTCGCAGTAAAAACGAACAAGGATGAATTGCTACTTGAGAAGTTGTTACACACCCTAGATGAATCATGCACTGATCAAGTGTTGCTTGTTCATAACCGGGTATGTAAACATACTTGACACATACTTGTTTCGCAATGTGATAGAGAAAAAGGAATACAATGACTTTTCATTTTTATCTCATTTTTATCTCATTTTGCCTATCTATTTCTAGATAGGCAAAATTTATGGAGGAGAGTTACAAGTTATTTGACATAGAAAAGAAAAACTTGATAGTGACCTAATTAACACTTAAGATTGAAAAGGAATTTCACAACACTGTACTCCTTCACAATTTTTGCCTAACGCTAAACCCACCTCTCAGTTTGTATGTTGTCCATGAAATAATACAACTGTAAAAACTGTTGGGTGCCAAGATTAAACTGCCTAAACTCAAATAAAGTTTAAGATCAAATGGAAAATCCTAAGAAATAAAATAGCCAAAACCTTTCAGTAAAAAAATATCTGTTTTAAGCACTGTAGAACATTGGAAACTCGATATTTCATGCTTGCTTTGACCTGAGCTAACTACTGTTGCCAAAATTTAATTCAAATTTAAATGTTTCCCTCCATCTCTATTATTATTTTCCTAATTATTGTAATTAAATAAAAATCTGGAAAGACAAGAAAGCTTTTTTAACCCTATACTAACTGGTTATGAGGGCATTACTGGAGAATATTGACCGACGTCATAGTAAAGTCAGAGGTTGCGAGGGCAGTACATGACGGAAGTCAATATTCAAAGGTTATGCCCGAAATAAACAGTATATGGGTTATTACCCGTGTTTGAGTTTGATTCTACAAAATTACTTCGCTTCGTATACAGAAAAAATGTTTTCTCATTTTTGTGTGACATTCGATTTGTTATTAAAAATAGAAAATATTCAATGTGATGAGTTCCCTTAACTGTTTCACTATTTTGGCCCTAAAATGTTTTTTCTATCTATCTATCTATGTTTTTTCTGTGTTTTTTTTTATTCGGGCCTCTTATTTTATAACAATATTGTTGCCATGAAACTTTAGCGATCTGTACCGGTGAGTATAGACCAACAACTCCACTCCAATCTATCCCAAAATGTGTAAAAGCGTACCTGACCATTTGAAGGCTATTGACCGCATAATTGGTAAAGAAGGACAACTTACAGTAATTATTAATCTCTAGTAGTGAGCGGATCATCGGCAATATTATCATGATTTTGTATCAATATTATCATTGCTATTGCATGGCTTAAAATGTATAAATTAAGCAAAACAATACTAAAACTTTTCAAGCAATGTGATGTTCAAACTTAAAACTTAAAAAAACATAATAATCCTCATTAATTCTTTTTTTGGAAGAATTCAATAACTTAGTGAATCAAATGTCGAATTCTTAGCGCCTTTGTTTCCACTATTTGAAATGAAATTTATGTAGAACCTAATGTCAATAAATACTTTTGAAACCTTAATAAGGTGTTTTGACCAGTATGGTTTAGTAATAACTGATTACTGAGCCAATCAGGTAATAATACTCTGAAACAGGAGGAAATATGTTAATAAGAGAGTAGTAACAGAGGTTTATTATGTTTCATTTTTTCATCATACTCTTGCCACTTACAATCAAAGACAACACAAAAGACAAGAAAAAACAAAGTGCAAAGGTTCTCTTCAGGTTTTGAAAGATCTTGAACGGGAAGAAAGTCAAGATAAAGATGGAACGGTTGAAGAGAAATCAACTGCAAATGAAAATCAACTTCAATTGGCTATAACAGATCCTTGTGAGTGGTTTTTCATATTTTGGGAGGTGTGCTGAATTTTATGTTTCAGGGTGTTAGCTATAGAACTGAACTATATACAAATTATAGTGTCCGTTCGATACGAACTGGGAAAGTTAAAGATTTGGCTAGCTGAAGTTTTACTTTAGGTTACTTTAACAAAAACCTGTTGTTTCTTGTGTTGTAATTGTGTGAATTCATTTCACTTTATTATTCAAACATTTCTTTAACAACATCAATGCGTGTCTTTTTATTTGATTGTATCTCGGAGTTTGAGACTGGCCGATAATATTTTATCTTATGTCTAGTTTCTTCAACTGTGTTTGACTTTGAGTTTGATTTGTGCAGTTATAGAGGGTTCCAGGTAGATGTTTTGAAACAATGCTTTGATTTCATGCTCCGGTTGATTTCAAGCTCTGGTTGATTTCGAAAGAACAACCTTGAATTTGTGTGGTGTAATTTCATGTAAACATGTGATTAAGTGTTACAATTCAGTTTCTCTTGTTAGAAAATAACGATGTTAAATTAAGCATACCATTTAGTAAACCTCTGCCATTTTGATTTAAAATATTTAACCCTTTTCCTGTCAAAGATACTCTTAAGTTTGTGAAGGGTTAGGATATCTTTCAATATCACCACAAACAAGCATTTTTTTTCTAAACAATATCGTGAACACAGATGTCTGAGTGAACTAAAGCAGCTCTTTTGATATGAAAACTACTGTAAACATAGAGCCATGGGTTGATTTCAAAAGAACAACCTTGAATTTGCTATTTAGAATTTGTGTCCCCCACGGGTATTTTAATGCTTCTCTGTTTTTCGCTTTCCAGTTGATTTTCAAATTTTCAAATTTGCTTGTTTCTGTGTTTCCTTTATGAAAAAACCGAACTCAGTCAAGGCCCAGTTTGCTCCTATCTCAACTTTATTCAATTTCAAAAATTTCATGAAGGCTATTGCGAGGGGAATGAGTTATTTTTAATGAAATATAATGATTAAATTTTCGTGGACGGCAAAGATTTATGTCCGTTACGTGGAAACCCCTGCAATGCTAGCTAACACCTTGAGTTTCTTATTCGTTGGAAATTGGATGAGTGACTGCAAATATGTGTCTTTGAACAATTTTATCTTGTTAATTATGGTTGGATGTAATATGTAACAATACAACACAACTTATTGCTTTAAAATGAAAAGCTATAATTTTGCTGCCATTTTAGTTGAAGATATATTTTTGCAAGAGGAGGAGGCTAGAAGAAAATTAGACGAGCTAACGAAATCTCAGGCAAAAAATGAAGAAACAGACAGGTTCTTGTTTTATTTACATGGTTAATATTTCAATAACTTTTGACATATCGCTAAAAGACAAACACGTTTCTCTAGAGAACTTTATGAAAAGAAGAAAGAAGAAAGAGCAAGAGTGGACAATGAGCTTCAACAACGTAGAGAAGAGAAGCAAAAACAAGTCGAACTTCTTCAAGTTCAATTTAAGGAACAGCAGAACGTATAGTCCCCCTTTAGGGAATTTTAAACACCATCAGAAACATGAAAATTAATTTCTTTGTTTATGATTAAAAGATTGAATGTTTCTCTTTAGGTAATCATGCAAACATTAAACAAAGAGTTGAAACAAACAGAAGAGCACTTAATAAAGATTCGTGATCGTGAAGAGGTCTGGAAGAAAAGTAGATATTATTAATATAAAAGGAACGAAAGTAGATTTTAGATTTATTGTATGACCTGTACGACATAGATTTAAATATCATAAATGGTTTCTTTAGATAGGGGTCATAAATTTCTGTTGTAAACATGTTATTGTAGCAACACAATAGCAACACAATTTTCCCAAGTCTTTGAAGTATCGCTTTTTTTACACAGCTTTGCAAGTACATACATGAATCTCACAGGAATTATGGATTATGTTTATTTCTTTAGACAACATGGAATAACAACTTAGCTGTGGAAAAATCAAGATTACAGAAATTACAGGTACAGAAGTAAAATTCAAAACTGCTTTTGCCTTTCCCTCGAATACATGATAAATTAAAATGATACGAAACAATTTCTTAGAGTGAATTGGAAGCCAACAGGCTATTGAAAATGACAGAAGCTGCTGTTATTATACAAAAGAATTTTAAGCGATACAGGTATCTAATAAACATTTTATTTTCAAATTTGATATTGGCTTTTAATCAACCATGTTCTTTTTTAACAGATGCTCTATAACTTGTTACCTTTAACATGCACAGACTTTTGTAATAGCATAAGGAAAACCACTTCGTTTGAATTAACCTATTCTTTGTTTTCCTCTGTTCATAGTATCCAGAAAATGTTCAAAGATCAACTGTTACATATCAAAACAAACAGGTTACTGAAAGAGCAAGCAAAACAGGCCTTGTTGAGAAAGCAACAAGAGAGAACAAAGATCCGAGAGGATGCAAAAAAAGTTGATGATAAATTAAGGAGAGAGGAAAAAAATTGCAAGGAAAGGGAGAAACACCTAAGACAGAAGAACCTTCAACTAAGAAAATTCCCAGAACTCTCTGTTATGGTTAGTGAAAGTGAAAAGGATCAAGGAAAGATTTCCAGCACAAACAATGCATTGAGTGA
This sequence comes from Turritopsis rubra, assembly GCA_039566895.2. NCBI lineage: Eukaryota > Metazoa > Cnidaria > Hydrozoa > Anthoathecata > Oceaniidae > Turritopsis > Turritopsis rubra. The sequence continues at coordinate 9,591,301 of CM077626.1, read as the reverse complement.
CTCTAAAGGTAGCTCACATATTTCTTATTCATCTGAGATAGAAATGGATCAGTGCATTGATGAGAATGCCACACCTATTCTGCAAAGTTCACTTAATAGCATTGATGCATCCAAAGCAGTTGCTGATAATCTAATTGAAGATGTTGTTGTTTCTTCAAAAACACAAGATTCACATCCTGATTATCTAAATACATGTCATTGCACAAAACAAACTGTAAGATCTCCTGTTGATGACAACCTGAGCACTGTCCTATCTTATAGGTCAGAGGTTGTATCAGAACAATTGAAGGATAAAAAGAATGTTGTGAATCAAAATCAAAATTCATCTAATGTTTTTATTTCTTCTACATCTCAATCAACTGAAAATGGGATGAAGACTTCCAATTTTGCTAATTGTGAAAAAACAGGATGTGGTTTAACCACTGAGTTGAATACACCCATAGAAACTGTAGGTTCATCGAATTCCATTGTTTGCTCACTGGTTGATGACTGTTTTGAACCAATGGTGGATTCTGTCATAGAAAAGTCAACATTGTCTAATAAAATTAACAGGGAATTGAAGGAAACAATGCTTGTAGAATGCATGAGTGTTGTTGATGAGAAACTACGATGTCAATCTTTAGAAAGTGACAAGGTAGTATGCTCCAATTCAGAAACAACTAATGAATTTGATAGTGTTGTTACTAGTAGTCAAGAATGCTTTGATGCAGATACTGAGGACGAAAAGAATAGAACAGAATCTAATGGCAAGAGCATTCATCTAAAGAGTACATCTTCCATTCTGGACGCTGGAGAGATGAGTAGTCAAAATACAACAGGAGCACATATGAAAATAGTTAAGAACAACTCTCCTTCCTGTCATCAAATGGATCGAAAACATATCGTTGAACACAATTGTGATAGGAATTTGTCCCTCGCTGAAGTTGATAGTGCGTATTTAGGCATATGCAGTTCAAAAGCTTCGTATAATGATCAAGATTCACATGGTGATATTATTCCTGCTGAAGACGTCAATAATCCATCAAAAATTGTTATGAAAACTGAAAATAAAACCAAGCAAGAAGCTTTAAATAATGATCAAGATTCACATGGTGATATTATTCCTGCTGAAGACATTGATAATTCATCGAAAATTGTTATGAAAACTCAAAATAAAACCAAGCAAGAAGCTTTGAATAATGATCAAGATTCACATGGTGATATTATTCCTGCTGAAGACATTGATAATCCATCGAAAATTGTTATGAAAACTAAAACTAAAACCAAGCAAGAAGCTTTGAATAATGATCAAGATTCACATGGTGATATTATTCCTGCTGAAGACATTGATAATCCATCGAAAATTGTTATGAAAACTGAAAATAAAACCAAGCAAGAAGCTTTGAATAATGATCAAGTTTCCAATGGTGATATTATTCCCGCTGAAGACATCAATAATCCATCGAAAATTGTTATGAAAACTGAAAGTAAAACCAAGCAAGAAGGAGAAGTATGTCACCTTAATCAAGACAATGAAAAGATGATAAATATCTTCACAGATCTACAAAGATTACATCAGATTTGGTTGGAAACTTACCAAAAGAGGTAGTTTTGTTTTTCATTCAGTTTTATTCTTTCTTCAATCTCATGCTTAAAATGTCTATTTCTGTAGCTTGTATGCTAGTACATAGAATTATAATAAATCTTTCTTTCTTGATGCTTCAATATTGGACACTTAAAAGTTGAAATTGGTTTAACTTTCTAGTTGAATGCTTCAGTGTTTTTCCTGATAACCAATAGTATTCATATGGTTTTGCTGACTTTGTTTATTTCTTAAATGTATTTTAGTAATCTTAAACTTCAACGTGACGAACAGAATGAAACTAGCAAGTTGTATTTAAAAGAGGTGGGTTTGTGTTTTGGTCCACTTTGACCGTTACCATGACAGACATTTCAAATATTTGTTTCATTGTTAAAAATTGTCTGAAAGCTCTAACAACATGCGGTTAATTAAGTCTGATCAAATATTTTTTTCCCAAATTCACCTCATTACTTTGCCACCATGATTGCTAATTTTCTTTCTAGGAAAATATTACATTTATCCGGAATGAAAATTCTTTTGAGATTTTCAAACAAAATGATTCACTGCAGGCTATGGTGCTATTGGATTGCAGTGTCAAAAACTTTGATTATACATCCAAACAATTGACATTTCTTTGTTTGAAGGTATACATTTGCTTACTTTTGTAAACTTTCTAATCATTCGACAGACTCCATTTCATGTTTGGAATATATGTTTATGAAATTTATTTGTCCAGCAACAGTGTTCTATCTAGGATTTCAAGGATGCGTAGTGGCCAAGTTCGCATCAAAGATGCCTCTAACAGGGTCAAGGAACATTGTTTTTTTTGTTGTTCTGGAAGGCTTTTACAAGTTATGCTTTAATGTCAACATAATTTTTTTGCGAAAAACAATCGCATGGCAGCGAGAAATTATCGTAGCGGGGACGAAAACCATTGTCTGTGTTCTGTTTCATTCTTGTCTTTTAAGAAGATAATGTCTCTCAACAGTGAATTATGAGTCGAGTTCTCCATAACGTTCTGTTTACACCAGTTACAAGGTTGATATAATTTTATATGCTAGGGCTGCGAAATATCGTCATTCGTATCGGCGTCCAAATTACTTACTATATTAGATATATCCAATAACCAATTGGCTTCTTTGTCTGCATTCAAACAATTGAGATCATTGATTTTTCTGAATGTTGCGCATAACAACATAAGCAGCATATGTAAGTTTAAATTATGACTTCACGATTGTTTTTGTGTTTTTGAAGAATTCATGTAAGTATCTGATGTCTTCAATAATGCTTTTTAGCTGGTCTGAAAAATTGTACCTGTCTGAAATATCTTAACGTTGATGGTAATCAAATAGTATCAATGAAAGTATGTCAATATTCATTCATTCATTCATTCATTCATTCATTCTGTCTTTCACTTGAGTGTCTTTTCAGCTGATGCTATTCATGAATGTGAACCTGTTTTTACTTTTTTTAGGGTTTAAAAAATCTCATGTACCTGAACGTACTGTCTTGCAACACAAATCACATAATGTCGATTGATGAATTGTCCAGTTGCTCGCTTCTAGTTGAAGTGTTTGCTTCTGGTAACAGCCTTAGAAAGGTAAATTGATTGTTTAATCACCAAAAGAAAAGATTGGAGAGTACATTGTGTGATTACTGATTATTGGAAACAGCTCTCGGAATTTATTATTTAGATACCTGTTCTAGCAAATAATGTCTTGCTGCAAAGATTAGTCTTGAATAACAACGATATATCATTCTGCGATGATTTAAATACTTATTGGCTGCCTTCATTGAAGGAACTTTCTGTTGCCGATAACAGGTAAACCAAAATCATAGATTAAAATCGATAAGTTAATGTTTACTACATCCAGAATACCAATAAAATTTGTGATCTTTAAAATCTTTGTTGTTCTGTTTTCTTACAGGATTCAAAGTATGCCATTGCTTCGTAATTTGCCCTACTTGCAGACATTAAACGTGGAAAATAACCTGCTTTCGGAAACCAATTTATTTAAGTCTTTAACCGCATGCACTAATCTTAACATGATCTACCTGAAAGGGAATCCTGTTGTAACAATTTTAAATTACAGGTAACATTTTCGTAACATTCAGATCAGTTTATCCTATTTCTTGGTTAATTTATTTTGTTGTTCACACTTCCTTTTTGTTCTGTTGAAAAGAATTTTTTGTTTACATTCTTACATTTACGGACATCTTTTTAATTCGAACTCTAAATGTGATATCTGATTAAAAGAACCATTTCACAAAAATTGTTTCATACAGTGGCTTAAGGGTTCTACATCATAAAACTTGTCCTGCAATAAAAATGTTGCATGCAAAACACAAAAATTAAAACTTTTGCTTGCATGAAACATTTTTGGAAACCCGACTGGCTCCACCGTGAAATTTAACAGGTGCATACAATTCAACTAATAGTGCATTGCATGTGCACATAAATGTTACACCATGGCCCTAACAATTTAGGACTTTTAGTAAGTGTGACACTACAGCCACAAATTACTGATCACTGACAAAAGTTGAAATCATTGAAATATTGCATGTTTAATTTAATCCTTCCAAACATTTAGTCAATCACTCAACACCTTTCTGTCATGGTTAGACAATAAAGATGGATTTGTTTGGGCTCTTAGTCAGGTATGTTTCGTCATCAAAAAACGTCTGATACATAAAGGCTAGATAATAGATACTCGCTGTTTCTAGTTATTTTATTTACTTTTAAACTTACTTGGCCAAATTTCAACTGGAAACTTAAAAGTTTTGTAAAAATGGTTCTTTATGGGACATAAATATTATACTGATAATGTTCAAATCTTATAGCCAAAGCAAGTTGACACTTCCACTGCCATGTTTACGAAGCTCTGTGAACCAGTTGAATGCTTAATGAAAGATATAGTTGTTGATTATAGGTGGGTGTCTATTAAATAATTTTAACTTTAGCAGTTGACAATATTGATAATATTGTTTCTTTATCAAGTTTTGTTTCAGGTAATGTCTTAGGCTAGTTTACTGTTCTGATTTTACATCATTTTGGAGTGAAACCGATCCAATTTTCTTCTCTCTATTGTTGAAAGCATCGTGCATACAATTAAACTTACAACTAACTTCGAGGTGAAATTCTGAATTCTTAAATCCTTAGAATTCCTCTTCTGTCTATGATTCATAATTTCTATTTAGTTCATCGAGTTTTCTCCGTTGAAGTGCTTATTTCCCATCAATGAGAGTTTCATGAAAAATAATCGTTGTTAAAATGCTTGATGCAATCCAAATATTTTAAGAGGCTATTTTCAATGTTGCATGAAAAGAGATGATGGTTAACATGTTTTCGTATAAATATAGCAATTTGTTTTGTATTTATTTATAGTGTATACAAGTCCTATTCAAATAGTCAAATTGCCACGGACATTCAAAATCAAGTGAGCTCATTTTTGTTTTGATTTCTGTGTTATAAACTGCATACATTTTATCATCATAATCATAATCATTAGTAGTAGTAGTATTAATACTAGTATCCCTGTAAAAACATTTTACAGTTGCAATGAGTAGATGAAGAACACAGAAATAGAATGTGCTTTTGGCTCTTTGAAACCGTAAAACATTTTTATACGCAAGGCTGATCAAATTCTGTTAATAGAAATTTCAGATATTTCACATTCAACTTAAAACAATATAAAAAAACCCCAGAAACGTAAAGCTTAAGTGTCTGTGTATTTTTCATATTTATAAAAAATTAAATTATAAGAATGGAAACAGTTATGATGGTTGACTTTTTACTCACCTTTTTATGGAAGGAATCGATTAGGAATTATTTTAGCCTTTCAGTTATCCTGAACCCATTGCGTTTACTGACGCAATAATAAACGTAAGTTTATCCCATTTCAAAACAAATTTCTTCCAAAAAGTTATCGAGATTTTATTAGGCGTCAAAGAAATCTAATTCGCCTGAATTGAATGACGTCAATGAGATGATAAACTTTTAAGACTCTTACCAATAAGTTTATTGCATAGTTAATTTGGAGAAAATTAACTTATACATGAACTAATTGATAAATTTATGTTTATTAATTAACTCTTTGGTGGGTTAAGTATTTAATCTTTTGAATCTAAAATGTGTTATTTTCAGCATTGGCTGTGGAAGAAACTTCAAGATGTTATCTTAAAGCATCGGAAAGAACACCAATATTTGTTTAGTCCTGGCAATCAAGAACTATCAAATGATGAATCAACTACGCATCAAAAGGGTGACAATAGATCTGCTGAGTGGATTACCTCATCGTCTACTGTGTAAGTTACCAAATTTTGATGACTAGTGAAATTCCTTAAAAAGCTTGCGATGAGATGAATGGCTATTAATCATTGGACATCTTTTTATTGGTCAAATCCATTAAAAATCCTGATATTTAAACAAGAAGTTATTTGCATTTACCATTTGGCAGAACGGAAGTCAATCTGAAGTTCCGGAGAAAAAATTAATCACGCAACACTATCTACTTTCCTTCAGGAACGATGATTTTTCTTTGGACCAGAAAGAAGTTAATAGCATGACATGTGATGTATGTGTGTTTGTTTTTTTATATTAACTTTTTGTTATTTAAATACTGCACACATGATCATTTTCATTCATAATCTCCACTCTAGGCTGGCATGAAAGAATCCGCAGCTACAAGAATACAGGTAAAAAGTTTATAACATGCAATTTGATGAACTGTTGAAGTCGTTTAAATCCGATCACTTTATTAAAGTATGTGCTAATAATGTAATATTATTTTAGTCTGTTTATCGTGGTTTTAAAGTCCGTCAGGTGTACTTATCAATACAACAGTCTTCTAATTGTGAACGAGAAAGTCTCGCTAACTCTGATGACAGCGAATTTAATTATGCAGAACAAATTGACCTGTCTAGTTTTCATTTTGATGATGCATTCATGGAATGGAGTGTTCCGGAGACACCATGTATACCTGAGAGGTAAATTTGTTAGTTGCTTTACTACTACAAATCCCCTTATATTCTACGTGAAATAGTAATTAAATGGGGACCATATATTTTTGATTTAGGGTACATTTATTTGGTACCTGTGAGTGAAATCTCACTGCTCTGACTGCCCAAGAAAAAAGCGTTTGTTTGGTCTTTGAAAGCACCAAAAAAAGTGTTAGCAGTGCAAACAGTCAGAACTTAAAACAGATACTTACCACGATCGTAGTTTTCTTGCTCTGACTTCCCCCAAAATGCATTTATTTGGTCACTGTTTGGTATCAGCGCTTCTAGTAACTGCGAGAAAGCATTTTAAATTATATCAATAAATTAGCTACAAACTGTGAGACTAATTTAATTATGCAAAAAATGTAAACAAAAGAATTTGTGAGCATAGCACATGGCTGTCCAAGTTTTTATATTGTGGTTTTAGCACCTTCTGTCCATTCACTAAGTTGTGCTCAATGAATAATTGAACTCAAGACAGGTTCTAGGTGGTGATTTTTTTAGGAAGGGTAACATACATCTTGGTGAAGGGTTAGGGTTAGGGTAAAAGATTGCCTATGATCATAGTCTATTACCTATTATAACCATTATAAGTATTATATCGTCAAATTATTTCTTTTCAATTGGGAAACTTTTTTGCAAGCTTTTTATCACATGAAAAAATTCCAATCAATGCACTGTACATATCAAAGAGTGTAAAACAACAGTTAGGTAATTCAAGTTAAAAATACTGACAATAGAACTTCACAATAGACTTCCAGACCAGGGAATTTTCAAATATTTATTCTGCGATTATAAGAATCAATATTTATTTTTTCATCATCATTAGCTTACCAACACTGCCACCAATTCAAAGGAAACACTTCGACCAAGAGCGTGAGGTTTGTACTCTTTCTACAGCCTTTTAGCTGATATATTTTACTAACTAGTTAACAGGCTTTCGGCTGCTTATAATTTGCTAACCTGCTGCAACTCATTATACATCTTATTTAGGTTAAGGTTTATAGTTTTCTATAAAGGTTAAACGACGTCTTTTTGCCGAACAACACTTAACTTAATCAATTAAAAAGGTGTCTTATAAAAAAATTAGTTCAACATTTTTTAAAAAGAACAACAAAATGTGCCGCTTTAAACTGCATTACATTAGGCGCCTTCCTTTTACCGCACCAATATGCCAGCATTGTAGGAATTTAAATACTAGAATATTTAGTTTAATGTAATCTTTTTTTGGTTATAATAGTCCTTTATTATTTATTCAGATTCAAACATTTATATTCATTTAAATTCAAACTTTCATATTCATTTAAATTCAATAATACAAAAAATATCACATATAATGTGGTAATTTGCATCCACTAGAGCTAATGAAATAATGGAGTACGGAATTTTTGTTGAATGGAAATTGGCCTATACGCAAATACGACGACAACGAGGACGGCGACAGGAGTGAAACAAAGTTGTGATATTGTTTCATTTCCCCAGCCCATCCAGATATTTATAAATGTGATCCATCGATTGCACAAAATGCGTACCTAAATTGCCAATTCATATCAGACTGATATTAAATTCTTACTGATTACAGGGAAATAATTTTGTTACATGTTCTTTCCATAAGTTATTCACGAAAGCTTCACAAACTTCGTTCACTATATTGACGACACTAGATTCTCCAATTCCTGTCATTTCTGATCACATTAATACAATATAGACCTCTTGGGGAGTGCTTTACTTGAAAATATTTCGCTCGCTTAGTACTTAAATATCAGGAAATATATTTTCCCCAAGGTTTTTATTGTATTTGTTAACCCAATTAAGTTTAAGTTTCATTTTTCTGTCTTGTTCTATTTGAATCATTTTCTCTAAGAATCATAAAAAAAGATAAAAAAACTAATAACAGACATCATAATTTTGTATCTTTGCCATCAAGTACAGACTTAACAAAATAGTTAATAATATTATTCTTATTCAGTGGTTTACTTACTAAACTAAATGTTTTAGATTTTATCATAATGTTTTCCAAAACATATACAAAGATGTGTAAGTTCGCTACATTACGATTAAGTTTTTGTTTACGTTTAAAGCTACCATATTGGGTTTCTAGGAAAACAAAACTGCATGGGCGAATAATGCCTGTCGTTTAGTTTGTTTTAGCCAATCAGAAAACATTATTTTCTGTACACCTAGCATCGATTTTTGGAACTGACAATATTATATTAAGGGAGATATTTTTCAATTTTAAGGGAGATATTTAACTGATTAGTGATGCTTTTCAGTTTGATGGAATAGACTACAGACATAGAAAAGCTTTTTTTATTATTTATAAAAAGAAATAAATACTTGAAGATACCATGAGTTTTAGTTAAAAACCTTTTCGATCATGTCAGGTGAAGAAAGCTTGGGGTACTCCGCCATCATCAAGAGCTTCTGGTGAATTGGCGTTGCCAGCCCACTTACTGGGATTGTCTCCAGATGGATCAGCCAGTGACAAGTCTGAATTGACCATCACTGAACGAAGTTTTGCTTCAAAAAAAGCTGAAGAGATCGGTAATGAATGGTAGGATTTTTATATTTTAAAAGTTTTATACTGTTTTTGCTTCAATGAGGGGAAGAACCTCCATATAATTCACCAAAGTTTGCGATCAGTGAGGGATACAGGATATGAAACACATATATTTCCAATTGTTTTCCCGATAAATTTTGCGAAAAGCTAAAAAAAAAAATATGCTAAATTGTGAAAAGTAATCCACCCAAAAATTAATTCACGTAAGGTACCAATTATTCTTAATTTAAGTAAATAATTGAATGATTAAAGCTGTTTACTTAAGGAGATGTTTGTTAGGACTTCTGTCATTCTAAGACACCATTTATGCCTCCTTTATTTTAAATTTCATCCCTGGCGATTATGACTGAATGACTGAAAATGCTCTGATTCATAATTTTTTTAAATATTTCTTTATCTTTATTTTACCTTTTTATCTTTTAGGGGATTTAACAGTCTATCTACAGCTGAGTTAATGTTAAAAAGGGCTAAAAAGATGGGTGCTGGTAAAAAGAAGAAGCAGCTCAGTGAGTCACCTGTTTAGTTTCTCTTAAATTATTAGAAACAATTAAACTGTAGAATTCATTTGCATTCAATCTTCACGAGATATTTGGTCAACCATGTTTGTGAAACAATGGCTCTATAATTAATTTGCTTTTAAAATTGGAGCTGGAATGATGGATGAAGAGGTGACTGATTTTACTGGTGCTACTGAAGGCAGATTGAACCAAGTTGATGATAAAAAATGTTCCTTATGGAATGAAAAGAAACTTTGATATATGCATCGATGCAATATTAAAGTTTTATATCAAACTCGTATATATCATAGTAACATAAGTATCAAACAAGTTACAATAATACTCTCATGACATCATTTAAGTCGAACTCAAAATCAAATATTTTAAGTAAGAAAATCTTCTCTAACAAAATGTTGTCTAAGGGATCGAAGTGAAAGCTCCAAGCTTGTCCAATAACTCAAGATACCAGAAATTTTTACTTACCATGACATTCAGTTCAGATTCAGTAAAGTCTGTCCCTTTTTCTATCTCCCTTGAGAGTCCGAACCCAAAGGTGTATACTGTATTTCCTAAAAATGATTGGTAACAGTTTCATAATTCGTTGTTGTTTTTTTGAGTGTAGATTCAGATGAACGTTATCTTAACTTCAAAAAAGCTAGTGAATCATGCCCAACTGTTGTTTCTCATCAGAAAATAGTTTCCCAGAGGAAAAACTACTTTCAGCGTAAGTACCAGTTTCGGCAAGAAATAATATACATCACAGTTTAAAGCATAGCTTACTATCAAGTTGCCTTCTGTATAATTTTAGATACTCATACAGAGTCTAGTAAAAATATGATGACATACAGGTAGGATGGTTTTATCATAAAAATTTTCATGATTTCTTTTACACAGAGTTTATAAAATGGAAGTTCTAACTATTTCAGTTTTCAATGTTTTCAAAATACAATAGCATTGATTAGGAATAGATGTGTATTATTATTTAACTTTTGTAATGATGAAAATGAAAATGAATTATCCAAACGATTCTTTAACAAAAAAAGAAGGACAGAATTTGGGAGGGCCCCACTTTTTTTTCATGCAAGGAGATGCTTTTTATCATTATCTTACAAGTTGAAAGTTGAAAAAATGTGGCAAATCAGATACAATCAATTATAATCCTCATATTGTTTAAGGAAATGCGAAACATTGCAATTTCATCTTATGAATATCCCACATTATAAGGTTATAAAGTAAAAGTACATGGTTCTTACTTTTAGTTGGGTGTGCAACCAAACAGTGCTCCACCAAGATAGAGCTGAAGACATATTTGGGATTGATAAACGTAAAACTTGCCCTGTAAAGTAAGCATTGTATTTAAATATGACACAGTCCAATGAATGCAATTATTGCTATAACTGTCGAAAACCTTGAGATGGAAAAAGAAACTCTAATTTTGTTGCTTTCGTGTTGTAGGCAGTTAGGAGAACCTGTTATTTTACCACCACTTAATTCCGCGGTATTGGCTGGAAGACCGCCATCGCTAGTTGTAAGTTGAGAAAAATCATATAATGTGAATTTTTTTTGTTGTTGTTTTCTTTCTGTGTAAGAGCTTTTTGTTATAATGTAATGATTACTACAAAGTGATCCTAAAAATGTTTACCTAATATATTTGGTGTATTCTGCCAAAAAAGATTTGAAATAATGCAATGTAGATAAGAGGATAGAATGCAAGAAAATAACTACTCAAATAACACTCTTCTGAAGTGTTTGGACAGGCAAGGACAACCAAATTACGAAAATTCAAAAACATTAACTTAACGAATATTCATAGTGGGTATGAATATTCGTTAAGTTAATGTTTTTGAATTTTCGTAATTTGGTTGTTCATAATTTTTTGCCACGGGTTAAAAAGTTTCTGGTGTTAACACCTGTGTCATGGCATATCTTCAGATGTTTTTCTGGTTTGGAATTATGCTTGATGTTTTGATACTCGAGTACTCATAACAAAAGTTGAATTAGATGAAATAGTTTTACTTTCAAGGTCTAGTTAGACTAAACTATTCAATTATGTTATTCCTCTAAATTTCTAAAAAGGGAATTAAAAAAAACTATTCTGTAAAATTTAGTTTACACACAATAGACTTATATTAAAGTTAAAATGTAAGTTAAACTAAACCAATAAATTATTCAAACGATATAAATTCACAATTATATAGTATTTATATATTTTTATATTTTTATATTTATTTTTTATTTCTATAGCCTTGCTGTCCCTTCACTTTTATTGCACTTTTACAAATTTCTTCCAACTTTTTTTCTCAAATTTTGAAAATCTATTTTTTCACAGATCCCATATTGACAACAGAATTTTACATGTATTTGTATATAATCTGAATTGACAAACCTGTATAAATATTTAGTAATAACTATATTAAATAAATTGGTAAATTTGGGAAGAACAAAACGAAAATATTTTTTGGGAAAAAAATATTTCAGTGATGGAGGTCAGTTTGGGGCATTATCTACTGCTTGAGGATTTACGACTACAAGGCCCTTAAAATGATATGTTTTTATTACTTGCTGAAGTAAACCATTTTTATCTTCAATTATAAATTTTGGGAATATTTTAATTAGATATACTGTAAACTATTCGCCATAAGCTTATCTGTTTTAAGTTACTTTTTTGGGACCTTTCGAAAAATGAAACATGACTTTATTTTGAGTATTATATTGGAAAGCTTGTACGTTGATAATGGCGTTGGTTATTTTATAGTTTTGAATTTATTACTAATGTCATTATTCCTCCTGTTTCAGCAGTCTGACATTATTGTCCCAAAGCCACCTGTGCAAGAAAGACCATCATCAACAAGTTCAAGTAAGAGTATTTGCTAAAAAGATACGGTTATTATTGATTGTTTAAAACGATTGTGCTATTAAAAGTTACATACAAATGATCTGATTCATGCCATTACTTTTCGACATGTTTGCTAAAAGCACAAAATTACAAGTTCATTTCATTTTCTTGTTCATTTTATGTTTATAGATATTGTTTACCACAGAGTGTTTTCGAAATCACCAAAGTCTCACTCTGCGCCGTCAGCGAACGAGCGAACTGATCCAAGAGTAAATCAAGTTAACAAAAAGAAGGGTGACATGTGGAAACAGTACGCATATCGGTGACAATGCATTAAAAATGAATTCTGTGAACGTCTTTCCTGATAAATTTGAATGCTGTAATGACTCACTTAATAGATAATCCTTCAATGACGATGTAACACCAAAATGTTGTTAGATGTTGTTATGACGATTGATTGTTGTTATAGTTGTTTTCTATTATTTATTTGTATAATACTAAATAATGAAATTATATTTCAATATATTTTTACTGTCAACAAAAGCATAACTTTCATCTTATTTCAATGCTTTTGTTACCTTGATTTGTCTGAAATTATAATTAAAAAATTGTTATAAGTTATCTAATGATTTCCACAGCTTAATGGCTGCCTGGGTAAAAACATCATTTTACGGTTTCAATCAACAGTTGGATTAATAAGATTTCATATCATTTTGCAGTGAAACCGTAAAAACATTTCCCACCAGATACTATCTTGCATCCAATTTTCATTTTGGTAAAAGATTTTGTGTGTGAGGTTGCCGATTTTTTTCGGTCTGTTTCTTATAAGTTTATCTGGGGAAGTAAAACACTGTACCAGCAAGTTGCCAACCTACTAGACCATAAATTCCATCACTTGATTGTAACAACACTAGTAACAGCAATGCAGAACTACAAATGAAATATAATACCTTGATGAAGTAAAGACTGCAAATGAATACGAGAAATGATTCTTTGTAAACTTCAACTATGTTGTTTTACAGGAAATCAGAACAGATTTGGGCTTCTGTTTGATAAAAATTTTGTGACTTTTCAAAACAATTTATATCTGTGGACATGAAGGGATAGTAGTCTCATCATTAGATCACAATGATGATAAGAAGCTATAGATTCTTATGTGATCCATAATGAATAATACCAATTTAATATTTTGTAGTCAGTGCTGCAGTACATTTAAAAAAAAGTTTCAAAATGGAAAGTAATCCTCTACTTTTCTTGGATGCAGAGCAGGTTGAGCAAAACCTTCCATTGAAGGAACTGGTTGACGGTATTGAGACATCATTTGTTCATTATTCGACAAAGCTTGAAGGTGTTTCACAACCGGATAGGATGGTGCTCCCAGTTGGTCAAGATGGCAATTTCTTCTTAGTGAAACCAGCTGTGTCTATTCCTGATAAAACCATTTCAACAAAGTTGCTAACATATTATCCAGAAAACGAATCTAAGTTCAATATTCCAGTCATAAATGCAGTGATTGCTGTCTTTGACTCTGAATCTGGTCAGATGCAAGGTGTATTAGATGGTATCTCTGTGACTGATCTAAGGACAGCTGCTGCATCTGCTGTTGCCGTAAAACATCTGTCAAAGGATTCCCATAATGTTTTGGCTATCATTGGAACAGGACACCAAGGTGCAAGTCATGTGAAAGTGTTACGAGAAATAAGAGAATTTAAAGAAATTCGAGTTTACAGTCGCTCAAAAGAAAAAACTGACAAGTTTGCACAAACTTGGAATGTTACAGGTTGTTCTTCTATTGAAGAAGCTGTCAAAGGTGCTGATATTATTGTCACTGCAACGAATTCAGATCTACCAATCCTTTTTCATGACTGGATTAAGGTTGGTTCGTTGGTCGTTTCAGTTGGTGCATGTCTATCCCACTTGAGAGAGATAGATGATGAAACAATGAAATCAAGCCAGATTGTTGTCGATACCAGAGATGTTTCGTATAAAAATGCTGGTGATATTGTTGGCAGTAAAGTGAAGATTGACGGCGAGTTAGGTGATGTTATTAACGGTACGGTGGAAATCAAATGGGATAAAACAAGAGTTTTCAAATCAAACGGAATGGCATTGCAAGATCTGGTTGCAAGTCGAATTGTTATTGACAATGTCTTGAAGAAGAAACATAAGCGATAATCAAATTTAATCTGATCCAAAATTCATTTTTCATTCTGAATATTCTATTCTGCATTTTTATACCTTTTTAATGAAGTTATTTTAAAAAAATCTCATTTGTAGTGTTAAAGCTCTTAAAGAAATTGATGTTCAATGCCTTTTTAACAATTTTGCAATGAACTTTCAAAGGAAATTGTAATGTGTGTTACTTTAGGAAGTTGTCTCACTAGAGTCTTGGTAACTATTTCAAAACCAGTTCCTAAATCATGATTCATAAATAGTTTTATCTTTTTTGTGGTTTGTTGTCCACTTTTACATTCTAGTAGGATCACAAGGTCAGTATTTTGACATGCAAATTTCAACCAGTAATAGGGTAAACTATTTTAGCTAACATAAATTTTGAATTATTTTTCGATGTTTTGTTTTATCTTGTTTTTATTTCCAGGGTTGCCATACATCCTCAAAACTCCTCTAATCTCCATAAACAAAAACTATTAACTGGTAAAGTTTTCTTCCACAGTCATATTTTATATGATTATATGATAAATGATGATATAAAACACACACCATTCCCACTGTTTTTACACAGTTATAATACTTGTGTTCACTGTCTCTTTCCTTTTTCATCTTTGTTGAGTTTTAGATCTTTAAAAGTGAGTGTTCTTAGAAAGCTCTTATTTCTTGAAGCTGATGAATTGGAAAAGAATTTGTTGTTAGATAAACTTATTGATAGTGTTTGAAGTTGCCTTTTGTTGGTTTTTCCACAAAAAATCTGGTTTCGTTTTCCTGAGAGAATAGTTATTGACAGAAACTTTTTTTTAGTCAAACCGGCTATATCACTGCCATGTAAAACAATATCAACCAAGTTGTTACTCCTTGTGAAACTGCTGCTGAAGCTGTTATAGTCTAAGCAACAACGTGAGAAGTGCCCTGTGGTACGACATAAGTGGGTAAAAACTGGTGCACTAATAAATGTGATATGGGCCTCATTTCCATGCGTGGTTGATTGGGAGTTATTAATAGAAATCAAGTGGGATAAAACAAGAGTTTTCAAATCAAACGACATGGCATTTGCAAGATCTTGTTGCAAATCGAATTGTTATTGATAATTATATTAAGGAGGAACATGCAACAAAAGGAATCTGAATGGAAGAAAGAGACAAATTGGAAATAGTTGCATAAGTTATGATATCGTGCTCATTGCAATAAGGATAATATGCTTTTTATTGATATACAATAACATTGATAGGTTTTTTTAACTCTTGTATCTCAACTGGTTTGTTTTGTTTTTCGTTTAACACATTTTGTTTTGTTTTTGTTTCTTTTGCTTATTATTTCCTTTTATACTTTCTTAAACTTCAATGATTATAAGGAAGCTTTTTGGGAAACATCTCTATCCAACTAATAATGCTAAGAAGTTAATGCTAATTATGCTTAAATGCTAAAGAATTTGTTTGGTTTTGTTTAGAACGTCAACATTAATAAATTATTTGTTTATTACGGCCAACACCATTCCAAAAAAACTATCCATTTTTGAGATTACTATAATGGTAACAGGTGTAGAAGAAATCTTTTTGTATTTATGATCTGCTATTCGGGATTAAAAGAATTTTTTATTATTATTTGGGTTTTTTTGTAATTAAACTTGCAGACAGGTGCAGTGGTTAGAATTGTTAATAGAACCCCACACTTAAACTTCTTTTAACATACAGATGGTAGCAGTGATATATCTTCTTGCTATTTGTTTCTTTTCAAGTATGTATGTAGTAGTTGTTCATTTGTTCTCATTAATAGTTGCTGTATCCAGTGTAGGTAAGTGATTTTCTAATTTTTTTTTACCCACAATCAAGAGCTGCTGTCAACAAGTTTTAGATTAAAAGAATTTCACTTTATGGCTGTGTAATGTTTACATTTTTTTCAAACTGAGTAAAGTCACATTTTACATTATACAGTTAATTGGATCAACTTTAATTTTTTATTTCAAACAGAGAATTCAATCAAGTTTTTCACAATTTGGTTTGTCCTAGCATTGAAAATTGGTTCAATTAATCGAAAAGTGTAAACCTCAATTAACTCTTCAGGAATGTTTTTGGGAAAAGCATTGTGGAAACATTGTTATCACTGAAAAACGCACTGTGTATAGGTAGAACCAAGAATAAGGCACTCATTTTTTGGTTGTAAAAACTTAATTCAGTTTGGTTAATGAAGATAAATTTGATGGGATGCGTTGTTCTTTCAAACTTTACAGATTTTTGACTGTTACAAAATTCAAATGTTAGTTTGACACCACTCTTATCTAAAAATAAACTGATCTCAAGGAGAATCACATTATGACTGCATTAAAGTTTAATTCTTGATAATCTTCATAATTATAAAAAATTTCCTGGTAGAATTCTTCCTATTTACTCCTGTAAATAGAAGTTCTTGTTACATAATAAGCATCAATATTACTTCTTCAAATTTCTGTTTAAACCCTGTTACAGTTGAGTCAACATGGTTAACCTACATTTAGGAAAGGTCTATGAGAGTATCTTTAGTTCTCTCTTTGCCTTTTGAATTATTTTAGAGTTTTATCCACACGGGCTTGGTTATGGTGATTCTCAAATGGACTCTAACCAAAATTATGCCTTTTTAAATTTAACACAGCCGATGCTACTGTTCTCCATTCCATTGACACAACTGCAGGTAACTACTATCTTTGCAAAAACTGTTGAGACAAATTAAAAAATTCTTAAGAACATCAAAGTTGCGACTTCCCCTCACCCGTATTCAATGTTGTAAGGGTCTGTTGGATGTCCTGAAGTTCTCTGAACGTCTGCCGTGTCTTCCAGCAACAACATTTTATCCGGGGGGTTTTGTTTAGTTTTCCATTCTTCATTCGGCAATGTTTGCCAATTGTTTCGCAATAAACAGGAATGTCTCAACTAGTTTTGGCCAGGATTGTAGATAAGTAACATTTTCAAATTCTAAGTGCAACTGTATCTGTAGTTCAATATTGCTTATTCGAAACGTTTTGCTTCTTTTTTAATTGAATTTCCATGATTAGTGTTTCATGACTACCAATCATAGAAATCTTTCTCTTTTATCATGTTATGGTCAACCTGTTTGAATTTGTAGTTAATCTTACTGCTGGACTCCCATGGCCATAATTTCCATGCAGAAATTGAAATTTCTGCAATATTCACTTTGAATTAGGGTTTGAAAAATTAAATAAAGCATATGAAATAGGATATATTTACAGCATAATTTACAGCCTTGAATGGCTAATGTAATCTGCTTTTCCTTTAAGAATGCCTTTCTAATTACCCAAAAAATGAAATTCAGTGTAGGTCAGTGATTTTCAGAAATTTATTTTTTCAATTTTCTTTTGATATCGATATAGATTACACCTGGCTTGATAACTGTAACTGCAAAGCGATTCGTAACTCTTGATATCTACAACTTGTTTAACAAGCACAAAGGTGGTGCAGTATTCTTTCGAGAAAGCATGGCTCAACCAGATCTTTTATTAGCAACCAACGATGTGCAAAAGTTAATCAATGACAAAAGTTTTGTTGCCAATCACTCAATCATTGCAACTTTTCTAGAGCTGCCGTTCCTGCATAACGGATTGAATAAAAAACTATTCACTTACCAGGTCATCCTCGCATCTAATAGTACTACGACATATGCTATTTTGAATTACCACCGTTTGGATAGGCATAGTGCAACTGTAGGCTATAAGGATGAATTCTGTGGAGAGCAGACGTTTATTACATCAAAAAAGAGTCGGTCATTGTTATTTACTTCTAACATTGGAGTGATGGGAAGGCATGTGTTTTTACTGACGAAAGAATGCAGCCAGAAAGGTATTATTTTCGCTTTTGTTTCTGAAGTGGATCAACCCCTGTTCCTTATTTTCTTTGATTTAAATATTTGCATCACAGCATTCTCTAAGAAAACAGGCAGATTCTTCGTAGTTAAAAGGAAGATCTTACTCTTCATCTTTGTATAAGTGGTTATTCATAGGTATTGAGAATACCAAAAATTGTTTCAATCAATTTCAATCAAGTTTCAATTTAAGAATCATAAGAATCAATGATTAACAAATCATGTCCTGGGATTGATTGTGTATCAGAACTGTTTTCATGAAATTTGTTCTGTTCCATATTTGTGACATTCCAGAGGAAAATAGATACATATTTCTTACCACTCAGAGCGTTCTTTTTGTTAAGCTGAGCGTTACCAGAACGATGTAAAACTAAAAAAAACATAATATTTAATGTAATATAATGTTTAAAATCAATCAACTTATCTGATGTATTGGAAAATGTGTGAGAGTTCGGTAAATTCAGTCTGTGTTAAGTTCCATGAAGTTAGATTTGATTAACTCTCAAAATTTGGACAGCAACAAAAGCTTTAAATGGTCAAATTGTAGATTCTGCCGTACGAAGTTCCAAATAGCGATGACTTGATATTGGATAGATAACAGACCGTAAAGCATTTTGAACCAAATTAATTAATTAATTAATAATTATAATATAAAAATAAAAATTAAAAATAATAATAAATTATAAATAATAATTAATAACCAAATTAACAAATAATCAAATGAATGAACTGAAAACAAACATGATGGAAACTCTCTCCTTTCTTTAAGTTTCCATGCATAATGATCTGTGTCTGTTATTAAACAATCTTTATCGAAGAACAAAGATCACTTATTTTGAAAACATTTGAATGAGTGCTCAGACCAATCTTGTTTTTAAAATTTTCAATGAAGAGCACTCTTTTAATGAGCTTAATATGACTAATAGTTAAAGCTTAGAGGTTATTTCTGAGCTGTAAACTGCTCATTGATCGCTCAGAGCTGTTAAAAAGATTCCCTTTTCCTCTTAAATGCCACATTTTCTGAAATAAGAAAATCCAAATTTGTATTTTGATAATCAATTACATTATCCCAAGTAAAAACTTTCTATGTTTTCACTTATAGGGCACTAAAGGGTAACAATTTGAAATGACTTTTCTTTCTTTGGTAGGAAGGGGTCTTAATTTTGTAAGAAAAAGAAGCCAGATATTAATGACTCGTCAAAACTTTTGTTTGTTTCAACCCTGAGGGTCAAGTGCTTTCTAGTTGTAAGTAAATAAATTTTAAAAATCAAGACAAAAGAACGTAAATGTGGATTTACACACATCAAAGCTTTTGATTGAAAAAGTAGAAATGCATTCAACTTTTTCGATTAAAATTTTTCACAGAAAACTTATTCCAATCAGATTTTTTCTGCTCCAATTTTTGGATGGGATCCAAAAATGAGCAAATCAAAATTTATATGCTACTTTCAAATTCCGCATGTCTTTTTGAAAATACATGAACGCATACTGATTATTTTCTTTCCATGTTTGAATTGACTCTGGAGCCCAGAATTTCATTCACGTGTTTTGGATGTAGGACCTTTGTACTTGTTAACAAATTTGGTTATTTGTATCCTTTATTATTTGTGACATTATAGATTTCTATCCATATGGTGAAATTGAAGGTCACATTAAATTTCGACAAGGTAACAATGCAGAGAAGTTCATTCTTAAAAGACCCATGATGTTCTTATCAAATCCAACAAATAGCCTTTTTGTAAGTTGTGGTAATTATTAATAACTTCTTAAAGGTAATGAACTGGTATAAATAGAACTGAGGGTTGCAGTGTGCTGATGTCAGCAGTGGGAATCCCACATTTGAACAATAAGAAATAGGTCTGGAAGGAGCAGCTGACTTATATCAAAATGGAAAACAAACGAGGTGAACTAATGACTGGCTCCCTCATGGAGATTCCCTTGTAGAAAACTGCATTTATTTATTTATTTATTTATTTATTTATTTATTTATTTATTTATTTATTTATTTATTTATTTATTTATTTATTTATTTATTTATTTATTTATTTATTTATTTATTTATTTATTTATTTATTTAATGAATATTTATACAGGATAAACACGTCAGTGCCAAGGCATTGCTATTTATGTGTGCCCTTTGTTAGTTGAATGAGAAGTCCTATCAAATGTTACTTTTGAAAAGAAAATCTAGCAAAGAAAACAAAGAACCTGTTATTTTAATAGTCAGCAAACATAAGTGAAATCATTAAGCAAATTATTATTGTAGTTTTTGATGTGTTACAGAGATCTCGCTGTGGTGAGAATTGGATCATTATGGAAAATAAGAAACCATATGTACCATTTTACAATTTTAACAGTATGCCTATTAGTTTCCAAAGTTATTCTGTAACGGTTTACAATTGTTCCCTAATCATCATAAGTACTCTTAAAATTACCCCAATGAATTCTAACAGAGCCTTTACCTAAGAATGTAGTTGGCTCTTTAGACTCTAGCAGTATTACGTCTCAACAACAATAATTTGGTATATATAAAAGAACAAACAATTTCATGAAAAAAAATATATTATTGTCTCAATGTTTCTGAATTTTAAAACCTGATGAATGATATTTTACTAATCATTCTAATGTAGATCTCTGCTGATGGCATCATATCCGTTGACGAACCAATTATTTTGTCCGATTTAAAAGTGAAATACACGTTGTCGATAGTGACAGGAATACCTATTCCGACTGCATTCAAAGCAATATTTTGCTCCCCTAAGAAAGCCATCTTGAGTTACGGAGAAATTTTTTACTTTGAAACCGTTAATGTTAATCTCACAGAAAAAGTCACAAGTGATATTCAACAGCTGTTGTCGACAAATTTTACCGCACATCATGTTGTTATCGTTACGTTTGTTGATATGATGCTACACAATTATTTTGGTCTATTCACTGTGCAAGTAATTGTCGCTGCAGATGCAACAAGAAGTTATGCCTTAGTTACAAGCAAGAAAAAACTTTTCAAGAAATCAATGACATCCTTTGGAATTTCAGAACACTACTGCAACGGGTTCATTGATAGCAAACGTTATGATAGTTTCTGGAAAGGAAGCTATGATTATATGATCAAAAAGCAAGCTCTACTTCTTACTACAGAGAAATGCAGGAACATGCAAATAGGTTGGTGTCTTCTAGGACTTTGATGGAATGACGAGATGAACACACCTTTTGAAACATACTGAACTGTCAGATTCTCTCAGATTTTCCCACTTCGTGTAAATTTGTTACATTTCCTTTCTAGCAGCATCAATACTTCATGCCTTCAGGCTCTTCTCCTGCAATGTGGAGACAGGAGTTGATTTATTCCCAAATGGACCTACAAAACAGTCACTTTAGTTACTAGAGTCTCGTAAAAAACAACAACACAATAGTTTTGTAGATGGAACCTTTCTGCTTTATTTCTTAGGTTTCTATCCGTTTGGAGAATTATTTGGAGACCAAACTTATACGGGGAGTGTGTATGATTGGAGAAATACCATAGAATATCGAAAACTGGACCTAAAAAATCAAATGTTCATCTATCCTTTTATGGTGGATAATGTTTACGTAAGTCGTAGATTATCTTCACAAAGTTTTGTTGTTATTTTTGTTTCTTTGGAATTAAGTATGTTGTTGCGGGCGGTATATTTTTGCTTTTCATCCATCTATCTTTTATTTGTTGTATTGAATTACACTGATGTTCTAGTTTTGATGATAGTTGGAATTTTATTCAATTGTTTTATATTATGATGGTTAAAAATTTTGACAAATAATTTTCTTCATCACAAGGATAAACTTTCCCTGTATCCCCATAACAGATAAAAATTTAGCTAATCTGGTGTTAATTTGGAAAATTACTTTCCTTAATATTCCAAACCTCTTACTGACTGCGTTATCAATGTTTCAAAATTGTGAATTTTGTGAATTTTATTTCTGGGCTGAAGTTCAGTCAGATGAATGTCGATTGAGCTTTGTCCATGTTGGCAATTGTCTGTTTTTGACTACAAACCGTTCCAGATACTGTCCTAGATTGTACTTCTGTCACTTTGTTATTTGTACCCATATTGAAATAATGAGTATTGTAAGTTACTTCTTATAATGATGTTGTCTAAAAAAAACTTTTCCCCTTTAAAAGGTTGTGAATAAATATTTGTGAATATAAAATACTTATAACAGTGTTTCTGAAAAAAATAAAATTATGTTGCAATTTAACATAGGACAACCATTATCCTTTGTCCCCATAGTACTATTGGCGTGTTCAATATAATAAAAAAAAATGGTATACTAAAAAGTCTTAGAAAATATGTTCATAAGCTATTAGAAGGTGGCTTTGTAATAACCAATTAACAACAGTAAAATTATTGCATCTCGTCGATTGAACATTTTTTTTCTTAGGTGCACTATGACGGTGACATTTTGTTTGACACAAAAAGACCTAAATACTTTACCAATTGTGGAAAAGATGAAAACTTTTGTTTCCAAGAGAAACATCAATTAAAAATGATTTCGCGCTCTATACACTCAATATTAGGTCATATCTATTATCGAGTGATCGTTAATGAGAAGTTGCTGCAAAGAGCAAGCATGGAAATAGGAGATTTTACTAGCAGTTACTTCGTTGCAAACCATGCCCTGGTTGTTACTTATGACAAAGTTGAAACTTGCGATTCATGTGAAGCTTCTTATCAAGTAGTGTTTGTGTCGAACGAAACAGACACGTTTGTTGTTATTCATTATCAAGCACATAAAGGTTGCAGTGATTGCTTTGTGTCCACCCGATATTATGTCCCTGCATGTGGTCCTCTTACATTGGCTTCCGGCATGTTTGACAAGTTAGCAGTTTCAAATACTACTGGGATAAAAGGGATGCTTATTCGTCACTTGACAATGGACTGCCACAAAGCAGGTAATTTCTTTTAAACTTCAACTTAGTCACTTATTTCCCATGTCATTGCTGTATGAATGTTTGTGACTTGTTTGCATTCTGCAAAATTACTTCTATTGTAGATTTTTATCCTTATGGTAGGCAAGTAGGAGATAACATAGCTGGCAAGCAAAATCAAAGCCATATACATTTTCGTCTTTATACATCTTTCATAATTTTCAACAGAGGGGCTCGTGACATTTTTGTGAGTATTTTATTTTAATTTTGAGTAATAGCAAGCTTGCCATTATCGTAACCAACTCATATTTATTAGTTAAGTTTAAATAATCCTCAAAAGTGAGAGTTTTACTTTTTTTAAGTTTAGATTTCAATTTAGATTTCATTTTTACAAAATCTAGATCGGATTTATTGAATTTTAGATCAGCGAGAATGGAGTTATATCGATCAACAAACCTATTAACCAATTCAACTTTAGCTTTCCAAATGAACACACAATAATTATACCTTATGGGTTAAACATGACTACCAATGAAAATGGGCTTATATATTATCGAGAATCTAATGATTCGAAACTATTGTTAAGAGCTGAAACTCAGATCAAAAAATTCAGTGTCAGTAAGTTTAAAGCAAGTAAGATGATTATCGTCACATATGTGAATCTATCTTACGTCAACAGGCCTAAGAAAAAGCATGATTTTCAAGTATTGTTGGTAACTAATTCAACGTTTACTTATGGGATACTGCTTCACCAGCGTTTAGACATGTACGGGGCTGTTGTTGGATTTTCTGATGGATTTTGTCATGGGAAATGGTTGAATGATTCAGTAAATAGCAGAACAATGCAATCATCGTCAAATATTGGTGAAGTGGGCGTTCATGTTGTTCCATTCACCAATAGTCTCTGTAAGCAAAATGTGACAGGTGAGGCAAATTGGAAGTATATATCCTCAACAATGAGTTGTTCCTCTGTTTATCAATAACATAAACTGATAACCACTGTAGATATTCCATACCAATGATCCAAAATTGATCATTATTCTTGCCTTTACAATTCAAAATTTTATAGATCTCTATGCTTTTGGGAAAGACATTGGTGACAGTGTTATACAAACCATTCATTCAACAGAGAAAATGAATCTAAGCATACCCTTTCTGTTTTTTTCTTCTTTTACAGATGAGATTTATGTGAGTAGTTCTACATTGATCCGTGTAAATCAACCTTTGGGATTATAAAAAGCTAAATGTCTTAAAAAAACACTGTTTTCTTCTTTCAGATTTCAAAATATGGTGCAATTGGGTTGAGTATTCCTACTTCTTTTCATGATGAAGCCCTGTTATATAAAGGAACCTTTCTTTACATTTATTATAATGATGTCTTGTATAAGGATAGTTTTGACTCCAGTATATATTACAGAGAAACGTTTGACCAAAAAATACTCGAGAAGGCAAGAAGTGACATTAATCTTTATGATTCTTCATTGAACTTCAAGCCCTTGCATGCTGTCATTGTGACGTATTTCAATACAAGAATGTACTTTGATGAGAGTGAATACCTAGACAATTCCAATGTATATCAAGCGATGCTTGTTTCTGATGGAAATAATACATTTGCGATATTAAGCTACCCTAAACTTTATAATTATTTCACTGTTGCTGCATTTACTGAAGACTTTTGTGGTAAACGAACATTTAGCGAAGTAGGGAAATCTTTATCACTATCACTTACATCGAATATCGGTGTTCCTGGTCGTCATGTGTATTTGTTGACCAGAGATTGCAGATATAGCAGTATGTCCATTTTTTTTTGCTGTAATGATTATCCACAAAAGCTACAGAAATGCCAATACCTGATTGCTACTTGTTACTCGGCTTGACAGTAATGTGGGGACGGAAATGTTTGCAAACATTGTCCGAAATGGTTGTATTTTTTCAATTGTGTTTAAACTCGGTTGATAACCTGAACTTTTACAAACTTGATACTTTTTATTCTGCACAGTTGACAAAAAAAGTTAAGAACTGAAGATAACATCGTTAACAAAAGAAAATTAATGTGATTATGATGCAAAAACTTTTATCTTTAATAGAGCTTTTTCCATATGGTGAACATGTGGGTGATGAACTCATGAGGCGTAGTGATAATGGCTATGAGAAGATGATCTTCACAAGCCCTATGATCCTTACTGGAAAGCCTAAAGCATATATTTATGTATGTCTTTAAAACTTCATATTTTGTCTCATGGCATTGTATACTAGTATTTCATCAATTTGTTAGAAAATCAAGCAATGAGAATTGTTCTTTCTTCCTGGAAACATGGTCTATGTGTACGGTTAATTATCAACATCTTTTAGATAAATGTGAATGGTTTTATATCAGAAGATTATGGAGTAACAGGTGCAGCCATGATAATTCCATCAGAGCATACTATTGTTGTTGCCTATAGCATTGATCTAGATACAACCAATGCTGGTTTTATCTACTATAGGGAAACTAAGGACAAGGTTATTTTGCAGAAACTAAGCACTGAAATATCGGCTGTTTATCCTGCGGGATTTGTTTGCAAACGGGCAGTTGTAATCAGTTATGTTGATGTTCCTACTCAAGGAGACTCAAGTGCAAAACATACCATGCAGATGGTATTAGCCACTGATGAGGAGCAAACATTCACAATATGGATATATAAACAGCTCGACACACCCAATGGTGTGGCTGGATATTCAATAAACGAATGCAAATCGAAACTTTTAAAAATTCCATCTGAAAGCCATCTGTTGGTAAAAGATAGCAATGTTGGTATCAGAGGAATGTACATTCGCAAATTGACTTCAGCTACTTGCTTGGGGAAAACCAGTGAGTTAAAACCATTTCTTTGGTGCTATTGTTCTTAATAAGAAGAAAATTTATATATAAATACTATAAGCGTTTTAAGTCCTGGTTGCGAGTCCTAAGCGGAAAAAAACAAAAAAAACTTCAAATTTAATTTGTAGACAAATGTGGTAACAGTTGCAAATTAGTATAGGGGGAAACCGAACAGATGATAAGAACGTATGATAAAGTTAGATTAGTTAAAAGTTGTATAAGAGTGTATAAGAGCCATACAAATAGACAAGGAGGAATGATTATTTTTTCTTCGGTATTATAATTAAATATTGTATTTATGATACAGAAAAATAAGTTTATTCCAGAAGGGTTCTTTTTCTAATTAGCTGCTGGGGTAAAGTACAGTCATAAAGAAACTTAAAGAAAACGTCATAAAGAAAATATGGAAGGAATGAATTTTTACATGGAAACCCTTTTTTGTGTACAGATTTATGTTATATGAGTTCATTATCTTTTATATTCTGCACAGTTTGTTCTAGACATACGATAGAACTGTACATGAAAATAACACCTGAAAACTTATGCGGATACATAAAGTTTCTTTCGGGTTGTACTGTAGATTGCAACTTGATGGGAATTGCATCTTGATGGGAATTGCATCAGTAAAAACGTTTTACCCGAGCAGCTAGTCTATTATTAATACTATAAGAGTTTTAACCCCTGGTGACGAGTTCTAAGAGAAAAAAACAAAAAACGTCAAATTTGTTTAGTAGACAAATCTGGCAATGGTTTTCATAGTTGTATGTGTATTAGTATAGGGGGAAACCATTGCATTGCGTCAAATGTTTACAGTTCTGTTTCTTGATGATTTTAACGAAAAAGAAAAAGAAAGATAGTCAAGAACATATGATAAAGTTATAAAGATATAATAACTATATAATAGTGGTGTATCTTATTATGATTATATTTTTGCTTTTATTATTAAACTTTTATTATTAAAGATTGTCTCTATGATTCATAGAACACGCATATATAATAGATAAAAACAGATATACATAGAAGTAGTGGCATGGAGAGGAGGGTTTTTTCACAAGTCAATGAGGAGGAGTATTTTTTATAGGAATGGCAAGCAATATTGCCTGCCGTTTCAATAAAAAACACTCCTCCACAGAGACGTTTTGAAGATTTAGCCCACCGGAAAGAAATGTTATCTTTATGTTGTTATTTAGGATTCTATTCTTGGGGACCGACAGCAGGTGATACAACTTCTAGTAAAGGTGATAGGCTCCTGCCACTCCACAAATCTATGCGATTATTTTCAAAAGATGCAAATTATCTTTATGTAAGTATGTTGGAAGCAACAACATTTTTAGGCACAATAATTTTAATGGAAATTCCGAAGCAAATAAGTATTTAGTCAGTGGGCAAAATCTTCAAAAAGTCTCTGTGGAGGAGTGTTTTCTATAGGAATGGCAAGCAATATCGCCTGCTGTTTCTTTAAAAAAACCTCCTCCACAGAGACTTTTTGAAGATTTTGCCCACTGGGTAGTCTTAAGTACAGAAACAATCAGCATGAAATCATTTCAGTGATATATAAGTGTTTTAAGAATCATGGTTTAAAACCATAATATTATCGTTTACTCAGACATTGTGAAGGCTTTTATTTTGTTTTTTTATTGAATATAAAAAAAGAGTTTTTGTTAATTCTTGTACTGATAATGCAAATCTTAAAAAGCATTTTTTTTTTTTTTTTTTGAGATCAATTGATTTCGTGATTTGCTTTGATTACACAAATTGTGATGTAATTTTCTATGTAATTGTAGTGCTGTTTTGACATACTAATCGAGCCAAAGGAATTCCATAGGAACATTATTTTAAAATGAGTTATTTCATCAGTTGTTTCAATTTTGAACGACGTTTCGAACTCATTATTTTTTTAATTTTAACTTTCATGGGCATAACCACAGATGATTCATTCATTCATTCATACTTCCATTTCAGCCTCCTTGTTCTTATTGGTTCTCCCAAGCTTTGTTTTTTATATAATTTATATAATTTCCAACTAGCAACCTGCCTATTTTACTATTTTACCGTTTTACTGAAGGTGGACTGATGTTCTCCCTTTTTTCTTTTTTTTTCTTTCTTTTTTTCAGACGGTAACAGGACACAATCTGCAAATATTCTTAACGGCTTGCTGGAGTTTGTAACATCTAGTTTTGAAATGGAAATTCCCAAGGCCTTAATAATAGTCATGTTTTTGTTGGGTTTTTTATTTTAGGTCTCTCAATATGGACATATTGTTGTGAACAAACGCCTAAACGCTAAAAGTGTTAAAGTCCCGTATTTATACACAATTTTGTCAGCTTACACAAGAAAATATTGTCTCAGTTGTTTGGATACCACAGTTGTCTATTACAGGGAAGTTTTTGACAGTCAGTTTTTGTCAGATGTTAGTATTTCTGTGCGTTTATACTCAAATTCCACCTTTAATGGAACGCATGCATTTGTTGCTTCATGGCTGAATGTGGGCGAGAAACGTAATATATTTCAAGCAGTTATTATCACAGATGATAGTAAAACCTATGCGGTGTTAACTTACACGTTACTCAGAGAAAGTCATGCTGACGCAGCTTCATCAGATATTGGTTGTCCTTCGTCTGCCAAAGTTTTCATGCCACCCGAAAGAAGTGATGAATTGCAGTTCACATCTAATATAGGCGTGCGAGGAAGACATGTTTTTTTACTCACTGGAGATTGTGATCATGCAGGTCAATTATATTTTCTCCATTTCAAGTGCCAGTAGCACACTTAAAGATGACTGTCTACACAAATTCAACAGGTGTAGGCTCATCCAATTCAGTAAATCTGCGTAATTTGCTGTGGAATCAAAATGGACCAACTTATCTTTCTTTCATCACTGTTTCAGACTGCGACTTTCAAATAATGTCTAGAATGATATCTGATTCTAAGTTCGGACCTGTATAAGTATGTAGTCCTGTGTGTGTGATATGATTTTTGATGTTGCTGCTATATTTTAGAATTATATCCATTTGGTAAGGATTCAGGTGACACAGTTATGCAACCTGGCAATGATCATGTGGAGCATTTGGTCCTTCAAAAGCCCATGAAGTTGTTCTCCAATCCAGCAAAGGATGTTTTTGTAAGTTATTGGTCTAAAGTTGTTTTCTGCATCTCATGGAAACCATTCAAGTATTCTCCTGCGAAGAAGTACATACTAACTCGCCTTGATAACATCATTTACTAAGGCCTTTCAATATTGAAAACAATTACTGCTTTTTAATGCCAGACAAATTTTACAGTACCCACCAATGACCTATAATACTTCCAGATGGCATCATTCAAACAACAATGTTTCCAACTGAACAGCCAAATGTTTTTATTCTCGGAACCACATCTTTTCTTTTCAGAAATGCAATAATTTCAATTGCAAGAACTTTATATTCGTTGATTTTTCTTACTTTAAACAGTCTATCGTAAGAGTACCTAAAAATGCCAGTGATGGTCCCCCAGGTTAAAAGCCAATCAAATTTGAAACAATTCCCTCCTGGTTAAAAGCCCCCGTAGTAAGTCCACATAACATTTGTGTATATGTGATTTATTGTGTGTGATTCTTCTTTCTTTTTTTTTTTATCATGAAGGGGTGGGGTTTTATAATGAGGGCAATGACAAAATGCAACATTTAAGATTATTTTGATTAAGAGCAATGGTTAACATTACATACTTATTTGTTTTCTCTGACGTAATAATCCCTGGTTATAGCCAGTTCTCAGTGGAAAGTCATACAAAAATTGATTGTCAATCATGCTGATTATCAATGTATCATAATGAGCAAACACAGCTACTAAATGACCATTACTTTGAATAAATCATTTTCTAAAAGCGTATATATATTGTTGCTTGATGGCTTGAGGCAAACATTTGCAGCCAAAAGGAATATTGTGGCAAAACCATGTATATACATCCTTGGTTGTTAGCTTGAAAATCATGTGATGGCTCAGTTAGGATTTGGAGGACATAGATATAGTCATTGGCATTCAAGGGGGTTAGCAAGAAATTATATTGCTCTTGTAGATTAGTGTAAATGGTATGATATCTGTCAACAAACCTGTTAACGACTCCAGAATCTTGATGCCTTTTGGAGAAATTGTTTTGGTTCCTTACGGCCTTGACCTGGACATAACCACTAATGGCCAGATTTATTATCGTGAAGACTCCAGTACAGCCACTTTAGATAAAGCAAGTAAGGACGTTGAAAGAGATGCTGGTTTTCGATTAAATCTTACCAATGCCATTGTTGTTACTTACGTTGATGTCCCCTTAAAAGACTCCCAGATGCTTAAACATACTTTTCAAGCAGTTATTGTCTCTGATGGTAGATATGCAGTAGCCATATTGAATTACATGCGTCTTGATAGTTCAGGAGCAATAGTTGGTTTTTCGGATGGGTTATGTAATCATGGGACATTTAAACATTCCAGTCGGAGTTATGAAATGACATCAGTAACTAACGTGGGTGTTGTTGGACAGTACATAAGAAGAATATCTTCACATTATTGTGAAGGGGATCGGTCAGGTATGCTTGAGTACGTAGTTCTATTGTGTAGGAGTGACTTCAAAGAATTGTCGGGAAGTGTTAGATAAGTTGTACTCTTTCATTTGTTGTAAGGCATAACTATTTTAAATTTTTAGTGGCTTATCCTTTTGGCGAAAAAAATGGAGACAATGTTGCATTAACTGGTGTTAACCTGTTGTACCTTGTCAAGCCGTTCTTGTTCTTTTCCACTCGAACATGGGAAGTAGTGGTAAGTATAATGTTGCTTTGCTTGCCGTAAATTTTTGGTGAAATGAATAAAGTGTGAATTTTCCTGAAATTACCACCAAAATAGCTTAAAGGGTCTGGTCCGCTCATTTTTTTATTTGCTGAATGGATTCCATACACATTAAGTTGGCTTACTATGCAAAAATTTCAAGTCATAAAGTCTACGAGGAGGAGTATTTTCTATAGGAATGGCAAGCAATATCACCTGCCGTTTCAATAAAAAAAACACTCCTTCACAGAGACATTTTGAAGAAGTTTGTTCATTATGGGAAAGAAGTGAATAGTTTTTGTATAAAAAATATTTGCTCGTAGTTTGGTTAATAAATCACGTCTGGGTTATAATTGTAAATAAATCTGTCAATTGTACCAAAAATTCTTGGAAGTAATTTTCGTTCAACAACCGATTGATCATTCTAGTCTCTTGAAAATGCCATCAGAGACCTGGAAAATAAGTAATTCCAGTAGCTTTCTTTATTACATTCGATAAAAGTGCATTCCAATACATAACTAATAAAAAAGCCAATAAAAACGGATTTGAATTAAGGAGGAATCTTATTGGAAACGGACATTATAAAATACTGCAGGTGTTATTAGTGGAAATATAATATCTTTCTTCTACATTTTCGTAGACAATGAAATTTTTTCATCATGAAATTTAATCATTAGATTGGCGAGAGAGGGTTTGTGGCTGTAGATCCTTTTTTTCGACAACAAATCTCCTTTCCGCGTACCGCTGCATTCTTCGCTGTGTATGGTAAAGATTTATCAACGCGAAGATATGGTTCAGTATATTACAGAGATATTTACGATCCATCTCAATTAGCCATATTCTCTCAGGATATCAAGTCACATACTGGTTTTCCTTTCAATGTATCGTACGCAATACTCGTTACCTACCATAATGTTAGGCTGTTTTCTACGAACAAATATACACATAACTTCCAGGCTGCATTTGTGACCGATGAATACGATACGTATGCTATACTGAAATATTTCCGGCTTGATACCAACAACGCTTTGGTTGGGTTTTCAGAGCGTTTTTGTAGCGAACATATTGTGGTTGAATCAAGTGAAAGTTGGAATTTAGAAGATACATCTAACACAGGCATACCCGGCCAACATATATTTAAACTGACGTCAACAACCTGCAAGCAAGGAGGTCAGAAGTTTTGCAGCTGTCCATTCTTCATGTCTATTTTGCTTTGTTTTCACTCACACTTAATTTCTTTTTTTTCTTTCTGGATTTCGCAAGCCCTTCTAAAAGATTAGGATTTTCACAGGGAGTACTTTTCTGTTGTGTCATGTGGGAAAGTGAATGTTTTTTAGGGGAAAAACACACCCATGTCTACTCTTGTGCTAAAATTATTATCATAACCTTTGAAGAAAGTTGCATTATTATTTCAAGTTTAACTTTCCTTATGTTTGCTTGGGTTAACGGAACCATTAAGCAAAACTTTGTCTGAATGTTTGACTTTGTGTTAAATTATGTCCATTTTATTCTATATTCTATAATGTACTTGTAGAGGTCTACCCATATGGAGAAGAAGCAGATGATACTGTCATGTTACCTGGCGATGAGTACTATGAACATTTAGTTCTAAATCAATCTTTTCCATTATTTTCGACACTAGCTAAAGATATCTATGTAAGAATCTTTTTCCTATCAAAATGTACTGTGTAAATTACATAGCTAAATTATAAATTAAACTTCTTCTATTTACTTCAGACCAATAGGCTAAAATACTTTCCCTGGAATAAATTTATTATAGTTCAAAACACCACTTGGATCGTACAGAAAGTGTATGTGATTCACTTACTATGTCAGTAAGAATGTATTTTTATATAGATACATGTCAATGGATTTCTCTCCATCAATGAACCTGTGCTATCCACTGCTGGTGTAACCACAGCTGAATATACTGTCATTGCACCCTACTTCCTTGACATGGATACTACAGAAAGTGGAAAAATTTACTATCGTGAAAGTTTTGATCTTCAAACACTCAAGAACGCGTCAAGAGATGTGATGAAGAATCTTTCAGATGGAACATTCTCTGCCCAACAAGTAGTTGTTGTAACATTTGAAGCCGTCCCTTCTAAAGGTGGTTATTCGTTCACGCAGTCGTTTCAAATTGTTTTAGCTACAAATGGAACAGTAACATTTGCCATTATCAACTACATTGATTTGAACACACCAGCAGACGTCACTGGATTTTCTGAGAAATACTGTGATATCTTCCCTTTGTCCAATGTCGAAAATGATCATCTAACTACAGATTCCAATGTTGATTACAAAGGACAGTATGTTTTTCAGTTAACCAAAGATATTTGCAATGGCATTGTATCTGGTACTTTGTTTTTTTATTCTTCTCCCATTCTTCTGAACTATCAGTAAAATACAGCTTCTATGTCTGCTTCTGTTATTATTGTATGTCCAACCATGTTTTATTATGACTCCTGTGGGTGATACAACTTCTTTTCTTTATTTCAAACTTTAAAATCTATCCTTCATAGTAGAGCATTATACCTACTTATCATAGTATCAAGAAATCTGGAAGAAATTGCACGAAAGTTTTCTTCAAATTGAAAGGGTATTATGAAACCTGCTTGTTTTCTAATCAATTAAATTTCTTGAAGGGCAACTCCACTCCAAATTTTAGTTTGCTAAAAAGCATCTTGGAGAATAGTAAACGGACATATAGAGAATAAGTGAAGTTTTACATTTACACGAAGGGTATCTAGAAAAAGACTTGGGGGGAAGCTCTGAAAATGCTGCAAAAGCTGCATAGGAAGGAAGGGAGGAAAGGAAACTCATTTCTTAATAGCAATTAAAAATTAGGTGAATAATAAATGCTATTATCATAGACATGTTATTGCCACTAAAAGGAGACCGTTACTTTAGCAAAAACTAGTAAGTTTTAATGGCCACCTTTAGGCAAACACAACAAAATACGATCACTGGACTCACAATACGTCACTACATAAAAGTGTGAATCATGTGGCATTCAGTCAAAATTAAAACAATGGTTTAGTTATATGTGGCTATAAAAATATCATGTAAACCTTTCGTTAGATTATCAAATTCATCCAGTTTTTAAGGCAGAAGGGATTGAATGAAGTTCCAAAAGGATAAAAAATTGTATCAAATCGAATTTTTTCCAAATTTAGTTGTTCTACATTTAATGAGATTCAATAGACCAGTATATGGCATAATAAACAAGTTTCATAACATGTGAAGGAACGAGATGACGAATTTTAGCTAAAGCTTCATTGACTCTCTTGACCTTGACAGCAATGTTATGAATGTGAGACTTCCAGGTCATATCTGAATCAATGAGGATACCAAGATATCTGATGCGATTACTCTGATATATTCTTTTTCCGGTTAATGAAAAATCGAAAGTTGTAATTAATACTTTTTGTGCTATGTTTGAAAATGATATATTCAGTCTTGTCTGCGTTTAATGAAATTTTGTTGGCGCATAGATCAAGCCACTGATGCTTCAGGGTCATTATGAGTTCTTTATGGCATTTCCTTATAGCATTTTAACATTTGATGACTGTTTTTACCTTTCGTTTCTGAAAAACGTGTACCTTTACCTCTTAAATTCGTTTAGGTTTTCACAAGTTTACTAATCGAAGTGATTGCAACCCCCATACCCCCCTCCTCCCGCATCCCACCCATGTTTATGGTTGTTTGGAAACTCTGGTTGTAATAAACTGAATCACCACGACATGTAAATACACACCGCTGCACTTATCTGACATAAATTTGTGGAAAATCTTTTTTTCAGTTTCAATCTTTTCAATTTAGATTTGTATCCCTTTGGTGCAGCTCATGGCCATACAGAACTCGGTGGTTACGACAACAAAGCATATAAATTTACATTGAAAAGAAATATGCTACTATTTTCAGAAACTACGAAATACGTAGCGGTAGGTTCGTTAACCACCTATTAAATTTCTATCTAATATGCAAATGCAGAACGAACTAATAAATGCAAATTATGAACTGCAAACACAATATATTACACTAATAAGGTCATTTGAAGCTGTCATTTTTATTTTGTTTACATGGACAAGCAACAGTTGTAAAATTTAACAAAATTGACATAAACACAATGCTGTGCCAAACTTGATTTTCACTGCATAAATTGCAACTGTGTGTAGGCAACAAATAAGCAAAAGACTGCTGAAGTACTTATAATGCAAAGTAATCATGTTTCAAAGTGCTAAGTCAGCTAATCAGAGCCACGTCCTCTATCATATGGCAGCCAGTCTGTTCTTCTCTGTAGTGGCTCTGAAGTTTCAGGGTCATAGGACTGGATGAGGGATGCATTGGGGAACAATTTGTAGTGGCTTCAGCTTTGGATGGTCCGAAGATCCGCCAAGAAAAATGTTAATCTTTTTTAGTATTGGCCTCTTTATATTTGTTTCTTTCTTTCACTGCAACATCTCCACTTTCTAGGTGAACACCAATGGAGTGATCACTATCAACACTGTCTACAGTTCCAGAAAAGTCTCTTTACCTTATTCAGGTACTGTTCTGGCACCATACGGATTGGACTTCGATACAAGAGAAGGTGGAGCCATATACTTTGGGGAAACACAAAACAAGGCTATTCTGGAGAGGGCAAATAAAGATGTACAGCTTTTAACAAATCATAGTTTCGATGCTGGTTATGCCATAATCACGAGTTACGTAAACGTACCAAAATACAAGGACTCACTTAAACGTTACACATTCCAAGTAGTTATCGCCAGCGATGGCAACAAAACTTATGCGATTCTAAATTACAAACGGTTGGATACATCTGATGCCACTGTCGGCTATTCAGAACCATTCTGTGGTTGGAAACTATTTAGCAAGCCTGAAAACAGTCGTCTAATGGTATCTTCTTCGAACGTTGGCGTTCCAGGGAAACATGTATATTTGCTCACTGCAGAAAGGTGTTCTCGAAGTGGTATGTCCCATTTATGTTCTGCTAAGAAAGCATTAACCAGAGAGTTCATGCATAGTTATGGTTGTATGAAGACAAGACCTCTTGGTGAAATCGTAAACATTTGTTGGTTTTCTCACAATAGAATTGTACCCGTTTGGCATCAATGTTGGAGATTCCTCGATGGCACCTGGTGATAACACTGCTGCGTTGCTGCAGCTTCAAAAACCAATGTTACTGTTTTCAAGAAATGCTACCAATATTTACGTATGTACCGTTTGTTTTCTTTGCTTTGTTTTTGTTTTGTTTTGTTTTGTTTTTTCAATACAGAACAATTCTTTGGAAGCATTGAAATATTTTTATGGCTTTTATTTTATGACTCTCCATTATTTGTGAATTGGCAATAATTGGTTTCTGACAAGGTGTTTCAAATCATACCATGGTTAAAACGCTAAACAGTATTATCAGCTCTTAATACCATGTGAATATCTTCAAAGGGACTCGAGAAAACTCTCAAAAAACTGTATAGTTATGCCTTCTTATAAACCTGAGTAAAGCTTCCAATAACGTGTGATGAAAGTTCTAATGATTTGTATTGCTATAGGGAATCCAAAATCTACCGATGCTTCAGACCAGGAGTCTACATTTCAACAGAAGTTCTATTTTTACATTCACTATGCTCATCCATGTCGATTCTTCAGATCCATTTTAATTTAGATCAACACAAATGGTATCGTATCAGTGAACAGTAGTGTCTTGTCAGCCATACAGTTGCCTTATTATCACGCTGTCGTTGCTCTCTATCACTTGGATTATGACACAACGGAAGGTGGACGAATCTACTATCGTGAAACAACCGATAACGGGATACTAGAGATGGCACAACTAGACGTTGAAAAGTATGAATCCGTTGGATTTAGACCTTCACGTGCTGTGGTTGTCACGTACATTGATATGCCTCTTAAAAACCATTCCACGCAAAGGAACACATTTCAGTTGATTTTGGTGTCGAATAACACTTTAACATATGGTGTCTTCAATTACAAAACCCTCGATAGCACCAACGCTGTGACAGGGTTTTCGGAGCCCTTGTGCTATTGGATGACCTTCAAATCCATGTATTTCGACTACCAAAGGTACAGTCATTATCTGTCTCAAACATCAAATATAGCGGTGGAAGGCAAATTTGTGTTCATTTTAACAGAGGCAAGCTGTGCTGATTCAGGTAACGCCTTCTTCACTGCTGTTTGTCAATATGACTAACAGCCTAATTTTCAAAGTAACCGAGAAAAACAACAACTCTATTTTACAACGATGTTTGTTGCTAACCCAGTAAACATACATTTTATTATAATAGTTAATTTTTAAGTCAGTATACCAACTTCGTTTTCCTGAATTCGTAATTCCGAAATTGATGTAAAGGTTGTTTGTACAATGAAATAGATATCTTGTCAAGGTCCAGTTTTGTCCAGCTTAGAGACGATGATGGTTCACTTCAGATGTCACGAAAAGTAAACTCGTTGGATAGATTAAGTTTCTGAATTGATAATGTCAAATTTTTCTGTATTTCTTCAGATGGTTTCCAGCAAGACGCCCCCAGAGATCTACAACTCTCACGATTGGGTTACGATTTCCTTGAAATGAAGTGGACCCACGAGGATAGCGGCGTGGAGTCACACATCCGCAGTTTTCCATATCATTATGTGGCGTATGTGACATCAGCAGGTGACTGGGATTCTCGTGTCTACAAGTTTAGTTCCAGGTTTGCCAGAATTGACGCTTTGAAACAGAACAAAACTTACCATGTTGTGTTGTATACAGAACGACGTGGGTTGTTTTTTCTTTCTGGGCATTATGCAATGTTAGAGAATATCAAGGTTTTGCAATATGGTAGGTACAAAGACCGTTTTTCGTATTTCATGTCGTTGTTGTTGTTGTTGTTGTTGTTGTTGTTGTTGTTGTTGTTGTTGTTGTTGTTGTTGTTGGCTTTATTTGGAATAAGTTTATAATCGTTCTTAATTGAAATCTATCTATTTAGATTACAGTTTCATCTTCTTTCTAATTTTTTCAATGGTTTCATTCACGATTAGGCTTAATGAATAAACACTCTGAGAATTTCAAGAAAAGTGTAAACAAAAATGGAATAGAATTGCTCAAAAAATGGAATTTAGAATTTCCTTAATGTTTCAACACAAATGACAGTGGTGTATTGAGAAGCTGTCCATTTCATTACGCGTACCTGTTTAAAATGATTTTTTTTGTGTGTGAAAGGTTCATTGTCATTTCGCGTCAGTAGGAATCTCTTGAGAACAATGTTCACGATAAAAACAGATTTCCATTGTTAACAGACAAAAGTGCAGACAAAATTTCATTATAGAAACTGTCCATAATACCGTAGGACTAATTGATTTCATTTTTAGAGCCTGTATTTGATGCTCGAGTAATACAAGCAGGATCGGAAGCTTTGCTCACGTGGAAGACACCGGATGAGCTCATTCAAGATATCGTAACATCAAACTTACTTATCTCTTACGCAGTCCTGGGAGAAAGTCCATCCGATTTCACGTTAACAATGGCCATTTGTGAGAAACGATTCTCATTTACTGGTGATGTCGGCTCAGTTCACAGCGTAAAGATTTCACCTGTAGTTGACGAAACCGAGGGACCAATTCACAAGCTGAACTACACTTTCGTCGATGGTGAGTGCTTCTAGTTCATTCCTGAAGGGGGTTTACCTAACGGACATATCGTATTTTCACGTCACGAAAGTTTTGACGATAAACTGTATTTTACGAATAAGCTATATTCTAAATCCAGACTTTTTTTTCCATACGAAAGTGACTGTTACTGGTCAAATCAAAAAGTCTTCTGAAAGAATTATTAACTCCGCGCTTAGGTGGGGGAGTTTTTGGATTCAACGTTGTTTGTCTTTTGTGCGTTTGACGATTCTCCATCATATATTTTCATCCCCCTAATATTAAAAACGTATATTTATTTGAAGAGCCATGTTGTTATACTGCTTGTTATATTCTATAATGCCAGCCTGTTACAAATTTACATGTTTTTTATAAAAAAATGAAATATATCTATAAGTTTGCAAATTCAAGATTTAAGCCGTTCAATTCAGGAGAAATCTCAAAAGTGATAATTTTGTTTATAGATTCTGTCGATGACAGCGACGGTAATCTCATTCTCATTACGTCAGTATCATCTGCAGCCTTTGTTGCTATTTTGACTTTGTTATTCATCTTTAAATGGTATCACAAAACTCAAACCAAGAAATTCAATGCATTTCTGTTGACTGGCTCCAACGCTCAAGTAAGTATTCTGTAAGTATTCTTCTATAAAGCGAAGATTTCAAGACTGGACAATAAAGCTTGGTTCCCACTGCGGCGATGATCGCTATCGCCCAACTTCATCGTCGACGATGAGTTTGGTGGGAATGCTGAAGTTCGTCGCCCAACTCAAAAAGTTGGGCGACGAACACATAAATGATGGGCGATGAATATAAAAAAGGTTTGATATTCATCGCCTTGGTTCGTCGCCCAACTCGTTGATGTTTTCATTATGTCGGAAAAGATAAAAGACTTAACAAAGGACACACATGATGGATTGAAAATTTAAAGAGATTTGTTTATGTTTTGCCGAACCACGTGGAGTGCAAAATCTTTTTTCTTCAAAAATAAACTAGTGATCTACTTGATATAAAATGTAATGATAAATGTACCTGTAAACCTTTTGAGAAGAGGAAAGGAATACTTGTGATGCAGCAAGTAATTACACGATGTTTCGAAATAGATAATAGGAAACCATGATAGCACCCTCACGAGAAAGCACAGAAAGTGATGTTATTATCGTTAATTTTATTTTGATAAATTGCTCTATATAAATAATGTTAATTGCTGTGTTGTTGTCGTAATCCACCAAGATGCCGAAAGCAACGTTTGATTTACAAGACGACGAACGTCTTTCCATCGAAGTCCATAAATACAAATGTTTGTACGATAAAACGTCAAAAGGTTACAAGGAGAAGGATCGTGTTATCAACGCATGGAATGCAGTAGAAGCAGCTCTTGAATTAGCTGAAGGTAGTTATAAACTAATTGATAAAAACATAATATGTAATATCTGTGTCGGAATTCTCTCCTGAGGCGTCACAATATTTCAAACTGATGAGTTTTCTTTTAACTTTAGGTGATGGTAAAAAGAGGTTCGAAAACCTAAAGAAACGGTATAGCGAGAAGAAGAACGCATACAAAAATGCTACCAAATCAGGATCTGGTTCACAAGAAGCAGAAGTCGCAGAAAAGGAGCTTAAACGCTACGATTTTCTTAGCTGGTTAACACCTTTTTTAAGGCTGAAACAAACTATATCAAACGTGAATTCCAGTATCGGTGCAGTAAATGACAATCCAGATGTTTCTAATGATGAACAAGATGATACTGAGTCAACATTCAATGACCTGGATTCCCCCGAACCCTTAAAGTCACCGAGCATTTGTGCCGAAAAACCGTCCAAGAAACGTAAACTTAAAAGCGAAGAAAATGAAAACGAAATTGAAATGCTTAAAACTATTCACCAGAAGTTAATTGAGGATGAGAAAAGCTCTGATGATGGCGATGGAGCTACTTTTGGCAAAATGGACACCAAGGAATTGAAAGTCTTGCCACATTACTTGAAGTTTAGATTTAAGCATGATGTCAATAATTTAATTTTTAAATATCAATCACTGTTGTTTGCACAATCCCGGAATCCTGATGATTCACATGTTAAAATTTTTTTTTCAAGCTTCTGCTTCTGCATCGAACACAGGTCAGGCTGGTTGGTATAATAATTTGTCAATGTATACGAATAATAGTGAATAAAGTATACCTTTAATATATGATATATACAGATGTTGTAAAAACATGCTTCAGTCAAATGAAGTACTTGTATCTCGTTGAATCACGTGTATACATCATGTCCGCCTAACATGATCCAACTGCCATTCTAAAGCCCCAACCCCATTTACGTATTCTGAAATAGCATTGCGCATTTCTACTGCATCTTCTCTTGGGCGACATCCACGCAAATTCCTCACTTCTACAATCCCTCCACTTCCTTCTGCGACAATTTTCCTCCATTCACCTAACCTAATTTCTCCACTCCCACTGTAATTATCAACAAAACCCGATGGACAATATGATGGATTATCAGTAAGCTTCAAATAATTGTGCAATCCAATACAAGCCAATGTGTACCTTTCCGCATTCTCCACCGAGGCCTTGATAGGCTTTGAGAAAATCCTCCAACGAGCCACCAGTATTCCAAAAGCATTTTCGATCACTCGACGCACGCGAGATAATCGGTAGTTGAAGACTCGTTGTTGTTCATCCAACTTGCCCGGAAAAGGTCTCATTAACCATGTCTTCAATGGGAATATTTCGTCTCCAACTAAGTAATATGGTACTGGGTCAAAGTCGCAACCTTCGCATGTTTCCGCTTCAGGAATTTGTATCGAGTTGGTTTCAAATCCCTCGTAAATTTTGCTTTTTAACAGAACCCCACTGTCGTTATTACTGCCATACTGACCAACATCTATCAACGTGAAACAATAGCGGGCATCACATATTGCTAAAAGTACCAAGCTAAAAAACCCTTTGTAATTGTGATATAGCGTGCCTGTGTTTTTAGGGCATTTAATTCGAATGTGTTTTCCATCGATAGCTCCAATGACATGGTTTAAGTTCCAACGTTCTTCAAATTCTTCAGTGAGCATTTTCCATTCTTGACTTGACGATGCATGACCCACGTATATAGGAAACAAAATTTGTCTTAATGCGTCACAAGTTTCAGAAATTATCTTCGATGCTGTAGCTTTACCCATTCGGAAAAGAAAGGTTAACGAAATTTGAGATTCACCGGTAGCCAGAAAACGTCAAAGCTAGTCGTTCAGCAGGAGAAATAGCTTCTCTGAAGTTGGTGTTCTTCTTTGTGATGAGTGGGGAAACAAGCCCAAGCAAATGATCAAATCGTTCGGGAGACATTCTCAAAAATCTTAAAGTCGAAGAATATAGTTTTAATCCTTCAGTTTGTACTTCTTTTCATAATGTTTACATACGTTATAGTAAAACACTTACCTGAAATGATTCTCTCTGTCAATCAAACGTAACTCCGCCAAAATTTGTTTGTAAGCACCTTGGTTTTCCCTATGCTTGAAAATTTCCCGTACCCAAAATCATCATCTTTTTCGTTTTTGTTTTCTTTTAATTCTTTTTCTTAAAACCATAAAAAATAATGCTCGAAGCAATTTTCTTCTTGTCTTGCTAGCAGCCATGTTTGCTTTACTTTCAGAACAATTTTCTCATTCTGTCAAAAAGTTTAAAAGCGATGAAAAAATAAACCACCAGTGGGAACACATCGGTGATAAGTGT
Organism: Turritopsis rubra; assembly: GCA_039566895.2. Classification (NCBI taxonomy): domain Eukaryota; kingdom Metazoa; phylum Cnidaria; class Hydrozoa; order Anthoathecata; family Oceaniidae; genus Turritopsis; species Turritopsis rubra. The sequence continues at coordinate 9,548,907 of CM077626.1, read as the reverse complement.
TAGGCGATGAGCTTTTAGCGACGAATCATATGAGCGACGAGCGATGAGACTCATCGCCGCAGTGGGAACCAAGCTTAAGTGAAGTCTGCGTGGTACGGAACGGAACGTTTTCCTCGTCAATCTCTTATCCAGAACCTTTCTATGAAGCGGATATTTCTTTAATGCGGGCACTTTAATAATGATAATGATAATGGCATTTTAATTTCGATTCCAAAATATTGAATGGCTCGAAATAGCGTACAGTAGTGTATATGTAGATAATGTTGGATAAAAACTAGTTTAAATACTTACTAGAGATGCCATTATATGATATTAGTTTTTAACTAGACTGTGTTTGATGGAATGAAACTGTTTATTGTTTTCAGCTTGATCCTGATCGAAGTATTCTAGAGCAATGCAATAACCTGCCGTACGACACCAACTTTGAGTTCAAGCGTCAGTACGTTAGTCTTGTTCGTATACTCGGTGAAGGTGCGTTTGGTCAGGTGTGGATGGCAACTGCTCTTAATATGGATCATTTTAAACCACGCATGCAGAAGAAGCGCACTAGTAATTTCTTCAATTCTATACGCAGTGGCAGATCCAAGAAAACTGTTGTGGCTGTGAAGACGTTAAAAGGTTTCTACTCCTTTCGATTATTATAGCCAGACCGTGTTTTTGCATGAACAGATTATTATTATTATTATTAATGTTTACCCAGGATAGCCTCTTCAGTTCTGATAGAACTGTTATCAATGAGGATCCTGCGAAGGAGGTCCCAGAGCATTTAAAGCCCCCATTTGGGCTACGGAAGCCGCAAGTTTGCTTCAACTGCTCAACCAGACAACCCCCTTAGACATCAACCCCGCTCTCAAGCTGAGTGCTAAGCTGAGTGGATCGATTCACACTGTTATAGTCGCTGGCATGACTCGGCCAGGATTTGAACCCTGACCTCCCGCACTAAAGGCGAGCACTCTACCACAAGGCCACCAGTCGGTGGATGCTTTTTATCCTTGAAATCCAAACGGCTACTTACCGAACACCGTATAGCTAATGCATCTTACTTGCCACCGTTCTTGTCCTATACACAGAGGTTAAGTTGTACAACAGCAGACGTCCGTTATTTTGAACTCGCAAGGGACTTAAAATCTTGTTCCGAATAGTGAATGTTCGGAATAAGCAGCATTCGAAATAACGGACACCTACTGTAGACCCTGTTCTTTCAATTTCTGTCTACGTTTCCTGCCATCAACTAAAAAGAAAAACCCCTCTTGAAGCACGAGAGCAAAAAAAACTTTACCTGAACTCAACTATGTAAGAGATGGCATTTTTGGTTTATTGGAGGCAGCAGGCTATGTCCCTGATGAGTTCTATAAGGAGTTTTTGTGAGTTTGAATATCTTGTGTTAAACTATCTTCAAAAAATAAATCTCCTCTCTCAAGGGACCGAGCAAAAAGTTTGGCCGTTCCTCTTATTCAGTTATCTCTTCAATACAATACAATGCGGAACAAATTTTTTGTGACTGAGCATATATCAATAAATTTCGCGATTTTGGCCCCAAATAGCGAAAATAAATTCCGCAAAAATTTCTTTTAAGGTATTTCATGGTAGTTCGAGATAGATAAAGGCGTCTACGAACGCTGAAGCGATGGATGGAGACTTTTGTTCTCATTTTTAGGTAATGCTGGTAAAAATGAGTACAGGGATCTGGCTAACGAATTGAAATTGTTAATTCATGTTGGAGAGCATAGAAATGTGGTGAATCTGTTAGGTGCTTGTACGAAAAGCAGTAGTCTCCTGGTCATTTTAGAGTATTGTGCCTTGGGTTCATTGTTAAGCTACGTAAGATTGATTCGAGATGAATTTCAGCCCGTGTGGGCGCAAGTGGATGGCAAGAACCTGCATGAGATGACCTGGATCTGCGTCCAAATAGCGAATGGAATGACTTTCTTAGAAGGTCAAAAGGTTTAAAAAAAAGTCTTTTTGAATTTTACGAGTCCTGTGATAGACCTTTCCATAAATTTCCATAGATGTTTAACGAAGTTCTTTTATCATGCTTGATATGTAATAATTGAGACTGCAGTGATGTAATTTCTAAACGTCTATCGGTATCCTTCATTCTGAAAGAAAAATGTTTTAAGATACTCATAAACGTTAAATTCTTGTTTTTCTAGTGCGTCCACCGTGACTTGGCCGCACGTAACATACTTCTGACTGGTGACATGATAGCAAAGATATCGGATTTCGGACTTGCTCGTGGTACGGACAGTAAAGATTACTACAAGAAAGATGGCGACGGTTTGTTACCTATCAAATGGATGTCTCCGGAAGCTATTCTTGAGCAGAAGTATACTTCTAAAAGTGATGCGTAAGTATAGAAAACTGTATTATGACTTAGTCAATCAGTTTAAAGAGAAATTCTGGGAAAGGCCTATTGGGCGTTATAACATGTGCAGTTCTTGCGCCTTGTGGAGTTTTTGCACCCTAATCACATGCTTATTTGAATTTACACTTGACGTCACTATAAATTAAAAGTTGTTCTTTTGAAATCAACCGAACAAAAAATAAAACTGTTTGGAAAGGGAAGACATTAAATTGAACGATTTCGAATCTTAAATTTCAAACGATTCTTTTTTACAAAACAATGACCTGATAATGATTGATAAACAAATTAATTAATTTTCAAGTGATTTGGGGAAAATCCCTAAGTCATTTCTAGTACTTAAACCTTTTTTGTAGCTGGACATGGTTTGAGAAGCATTTGTTCTGTATTCTGGAAATACAACTTTTCTTATGATGGACATGTGTATTCCACAAAATTATTTCGTTATTTTTTCACTGTTACTCAATTTGTTTACAAGTTAACAACTTGGTCAACAAGTTAACAACTTGGTAACTTGGTAACTTAGTAACTTGGTAACTTGGTAACTTGGTAACTTAGTATTTTGGAATTTAAAAAACTTCTCTCACAAAATGGTAGTTTCCTTAACAAACCCAGCAAAACGATAGCTCATTCCAAATCTGATCTTTTTCTGTTCCCTTATTGATGTACACCACTACGGAGAGATCTTTCTCGATTGTGAAAAGAAACAAAACGATTGAATTACGCTGCAAGAACAGATCCAGGAGCTGATAAACCTTTCTCCAATATTTGCTGTGTATTTTCACGTTCCACCATTTTGTCAGTTATCTTTTTACAATGATGAAACATAATAATTAAAATCAAAATTCAACAACTGGAAATCAGATTGGCTCTATCGAGAGTTCATTAAATCGAGAGATTTTGAGAGGGTTTGTTTACGGGACATCGGTGGCGTAGTAGTGGTAGTGGTGGTCAGGGTTCAAATCACCTTAGCACTCATCTTGAGATCGGGATTCAGTGGTTGTCTAACTGAGCGGTTGAAGCAGACTTACCAAACTAGATTTAGCTCGAACCAAGCGAAAATAGGTGGACAAAAACATCAATGACAATTCTTCACGTGCGCTAACTATGAAAAAAACATGAAAATCCGCGCCCCTTGTCTAAGTTTAGTGGAGATGAAATCGTATTATTTCAGCGGAAAAAATCCACCCGCCCGCCCGCTCAACTTTCGTGAAATGGAAATCAGCCTTATAGCAAAACATTGAGAAACAAAAGTTATATTTCAATACTTCGTCATTTTTATTTACTATTATTTCTTTCTTTCTTTCTTTTCAGATGGTCATTTGGTGTAGTGTTGTGGGAAGTGTATTCGCTGGGATTCACGCCATATCCTGGTATAAAGAATTCGTCTATTATCAGTTACTTGAAGTCTGGCAAAAGAATGTTGAAGCCTAACTCTTGCCCTGTGGAAGTGTACGAATTGATGATGCAGTGTTGGTCTGCGCCTACGGAGATGAGACCAAATTTTTTGGAGCTCCGAAATAATTTGGATCGAGTTATCGTTACGAATGTAAGGCATTTCGAGAACAACAAAACGTATTTAAAAGGCCCATCCTTAATTAATTTCTGCCCCAAATTTGCGAAAAATGACGTTGGTACAAAAAAGAAAAAGTTCATGTATACAATTCTCATCAAGTTATTTTCTGTTGGAGAAAAAAATAATAAAAAACAATTCTGTTATGAATCCAACATGTGGCAGTAGGGTCGTTGATTGGAGGTTGTCGTTGTATGAGAGCTTGAATAGGGAAAAAACGGCAGGGGGAGCATCTTTCCACTTGTTGTTGATAGACCTTTCCTGATTTTCTGTTTAAACACCGTATTGTGACCGTATTATCAAGTTTTGTCTCGTTTCTATGCATTGTATTGTTTTGTTGATTTCATTTGTTCTTCTATGGACGTAGAAGCTAAAAGCAGTTATGACATTGAAAGCGAAACGTCACTTGTTGACTCGACCATAACAGTGTTTAAAGGGAAAGGTCTATTGGAGGTGGCCGCTGGTGTGCGTATGTGTGTTGTGTTGTGTTGTGAAAGTAATTTTTTGGTGAATTCAATCACGAGCTTGTCATTTCTGTAGGAGAAAGTTTTTAATGGTCAGTCGATGGCAAGTGTTTACGACATTAAAAACACAGCAGTCCAAGTGGAAGCATCAACTGATAAAGTGGACATCAAATCATTTGTTTTTCGAACTGATAATCAAGTAAAACACATGAATAGTGAACACAATGAAAACAAGTAAGTGCCAAAAAATGGTGTTTAAAAACCCTGTTACATCTAAATTGCTAGAGAGAAATGAAGACCTGAGATCGAGGTTGGAGAAATCCATATATCTAAAAAAAATTGGGCGCTGAATATAAAAAGGTTTTTTTTATTCTTTCACGAAAATATCACCAAATCTCAAGAAATCTCCCTCCCCCACCCATGTACAGACGTTTTGCGAAGACCCGAAATGTAACATTTCTTTCACGGAATAACTTTTTAATTTTTAATATTTTTCTCAGTTACGCTCTTAACGCATTTGACAAAACCAACGATGATTACGTTACTTTGAAAAACACGAACGATGACGAGCCTGTGACACGGCCTCATAAGAAAACTGTCACCTTCCAAGAAGAGCTATTGTATGTCGTCTTTGATGTTGATGATGACGAAGGTAACGCTATCGATGAACTATCACAGGAAGAGCAAGTCGAGCGAAGAGTGATTGTGGACTAATGGCCTTGCTTAGATGAGATTTACTGGCGACCAAAACGATCTTATAGACTGGAAACCTATTAAAAGGGATGAAGAGATGCACAGACACCAAAGGGTCGGAGTCTAATTTTAAAAATTGGGCATTGAGAGGGATACTTACTCAGCAGTCTAAGGGAAACCTCCGAAGCAAACGGGTTTTAGGCGTATTGTAAGCTCTGAAAATGCTCCTTAGATGCAAACGTTTTCACATTAAAACTTAGCCCACAACCGTCCCGCTCCGCCACCACCTATGGACTCAGTGACTGCAGTCTTGAGACAAAATTGGGAGAAAATGGTCATGTATGAATAAATTGACGTCGCAACGAAAAAATATTGAGCAAGATAAACAATATTTCACCATTTTAATGATGTATTTATAAACTTTACACTTTTCAATTTTTCTGTATTTCTGCTTCCTCTGCTACTGTTTTTGTTGTAGCAATCAACCTTGGATGAATTGAATCCTACCAATTATAAACAGATGCAATTAAATAATTCCAATATATCTTATGATCCGATTTCTGGTTAAAGTATTTGCCCGAACTGATATTTTCAAGGATTTTTTTATCCAGGATATATATACACTTTAGTTAAAAAAACTGCTATAAACGTGTGTCCTGTATAAACGTTGTGTCCTGTATTTTTTTATTTGCCTACTGAATTTTACCCAATATATCAGCGTACATATAGCCCTTTTGGTGATTTCCCATCTAATCACATTTTTACTGACTATTATGATTTATAAGGTAGAATCTCTCCAAATTCGAACAAATTTTCGTCACCGAGAATTTCCTTAAGAAACTCTTATGATCAAATTGAATATATTTATATTGTTTGTCAGTCTAGTATTCATAATATATAATTAGATGATGACAGTAGTAACTGTCGAAACGTCGCAAACAAAAACAACCGGTCTATGACATGATAAACTCTAATTATATAAACTCTTATGAATACAGGACTTCATAATTCGAACGGATTTTTCAGTTTTGCTGAGGGGCAAAATTGAACTGGCCACCAGTATACGATTCAGCACGTTTATTTTGGAAAATTGTTGCGCAGTGGCCTTTCTTCTTTGAAAACATAATGGCGTCCTGAACAAAACTGAAATTGGACATTTGGAGAAGTTATGATATGTGATAGCTTCTAATAGCATTCTTGTGTATCCAATCACACCTCTCAAAACACGCACGTTTGGCTAATTTTGTTGACGATCGTAAATACGGATTTCAACTTTGTTGCTCCATGTTTATAAGGAGTGATTTTTTGTATTTCTTCGCTCAAAAAACGTGTGGTCGAGGTTGTTTCAGGGGGATCAAATCTTGTTTTGATGATTTGCATTCATTCACAAAATACTAAAGACACTATTTTGATATCATTTCGGTTTGCACCATTTACATGGGGGAATCTCAAACCAATACGTAATTTCATACCTGTCTCGCAGTCATATCGCTCAAATCGCATAAATCGGATAGGTAACAGATAGGTATACGAGAATTTCGTGCCCCGGCGCGGCATGAGCTCATACGTTTTTTACCATGTAAACACCCTCTGGAAAGTCTGCATGTCCATACATACGAGGCTATCTGCATAATGTGCTATTCGTGTTTTCTTAACAATAACCCATAATGGCTTTATTGCAGATGAGCAGAAGGAACTAAAGAGAAGAAATCTTGTAAACTTTACTGATACTTTCATATTACTACTCACCTCGATATTCAAGTTGAGTGTTTTTTTGGCATGTGATGATAATTTCATGTTTTAATTTCTCGTTTATTTCTAACTTATAAGTTTTTACACTAAATAAATCAGCTTTGTTTCTTTTTTTAAACTTTCGCTTTACTGCATGCATGCCGCTCTCTCCATCGCTGTTTTTGAAATCAAAGTAGGTGAAAAATATAAGGATTTTCATAGGAGAAAAACTTATTTTTTTAAATGTCTAAAACTTTCATTGTACAGAATTTTTTAAAAATGCATCATCCAATCCCATCTCTCCCAAAAAAGCAACCAATATCGTGTGTGTGGTTTGTCAAAAATTAGAAAGAAGCCATGCGAATGAGATTGCCAGAGTTTGTACATGAAGTCTAGCTTTCATTCCACATAGTAGGGTTCCAGAGGGAACGAAGGGTATGTTTCTCAATTTGTGGAGCACAAAATTATACACTGCTTTGCCCACACTGCTGAAGAGACTGCACAAACTGGACAGAAGAAAACTGACGGTTTATTTTGTTATGCCCGACCGACTGACCAGCCAACTCTTTTTTAATGGACAAAAGGACGCTTACTAAAACTTGAATTTGTTCCTAATACTCTTATAAAGTTTCACCTAAGAAAAATATCACACTGACTGTGATGGACATCATATAGCAAATCGGAGAATATAATAGTGTTATAGCAAAATCATAAACAATAACAGTCAGGGAAAACAATAGAACGAGGGATCCCTCAATTGAAGGAGCCCTCAATTGCAGTATTATTTTATAACGTATTTCAGGGATCCCTCGATTGCAATGTTCCACAACACCATAACAATGTTTTCAAACATTCAATAAACATCAGTATTTACGAATATTAATGTTTTTTTCGACAAATTTGAACGCATGCATTAATTATTTGTAAAAACTACACTTTAACATTTTTACCACCACTCACTACTTTGCTGCCATCTTGAGATATCTCCCCCACACACCCAAGAATTATTATTGAGAAATCCCAGGATTGATTTGCAAAAATAAATCCACGCAAAATTTATAAAAAAATTATCTTCCTCGTGCAATTTGTTTATTTGGGACAAAAAAGTGGCTGATTAATATGCTACTGGCCAAAAATATTATAGAGGACATTAAGCAATTTCATTTGAAACAAAGATAAACTCTATATATTTTATGAATATGATTTTAATAAAAGTATATAATAGAAATATTACTTGATATTTATTATTTATATAAATTTTTATTTGGGTTTAAATGACAAAATCAAAATGTAAAAAATAGGTATATATAAAAAGTAAAATTCGTGAAAATAAATCCTCATCCAAGGGAAAATTTCTATCCTTAAGGTACTACTGTCTGTTGGAGTTACTGAAAGATTCATTCAGTGAAATGTAGTTTCATTTCAGCCTATCTTCTAGGGGGTGAAACCAGCAATTTTTTTTCCCTCGATTAACGTATATATCCCTCAATTGAGAGATTTTTTTGTTTTTGGCTCGCATAATTATTTTTTTATTTTGGAAGGTTTTCGAATTTTAGGTCTGACTTTATGATTAGGGTTTTCAGCAAGGGGACAAAAAAGTCTGATTTCAGGTGTCCAACATAACACCTTCAGTTAAGGTTTTTCCAGCAAATAATTTCTCTCCTTAAGGTATACAGTAGTATACTGTATTTTCTTTAATAAACACCAAGAAATTAAATAAAACCCAAGAAATTAAATAAACACCCCTCTCTTTTAGACACCCTCTGCCCCTCCAATTTGTCAGGGGAGTTAAATAGAAATAGTTTTGAATACGTTACAATGACACAAAGAATCCATTAAAACAGTTTAAAATATTTAAAGGGATTCCTGCGTCCAAAATGATATTTTGAAAAATGATAGAGCTCAAAAAGTTGCTTAATAAGCCTCTTTTCAGTATTTTATAATTCTTTATCATTTTTGAGATATTTCATTTTTAAAATCTTACATTTAATTTATGCAGTGCATAATTATGTTGTATTCAGATAGTAGCTAACATTTTTTCACTGCTATAACTTTTGAAATAATGAATATTACATCTTTGTAATTTATTAGTGAATAAGGAATTCTACTCAGTGTTGAATGATAAAAGAACGAAGTTACAATATTTACTGATTCAAAAGTTATGCACATCAACAAAAGACTATCTTATTACATCATAATTATGTGTAACATAATTTGGCAATTTTTAAATGGAAATATCTGTCCAAGGAAACAGAGTTTCCAAAAACTGTAAAAATACTTCTTAAATAACTTTGCCAAAGTATCATTTGGGATGCAGGAATCCCTTTAAATAAAGGGTAGAAAATAGTAGGGTATATTTTGTATGTTCTGTGTGCGTTTATGTATTTTCAAAACTACCTGCAATATATATATATTTTTTTTGGTTCATCATCTTGAAACAAGTAGATGCATATCACAAAATTCCTAATTTTCGAAATAAACACCCCTCTCCAAATAAATGTCCACCCTAAAATCCAAGAAATTAAATAAACAACGCTAAGGTTATTAGAGAAAATATTGTAAAAAGGTTATTAGAGAAAATATTGTAAAAAGGTTATTAGAGAAAATATTGTAAAAATGTTGTAGAGCTCAAAAAGGTAATAAATAAATACATGGGATCACATGTTTTATGATGTATACACCATTTCTCAGATATTGTAGATCTAAAAAAGATTTTGCTGATTTCATCATGTGATGCCATAGTTTCAAAAGTCCCAAACTTTTTCACGTCCCATGCCTCATAGCCAACGTGCACCCCAAGTGACGTCAGTTATTTTGCACTAAATGTCACGTTCTGTTTGGGTATGCAATGCATTATTTTCGTTTTGTCTCGACTCACATCAGGATTTCTTATATGACAAGGCTTGATTAGTGTGTTAAAGACGACACAAAAATTGCACTAACAAATATATTTGAGTATATATCACCTCATCTTTTCACAAATTTGAAATTTCTATGAAATCATTTTTTTCTTCATTTATATTTCACCATTTCACCAAATGTCCTTCAACCGGAAAGCAGTTCATTATGCTCACTCTTTTTTGCTTTTGTGAAGATTCAAAAGAGAGAAATATAGATGCATGTTGATCTAACCAAAAAATAGGAAAGAGTTGTTTAGTTATGTTAAACAGTCCTTTGTTTTTTAAATCATTACTTCATGTTGCAAAAATTTGAAAGGGTATTTAACTTAGGCCTCTATAAAATTTGATGATGCAAGTTTTCTCTTGACTTCGGTATATATGTAGTTTCACCTAAAATTTGAATGTAAAAAGGCATGAAAAATAGGGACAACCATTTTATTTTTATCATCAGCCTCAAGACTTAAACATTAATGTTGAAACTATCATTCTCTATTTGCATGGCAGGATTATGGAGATATTAACTTGAAACACTGTTTGGTTGAAGTTTTGCTGCATACGTTTTGTGAATAAGTGAACTTTTTGTCTTTCATTCTACATTGTTTTCAGTCTGAAATGCACAGGAAATTTTCTTGATATGAAATTTAATGTGATAAAATCTTGATGGTTTTTGTTTCAAAACAGTTATCATTTTCTGTATGAGTTGTGTCTCCTCATCTCGAGATGATCTCTTTTGAAATGTTTTTTGTTGTTTTTTTATATTGCACAATGTGAAGTTACTGTCTCGATAAATAATTTTCTTGTCTTGTTTTAGAACTCAATATTAGTGTAGCATCGTCTGATATATTTATAAAACAATGTTTGGGAAATTGATAAGTTCATAGACATATTCAGGGTCAGTATAAAAAAGTGGAGGAGTCTAACGTTATGATATTTCTTTTCAGTCTTAAGTGTCGATTAGGATACTGGCTTTGATCCCCAGGGTGTCATCCCTGTTGTCATAGGGTCTGTTTCATGAAGTTTGTTCCACTTGAATTTCACTTCAGAATGGTTAATGTTACTTTGGTTTTCAAAATTGGTGCTTCTTGAAAATGAATTTCAAAGAACGTTTCGCCATGATGAATCTTATTTGCATTAGTTGTTACTTCTATGTATTTATTATTATAACATATTTTTTAATATTTAGTACAATATGGAAAATACAACAGTTGATGAAGAATTTTTATTCTCTAACTTTGAATCTGCTACTGACACTGCAGACGAACAAGAAGATTCCATCGTGACATCCTTGAAACGAAAAAAGAAATGTAACCAAGCAGACATGACTGAGGAGGAGCCTACAAAGAAATACATCAGTGATTTAGAGCAGCAGAATGCTAAGCTTAAATCCATCATTAAGAGAATGCTTGGACCGCAGATGTTTTCTCAATACGGTGACGCGGCTTCAACGAATACAAGAAACGGTGACTGTGACGGTGAGATTGACGGTGAGATTGACTTGATCCAAAGGCTTGATAATGAAATTCAATCCAAGCCATTTGCAATTGTACTGTACATGAATAACGATGTATCAAGTGTCCATCGAAAGGACATTGAAGAGACGATGAAGGCTGTTAGCGCCAAGAAAGCCACCCAGGAGGTATTGTTAGCGCAAAAATTGCAAGCTCAAAATTCAGCTGTACCCATTAAAGCATTCACTGCTAATTTCAAAGGGCGTCGTTGCAATCCGTCGAATCTAAAAGACGGCGAGGAACCGTTCATTGTTTGTGCATGCCAATATTTCAAAAGTTTTTTTATTGATCGAATGGGAGCTCCGTTACTCGAAAGTGATCCTGGCCGTGTCAACCTTTGGGATGTGCCGCAATATCAGCAAGTGTTTCTAAAAGCCCTGCCCATTCTCGAGGAAGCGCTAAATGTCCGTGTCAAACAGGTTCGCCAATGCTTTAACTGCGGTGGTGAACATCATCTTAATGAATGTACGCAACCTAAAGACATGAAACGGATCAACTTGAGTCGACAACAATACAGCGCCAGCAGATTTAATTCGCCTGGTGGCTATGACGCTAAAAGACACGCGTTAGAAGAAGAAATCGAAGAGCGATTTAAACATTTTAAACCTGGTCAGATCAGCGTCGGACTAGAAGAAGCTTTAAGTATATCTTTGAAAACGCAAGTGCCCGCGTACATATATAAAATGAGAAAAACGGGTTACCCGCCTGGTTGGGTGAAACCGTCGGATGATGGACTGAAAATCTATGGTGCGGAAGGGAATGTTATTGAGGAACCTGGTTACGAAGAAGGTGAAATTAAGCCAATCCAGTTACCTGATATTATTCTATACCCAGGATTTAATTGCCCGTTGCCCGAAGGTATTTATATGTATATATCTATATTTCAAACTGTTGAAATAAAGTTAAGTTTTATCTCTGATGAGCAGGGGAGATCTGTTTTCCATTCGGCATACTTCGCGTGCTTTGTGTTTGTTCTTTCTTTTAATTGTTTCGGTTTCAATATGCATATTTATTTGCAGGTGTCCCGGATGAACACGAGATGTATGGTATGCCTCCTTACCAATCGCATCTGGCTGACTTAGATATAGCTCGACAACGTGCTCAATACTTAGGCTATACAGAAACTGAGCCTGTTGCCAAACGCTTGAAATACGACGGCACGGACGACATGGAGATCGACAATCAAACCAACAACTTTGAAAGTGGAAAACCGCCGCTACCCTTGATAGAGGTAACTGAAGAAATTGTACGGCCGCCATCCCCGGAAATTCCAACTTTATCGTCTGGGGAAGTAACGAAGACCGAAGACGGAGATAAGGATGTTCCTTCTTCGTTTCCGCCTAAGACGAACGTGAGTGAAGAACTTTGTTCTGAAAACAAAGAGAGTACGAGGAACACAGAATCTGTGAAGAAACCATTACGTCTTCCTGTTGCGAAACAAATAGATGAAACAACGTATAGAAATTGGTACATCCACGAACCTTTATCTTCGGTAGGAATTACCTACGTCATGTATACACCGCCACCGACTTGTCGGGGTGAAGTTTTACTCGAAGCCCTTCCTAAAGATCCGTTAACGGATTTAGATCGCGAGCCATGGAAGACGGCGAGCGCAAGTTGGTACGATCCTTTGTACGGTGATCTTTCGACGCCGACAGGTACTTATGACGCCATCAGAACATTATTCAAAGAAACAAAGAGGGCGAAAAGAAAACCAATGCTGTAACCCTTCCATTAATGTTGTTGGTGTGAAAAATCACGGGAGTTTATTGTAACTTTTTTTTTAGAGAAAATGTGTTTATGCCATACAGGTTTTATAGGTCTTGCGAAATAGCCGGCTGTTTATAGTGGTTTAATTGAATATTTGAAAAAAAATCTCTTTCATTCGTATTGCGCACTCAGCAATGTTGCCATATTTTTCTGATTCCATAAACTATACCTAGGAACATAGATCTACCTATCCTCCTAGACTAGACTAAACATTTTTTCTGGATACATCATAGATGAACTAACTTCTATAGCAATAGCGTAATTTCTCTGTACGGAGAAATGGACGTTTCCCGAATTTCAGTTTGAACGCCAATATTTTGTCAAACTATCCTACCCTGCCTCGTTTTGATACGTTGTATGGTTTCACGGTTATAACTTCATTATATTATTTTGCTTAACTACAAATCGCAGTGGGACAATTTTCCTCAAATGATCTTATCGAAACGAGACAGGGTAGAATAGTTTGGCAAAATATCGACGTTTAAAAAAAAATCGGGAAAGGTCTATTGCCTTGAGTGGAAATCCATTCATGAAGCCGTGATTGGTTGATTTTGAAAGCGGACTTCGCTGAAGAAACCCGCCAAATGGTCATTTTTGGCGAATGTGCATGCGTGTGATGCCATTCAACGTTATTTTTTTTACGTCCGCGTGGAAAATTTTCATATTACTTAGTTTAATTTCATTCATCACATTCTAAAAATATCGAAATGAACAATCGTTTCAATGTGGAAACATTTTAATGATTAAAACATCGAACATTCAGTAACGAATTTTAAATAAACTGAAAATATCCATTTCGTATCGTGCGGCAGTCAAGCCATCCAACTTTGCGGTGTTTGTAAATTTTAAAAATCGAATTTGAATGGATGCGGACGGTTGCTAGGCGATGAATTTGAATGGTAGGATGAGTATATTTCACCACAAAAACGTAAAGAATTAATTATGAAAGTTTGACAAATCGATTAAATTTTTAATATTTTATGCAATTTCTAATCCCAAACGACTAAATACGGGGGATTTCAACTTAGCTTCACTTACAACCGAACCATTACCAAAAAGTCTTTTTCGGGCGCGCTTTTACCCCCTAGAAAAAAAATGATTAATGATTTATCGCATAAACTGGCCAAATTTGTACTGTACAAATCTATGAATCAGAAAGGAAAAAAGCCTTGTTGCAAAAACAAGCAAGGCTTATTTCCAGAAGAAGTGAAGCAGCGCAAACTCTATCATCTACATACGCTAGAACAGCTACAAAATATGGCGTCCTATACCAAGTCAAGCACTGAGAGGTACTTTCTTTCTCGTTATGATTTAGACAATATGTAGCAGCAACATTTCGTCTACGCTGGGTTTACAAAGCTTGCCCATTTATTGACTGGCGCTTTTCTATTAATGAATCCCTATATCCCTATATTTTCTGACCATGTTCACACATTCTATATGAATGAAAACCATTCTGGAATGAAATGATTTTTTTCTGATATCCGTACCGTGTGGATAGATGGATAGTTTTGAGTTTTACGAACGTTTGGGGTTTATATCACAATAGCCCAGTCTATACAATATATTAGACTATGTTTTTGAGTTAAGTTCATTGGCGAAATGAATTTCGGATGAATTTTATGAACAGAACCATCCGTCCAATACAAAAGACGATATATGTGAACTGCCTGTTCCGAAATGAAACTACATTCCGGAATGAAGGATATCTGCAACGTTTGAACATGGTCTTAAGAACTGCTGACATCGTCCCTTAACGCCTCTGTGGCGAACTAAGAAATGTGAACATAAATAAGAAATACTTTCCAAAAGTCAAGTTAGTTTTTTTGATTGGGTATTAAGACTTGTATAATGTAATTTTATTACTTGCCTTTCTCAGATATGACCACTTCGAGTCGACATCGAAGAAGTCATACAGTCGCAGTTCAAAAACGTCGGCGTCAAAATCCAGTAGCAGTTCACGTCAACGACAAAGTATTGAATCTGGAAGCAAAAATCGGTCGTATGATTTCGATGAAGACGATTTCATTGAGAGTTCCCTACAGGCTGAAAGAAGGGAAATCGGGACGACGCCAATTACATTCAAGTCCGTGCAGAGTCCTCGTGCGAGTCGAAAGCAAATGCAATCACCAGTAAAAGATGGCTTTCAAAAAGTTACCGTCACGTCCGGCTCAAATAAGATCGATCATTTTGCTAGAACCTTCTCGTCTGACGAAGATGACGATGTGTTTGTACCGGCAAAAAGCACACGGCAAAACCAACGTCGGTATGTAGATGAAGAAGTTATGGTTGCAGTAGACACTTCAAAATACGACACATCAGGCGAAAGGAGCTTTGAAGAAATTTACGGCGATGAGAAAACAACGCCCCAATTCCAAAAAGGTCAACAAATCAAGTTTCACTTCGACGTTTCAAATACAAATGATCAATATGAGCAGAAAAGATCTTCGACGCCAGAAATAAAAGTTGAACAATACCAGACCCCGCCAACAAAAAGAAAAGATCACCAACATTACCATTATGACAACGACGACGACGACGACGACGACGACGACGATCGCGAAACAGTCATCCTTACACTGGCTACTGATCAAGATGAGGATTATGGTCATCAAAAAAGTTCTCAAAGTTACCAACAACAGAAGCACAATGTAAAACACGGCAATATGAAGAAGAATGCAGCACCCAGTGAGTCGCCGCGTAATCTTCCAAGCTTTAAAGCTGACAACCAAACACATTACATATACGTGAAAAACATGTCCCAATCGGATTATACGGATTCTACTTCTCACGCGAAAACGGTGCCAATCAACGTCACACAGAAGAACCAACGAAAGAAATTTCAAGTGAAGGATTTACCTATTGACATAACAGTTCAAAGAAGTCAAGCCAGTTTGTCCGAACCGGATAACATTCGCGTCCTGGTCTCCCCAACACCGCAGGCAAATTTTGGCTTCGTACCGGTACATAAACATAACGAAGAACAACAGCGTCACCATCGTTACCAACAACAACAACAACAACAACAACAACAACAACAACAACAACAACAACAACAACAACAACAACAACAACAACAACAACAAAAGACTTACGAAGGCTATCATAACCAAAAAGCTTATACTGCAGCAAAGGTTAACTCTAAGCATATGCATCAAACAAACGACGTGAATGTTATAGATGTTTATAAGAGTTTCCAAACTGTTGACAAGGATCTGTATGGTGAAAACCAAAGTCATGGCCGTGTCCAACAAATGGCTGTGCAATCCGTTCCACAATCCAACCAGCAGACATTTTTAGATGAATACCACTACACTGGATATAATGATCATGATAAATCAGTTAGCACTGCTCGCGTTCAGGTGAGGACTTCCACCAATCAGAATTTTCTGGCAGAGAAGGAAAGAAGAAGAAGAGAGGAAAGTGAACGAATGAACAGACTTCGCCAGGAGGAGATGGAAATGCAAAGACAACAAAAAGAAATTTACGAGCGACAGCAACGCATTGAACAAAGGAAGCGGGAGGAGATGGAAAGAAGAGAAATTGAGGAACGACAATTGCGTCAACGACAAATACAGCAACAAGAACAGGAACAACGTATGAAAGAAGAAGCACTATTTAGAAGGAAAGAAGAGGAAAGGATTCAAAGAGAAAGGATGTTACGAGAAGAAGAAGAAGAAAGAAAAAGACAGGAGATGTTGAAGATAGAAGAGGAACAAGAAAGACGGATACAAGAGAAGAAAAGAATGGAAAAACAGGTACAAGAAGAGGTATTTCGAAGACAAGTTATTGAATTGGAAAATCGACGAAGGACAGAAGAAGCATACCAAATGCAACAATATAACAACATTGTTCAAAGAAGTCAATCACAAAGATATGCAACAACCGAGAATCAGAACACCTCTAAAAGCTATCAAAGTGTTGGAACATTTCCTCGAAAACTGAAAAAGAGACAGCAGCAGTATATGCAGAGTCAGTCGGTGACCAATACACCAAATCAACCCAGGAAGTTTGACGGTTACCCCTATAGCGCTTCGAACACGCCAGAAGTAAGACGACGTGGTTTGTCTGAAGGAGATCCCAATCCCAACGTGATACTTGGTAGAACAGAGATGGGTAAGCAGAGCGTTATGGTATCTCGTGTTGCGAGACCAAAGTCCGTTGATCCCACCATGCAAAGCAGAACGTTACCAAGAAACTTTGAAAGAGCTCGTAGCCAGAACTGGTTGGTTGAAAACGGAGCAGAAAATCAAACAAGAACATCGACTATGCGGGTAAGATTAAAAGGGCTCTGTCTGTTCGAGTTGTCGTGTAAATAATATAAATGAAAAGCCATAGCAGCTTGAAGAATGTCAGCAAATGGTTCGATTATATAGCACTACTGGTTTTAACATTGAGATTGCCACTTGTAAACTCTTATTTGAGAAATTGGCATAGGATAAGCAGAAGTGCTCTTTTTTAAGATTTACATGTAATGGAAAAATTTTCGGCAGCATATCTATCAAGTACGGCACTAGACTGGGATATCGAAGCATGAAAAAGTTGAGAAATTAAAAGCGTTTGCGGCGGAATTTGTTTGTTTACACGTTTTATTTGACAGAATTACAAAAATGTGAGACGCATAAATTCTATCAATTTTCTTTAATGTTGTGTTTCGAAAGTTTTCAAAACAACAGAAATCGCAAATTTGCAGGCGCTCAGTAATCACGGCGAGGCCACGAAGAAAAAAAACGAAAGCCGGTTTCAAATAATATCAATAATGCTTTTATCTATTTTCAGAATGTGATCTCGACATCGTCATCATATCAACAATCATCCAAGAAAACACGTCATGGCTCTTCAAGTAAGGCGTCGTATGTGCAACGACCACAGTCAACAACAGCAATTGATGACGCACGTCTTGCAGAAGCTCAACGGAAATATCTTGCAAAGCATGCGCTATTGGAACAGAACGAGCAGGCATTTCTTGGCAACAAAAGCAAAGGACAAGCAAGAACAACCGAAAGGATTATTCGCCCTATCCCGTACAAACAGTCTCCCAACAAGGGGTTCCTGCCTATCCCGTCCCAAGAATTTGTCCCGCAGCAGCAGTCTCAAAAAGGTCACATGGTCCAGTACAGTGACCATTCAAAAGTAAAAATTATTAGTGGAAGTCATCTTCACAGTAACGCCATGCAAGCGAAACATGTTCATCAATCCAACCAAACGTTTAGTCGCAATAAACAGGCAAGTAGGTCAGTACAGTCTAAGGCGTACACCGATCTATACCGCCCATGTCCACACGTAGCGCCCGCAAACACTCGTTCACAAGAGGATCGCGCGCCGCGAAAGAAATCTTCCAATGAAAAATGCGAATCAATAAAAGTGGTTGCTAAAGGTGGCGTGATCACTTTGAGTATGGAAGAAGAGGACAAGAATTTTACTGATGCTGAAAAACAAAGGTTAGTTTCATCAGTATATGACAAACAGTACCATCACGATGCCGGTTATAACGAACAACGCTACAGCGAAACTACATCTAACACTTACCAAAACTACAATTACCAGGATGCTTCTCGCGATGATTGGTACCAGTCCAATAGCGCTAAACTTCTATCGTTAAAGGAGGGGAATCCCCAATTTCCAACGGAGAATGTATACTATACCGTCTGTACACGCTACTTTAAGCCTGAGAATAATGATTGGATAACGAGCATCCATAGAATGGGAAAAGCGAAGGTACCTGCTGAAGGCAGCCATCGTAACAAGTGCATATTCTGGTTTCAACTATACGATCCAGATAAAGAAGATATCGTAGTGCAAAAGATTGTCCCTCCTGTTCACGATGGCTACGGCAAAGGAGTGTCAAATGTAAACTACCAACAACACTACGATGATAATAACAACTACATCGACAACTCGTATCAAGACATACTCAGCGATAGCTACGAAGCATTGAAGACGCAACAACAGCAAAAGAAGTCACGATCTGCCTACTCCAAACAGCATCAGCATCACGGTAACACCTCGTTCGACAGTGACGGCGAATCGAGAGCCAGTAGTGTCTATTCGTTCGATTCGCAATCGAGTAGAAAACAAAGAAAACCAAAACTATTAAGAAAATCACGTGAGAATCCGGGTGTGTATAAACAGGAACAAGACAATTATACGAAATATCTGCCTATCAATCAAACGGTTTATTAAATTATGCTTACATAAATTATAATAAATTAACGTAAAATTTATATAAATTATAGCAAATCAACGTAAAATTTTTTGCCTTTCTTTTTGTTTGTTTCTTCTTTTTTTATATCGATTTAGTTTTTAGTTACCGGGGGAGGGAGAATAATTGGAAAAGATATAAAGGCAAGCAGGCTAATGAAGGATGAATCTCTTCGTATGCATGACGGAAACACATTTTCGTTGGAAAGAATATCCGGGAAAAGGAATCCGTCTAAAATATCCTAATTTCTAACAGAGGCTTACAGACTTCATTTTAGCAGAATTTCTTGCCGCCAGTTCTTCTTCCCTCGTTAGATTTACTTA
This sequence comes from Turritopsis rubra, assembly GCA_039566895.2. Lineage (NCBI taxonomy): Eukaryota > Metazoa > Cnidaria > Hydrozoa > Anthoathecata > Oceaniidae > Turritopsis > Turritopsis rubra. Next base: position 9,529,381 of record CM077626.1, on the reverse strand, counting down.
TATTCGTGTAGCTTGCACACAACATCAGTCGAATTTCCATCCCACAATGTGTCCGACAATATGTCATTTATATATTCCTGTTGTAAACAAATTTGATTTAAAACACTTGCAGATCTTTCGTTCGAACTTGACACGAAAGTTGAGTACTCCAGACAAACACCTTGAATTTCTTTTCAGTCTGTTCACCATACCTTCTAATTCAGGCTTAGAACCTGATTTGTTGTTTTTTTCTGTGATATTTAACACATTTTACATTACAACGTCGAACCCAGAGCCTTTTCGATATACGGACGGAATATATACGATATACTTTTCGCTGCTGTCCGTATATTGAGGACCTGGGTTCGAAGAATTAAAGGCATGACTGATGTTGTTGTTTTGTTACAACACATTGTTAGAAGTAATATATTCTGCAAAATAAACGTATAACAACTGTCTCCTGGTCTTCTTTTGTTCTGTTTTAATTCCATTATCGGATAATTTCGTCCCAGACTCCTGTTTGTTTGTCTGCCATTTTTAAGTTCAAATGTTTTTCAGTTGTCTGAAAACGAGTATATAATGTTGGTCGAACGCTTATGTATATGTTTGGTGAAATTGTATTAATTGGTAAGGATAGGTGCAATAGACCAATTTGGTGTGATATGTGGTTTTCTACATCACTATAACCGTTCCAAACTTGGATAATTTAGCTTAAGAGAGAACAATGGATAGACTCGATGCTGACATTTGATCTTCAAAAGGAATACAATCTGTTCTTTTATAAGGCTAGTTTTTTGATAGTCTATAAGCGACATTTTTTTTAAATGGCTTTAAAGATAACTTGATACACCCATGGGCGTCACAAGATATTTTCTTGTCTTGTTTATTAAGTCACATTGTAGTGAGAAATGCTCAGTGCGGCGTCAGAGGCTACACTGCATTGGGTACCTAAAAGAACGCCCTGTTTAGGGTCAAATGGCTCCATAAGCAATGGGAATAACCGATGTAATTTGTGGTCTCGATTTGCTACGAGTCATATGGACTCTGAACTTTGAACAGCGATATCTCAGTAACGATTTGTTGTAAACATTATGTCATTTATGTGTATAAGGTTAATGTAACAAAATGCGATCATTACTAGTTTGCGGTGAAAACCTTGTTATTTATGTCTGGGTTAAACGAGATAATGATTATGCAATGGCTTTCAAACGAAAAAGAGAGACTTTCAACCAAAAGTTTAATGATCGCATCTTGTTAGATTAACATCCTGCTAGTTCCATTTCATCCTCATTCTTTCTCCTGCATCGTCTAGGCTTTTGATATTTGCCTTGCCAACTTAGCATCTAGCTCTTTGCTTATACACAAACCTTAATATTAGTGATTAAATTTTGCCACGTGGTTTCTTCGATAGATAAGAAGATGAGAAATTTTGACAGGGTGGGAGTGGGTGGCTCCATGCATAATGAAAACACCGTTACCTAGCAGTAATTTCTTATAACTTTCTTAAATCGCCTCTAACAGTCCCAAACCATCAAAAGTGTATATGGTGTAGACCTTACAAAACATGTTTGAATAAACAAGGTATATTTTACAACAATGCCTTTCAAATTTCATACACCAAAAGGAAACTGTAAAGTTACTACAAAAAATGCGGACTTAATCGAAATAATATTTGTACGGCCAATTTTTAAATGGGTCTTGTGTTTAGAAGGAAACAAAAGTATCCGGATGCCGTAAATATGCGTCGCAACAACAAAACAATTTATATAACTAATGGGTTTATTTTTATAACAAAATGTTACTATTTTCGTCTAGTTGAAAGTATTTCAACATTTCACTTCCTGAATTAAATACTGACTTTCAGTTATGTAAATATGGCTTATGTTATTTTGTGGTGGAATTTGAACGCTACATGTGTATTCTCCGCCGCAGAGGTTAAAAAAGGTTTCTCAGTGAAGCATCGATTTCGTATGACAAAATAATATGCATCAATATGTCTCCTCTTTTGTGTCTCTGTTCCGTATTATCCTCGCAAAAGGCTGACGTACCCTTCGACATCGGCTTGAAAAGCGATTTCAACGCTGTCCATTAAGGCACTCCTCGTCTCCGTATTGACAAATCACTGAGTTCATAGTTTATTTTATAACTGATGTTTCCGAATCGGTTTCCGAAACTTTCAGCTCCGTCAAAAGTATCGGTGAAACTGGTCTCGATTGTTCTAACATCATAAAGAATAACATTGTCACGGCGACTAAAAAAGAAAATGCCATTCCGGCATCAGCCAGCCGTATGCTGACATTGTACTCGCTGCCTGGTGTTTTAATCCACGTATTGTAATTCCGATAGATTACAACAGCGCCAGTCGAAAAGGAACCTAGAAAATGTACAAATGATAATATAGTTAAAACATTCTAATTCGAACTAATTTGAAAGATTTTGTAACCTATGGTTTCTATGGAAATGAACCTCTTAGTAATACTCTATAGATCGGAACAAATGATCCAGTCCCTTGACTGTTCGAAGATGTAGATGTGTGGAGACAACGACCCAAAACACACGGAACACGAATACAAATAAAAATATAAATAAATAAATTATAAATTGTCATTCACTATTAGTATCAATAAGTAAATGAAAGTAAACATTGTAAGCTTTTTTCGCTTGCGTTTAAGTTGGTCAATTCTGGTCAACATTGTTAACTGAGAAAGAAAAAAAAAACACTTTCTGCGATGTTTTATGCGTAAAAAACACAAAAATTAATGCTTAAAATGTCCTCTGTGGTGGAGGACGCTACCTCGCAAAAAAAAAAAATACTTGCTGTTAATATTCGGAAAAGGCGTAAAATAGCTGCATCACAACATTCGAAACCATGGCGTTAATATTATCATGTCGACCAGTTAATTCTGTTAGGATTACTACTGGATGGAAGATCATATATTGTGCTTAGCAAAATATCAAGTGCACTTAAGTTGTCGGTCAGCATATTAACTTTCCTGCAACTTCTTTTACAAGATACGAAAAAATGCGAAAAAAAGAATGTGAAAGTTTTGTAAGGGCTTGTGTTGTTTCTAATAACATGTTTTGCAGGAGAGTACCAGTAGATATTTCATAATGCTCAAGAGACTGATTCGAAATGTTTCTCAACATCAAAACTATTAGACCCTTAAAGCTTGGTATTACGTAATGTTCCTATTTTAGCCATCATTTTTATTTTATTTTTTGACTTCTTTAAGCGAAGACACGTTGACTGTCGGCGGAAATTTTAAAAACTCATGGAAATTTAATGGAAATGAACTGAGCTTGGTTCAAGTCAACTGGTCACTCGTGATGAGTACACGCTTTTTTAGGAGAAATTCAAAAATCGGAGTAGACTTAATTATTTTTTTAGGGTTTGATCAATTTTCAGCTATAATTCTTCTATTTATCGAATGCGATGATGAAATCTCGAAAATCTCTCGCCCGTAAAAACATCCAAAGTTAAAAAAAAAAAAAGAAAAGAAAATATTTAAGTTTAAAAAATTGAAGAAAACCTCTGCAAAATAATTTGTCATTTCATTCCAGTTACTTTCCTATTTCGTTTTTTTTTTTTTTTTTTTTTTGATTGACTTTGAAAATCAGCCTAAAGAATATGCTTGAAATATTCGTTAATTTAGTTCAAATTTCAGCCTAATATTCTTATATAATATATTCTTATAAAAAATAGCGTGCATTCTCGTATTTGACAGTAAACATGTTAAGCGGGATACCTCTTACAGATTTCAACAGAAACAACCTCATCTTTTTTATCAGTGCGCATGAGTAATATTTCGATGAGCGATAAAATCTCAAATTTTCATTTTCATTTTGAGCGAAATAATACTGTTGCTACTGAAAATTAACCAATCACAATGTTATTTACCTGAACGTTATTGAATTTCTTTTCAATAGGATTTCAATTCCGCAGCACTATTTTAGTGGAAATCATATGTTCGCACAATATTATTTCAAAGCAAGTGGAAATCAGGCTCATTCCGTCTCCACCAATCAGATCTTACAAAAAGATTTTTGCAAGCTGGAGGGTGAATACCTTTACGCGGAAAATTATCGAGGTAAAAAAAATCGGGGACATGACAGGATATTATTCCCCCGATTTTTTCCCCGATAAGTGCAAGCAAAGCAGTTACCAGACGTTTCCTGAGTTTGTGTTTAAACTACTTATTTGAGTTCAATTTTCTTACTGGTCTCGTTTTCAAACAATCATTTAAACACCGTATTATGACCGTATTATCAAGTTTCGCCTCGTTTTCATTTTCATAATTGCTTTTAACTAATCCGTCGGAAACAGAAATAATAAGTGACCATTACTGAGTACTAACGTTATGAAATCAGTAAAACAGTAAAATGCATAGAAACGAGGCGAAACTTGATAATACGGTCATGATACGGTGTTTAAACAAAAATTCGGGAAAGATTTATTTCCCCTCAGTAATCAATATTTTCTTTTCCAAATTCTGGCAAACGTCTTTCCGTTTGGTTGCTGTGGTTTTTGACATGTTCTTTTGTGAGATTTAAAAGAAAGAAGAAAAAAAGCTGAGAGAAAAAGAAAACAATATTATACTCACATGTGAACAACGAAATTCCAGCTAGTCCCCAAATAAGGTATTTATGTAGCAGGCGTACCAGTGCACAGGCTAGTACCAAAGCAACACATGAGCAAACGCACGAAATCACCATAAGACTCTGGACGTAAATTAGCCATTCAGGTTTGTTGTCTGTTTTGAGCCATAATCCTCTACTAGAGTCTTTAAACGTAATCCATTGATTGGAAACTGTTGCAGAAAGTAGACATGATGCACAGATAAAGTTATTAATTATAAGGAAGGATTTTAAAACGCTTTTCTTCATAACTCCACATCTAAAGAAAACACAAAATGGTCGTACGATCAAGTTCGAACAACTAAGGCGGGATTACAGCTGAAAGCCATTTGACTAACTATTTCAGAAATTTCAATCGAGAGATTTTTGTTTACTTTTTATTTCAATTAAATAGTCATTTCAATCAAACAAGTCAAGTATCAAATAAATATCCCCTCTTCCCTCTCCTTCTATCGCCACACAGACACAAAAGAAAGAAAAAGCAATGTCAACACAGCCAAACATTTAAAAAAAAATGGACAAAGGCTATATCTTTTAAAATCTATTCATCTGCTGAAATACTGATAAAACAGGCCAAAAAAAAATCCAAAAATAATATTATTAGTCGATAACTTGCCAAACACACGCATTAAACTTAGTTAATCTATTCATAAACGCGTTTCTCTCGTTGATATATTTAAATTCGAAAACAAAACGCAATGAAAGAATTAAGAAAGATTTACAGTCTGAAATTGAGTGGTGTCACCTTAATGGCATCAAACCTCAAAGTTAGTTCAATTATTAAATCCAATATGTAAATATTATGGCGCGTGTATATCGAAGTAAAAGTATGTGCTTACTGAAACCGATTCAACTGTGCAAAAATACAATTCTTTGCGTCCTCTTATCGAAATATTCTACGGATTAAAGGACACGCCATTACTCTGAAATGTAAAATATGATTGATTTTTTGTAAACGCCCATTTGTCACTGACAGATAATAACAAAAGCAAATATCATTAAAATATAACATTAAAAAGGAGAAAAAGTGGCAGCTCATAAATGCTGAAATTTGTCCAACATTTAAGAACACCAACATACTCAGTCTCAAATATATTTTCAAGTTTTGGAAATTATTTTGAAAAACTTTAATGTGAGTTCGTTTTTTCTCTTTTTGACAAAAAAGTTTACAAATATAAGAGTTAAAAACTCAATCAGTTTAAGTGAAATAACTTCCACATCATCAACTTCTCCAACATCCACATCATCAACTTCTCCAACATCCCTTAAGTCGGAGAAGTTAAATATTCAAGTAAAAGCAGCATAGAGTTTAGAACAGCTCAATTAATTTTGACACTTTCTGTAATTTTCAAAGTCTCAGTTAAGAACGCAAATAAAAACAAGTTCAGACTCAACTCTTTTAGAAAAATAAGCACTTCCAAGCCTAAGCCAAAATTTAGCCATTCTTATAAAAATCCCGTTTAATTTAACCGGCAAGTATACAAACAAAATCTCCAAAACAATGAATTTGAACAAAAATTAATGTATTTCCATTTAGAACAAGATAATCTCTCGATTTCCTTTATTGACGAACACTAAATAAATAATTAAACGTTTAACGAATCTTTGTTTACATAACAATAAGTGGTCATTCTTCTTCATAACCAAATCCAAACAATGTTTTGACCAAATTCTGTGTCAAGTATGCAAATTATTTTCGTTTGTGACGTAAAACTTTGATGTGACTCAATGATCAGACGTTCCAGAATTAAAAAAAGGACTTTAACTATTCTGATTACAAAATAACTTGACCACGACATAAAATTTATCAAAATACAATAGCAATGACGGGAGTTGTCGATATGGTTTTAAGTATGTTGTATGTTGCTTTCACAATTCTCTTCGATGCTCTTGTCAGTTTCAGTTTCTTTCCACGAAGTAAAAGTTGCTTGTAAATTCACTCTTGGTATTCCAAAGAACAATATAGAAAACATGTTGTTTTTTTATTAAATGTTTAAAGAACTTTGTGTCTAATGTACAAACATATACTTCTCTTTTCTTCAACCTTATCACTGTTAAGGTCTACAAGGGTAACTTAAGAAGTAGCTAAAGAAAAGCTAAATGTGGTTGAAAATAAAAACTAAAAACATCTTTAATTATAAACTGAAATTTTGCTAAAATAACTGTGGGAAATTGGAGATCATGTAAAAAAAATCTGGCAAAAATAAATAAAGAATAACTTCGCTTTCTATGGAATTATAATGGATTGATGGTTAAATCCGACAGGAGGGAAATAGAAATAAATGAGAAGTTTTTCGTGTAAAGGCAATGAGAATGGGTGTGGTTCACAATTAATTTTAAGATTAATATGAAGAAAAAAAAGCTCACTGGCCCATGAGCTGGAAATCATCTAAAATTTCGTTCGGATTGTTAGGAAGCGATAGAATAAAAATAACGACGAAAAACAACGATCCCACTCCCCATTATATGATGTAAAAAACCTAAATCTTTTTCTAACATTTCTTCCGGAAATGTATGGAGTGATGGTTACGTAAGCAAAAGCATGTGTGTGTAGTGTTCTTATTTTATCGTTATGGAAACTGCTATCAACAAACCTAATTGACACAAACAGAAGAATAAGTGTCATGGAAACAAATCTTGACAGACACATCAAATATCAGAAGGGGGTTGGGCAGGTTTAAAGTTACATCTGGAATTTTGTAGAAAAACTGAAAATGCTTAGTAGACACAAAAAACAAATATGTCATCGAGAGGCATAAGACAGAAGAAGATCTTATTTCACGTTCCTGGAGTTTCTGTGTGTCTGAGTTTAATATACCTTAAGTGAATTAATTTTCGTGCAGATCTTATTCGCGGATGACGAATTTTTCAAAATTTCGCATGGATTTTAATTTCACTGATGGCGATAGTGTCTGATGGTGAAATTTAGTTAATTTCTATGTTTCTTTTCATGATTTTTTGAGGGGGAAATATTATTATACCAAAAATCTCAAATACCATGGTTGATCAACTTTTTGCCCTCGATTTTCATTTTTCAGAAATTTTTATGTTTTTTTTCAGCCGGATTTAAGTTCGCGGCGAACGTTTTTGAGATATTTCGTGCGGATTAAAGTTCGCTTAAAATGCCACAATCGGCGAAAATTGATCCGCAAGAAAATTAATCCACTTAAAGGCATACCGAACTACCCAGGGTATCACGCATTTTGAGTTCGAATACTCGGGGCAAAGTCTCGGCGTGGTTCATGCTCGTGAATTATGCGAACCAGAAAAACTTTTTTTATTTTGAACTTAAAATAATTTTTATTAATCGCGGCTTTCATTAATTTGTTGACCGTGGAAAGTTAGCTGGTCTGTATTATTTCAACAATTCCTTATCGTTTTCAAATCAAAACAACATTTCGTGGGACCCACGAAATTAAAAATAGACCCTGGGCAGTTCGGTATGCTTTTAGTTAAGTTATTCTCTATTGTTGTCCCGTAATAGACCTCTTTTCTTCTTCTTCTTCTTTATTTATAGTCGATTGTTAATATATATATATAAAAAAATATACAAAATACCTAAAAAACATGTTTAAATGAATGTATAATAAACCGTCTCCAAACCAAAATGTCAAGTTTTGAAAATGTAAACATTGGAATGGAGAGTGGTTAACCTTATAAGGCAAATTCAAACCGACTTAGAACTAAAAAATGATAAAGAGAGGTAAAATAAAATATCAAAATGTCCGTGCAAGACTTACAAAACCAAGTCCCTGTAGGAAAGGTGCATAGAGACGACAATCACAGTTGAAATCTACCAGGGACTTAATTTTCTGCAAAAACTCTCTTAAGTAGAGATATGTTTAAGAGAACATTTTGCTAAGTACACGCTTTTTTATGAGCACCAGTAAAGACTAGCCTCATTCATTGGTGCTAACATTTTTTAACCATTTCCAGCCTACTTTAGTGCTTATTAAGTGGTACTTATTTGATATATAAAAAAATATAGGAAGCATATATTCTTAAAACTTCCAAAACCACCTACTACCTATACCTTAACTTAAGAGAGAAGGACTACCTGTCTTTTTGAGACGAGGAAAGTGTAAGGGACAGAGAAATTTCTTTTCTTCGGTATGATTTTGAGCCTAGGGTTGTAGTTGGGTGGTCCTAGTAAAAAAGCGTGAACGTTGGAGCAGTCAGAGCCTCACTAAAATCAATTTTTTGCGACGTTCTTGTGTCGTGCTTTTTGCGTAATAATTAATTGCATTGAAAACAAGGCTTTGGCTGTATGAAAAGGTAACATTCGATTCAACAAAAATTGGAAACGTGGAAAATGGACTAAAAAACGGGTTGTATGTATTTAAAAAACGGGTTGTATGTATTTAGTTTTTGGGAGTTCATAACACGGTTCATAGGGAACTTCATGGAAAAATAAAAAATGAATTGATCTAGTAAATCTCAAGAACAGTCACTAGTGAATTTGTTAGACATAGTGGTGTGCCCAAATTTTTAATAACCTGTATTTCGATCTCTCTCTAATTTGGTCCTTGGGAAATACTTTACCTAAATTGAAATGTTCATCACATATTCAAAAATCCATTAAAATATAGTTATAAGATCAACATTGTTGATTAAAAAGATTTCCCCAGAGAGTGTGTCCCAGAATACTCGTTTAAGGTATTGTGAAAACATGTCATTGTATCAATCAATAGTGGTTCAAATCCGGATTATTTCAAATATATTTATAGTTTAGCACTAAATCTGTCTCTAATCATGTTTACTGTAACCTGTGAGGATAGCTGTAACCTACATTTACTTATTGTAACTTATTCTAAAAAAAAATACGCTTTTCGACATGGACTTCCGCCATTTAAAAACCGATAACCGATTCGGAATGGGCAGAAAAACGGTAAAATATTAGTAAAAAGTAAAATATTTATTAACCAGACACGATAACTCGAGAAAAATAATTTAAAACTTTATTTCCGAGTTAGTAACTCGGATCTTTTAAAGCAATATAATATTCTCGAGCTAGTAACTCGACTTGATTTATTTGAAAAAGTAATTTCGAGTTAGTAACTCGAAGTCAAAATTTGGCTTTTTTAATTTCGAGTTAGTAACTGAAGTTGTAGAAGCGAGAAATATATTTTCGAGTTAGTAACTTGAAGTGATATCGAAAATTAAAAATTTCAAGTTAATAACTCGAATTATGACGTCATAATCCATAACTCGAATTTATAACTCGATTTTGTAACTCGGGTTTTCCAGATCTAATTTAAAGACAATGTGTTGTTATAAGTATAGCAAAATCTGACATCATGATGATCTCAGCACATGAGCATGAACAATAACAACAGGTGAGAGACAAGAAAAGGAATTGTTGTATTGTTTGATCTTCATAAAAGTAGCACGTGAATTATCGTTGGTCATAAATATAAGCTACTATTTTTGTTGCTTTTAATGATGGCTTCATAGAAGTAACTAAAACGTCTGCACGGTAATGATGATGTCAGCACGAGGTGGCACCTCCGGCGGTATTTATAACAAAACATTGTCTTTAAAATTGACATCTAGAATACATATTCACTATAATAACGATAAAAATAATCCTATTTGCTAAATTAAAATGAAAAAAGAAAAAAAAAGACCTTCCTATAAAGATCTTGATTTTTGTAATCCGTGTGAACCTACAAAAAAAATATCTATAATACAATGGCTGACATTTGGTTTTTAAAATTCCTTTAGCTTTGTGAAAAGTTTTCGTTTCATCGAAAGTTGGGCAAAAGCTCATCACGGATAACATCAAAGAGATTCCCAAATGAATAGAAAAGTCATTATCTGAATAATAGAAAAATTAAGAGTTCTGTCTCCTTCTGTTTTATGCTTCCATGATCCAGGGATTGTCCAGATAAGTTACATTCTGGATTTCAAAGTTATTATAATGCTCAGGAAGTGAATTTGCGATGTCGTATAGTACAGTGGTCTTCTCAGAACTAGAGTTCAACAATCTGTCGGCCGGTAGAATTAAAATACTGATTTAATTCGTTGTGATCACGAGAAATCCGTTAAGGACTTGGATGTAGGATAAAGTGTATTGTTGTATATTTCTATTTTAATTGTATCTAATTCTATCAAACTTCAGACAACTTCTTGGAAGATAAAGCAGCTTTGTAAAAAGGGTTTTTTGGGCGTTTTTATATCAATTTATTTCTGTAGTTGTTCCAGTTTTCTTGTGTATCGGTTTGACGGTTCTTTCTTCTGTTTCTCTATAGTTTTATAATATCTAGGTTTTGAAGGTGCTGGAGTTTTGTTACATGACTAAATATGTAGTCATGTAACAGAAAGAAGCGCTAGTTTTTTTAACAATAAAATGAAAATACACAAGTTTCTTAATCAGCTATTTTCCAGCCCTCGAGTTTCTTAGGTTTTTGACTAGCCCAGCTCTAGTTTCTTATAAACCGGTCTGTTATAAGAAAATAAACCGGTCTGTTAGAAAATAAACCGGTCTGTTATAAGAAAATAAGTGCGGAAACTTTTAATAGTAATTTTGAGAAAATAGAAAATACATTTAAAGTTAAATTCAGAATGCGTTCAATCTATATTTGAACACCCATTTCTTTCTTTTGCTTTTTATCAGTATTTGTCCAAGCTTGCTCTGTTTTGAGAATGCTTCACCAGTACATTGTCTCACACCAACCAGTTAATAACATATGATCCGCGTCAAATATAGGCGTGTACGACTATTTCTTGTAATTAATACCAGAGTTGGTTATATGTTTTTCAGCTCACTTCTTCGTTAAAAAATTAAAATAGGTAGTTATTCTGCTAGTTATTTAAGCATTGGAACCATTTGTTAACCACCTGCATTCAGTTTCCATGGCAATCGGACCGGTCCCAAAGCAAGATAACATTTTTTAACGAAATTTTAGAAAACCACTTATACTATTCGAAAGAGCACAAAAAATTATAAAATTTGTTGTAAATGGCTGGTCTGTTAATTATCTGTAGTTCGCAACATGTAGGCCTCTAAAATTCACAGATGACTTGAGAGTTTATCTTAAGAGCTTTCTTTCGTAATTTTAAATTTTACTGGCTGAAGATGTTTGTATAAAATCGAAAGGTTTTATTCACATAAACTAACTATCAAAATCAACAGAAATCCTTATCAACAGCAAAGATGGCGTAAAAGATGAAGGTATAAGTACCTTCAAATCACTTCTACTTTTTCTGTGAAACCAAAATATATTTTGTTTTTGTTTTTGTAATTTACCTTATCCGCCCCTTTTTTACGCCAGCTCCTTTATGCGGGTTTTTTTGGCGTTATTTTGGAAAAGTCGAAGGTCAAACTCTCGCAGACATGAAAATTAACGGTATTTTAAGGGCCTGCGCAGAAAGGAACGGCAAGGTGTTGGCTGGTGTTGCTCATCCGCACGGTTTCTGGGCAAAAATGGAGAAACAAATAATAATAATAATAATAATAATAATAATAATATTAATAATAAAATGGTTGTTAACCTTTTATATGAAATTAGTTGCAACTCTTTTTGTGACGTCATAACGATGCTTCTCATCAATTAAATTAAATCAATTAATTAATTTCTGGGGGAAATAACGCATATTAAATAATAAATTGTCATCAATTAGCTTGCATTGTTTATCACGCTGTCTTAATTAAATAGTTTTAGACACATTGTAATAAGAGGTGAAAAAGATAGAGCCTCCTTCTGTGATAGACCATTTCGGAGTTAGACAACCATTTTTTAAAATGTATGTTTACATTTAACACGGGAGGGCGAGCTTTTCTCGTTTCACTGGATTTTGCTTTCTGATTCGTGTATGAGCGGAGATTTGGCTCACTTTGAACACTTTATGAGATTTGAACACTTTCTGTGAAATATGAATAAATTAGCTACTTAAAAATGGTTTTGAGTATAATGACGGGAAAAAAAATTATTTTCGCCTATGAGATATTTTTTTTATATACAATTTATTTTTCGTTGAAAACGTATTTAATCTGTTACAGAATGTAATTAAAGTCAACAATAATTTTAGTCAATATTAAAGTCAATATGGGGTCAAAGGGGTCAAAGTTTAATCTCCGATAGAAAATGGAAACATCAACTAAAACAAAAGAATTAAAAATGGCTGCCTAACTCCAAAATGGTTTACACAAATCTACAGGCAGACTACTACTTTGAAAGCACTTGTTTTTTTGGTGAGGAAATTTGTTTTGCTTGCTTAAAGAAGGCGAGTTTTGTGAAGAGATGTCTCGTTCTTTCAAACTTTTTATATAGTTCTTCGCACCCTTCATTAAATGTAAAAATAGATACAGGTGATTATTATGCTTGTAAAAATTAAACACAAAATTAGTTGAAGTCTGTTGTTAAAGTGCGACGGCCTAGGTCAAGTGAACACCTCAGTCTTGTTCCAGGAAATGTTGCCCTTAGAAACTAAAAATTCAAATTCACTGAACGAACTTAAGACAAAAACCAAAAAATGGATCCCAGTTAAATGCCTGTGCAGAACGCACATTGATTGCTTACGCTATATTAAGCAGGTTCAGGCATCTTTTATTGATTTATTGATTTATTGATTTATTGATTTATTGATTTATTGATTTATTGATTTATTTTAAACAGTTAACAATTGTAAAAAAAATTATTTCATTAGCTTGTTGACTTTAATTATTTTCTGTAAGAGATTATGTACGTTGCCAACGAAAAGTAAATAAAAAAGGCGCTTTTAGGCTTCTTGACGAAACATCACGGCGGCAAAAAAGCAGATTGATATTAAAAATCAACAATTTGACTTTCAGGTAAATAAGCAAACACATTAAAATGACACGTGGTCACAGCCTGTTATGAACCCAAGTTATTTATGGAACTTCCACTTCCACAACAATTGATGTCTGCGTGTAAGAAAAATACAAAATTTATCCTACTTTCATATACACGTTTATTTTATAAGAAACCTAGCGAATGGTTTTAACTATCAAGTTTTAAGTATCAGGTCAACTCCATTAAAATGTGAAATGTTCGTTGAATTTCGAATTTTAGATATTCAATAGTATATAACTTAAGAACATATTAAGAACATTTTCAAGCTTCAAAGTTGAAAAGTTAAAAACGTTTGAAGGCTTCATCGAAGTCTAGTGTTCTTATAAAGTGTACCGTAAGTGTTAAATACAGACCAAGGGAACAAAAGTTTTTTAAATCTATTTAGTGAATTCAGTTCTTAAACTTTCTTAACGACTTTCTTATTCCAATTTTGGTTTTGATTTTTTATACGTAAGGAGGTTCATAGTGAAAAAATATTTTCATGATTCAGTTATTTTCCAATACTAGTATTTTAAAAAAAAAGTATTACATCTCAAAAAATTTCCAGGTTTTCCGGGTTTTCGTCTTGGACAAATATTATAATTCAGATGCATCTTTTCCGTGGATAATGGGATGCGTTCCCGTCATCTAGCTTATTGTTCAAAAGTTTGGCCGACAAAAGTGTTGAAATCAGGTGTCCTTTTCCAAGACATAATATAAATTTAAGGACATATTATTGTAAAAAGTAGTAGTAAGTTAAAATAATAATGGGGGTAATATTCATCCCTGCAAACAGTCCCATTTACTCCAACCAACCACCCCCCAAACATACCCCCAAATATTATTCAAACACTCATTCAAACACACACCATTCCATTCCATTTTCGAGGAAAAAAAATAATTTTTTTTCGATTCGGACAAAATTTCTCGTCGTAGCGAAAATATCTTCAGGTAACGAAAATTCTGTCCGAAGAAAAATTTCGTCCGAGAAGATTAAAACCACTTGGTTACTTCCTACTCTCCGAAATTTATTATATTGGTGCTGAAATATAAAACGGACAAAGTTGACCAGAGTTAATTTCGATCAATTTCAATTTATAAATAAAGCTTGAGACATAAAACTGAACGTTAAATTGCTGACCAAGAAACCATTACATAAATTGCTGACCAAGAAACCATTACATAAATTCACGCTTCAATTAACTGCTTCTATATTTGTCGCGCGTTTCCATCATGTGATCAAAAAGCAAATTTTATGGATAATTTAGAATAAAGGCAATAATCGAATATTTTCCCAAACGCTTTGTTCCATTTATAGGAATTGTAATAGAGCACATTTACTAATTTTGTGGCTCAGATAATTTGCGGAGTCAATTGATGTCTGGATGTCATATATGTAAAGCACCAGTGTCAATGTTCAAAAATACAATGCCTGTATTTTTGGGGGTTATTTTTCTAGGATGTCGACGTTCCCACTCGACATTCCCACTCGACGTTCACAAGTTTTATCCTTTTTATGCTTTTACATCACATCATGAAATTGTTGCAACATGACTGTTTTATTGTAATTCAATTTTAACAATTTTTTTCATAATGGTAGTTTCGCAGTCATAGGCGTATTCAAGGTCAGTCTAAAAAAGTGGAGGAGTCCAACGTTGTGATATTTCTTTTCAGTCTTAAGTGTCGATTAGGTTACTTGCACGTTTTTCTTTTCTACTTTAAATGACTAAACTCTCCTCCACAAATTTTGACTGAGCTCGAGCTACGCCTCTGCGCAATAACTTAATTAGTTTGAGTTAAAAAGTGCAGCCAGGTTTATTTCATATGTAAAAAAAACAAAACACAAAAGTATTAAAAACATTTATTTTCTGCGAAGGTTTTCGTACTTTAAGTTCATCGTCAGGCAATAAACTTGTTATGTACTTGAAGTACAAAAAGCTTCGCAAAAAATATATTTTTTAATACATTTGTGTTTTTTTTACATACTTAATTAGTTGTTGTTGTTGTTTTAGAATGAAAAGGAACGCTGGCTGAGCATGCGCATTTGATTTGTTTTGATCGTGAAAAGAGTGACTCTTGATTAACAGACATAAAGGCGATACAGAGTGACTGTCTTCCCATTAGTGAAACTTGTTGTTGTTTATTGTTATTATAGTTTATTGTTATTATATATATAATAATATATATATATATATATAAGCAAAAGAAGAATTTAAAGTTCAGAAGATAAGATCTTGTTCGTATTAATCTACAGATCAGAGGAGGCGGGGAAGAATATTAGCCCACGTTTTAATTTTCTTCCGTGTTGATGGGTGTGATAACTTATAAAACACAACACAAGCCGACATTAAATATTCAAAAGACTTTGTTTTCCAAATTGGTTTTATTTTTAATTTTCCACGTTGGGCTCTTTAGTGGTTTGAAAAGCACGCTTTCATCAACTAATTTCCGTTGGAAACTTGAAACATTCAGCAGATTAGGATGGGTAACTTAAAATTGGAATTAAAACAAAGATGAACTCTCTCTGGGCAACATTTTCACTTTTCCCTTCACCGCCTTTTAGTTAATATTTCTTCAAAAAGGTTGCAGACGCAGTCATTTGCAACCATATAAGTTTAAGTAAACAAAAGAGAAACTGTAAACAGATTCCTGGAAATATATAAAATGGACGTTCTTTTCTTTTCTGGTGATATTGGGTTGTAGTACCCCAAAAACGTCGAGGCCAACCAACTTTGCATTTGTACCAAAATAACCAATCATAAATGAAGGAATGTTTTTTTTAACAGCTCTTCTAGCAGTAGTCTATTTTCAGTGCTTATGTACCTTCTATGATGAACACATCAAAGAAGCAATATTAACCAAACATTGTACATTGTACAAGTGATAATCTGAAATACAAAGAGTGTTTCGTTCTTCTGGATTTATTTCATATGTTCAAGTAAAAAATGGAATAAATAAAGAATTCAGAAACACTTCTATTTTACCGTATTTAACCCTATTGAGTCATGCCTTTTGTTTAAAAACGTTAAAGTTAAAGTTTTTTTCCCCATTTTTACATTATAAAAATTTCTTTTTCATGAAATTTAAGTAATAAAACTCATGTTTTAGTACTAAGGAAAGTAATATTCTTGTAAAATTGATTTGTCATGAAAACGAGCAGTGAGTTTGAAACCAAATTAAGGTTTCAAATGAGAATTAAAAAATTAAAAATCACCTGAACCTTCAGCTTTCTTTCTTGCTTCAAATGCTTATGGATATTTTCTTGTGAACTTGCAAAATGAACATAAAAAAAATCAAATATTCCCCACGTTTACTTTTAATTAATTCATGAAGAATACTTAAAGTAAATTCAATATAAAAAACACATTCTCATCAAACCAAATGAACTAGGGATTGTGAGAGACAACATTTCTTTGAAATTTGTGGATCAATGAAAAAAATGCCACAACCACTTGACTGATAAGCAAAGAGCGTTTTTGGTTGGGTTTGAGGCAAAGTGAAACAAAGTTCAAAATTCTTTTATTCGTTGAAACCAAAACCACTTTATCTTTTTTTTCTTATTATTATTCTTTTCAACGAACAAAATAATTTTGAATTTTGTTTCGTTTTGCCTCAAACCCAACCAAAAAAACTGGAAAATTCGAAATGGAAAGACAATAAAAGTTGAGAAGTTTTAGTTTAAAAGTGTTTTGGATAAATCACGTGTCACCAAAGGATTTAAGATCTAACTGTTTCGTTTTTGTTTTAATTTTTAATTTTTTTGATAAAAGATAAAACCCAGTTATCACGAATAAAATTTATCGTGGTCTAGGATCAATACTGACGTTGTGATAAGGGTATACACCACTATTCGATCAGGTTTGGAAGTGAGAGTTAAGGTGGTTTTCAAATAAGAAACAAAACTGGCACTAAGAAGCAAGCCATTATTTTTTTCTCATGTATACCATTATAAACTCTGGATCTGTTTTTATCACGAATATAAAGTTGGTATTCAAAATCTATATTTTTGAATGTACTCGTAACATAGTAAACAATAAAGCAAGTGGCAGAGGTTTCTGTTCAATATTACTGAGCTAAAAGCAGAACAGAAGAGTGGGCGATGCAAATATGCTTAATTCCGTTGCAGAAAATTAAATACTCTGGTATAAACCTCAAACACTCAGCTGTTGCTGCGAACGCGACAAAACAAATGGTAAATCATTTGCCTCATTAACATCAAACGACAATGCGTGTTTTGAAAGGAAATTAATAATTCCATTCACCAAGCCTTTATGAGTCGAATTCAAATAAGATTTAACGAACGGTGCAATTTCCGATAAGCTAACCGCAATAATGGCTTGTTAAGGGATAATCTCTAGGATAGGATGAGATCATCAAAAGGATAAGAATAATACTTATTGTTCTCCGGTTGTCTAAAGCAAAGCCTACTACAATCCAGTAATTTCACAATCATGATCTTTGACATATTCTTTTTTAAATATTACCATGTTTTTAATCGATTTCTGATTTGGTCGACGCCTGATGCGACTTGAATGGCGCCACGCAGGTTAACCATTATCTGGAATGCCAATGTTTAGTAATACGATACGTATGATTAGCAACTATCTATCGGACGTGACATTATGTTAATCCAATTGGAAAGCGTGCGTAAGGGAGGCCTGTTTGAACATTATATGGACAACGTCTGAATGTTTTTCGAACGTTAACGACGATGCGTGCCTGTTCGCGGTTATTTGAGAAGAATAAATTCTCATTTACTATCGGGGTGGTCTCCTATCCATTAAAGATTTTTATGTTATGTTTTGTATGTACTTTTTATTTACAAAATATAAAAATACTTTTCATTTGAATACCTCTTAATTTTTAATCCTCCTCGCGGTTAATGACAAAGCACGTGACAATGCTTTAAGTATACCATTGGTTCATTAGACAAGGAAATTTACCATTTATAATGAGATTGGGTTAATTGTTATAGCGAGTACGAAGTTAATTTAATTTAACATCAACAAAAACAACGTAATATTCACAAAAAAACTTTAGAAATTAAAAAAGGTTCTCTAGGGTAGTCCAATTCTAAGAATTTTTGGGATTGAATTAATGACAACTCAAAAATAAACAAAGATAAACAAAACAGTTGGACAATACATTTTTTTCTTTCTTGAAAAAAAGACAAAAAAGGTAGGTACGCAAAAAAAAAAAAAATCAGATTATCCGATTAAGCAACAACACAAACATCCTCTCCCCCTCAAAAAAAAATTATCGAAATGCCAATGTTTTTTATGAATAATTCAATTTTAATGGCCAAATAAATTCGCGAAATTGATGACGTCGGCTTTGATGATGCATCAACGTGACTTGCCAATTTTTGTAAGAAATATTACTCGTATCAAGCGTCAAGTTTAAGAGAGAAGAAGATGATCTCTGGTACTTTGCGCTCCACAACTTTCTTTGAAGATTTCTTTAACTTCAACTAAAAGGAAGTTGCTGGTAAAACCGCTAGCTAAAGGCTTCCTGTTTTGTTTTGACTGCTGTGTTCCACTAATTCAAATTAGCTACTGCCACACTGACAAGACTTAATCTTTTCTATAAATTTTACCGACTTTCGTCCACCAGGACAATCAAAGTTCACGGCAACCGCTTTAGTTTTGTTTGGGATGCACGTTTGGACAACAGGTGCTGCAATGTTGTCACCATAGATACGCGGCCTTGTTTTCGAGTAGCAGGAACCGAAACACATTTTGTTGGGTATAACTTTTGAATAACAGTCTTTGTGTGTTACGGTTTGTTGGAACGATATTGCGTGACAGCTTATGCCTTGAACTCTAAAAAGTCTGTCCAGTTCTCGAAGGTTTTCCTTGGTCTTTCCTTCTGCGGAAAGTTTTGTTGCAATTCTGCTTAATTGCAAATCGTGTTCAGTAACAATGGTCTTCGAGGCTACCATTTTCATCAATGTTTCCAAGATTAAGAATACTAGAAGCAACCAGTTTCCCATGTTGTTCTAAAAATGAAAAAAAAAATGTAATTCCAAAACTTCAATGGATATCACACTTTAAGTTCACCATAAATAAGTTTGTCATGTTAAACATACAACATTACATCGTGGCATTCATTCATACGAACGACCATTAAAACATTCGCAAATTTTTAAGAGAAACATTGAATAAGAACATCAAACTCACACACACAAAAAAAGAAGTTCTAATGTCTTTCCTTGTCCATCGCAGTACACAAACTGAAGCTTTATAAACAAAACATAAAAAACGATCAAATTAATAGCTATTAATGGTGTTTTACTAATTTGGTTAATTAGGTATAATCATCTTTACAAATTTCAATTAATAAAACGACTGTTATTAACAGGCATTGCCGCAATTTTCCCACGGTACACGATGTGGTACCTGCATAAAAAGGTTCAAAAAGTCAGTCAGTGTTATTTTTGCATCATTCAATATTGTTTTCAGTTTCCTCTTTTTTTTTCCAGCTAATTCGGTTGTTCTTTTCTGTTTTGCGTTAAAAACAATTTTACTAAAATCTATATTCCAGTTATATTCCTTTTATAATGCATTCTTAAGTTTTTGACATTATTTAGCTTGGTTACATCTATATTATCATGTCATAGATGTAAGCTTTACTCAATGCAACTCAAACCATTTGCTTGAACATGACAACAACAAAAAATTCTTATCAGAAAGATTCCTTATCTTCCATCTATTGTGAACAACAAATAGTTTCAATGAAACTTCACAATTGCCTCAGGGTTTATGTTTGAGAACTTCTGCATCCAAGGATAAGCTATTTGTAGTCAAGGTGGGTGCAAAATAAACAATGAGTGTCCAGACCAGGGTATTTTCTGATGACTATAGTGAAACGATTGCTATATCTTTATCTTAAACAACTTTACAGCCTTCCAAGTCACCTTCGTAATATAGTGTTATTGATCTTGCATTTGGAAAACATACCTCAGCATAAATTACATCAAATTGGATTTAGTCTTACCTCTACCTCTCTGTACCTCTGAGCTGTATGTGATGAACTAGTTGTTTAAAAAACGACTATATGATTACATACACAGCTTTAAAATATATCTTTCTATCTTCTTGAAATCTTTCGTTGTTCTGATATCTAGACTAGAGATGGCTCCAGAACAGCAGTGATATTCAACTCTATTGTTCAATTATTAATAGAGAACATATTTATTGATAACCGTTAGCTTTTAATGATATTACTCGCAAAAAAAGGTATCTCTAGTGCTTTTATACTAAAAGTTATTAAACCTTGCTGAAAACATGATTGGATGTTACACAGTGAAGATATGCATAGATTGGGACTCAGCTATAATAAGGAATGCGTTAGAAACATTAAGCGATTCAGATTGCATACACTTCGTTTGCTTAATTAAAGTTTCATGATTTTACATTCTGATTTTTGAGTAAATGTTAGCAAAAAAACACCTTTCAAAAGCGTATATGCATTATGAATAATATTATTAGTTCTTTGAAAACATTGAATTTAATGTTAACATTTCTATATAGTAAGTAATAGCTTAAATGCATGTGTCCAAAAAATATAACATGGTAATGGTGAACGAAAAGATGCGATACGATACGATACGATTCGGTCTACTTCCTTTCAGTTGTTCGTTTAATCAGGGCGGTTTACTAGGTTACCAAAATGTTAAAAATGGATCGTTCGACAAGGTTCATTTATAGTTACCGAAGCGTTCGAAAAAAACTTATGAAATGTCTAGGCTACGAATACAGGTGTGCATATCAACAATGAAAGCAAACAGTCGCGACTGACGTCAGTATAATAAATTAGTTATGGTGTTGTAAAAAAAACACAGAAAAAAAGGAAACAGGTAAACTGAAACGTGGTTGGAAAGAGACTAATATAGCTATTATTAATAAATAATTATTAGAAAAATGATTCAATCAGAAAAAACAAACCCTAATTGAATAATTTGATAAAATGGAAACTGGCCTTTTAAAAGTGTTTCTTAGCTGCACTAGATACAAGTCTACTGGAAACAAATTAATATCATCTTCTTTTAGTTTTTGACATATAATGCAATAACGTCAATAAAGGTTCCCAGATCATAAACATAATCAGATTAACCAATGTTTTCTGTATTCTTTGACGATGTCGCTTGACCTTATTGTAAACTGATCATCGATAAATTAATCAACAAACTCAATAACAGAATTTACACATATCTAAAACCGATAGAATGACGTCCGTTTTTTATGTAAAACAGAAGAAGAAATGGAAAATTTGTATTGCGAAATATTCATCACATTATAACTGATAATCAGTTTTTGGTTTTGCAATCGTTAATCTGTTCCACCGGCACAGCTTTCAGCGTCATCATAAGTTTGTTAGATTTAATTATGATGATAGTTCCTCACTTACTATCGTCTACCGGTCTTTTTCATTGATAAATACGTGCTTTTTTATAATCAACACGAGGCTCAAGGCTTTCAAAAAATGAAGCATCTGTTAAGTAACAGCACGCAAAAACTCCGAAGACTACATAAGAAGATTAGTGGGCAAAAAGGAACACATAATCGCGTTATAAAAAGTTAAATTGGAAACAAACTAGTTTTGGCCTACCTGATTAAGCAACACCCAAAATTGTTCTTCCCTCGTAGATAGTCAATAAGCAACAAATGAGCCACTAAAGGGGATACACCTTAGTAACTTCAGCCTCTTGTAGACCGTTTGTTGAGTCATAGGGAGAACACTTATACAGCTATAACTCGTGCATGTCGTGTTTTGTTCGAAATGTTTTGCAGTTGTGAAGTCCGCAACCACCGAATAATTTATATGAAGTTTAAACCAATTCTTCATCCAAATATATATGGATTGATTGTCTAGGTTGTAAATCTTTAATTTCTATATGATCACTTTTATAATTACATATGACGTGGCAATATACTGACAATTTCATAGAATGCCTTGCGAAATGTATTTTCTATGTATTCATTTTAGATTTCGCGTTCAAGAAACTATTTACATTATGCAGACCCACACATCTGTGAACTATTCATGAATAAATTAGATTATAGACACAAACTTGAAAAAGTACTTCGAGGTTATGTATTACCAACAGTACTAATCTGGTTAACATGACAAACTGGAGATTCCCTGTGATATTAAAATATTACTTACAAGATAAAGTCAAGAATTCAACACAAAATGCGTTAAAGTATTTTTAAAAACACATACAGAGATAACTATAGTTACCATAACAGCCAATCCAATTACTTTATTTGATGCATGCGATGGCATAAACATCACAGGTAAACAAATAAACACAAACAAATAAACACAAACAAATAAAGACGATGGCAAACAGAATATCACATTCATTCATTAATCCTTTCATTCAATCAAACAACAGGAATGAGACAATGCTCTTTGGATACATTAAAGTCCTATAAAAGCTCACTCTTTTATACCTTCCCACCAAACAGGATATGATTAAAAACACTTATTGGCAAAAAAAACAATAATGCATTAACGCAAAAAAGCGTTGGTTAAGATAGTTCGTTACGTAGGTTTGGATAATGTATACATATTATCCCACTTGCTAATATCAGAACATTAAAATTCTTAATAGAGCTTTTGATATTATATGCGTTTGGAACAAAAAAACAATGACTTTTGGAGAATTTTCAGCTCTTGATGACTATACTAAACGATATTGAGAATCATCCTCCATTTCCTAGCTATTATGATGTTTACCTTATCTCTTTATGGACGTGCTGGTTCTTTTAAGATGTTAAGATGTGTGGTAACGAAAAGACATTCCAGCTCTAAAATTCATAGAATCTAAAATTCTAAAACACAACTGCCTTACGTGTCCTTCTTTAGATGATTTAGCAATGTACGTGCGAGAAGTTTTGTTACCACGTTATCGGTTGGCAACAAAAAGTATTGGCCACACCTTCTGGAATTCATTTATTTTTCGGAGCTTTGACGACTTAAAACCACGAATAGGTCGGACAAAGTGAATGATATTAAGCGAGGTGAAACGTTGATACTTTACAATCTATACACACAATTCAATTAATTGAACGTTAAAAGCTATACACTTAAATATCAAAACATGCCAAGAGCAAACTAGTTTTTAGTTTTGGAAAACAAACATACACATCCAGAAAACATAGTACCTTTGAACTGTAATAGTTTTAAATTTGTCTTTACAGAAAGCATTTTATGGAAACAAATGTGTTTACGAACGGAATTCATGGGTGGTAAAAGCTCCCCAAACAGCTTCTTAACTGTCGGATAAATATTTTGAGAACGATTTATGAAATATATCAACTATAGTGTTGTGTTTGGATCTACTGAACACAAAGACGTTCATATCTGGTCGAAAAAACGCCCAAACCATTAGAGCGGAAAGGACTTAAAGACGTTCTTTTGTTCACTAAAGAGAGAGACGTCTTGCAGCCAAGATTTATTGGAAAGAAACCACAAAAATATTACTGCAGCAGGCGAAATGTTTCTCTTCAGGATGGAGGATCGGAGGCGGAAACAGGATATGAACAAATGTAATGCCTTTCCGTTTGATGCGTTGAAAAATGTTATAAAATTTGTTTTGTTGACAAATTTTATGAGCGCTCTTATTAACATTGCTCAACTCAACAATGATACTTACAGTTATTAACGTCGGATAAAAACCACATGTTTACGAGTAATGCCTTTCGAAATGAGCATTTATACGAAAGAATCTAAGCAGTGGAGACTCATTATCGACAAATGTCTTCCTATGTTAGCCTCTTTATGGATTTTCTAACCACGACTGGAATTTGTACGTGGTGCTTTATGAAAATGTAACTAAAGCATGTTAATCCCTTCCTTGACCTTTCCCCTTTCATGACGCAAAATTTGTTTAAAGACAATTTGACAATTTCGTAAAAACCTGTCAAAAAACTGCACATCATTCATCTGTGACATATTGGAATTAATATTTTTACGACTCCTTAAAACGAAATTGGATATTCTTTAAATTCCAAAAATTTCACTGACATGTTACATTTTTGCATGAATAATGAATTAAAGATTATGTAATGTTCTTAAAGGTTGAATTTACTCGATGCTTGCAAATTTCACACGGTGTGATTGTTATGAAAGACTATTCAAACGGAAATTGATTGGCACATGATCCGCCCGAATGAACGATTTCCGTCGCAGAATTGTTTCAAACAGGAAAAGCCGCGAACTTATGGCATAAAGTCCAATTTTTTATAAAAAATGTAATTGCGGGTGTTGCAACGCGTGGTACTTTTTTCCTTTTCAGATCAGCAACAATTTCCTTAATGGAGTTTTTTCTTGATAATTTTCATATGTTTTACGATCGTAGACGGTGACAGTGAAAACCAGCATTAACCAGGGAATTCTTCTTACAATGTAACCGGATCCAGCCAGAGGACGTGAAGACGTCTGGTGTTTGACGTCATGTTGTATTTTGTGCGTCAAGTCATTTTTACGGTGTCATTATTTCAGAAGAGGCCATTTTTATTTAGTTTACATTTAGAGGCAGACATATGTTCATTTTTGGCCTTTTTTCTGTGTACTTGGTTAGTTTTAATTTAGTTTTAATTTAGTTTTAATTTAGTTTTAATTTAGTTTTAATTTAGTTTTAATTTAGTTTTAATTTAGTTTTATTTAGTTTTATGTAGTTAGGCAGTTGCTTATAAAATGTTATTTGTTTTTTTTCAAAATTTTATTGACGCACCAACCTGCCCTTCCCTCTAGAAAACTGGCATCCTTTCTGACATTGAAATCCAACACAAAGTTGACAAAAAGATGATGCTTTTGTAAACACTGATTGTTGGTTCATTCTGACTCATCATTGAAGTATCCGCGAGTTAGGACGAGTTTCATATCGACGAGAAGGCTAACCATTTGCAAGTGTTGACAATATTGTTACTCATGAAGTATTTTATCTTGGTTATTTTGTTGCTATGCGAATTGTTGGATTTCTTCGAAGCAAGAAATGCGTTGCAAACCAACCATGTTTTGTCGTTAAACGTTTAAGATCGATGACGCTTTCCATCCTGCACATGTGATAATAATTAAAAGTAATTTCCAAAGGAAAAAGAAGAAACATGACAGGAGGATAGATTGTGAAGTAGAAATAAAAGCTGAAGATTTATTGTCACGGAAAAAGCTGAGAAAGCTAATTGAGATTTAATAGATACTAAAACATGATATAGCTACAAAACGTATTATGTTCTAGGATATATTGCACGATAAAGGTTTAATGGGTTATTATTAGCCCACAAGGAACATTAAGTCTTAGTGTAACTTTACACAGCAATATCGACCTTTATAAGTGACCACATGCGGTCTACAATTGCTCTTACAAGGATTATTAAATACCATACTTAAAAGTAAAAAGAGAAGCGTCTCATAGGTCTCCTCTCCCCTTATGATTTCCGGCGCTGAGAAAATTCAAAACTTCAACATTTGGAAAGGAGAGAGCAAGAAAGCATGTTTGAAAAGGCTTGTATAAGAAGGAAACTTTGGACCTATGCTTATTTACATCGTACAAGTGGTTAAATTATTTATTCTAAATAATTATTCCAAATCTGCTTTGCCCTACTAAAGCAAGTCTTATTTCTAACATAATCTGATTTGGTTTCGGGGTGCTGCGGACTTGGTTTCGGAATTATGCATTGAAAACATCAGATGCAGAAGAAGGAAGTAGCATATTTTCATCATGTTTTTAATTCCGACGCAGAGACGTAGGTAGAGCTCGGTCAAAATTTGTGGAGGAGAGTTTAGTCTTTTAAAGTAGAAAAGAAAAACGTGCAGTAACCTAATCGACACTTAAGACTGAAAAGAAAGATCATAACGTTGGACTCCTCCACTTTCTTAGACTGACCCTGAATACGCTTATGCGACGCAAACGCCTAATAATAATAACATTGGCACACGTGTGATCATGTATTTATGATTATTATTAATTTTTACAAATCGATTATCAACAGTGTTTAAGAAGTTTATTCAATAAATGACGTTCATAGTAGAACTGGTAGCTGTTTGTCCAATTACTATTGGCATATTAAGCCGGTCAATACAGGAATATATTGACCGACGTTGTAACGTCATGGACGGAGCACATTGACTTGTTAGTCCAATTACTAAACGAGATTTAAATTTTGCAATAATATTAAAGGCAGACGAACAACGATGTTAAGTGTCGCCATAAGCGCATCCACTTCAGAAAACAGCGTTCACCATAGAAGCGCCGCCGGTTATTAAACGTATACTAGTCATGACATAACACGTCAACCAGTATTTAAATACAGTTCCTATCAATTAAATTTGATAAACATCAATAATGCTCATCGACCACTAATTGTAACTAGCGGTCGCCTAAGTGCCACATCCATAAAGTAATTATTTTTAATTAGAAAAAAAAGGTTCATTTTTCTTAAGGCCATGATCTTATTTATACTTTGATAGTTGTATAGTCGCGTTTTTTGATTATTAACGCTTTTTTTTATAAACTGCTTATCGACTGATGGGAAGCTTGAGAAATTATTCCGGAGCAGCCAAATGTGAAACTTTTATTTACTCAAATTAAAGAAGCAGACGAAATTCCTACAAATCGTACGAGGTTATGACCGGTTATTACTAAGAAATGCCATTTAAAAAGTTATCCAACCACTCTACTAATCACCTGCTTCAGCAATTTAAATGCTCATGGGAAGAATTATTGAGCAGGTCACTTACCAAAAATCTACAATAAAAGCGAGATGATGCAGTCATCCCTGAGTTATTGCTCTCAACATTCCATTCCGTAATATTCAATGTTTATAATCACGGTCAAAATTACTGACCAACTTACGTTTTTACAGTGATCTAAACTGAGGTGGTTGGGGTAGAGTAGTTGTTCGGGTATGGGGGGAACGCGACATAACTTGCATTGCCATTCGCTTCAAGGTATAAGTAGTGGCAATCTGGAAATCTTGTGATTTAATCTAATGTTTTTGTTCTAATGAATTAATAAGACGAGCGAGCTTTAATTAATTAGTTGTTCTGGTGGTCTCGCAATAATAGACCAGAATTATTACGTTTTACAAGAAAATGACCCGTCAACAGTATTAGATATATATAATAGGATGAGACATTTCTTCAAAAAAAGACCTTCTTAAGTAGCGATTATCAATAATGAGCTTACAGGAGAATTATGATCGAATTAATCAACGGAACGAAATAGAAGTTGTTTGGGATGCAACATTTAGGTATTCATCATACATCACATGTAATATCCGTAGATTGTGTTATCGAAATCTATGCAAACACTTCTATTGCGAAAATGTTGAGAATTTGACATGAAGTATGGAACTACCGATGTGAAATTAACAGAGTTTGTTAACATGATGATGGAGGTGAAGCCAATGCTTTACGCTGCCCAATACCCCTCTAGAACACCATAGTTGCACCGAACTACTATCGTGGGTCTCACGAAATTCGAAATTTTGGCGAGAGAATTTTCAACCAAAAGTACTCCCTGTTTTTACCATAAGTTTATTTATTCAAACATAACTTCTCCGAAACCAACATTACTAAGTTTCATGGTTGTTAAAGGCAAATATGAATTTAAATCAAGTTATTTTTGATTTGGAAAGATAATTGACGCGCGAGGGATACCTTGAGTAGTTGAGTAGATCTTCCTAGATAATAGGTTCTTATGCATGCCAATTTCAAACCACCTCGTCGAATATGATTTTAAACATTAACTTAAAGAAATAGTGGTTGATATTAAAAAGATCCAAGAAATCCGACAAACCAGTCATACTGTGGCCATTCAATCTACTTAAGTGCGAGAAATTGGCGTCTGTTTTTTTTTCGATAATATTGATTTAGTAATTTTTGGAATCTCTATTATACTCTGACGTGTTAACCGTTAGATTCTCACCTCAGATTGGCGCCAAACATGCATATCGAACAAATACAGTTTTTTTGAGTTTTGTTTACATAAAGCTAAAATGACCTGGAGTAATGTTCATCATATCATATTGTTGAGTTAATATGTTTGGTTGTGAGATTTTGATTTTAAAGGTTTAGGTAATGTTTTTATAATGTTTTTTTACAGACAAATGTCTTCTTAATAGCGCCACGCCAATATCATTTGTGATAGCTTTGACTAAAAGAACGATCTGTAATATTTCAAATACCCATCGAGAGCTTGACAGGAGTAGTGTAAATAAATGGGGCGTAGTTTGTCACTCAAACTGATACTGCAATGTGGAAAATTGTGGTTTTTCAAGAAATAATATAAATTTTCCCGATGCATTTTTTGTCAGATGAGGTTTAGGAGATTAGAATCAAAAGCTTTGTCGTGATCTCGACGAGCTGCGTTCATTTGCCGCAGTTTGACAAGATCCAAAGTAAAAATCATCGTGGGAGGTATAAACTCACACACACACACACACACAAAAAAAACAAAGCTGAGGGAGGGGATCAACATATCGTGTGTAGTCGGAAGAATCATAAATGCTTAGAAAGGAAATTGAAAAATCTCGTAATAAAACAACAACAAAATTCTTAACTAAATTATCCGGTATCTCCATTACGCCATTGAATAGAAGAATTGTGTTGATGAAACAAGAGGAGAAGATTTTATGGAATAATGAATTATAGTAATATCAGTATCATCTCATTAAAGACTTTTCACACGATAACAGAGCCTTGGCTTTGAGCCAAGGAATGTCATCAATCTAATAATCTCGTTACGTGAGAGAGATTACCCTTTTGTGATAATTTTTTTATATAAATTGGTCAAGAATTGCTTTTCACAAGGATATTTATCAAAATGAAGTGTGGGTGATAAACGCAGCATTTTTATTGTTGTTGGACACAAATTTTAATTGAAGTTGGAGAAAAATTCCTTAAGTCCCCCCAAAATAATTCCATGAATTTTTTAAACAAATTTAGGTTTTCTTTAATCTCTTTATTTCTTCCAAGAAAGAGAAAACCGCCACACAGGTGGGGATCCCCAAATGAAACATACCATTTCCATGACTCCCCAATGAGTAGGTACCGACGAATCTACTTTGAAACTATTGATCACCTTGTTAATAGCATCCAAAAAAGGTTTGATCAGTCTGATTTCAGAAGGTATATCCATCTGCAGGATCTTTTCTCAAAGTCTCTTCGTGGGGAAGATTGCAATGTAGATTTAGAAGCGGTTTAAAATGTTTACAAGGGTGAATTAGCTACTACCGGAAACAGCTCAAAGTATGGATTACAGTATATCTTACTTCACAATCAAAGATCTCATCTTCGTGTTGCAAAAGGTTTGAATAATGGTAGAAGCCTTCTAGATGAGTTAATAAAAGTGATGAAGGTATTGTTGGTCATGCCTGCACCGAATAAGATCAGTGAAACATCGCTCACGAGGTTGGGTATTCATGACAATCGACTAAACCATCCAATGATGTTGTTCTGATGTTTTAATACCTTTATTGTTTTTTCAAATATTTCTTGTTTATTTTACTTATACGTGTTATTAGTCGAGTTTTAAAAATTTCAACGAGTTATCAAAATTCTAACGAGTTATCAACTTACAGTGAATAATGAAAACTTATCTCTAGATATCATTTTCCGCCATTCTATAGCTTTAAATTTCAAAAGGTTTTCTTCTTGTCACCAACCATTAATTTGCATTTCTTGGCTAGTCCCCCTCGACCCCCCCCCCCCCCCCCCAAAAAAAAAAATAAAATAAATAAATTAAAAATTAAAAAATAAATAAAAATAAAAATAAAAATTCGTTCCTACGACGGGCCCTGAACTTGACCAAGCCAAGTGGAAAAAATATTCTCTACATGGGTGTATCACGAACCTAAACAAAAAAGAATCAATGCCGAAAAAGAACACGACGTGTAGAGGAAAACACGAGGCAATTTGGAAACATTTTGGGGACATTTGGAACTCACACATCATTACGTCATTAAAAATCTTTGATTAACAATATCTCAGTAACAGTTCATCGTAAACATATGATCCCATGCGTTTTTCTGATCAGCTTTTCGAGCTCTATAACAGAGTACTACTAGGAGGATATATATATGTTCCAGGAATTCAGAAATCCAACTTTTGAGTAAAGTTAGTTTAAAAATAATCCCCGAATTTCCGAATGTTTTTCGGAGCTGGAAGCACGTCCACACCTTTTAAAACAAAAAATCCGATTCGGTGCGCAACGGATTTCAACCAAAGACACCCCTACGCAAAGGGCAATATTAATGCTTATTTGCTTTTAGAACGCTTGTGATTGATGAACAGAAAGCTAGCAAGAATAATGTGGAAAAATATCGCCAAACCTCGTGGTTTCTTTCAAACATAAAATGTCACCTCTCACTTTTTGACATTTTATTTTTGACTTAAATGCTCAGTGATTTTTTTTCTTCTGGAGAGCCAAAATCGGGAGTAATAATACCTTTTTGGGAGGAGGGCACATCATGGTGGACTGCCACAGAAAAATTAGAATCGGTAAAAAGTTTTACAAGGGATACAAATTTTCCTTGCAATTTGCGACGACGCTTCGCAAACTTCTTTTATTGAAAACACTTATTTGTTGTGTTCCTAGATTTTCTTTTTTTCCCCCAATCATAAAGTTTTTTTATTTCCAAATACGTCATCATAGTTACAAATTTCCAAATTTATATGCATATTATATATTATTATTATTACGTTTTTTAATTTATTATATTATTTCAACATTTCGAAATTTGTTGATCCAGGACAAATTTGTCGCCGGTCGTATGTTTCTGCAAGGATTTCTTGATCCACGCAAGCAGAGAATGCTAGCATGTAGAAGTGAAAAACATAACTTCGTTCGAATCCAGCTTGATTCTATCGATTTTCGTGCTTTTCTTTTATCGGCTATCATGTCTGAAAGTCGGTCATTCCACCATATAACACCAATGACGTAAATGTTCAATTATCGACTTTGTTTATTCGTTCGTTGTCATTACGTTTCTTTTTTTGTGATAACGTTACTTTTCGTTCCTGACGAGCATTGTTGAATTGATTGGTTCAGGTACATCGAAGCGTGTGGGTCGAATACCCCTATGTCGAAAAATGCTTCATCCAAAATCCACGGGCACGTATGTCGGTTCTGGTTTCGTTTCCAGTCCTCGTTGATTTGAGTTGGGAGTTATCGTTTGATAGTTCGATCAGATGTGGTTCAATTTCTACATCTTTACATACTTTGCTCAGCATTCCAGCAATGATATCACAAATATTATTGTGTCGTAAAGAGATAAATCCTCCCTTTTTACAAACAATGCAGTGTTGAAGATTAAATTTTGATCCGCACGCGCAATGAGTCGGAATTGTATCTCAGTCTGATGGCATCCCAGTATTGCTGTTTGTTAAGATGTTTTTCTGTTCGCGTGATGATTTTATCTGCATTTAAATTTTTCTGATTTGATCGCATAGAATTTCATGTTCATTGTTCCGGAGGTAGCTTCAGTTAGATCTTTTGATTTGATTTGATTTTTGCGGTTGCCGGCAATTGAATTAAAGATGGTATGCTGGCGGTGGATGTAAACATCTGCTTTTGGTTTTCTGGTCAGAATGTACAATAATATCCAAATAATACTTGCTTCATAGACGACTTTCCAATGTTTTACGGGATTAATTACAAGTTTATTCTTTGTGTAAATAAAAATCAAACGCTAGCGCTATAAAGAACGCTAGAAAGGGCTAAATGTTTTAGTCTCGACAAGTCAACTTGATTTTTAAAATATAAAAAAAAAAACACACTAAGAATGTCTAAGAAAGAATGATTACCGCCGTCAACGTAGGTGAGTTTGATAACCCGGGTGACTTGGATAATTAGAAGAACAAAAATGTGAATTTGAGCAATTTAAATTGAATTCCTATGTAAATTCAGGTTGTTCACACTTTGCCATCCATCTTCCATATCCAAAATGTTTACTAACGGGGGCTTCATTCTCGTGGACCATCCGCGAAAAATATTGGGTGGAAGATGATCACTTGGGAATGATTTAATCATAGTTACGGAAAAGTTATTTTTGATTTACTACGATACCGGTTACTGAAAACCGTTTTACAAGGAAAGTTTGCGTCTTATCATTGAGAATGAGAGAAGAATTAATCATCCGTAGATATCATTCATATCATCCCTATTCTTATTATACTCAGTGGCTCTAGCATAATTTAAAGTAAGAAAATAGAACCTTTTTTATATTTTATAAGTTTTGCATCAGTTGGTACAATATATGGCGTACATCATTTGATGGATTTGATATAACCTGTTTGGTTAAAAATTATTTAGATTAGAGAAATGTTGTCGATAGTTAGAAGGGGTTTTACTGTCACAGAGTGGGGAGGCAGCAGGAACATTCTAAAGCCTCTGTGAGCGTCATTTTTTTGTGGGAACGCATGTGGAGATTATTTACCACCAATGGTTGTGTATGTTTATGCCATCTGGACTTCAGGTGGTCCTAGAGGAGCAATCTATAGCAGTGCTAAAAATGGTTGGTTTGAGGAGGAAACCTTCAAACAATGGTTCATGGAAATTTTCCTTCCAAAAGCCAAAGATTTGCCTGGGTGGAAGGTTCTCATCTCATAGGTTCTCATCTTGGTTGTCATTTCTCCCCAGAAGTTATCAAAGCAACAATACGCGATTTCGAAGATAATGAGCTATTATGGATTTTGATGTTTTACTAGGACATACTTCACGCTTTTTTGTGCGAAAATGTCTTGATTGTTGATTTTCTTCTTCTTCTTGTACCTATTTTTATTCTGGACTGTTTAGGAGAACTGCACTTCGTTGGGACTTTTTGGAAGAAAAACGGAACTTTTTAATCAATTTTTCCTATACTTTCCTATATTGCAACTTGCCCTAGCGGCGAACCGTAATCTCAATAGAATCCATAATGGCTGCATTATCTCAGAAATTTTGTATTGAAAATGATATCAAATTTATAACGATCCCGCCGAATGCAACATATTTGTGTCAACCCCTATGATGTAGCAGTGTTTAAAGGTAGGAGCAATTCTGGACAAGTGGAGAAGAGAGAGCAGAATGAAAAGCTGCATACCAAAAACACAATTCCCACCTTTATTGTATTGTCTTTGGTAAAACAAAATGATCGTAAGTGGGTTTCATGCGGCAGAAATCTATCCCACTGATCAATCCCATGTACTCAAGAGAATACCTGGAACCAAAAAAAGTGTGGTCCTAAAGTATAACACCAGGGAAAAGCATTGTATTCGTTAGAGGAGACTGGTGAATTATCTCAACCACAATCCTTTATTCTGACCTAAAAAGACATAAAAAAGGATAAACAAGGTTATCAAAGTCACTCATACTGTTTTTTAACTGAGGACTAAGACCTATCAAAGTCACCCGATTATCGCATTATCGCATGAGTTTTTGGCAAACAGCCAATTATTCATTTTTCATTGTCGCCATTGTTATGATTTTTTCAAGATGACCGTAACCTGATGTGGGTTTTGGCTGATTCATTCTAAACCTCTTCGTAATGTAGCTGGATGTCCATATTTTTTGACAATTATATAGCTTTATTGGATTTGTTTTCCTTAAATGAACAAAATGGACGATCAAAGTTGCTGATGGGTAATAAATGAAAATATAAGTTTTTTTTAATAGACATTTTGTTTTATTTTATGTTTACACAGTTTACACATAAGCTGTTAATTAACTTGATAAAAACATTTGAAAGTCATCTATAAGAGTATTTTAATTGCCTATGAAGATGCTATTGAACAAGGAGCACAGAAAGTCATCTAAGCATGTTACTTAAACCTGGCGCAAACAAATCAAGCATATCACTATCGAACGCTACTACTAGGGAATTGCTAGGGAATGCTTCTGTGAATTCCCGATCATTTCCTTATAGGAAGTGGTGTCTTTGAGGCACAGTTCCTTTTACAATTGTGTTAAAATAACCTGCAGATGAATTTCATTACATTTGTATACTAATTGCATTCAACCATTTTTTACATTATTACAGTAGCTAGATCTTCGCCAAAGACCCCTTGGACTGAATTCTATGGCTTTTTTTGCAAAAGGTTTACATTGGCAGTCAGACGAAAGTGTAACGGGACTAATAATTGACCTTGATATAATAGTAGAACACATTGATTACTCATCAAAACGTAAATACTGGAATGTATACGGTACAGTGCGAAAGAAACTTTACATGTTCGCAAAGGAATGAAAAGAATGTTATAGAAGTCATTATTTTTCGTGAATGCTAATTATATTACTTGGACAGTTTTGGGCTGTACTGCACATTTACAGGCCACTATATATACACAATTTTTAAGTTTCAAAAGTTTTGTCTTTTAGAAGAGATCACGTATAAATTTACTCTGACACACAAAGCATCAAATTGTTGATAGTTCTAAAGTTTGAAGTTTTATATGGCAGTATATATATACTGATAAAAATGGGATATTTTTCAACCCACAACCTTGTAGTGAATTTTTGTCCTGGTTTCATGTTGTTTACTGTTTTTCTTTAAGTTTGATTTGTTCTGTGGTAGCTACTGCAACAAAGGAAATAAGCATTCAATGTTTTCATTAATCTTTCTTCACTTTGCCCTTGACATTTTCAGTTGTGGGTGGGTGAAAAGAGGTTTAGTTATTCTTCATCCTGTTTCAGTGTAATAATGAATGAAAAAAATGAGACAGAAAAAGTAAAAGAAGAATATATCTGTGAAGATCCTGTAATATTAGATGCCTTTCGAGACTTGAAAACCGCCATATTAGCAAAACGAAATGACATTGTCAGACAGATTCTGTCAGCGGCTCAATCAAGTAAGGAGAAATTTAAAACAACTTTGCTAATATATAACTTTATTTTCATTATAGTACAGAATTTTGTTTATGTTAAATCAATCAAGGAAATCTGAATAGCTGGGAAAAACTCCTCATGGGTTTTTCTCTTAATATGTGAAATTTTACCGGCATGTAGTTTATTTTGTTTGCAACATCAACCGTATTTTCTGGGATATAACCCGCACATCGTATAACCCACATCCCAGGCTTTTGAGCAGTCAACAAAGCTAAATTCGACAGATAACCCGCACCTTTGAATAACCGGCATCTTGTTAGGAAAAACCATTATATCCTTAAGTTGAACAGTTAACATGGAGTAAAAGTTTACTTCGAATTTCACAATGAATGACCAAAAAATATATCCGTGAAAATACTTTGATATATTTTTTTTTTTCAGTTCGCGATGAAGATGAATTCGATAGCGATGTGGAAGATCATGATAAAAAAGTTTTAATTGATAAATATGATAGTGAGGAGTATTTAGACTTGCTATCACTTTTATTAAGTCACAAAGACACAGATTCTGGCACCCTTCTTCATTATGCAACCAGAGTATGTTATTTTTATTTGTCACAATTTTGTTTTTAATGATGACAAAAAATAAAATGAAATTTATCGGTTGATAGAAAATGATAGTGTTTGTTCTTACGATTAAAACGAGGTATAAATTATGTATTATTGAAGTCTTTTGTTTATGTTTAAAAGTTTTTAAAGTTTATCAATGTTGTGATGACGTCATCAATCAATATTTTAACAAGAAGATCCTGCAGTGTAGCATATGAATAGTAATTTTTTTCCTCATTACTATGAGTGTAACAAAATTTGAAAATGTACTATATTGTTACAGATGGGGAATCTGCAAATTTGTTATAAGAATTCAGAGTTATGAAACCAAATTAAAAAAAAACGCATTATGACGTCACAAACTGAGTAAGTGTCTTGGAAAAATTTCCTTAATTTGTAATTTATTTTGTTGGTAAGCTTTGGCTCATATCATGAGTATGATTCCACTAAAATTTCCTTTATACTAAATCTAGTTTTATTAGTTTTATTAGTAATTCTAAACACAATGAAAAAGCTAATTTTTAATGTTTCCAAAACAATACAAGTGGCATAGGCTTGAGAAATATGTTCAAAATAGATCGCTCTCACTCAATTAACACACTCTTCCCTGATGGATTTGCCATAATAAGTGGCATTGCAGTCACTACACGTAAATTTGGAAACAATTCTGGAGTTTCAGTCGTTTATTTTTTGTGTTCATTCGTCAGATAAAGTTGAATATCTACTGAGTTTAAGAGACACCATATAAAGTGGATATCTCCAAATAACGGACAGTTACTCCATGTATGGATTCCTATAATTCAATCATAAATACAAGTATCTTCAAACTTTCCAACTAATCTGAACAAATAATGTAACAGCTAGATTTTAGACATTACCATCCTATTCTATTCAAAATAGCCATACTGCCACTTTTTTGTTTAAATACGCATTTTCAGATTTTGGGACCAATAAAAAGAACTAAGGATATGTTTCGTTTATAAAATGGTGTTGTTGTTTGAATCCGAGCTTTTAAAAGCTTTTTTTCCGAGTTAATATTATAACTTTTTTTTTATTTCGAAATTAATTATCAATTTACTAACTTGGTTTGTGACGTCATAATGCGTAGCTCGGTTTTGTAACTCGGTTTCATAACTCTGGAATTCCGAACCTCACTAAAAATTAAACAAAAATATTATGATTAACTATTATTTATTTGATCATAAAGATAAACATTATTTCGAAATTTATTTAGAATTAGTATTAAATTATAATACATAATTATGAAAAGCAACATGCTTGTATACTGTTGATGGAATTTGAGTCTTGCATCAGTTACGTCACTCCTGGAAATTTATTGGCATTATGTTATGTATCCAGGAAAAAATAACAAGTTTTGTATCAGTACTGATTGAATGGATTTGACTATTTGAGGAAAACATCTGTTAAAAGTAGCCTCTTTTAAAGGTGGCTCCTTAAACATACGAACCACACAATTTACTTTTGTTTTTATTGTACAAATTTATGATGTGGATTTTGTGGATTGAGGCAACAGGCAACATATCTGTTATTTTGGGGAAAATTAGAGTGAAGTTCCTTCCATATTTAACGACACCAACACTCTTCTGTAATATTTTATGGCTTCAATTTTTTAGATTCACTGCCAATTTATGTTTGTACTATTAAGATGATGTGGAGAGGGGAGATGGAAATCCTAATGATTTTTTTAATTCATAGATTGATTCAGCTGATATCGTAAGAACGCTGTTAGCAGCTGGTGCTAATTGCCTTGTTAAAAACAAGGAGAATTTCAATCCGTACATGTATTGTTCTTCACCGTCGATGCAGTATGCTTATATTGGTGAACTAATGCAAGCCGTGTCACAGTCAAGGTTAAATGGACAACATTACTATAATGAATCTTCTTTTACATTCTGAATGTTTGAGAACAAGAATTTATTTGAGAGGGTGTTTATACAAGGTGTTTATTATGAAAATCAAAATTGGAAATATGAAGGAATGGCACAGTATTGTAAGATACCTATAAAGGAATGAATACGATACTAAAAAAAACGTTACTAAAAAAGCTTTGTTTGATTTTTATTTTATTTAGTTCCACTTTATTCAAGAGGTGCATTAATTGAAAATATCGAATATCGAGGGAGACGTTTTTTCTTCAAGAGGGACTTTTATACAAATGAGGGTGTTTAGTCGGAAAAAAATATAGTATGGTAGTATGTTGATTCTTAATTGGCTGTGCTCGAACACTTGATTTTTCAAAATAATTTTTTTTCCAGAACATATCGTGTGAAGCAATTACTATCTGCTGGTATTGATGTCAACTCCCGTGATGGTGCTGCTTCTGGCAATAGTGTTCTACATTGGGCAGTAAGCTTTGCTGATTTGCCCACAATCAAAATTATAATTGGTATAAATCTTTATAATGAGGTTACAATAAAATCTCTCTACAGGGGATACCAAAAAAAATGTGCTCTTTGAGGAATCTCTGTTAATAAGTAGAACAAGTTTGGTATTGAAGGAGAAAAGGATTCCATTGTTGTAAAAAAGTGTTTGTTAAACAAAATATTTGCTATATGGGAAGTACGGAATGTAGAGAGGTTTCACTGTAATTTCCATTTCAATTAGTGTCACTGAAAGTCTAATCATGAAGTTTCTTTTGGAATTTCATAGAACGGCAATACATTATGAAGTAGTGCATTTTAGTGTTTGGTTTCCACAGTTCTCGTTATGGAAGCAATAATAACCAAATTCAGTTTTTTGTTAAATTTTTTTGCTCTTTAAAAAGTTTTAATTCATGTTGGTGGTCAGTATGCGGCTGCATCAAGCTTTTCCAGATAAATTTATAGCATGGTCAGATTTATAATGGTAGATAGCACAAGCTAAGGATTGTTTATAAAGGAATGGAATGATTTACAATTTACAATTAACTTTTTTCCAGTCTACTTTTAAGTCATTAGTATGTTATTTATAAATAGAACTGAAGGCTGCAGTGTGCTGATGTCAGCAGTGGGAATCCCTCATTTGAACAATAAGAAATGAGTCTGTAAGGAGCAGCTGACAAACAAACTAGGTAAACAAATGATTGGCTCTTTCGTGGAGATTCCCTAAAACTGCTGACTCAATTTTCACACAACCTTTATGATAGTTCCATGTCTTTAAGTTAATTTCAAATCAATTGTAATTTGATTAGGTGAATCATGTTGACCCAAAAGACCACAGCAACGAGTGTTTGTTGATAAAACAAAATTCACTGAGTTATTTCCTGTGATTGATTTTTAACGAATAAAAGTTTGTCTTGGAAATTATTTTGGCAGTATTCCCTGGGGTAAAATAGGGTGAATAGTGGGTTGTTGAGGGGCGCAAACAATCCCAGCATGCACTGTTTTTCATAAAAGTTCCCCTTTTCAAAAAGTGACATTCTTAAAACTTTGAAGAAGTATATACCAATATTTGCTAAAGAGGAAAAAAAGCATTGTCATGTTATTTAATTATTTTGTCAGTAAGAAGTTTGATTATGTGTTTCCTCAACAACTTCAGCATCAAGTAATGAAAGATCTCCTGAAGAGCAGGTGGTTATGCCAGTCTGGATGATTCTGGGTCATTCAGGGGTGTTTTTCTCTCTCGCTTGTAGAAGTGTTTGAAAGGACAAGGCAAAGTCACACCCCTGTACCCCCTCGCTGATTCAAATAATATTACAAGGTTTACATGACAAAGCTAGTAGTCTGGAAATAATACAACTGTATGAAAGGTATTATTTGGCAAGGATTGTTTCTTCTGTCCTCTATAATTACTTCCTTCTAAAGCATCACCTTTACCTTTATAACAGTTTATAATAGAACTAAGCTCTCACTCTCTCCATAGGCATATTCAGGGTCAGTTGGAAAAAAAAGGGAGGAGTCCAACGTTATGATTAATTCTTCTCAGTCTTAAGTGTCGATTAGGTTACTTGCACGCTTTTCCTTTTCTACTTTAAATGACTAAACTCTCCTCCACAAATTTGATGAAGCTCTTGCTGCGCCTCTGCTCTCTAATAATCTGTTTTATCAAGTCTGTGTTCATGTCAAAACTATCTTCCTCTGCTGCTTTTACCAATTCTGAGACAATACCTAAAGATTCAGTGGCCTTCCCATTCTCTATCTTCCATACTGCCTTTCTGACCTTCTTTCTGTCCTGTGGCAGACTATTTCTATCCCAATCGAATTCTGTGTTTAACCCAAGCTACTTTCTTATCTTCTTGAATGCTCTCCTCAAACGGAGAAGCCTGGAAATAGCGAGAAAGAATGAAAAACTAGATCAGTTCTTTTGTTAAGCAGGAACCTGTTAAAGGTTTGTTAAAGAATGATAATATAGGTTGACTGTTTGCTAGTGTGTGATAGCTTCGTAGCTAACTATCATATAAAATGTGTAGCTATTCATTTGATATTTTACTTAATGTTTTGTTGTGAAGGTTAACCTGAAAGCATTGTAGAGCCCTGAGAAATATAGACAATTTTGTTATTAAAATCTTTCATAGATTGCATTATTATTTCTATAAATTATATACTTTGTTGGGTCATCTAAACAAGATGTTAATTTAAACTACAATGTTTTTACCACTCAAATTTGTTATTGTTGTTTTTGTGTTCGATTTATATGTTTTTGATAAAAGCATTTTTAGTATAAATGAAACTTGATTAAAAAATTGCATTTAGTATATACGATGGATAAAGAATGTGTAATCATGGTTTTGTTGTTAACGTACTAACAGATTTTCAGCTTGAGAAATTTTGAAGACTTTATAGTAGAATAAAACATAGTTTTGAAGACAGAAACGTGATTAAGTATTGTTTTATGTTTGCACCATCCAAGGGTGAAAGCACTACAATTGGATTGGCTAATTAATTTTACCAAGTGTCACAAGAAATACCCCAACCAGCCCTCTGACTCTAAAGTGTGACTGAAGCCAAGGAACAGACTGGCTGCAGTCACATGTTTCACCACATGAGACACTGCTTCACCACATGGGACACTGCTTCACCACATGAGACACTGCTTCACATTTTTTTGTCCTTTGGTGGGCTCAAACCAGGGACGCCTGGGAGGTTGTGAGGGCAGTATGTGACAGAAGTCAATATTCGAAGGTAATGCCCGAAACAACCAGTTAGTATATGGGTTATTACCTGCATTTTAGTTTGATTCATTGAAATTACTTTGCTTCGTATACAAAAAAAATTGTAAACAAGCTTTTGTTCTCATTTTTGTGTGATTTGTTATCAAAAATAGAAAAAATGCAATGCAATGAGTTCTCTTAACTGTTTCACTTATTATTTTGTCCCTACAATGTTTTTTCTATCTATCTATCTATCTATGTTTTTTCTGTATTTGTTTACATTCATGCCTCGTATTTTATAACAATATTGTTGTCCTGACTCTTTAGCAGGCTGTACCCATATAGACCGGAGTGACGTCACATTTAAGCTTAATTGACCAATAGGATCGCAGAACGTTTTGTATCAAATACAGCCCTGCTACGCGGGTAATAAATAATAATACAATACAAACATATATAAATGCATCCTGAAATTATTAGCTGATTTATTAGCTGAGAACTATAACAAATAAAATGATAAATATAATAATGATAAATAATGTAATAATTTTTGTTTTACATAATAATGATAAATAATGATAAAATTACAAAAGATCATAGAAATTTTACAGAAATAAATAACAACCCTGAAAAAAATGAACACGCCCCTTTGGTGTCAATTTGCGATAAAACAAACCACAATTCAAGAGGTTATGAAAATATCAAGACTGATAAATAAATTTTGTAAGAGCAAAGACTTCAAAAGATGTCTAAAGCCTATAAGTTACAAAGAATAGTAAACTTAAAAAATCTGCAAAAAACAATTTTTCAGTGAAAATTTATCTAATTGAACATAGATCATTTGGAAGTTTAGTAAACCTTTAAATGAATGAACAAAGCATAAGTTTTGTTTTCATCCAATATGAACACTGGTTTCAGAG
The DNA here is from genome assembly GCA_039566895.2 of Turritopsis rubra. NCBI lineage: Eukaryota > Metazoa > Cnidaria > Hydrozoa > Anthoathecata > Oceaniidae > Turritopsis > Turritopsis rubra. The sequence goes on along the minus strand of CM077626.1, from coordinate 9,487,541 downwards.
AAGTATATAAATTCTTTACATACATTCTTTAAATATCTTTGAGTTTCTTATTGATTTTTATTTTATATGAGATTTATGAACATCGTCGGATAGATACTGTGAAATAGAGCAAGTAGTAAAATCAAAAATTTAATTTTAAATTTAATTTCAAAACAATGTTTTCTATTTTAACATACTTCTAAATCCTAACAACATAGTACTACTAATTTCGTTTGTTTGTTTTAAACTAAGTATTCTAGTCTTGACAGGCGGAGGGTGGTATTCATGACAGCAATGTATACTTTTATACATTTATACAAAACTGCTTTACTTTTATTTTGAACGCATTTCTTGGCTATCTATCTATTTTGGATAATACTAAAAATGAATCCTTATCTGTCTGGTTGGCTGATAGTGAAAATACCAGTGGAAACATTACCAATGGAAGTTTTAAAATTGGCCAAATAACAAACAACAACAACAACAACAACAATAAAACTTATTCCACTGGAAAAATTTTATCAAAAGAGAACCTTTTGTAATGGGTTGAAACTTGCAGACCTATTAACAATTTATGAAAAGTGTGAAAAATTGAATCTGAAATGACAAGTTTTGGAGAGAAAAAAAAATTTGACAATTTTTATTGGTTGATACTTCTTATTAAAATTGTTTGTCATCTTATTGTTAACTTAAAGATATATTATGTAATATATTGGATTTTATTAGCTACATAATTATGAATATAATTTTCTAACAAGCGATCATCACTGTTCAGTAAATGACTAAAATAGGAAACTAGAATAAGAAATAAATAATAAATAATTACAATATGGGACTGACAATAAAAGAAATTATAAAATTATGTATTATGTCCCTGTTGTTGTTGTTGTTGTTTCATGTCAGTTAATGTTGTGGTTTGAACAGAATTGTTAACTGCTTGATAAATCTTTTGAATGCTGAACAGAGAGTTAATTGATAATAATGATATAAGTAAAACTTTATCTTGTTATATTGTCTAAAATCATTATAATTATTACAAACCCTGTACAAAAGATGACTTCAGAATGAATTGTTCAATAGGAAAGCTTATTTTGCAAAGAATATAAAATATTGTAATGTGCAGTTTAAAGTGGTAAAATATCTGATTTACTTGTTGAAACAGTGTGTGGATATCTTGTCTAAGATGGCTTTCTCTATTTCATGGCCTGGAATTTATTTTGAGCCACAAATTGATGTGCCTGTCCATGGTTAGTGCTACTCTAAGTTTTTCCAAAGAAATTTTGTTTTTATTTTTACTCACTTTTTGTATCTTTTATGAGTTTGTTTGTATTATTATAATGAGGCACAAAACCAATTATCTTAATAAGCAGCTGTCTCGATTAACCTTTGAAGAGTATATTACAACAGTGTTCTTGCCCACAGTGTTCTTGCCAGGATTTCGAGTATGCGTAGAATCCAAGTTCGTATAAAAGGGTTTGCTTTTTTGATGTTCTGAAAGGTTTTTACAAGTTATAGCAGAAACAACCACAAGTGAAATAGTTTTAAAAATATTTCAATGGTCACCACACCTGTTGTGTGGCACATGAATTGCACACACACAAACTGGCAATGTCACAGCAAGAAATGGACATAGCGGAACATAATCCAGCATACCACACCAAAATGTCCCAGCTAGAACACTGAACTCATGGATAAGAAAATTGGTGCACACACCATTTTTTCATGTTGTATTAAAAAGCCCAGTGATTGTGAATTTTTTTTTTCTGATTGAATAAGGCTACAACATGAAGCGAGTGATTTTTAATGCACCACAAAAAGTGGATAAAAAACGAGGGATGGGATAATACTTGGGCAGACAGGAAAAACATAACAACAATAATGGTGTGGCCGCTGTGTCGTAACCCCTTTAGGGGCTTGTGGAATTTGAAAAAATGAAAGTGAAAATTGTTTATTCTTTCATAGAGGAAGGTGCTGATGTCAATGCTGTAAATGCTGACGGTGTTGTATCGCTTCATGATGCTATCACCCGGGGTAACCCCGAAATTGTGGAAGAATTATTGAAGAATGGTGCTAACGTTAATGTCCAGCCTTTCAAAGGGTAAATCTGTTTTTAATAGGGATGTGTCAATCCTCCAAACAATGACTCTGTATCAGTTCTGAACGAATTCTCAGGTCCTAATTTAGGTATAAAAAAAAATGAGCATCGTTACCTTTCTCTGTGGCAACATTCAATAATCTAAATGTAAGGACGTGAACCTGTTGTTTTCGATCATACATAATCATTGCAAGCCTTGAAATTTCGCCGTAATGATTGGTTCTGTGGAGGTTCCCTGAATGTCTATTCTGCAGAACCTCTGAATAGGTTTCCATATATTTTTATAAACTACATGTTTTCTTTGATTTGCAATTGTGCAAAAACAAAGTCTTTTTTAACATTTTCTCCAATGTTGATTTTTCCTAACCTTCACCAGTGCTATTGCGACACTTTTTTCATATGGTTACTTTCAGTGAAATGATGACATGTAATTCCAGGTCTCAATTTAAGCTTTACTTACCACAAGCAAATCATCCCTTGACACTTACCTTAATGGAACAGATCGACAAATTAATAAGTCTAGGCCTGCTTTTTATCTTGAAATGAAAGAGCCATAATTCATAATAAATGTAAGAACTTGGTAAGTTTTCAGGGTTACAGCAATTGAACCTTTTTATGGAACTGATTACGGAACCTATTGCTCATTTCATGTAACCTTTTCTTGCGGAACCCATTTTCATAATAGGTTCCCTGCTTAGTACAGAACCTACATTTCATTACCCGGGAAATGTGTGAATTCTTTAGTCACAATAACTCCTTAAGAACTCCTTTCATTATATCCATATTATATATTCTTGTTTTTTTTTAGAAAATATGAAAATATATCTCCTGAAGAATTGGGAAAATCCAATCCAGTGATAAATGAATTAATTAAGCAATATTCCGAGCAGGAATCTGTTAATTTAAGCTGTAATGGTGATAAAGATATTTTGGAAAATGAATTCGATCATGGTTAGTTGTTATTAATTATTATTTCCTGTGTAGCTATATTTGTGCGTTTTGTCAGTTAAGCTTAAATGTGCAGTCACAAAAATGAAATGTCATGACAAAAATATTTTTATGAAATATGAAATATAAATGTAAACAAACATAGAAAAACACTGCAAGGACAAAGAATAAGTGAAACAGTTAAAGGGAACTCATTGCATAGCATCAATTTTTCAATTACAAATCAAATGTCCACAAAAATAAACAGCTGATAAAGAAAAGTTTGTTCACTATTTTCCTTTTATATGGAGCAAAATTTTTTCCAAGAATCAAACTCAAATGCGGGTAATAATAACCCATAAACTAACTGTTTATTTCAGGCATTACAAATATTGAGCTTGTCACGTACTGACCTCACAAGCTTAGGCTTTACATTGACGTCAGTCAATATTCTTTGGTAATTCCTTCATAACCAGTTAGTATAGGGTTATTACAAAACGGTCTATTGAACAAAGTTAAAATTGAACAGTGCTCATTTTTTTCTTCTTCTTCTTTTCGTCATTTTAAGGCTTTATTCTAATTATTTTTTGATATTTCCTTTTGGCCAAGGTTATTTACAAGCTTTAATATAATTCAATAAGAATGCATCATAAACTAAGAATTTGAAATCGCTTAGAAAAACAGATTTTTTGAAATATCTGAACTTTCATTATATAAATATTTTTTTTAAATCCATGTATAAATCCATCTTTCCTAAAGATTGGTTATCCACTAAAACTCAAATTTGTTCGTAATACTCTCTTATAAAGTTTCACACACAAAAATTATGACACTGCCATGGAGGTTCTATTGAATTTTGTCATAGCAAATTGGAGAATAATTCATGGTTATTCTTTTTTTGCAGATGAAACTAACTCAATAGAGGGCAAAAGTCCCTCAATCACCTCTATCCAGTCTACTGTGCAGCAGTTGTCTTTGTTACCAGTTGCAGTAAAGATCGATCCACTCGTATTTTATATATGTCCTCCACCACAGAAAGTAGTTCAATTTGAAGGACTGTTTTTCGTTCCACCAGAGAACTTAGCAGTGCACATAACAGCTAATAAAGGTAAAACTACTGATTAACTTCACTCCAATGAGGTTTCCCTGTCACTTCCAAAAAGAAATACAAAATACGAAACCATAATGTAATGTGGTCACTGCATGTTTCGATTTAGATCTCCATATATTTGTGACTCATTTGTCCTGTTTGATTATTATTTTATTCCAATTCCAGAAAACATTTGTGACGTCCATGATGTCTTGCATACATTTGAAGACAAGTTTGAAAATATTGGTGTCAAGCTATCATTTGAATATCATGGCAAAGGTACTTAGTAATGTTATGTACTAAAAAATAAATATTTCAGTATATGCTGTTGAATCTCGTGATGGAAAAGTCAGAAACAATAGCATTGAATCTTTTTGTATGATCAATATGTCATGAGTAGTGACAGGTTGTACACACCCGTTAATTGAATTCAAACGCACAATATTTTATTCGAATTAACGAATGTTTGAACTAAGCACCAGAAAACATAAGAAATTCTAATTCTAAGGGAATTAAGCAGCATACAAATTAAGCCTGGTTCCATCTATGGCATAAGCATAAGGATGACATAAGATCTCAAAACATTTTGATATTCTTAATGTTTATGTTTGTGTTTGCAGCACAGTTTTTATAGTGTGAACCAGAGAACATAGAAAACATAAGAAATTTTTCTTATATAGTTATGTCATTTTTAATTTATTGTAATGCGGATGCTTTGTCCCTTATGTTTATGTCATAAATGGAAACTAGGCTTTGGGTAGTGGAATACTACATGCACAGTATGCCAATCCTGTGGTCAAGGTTTTGTTTTGTCTCACAGTTTTCCTGGGAGTGAGGCAAGTGGTATCGTGTTACGGCTTAGGGTGTAGCAGGCCTAGATGTGATAGACTTGACCTGATCTGAATGGGAATGTATAGGGAGTACATGAATGAATAGGGAATGTATACTGTACTGCAAGTTAATGATTTTTTATATGTCTACTAAACGAAGATGAAGTTGATGATTCTAATGTATGTTTACTAATCGTAGCTTTCAGAAATGTTCTATCATACATTCATAAAAATCCATAAAAATCCATATAACAGATAGTTCAAGGATATGTTATTTTCTTGAATAAATCTAAATTTTGTTTATGATTTCTTATTATATATTAGGATTACTTGTTGAGTTGCATGTGTATTAACAAATCCATTTTGTTTTCAGAAAGTATCCAGACAGAACAGTCTACACGTCTGCATTGCATTGTAAATGAAAATTCTTTCACACATAAAGAAGAGTACAGGATTCAAATTAATACCAATAAGGTAAACTCTTTTTCTGTGTGTGTGTGTGTGTTTTTGACTATGGCAAAATCATCTAGTAAAGGGATACTCTCGTCTCTGACCATTTTATAGTGTTTTAATGTGTGGTAGCTTGATTGCACGTGGCAGTTGATTGTTGTATACTATCTCTGTTCGTTTGCGTTTATGATATCTATGGATACACTCTTGATGATATGGGTCATTGATTACAAAATTGTCGCGTTGATTTTTATGGGTTTTTTTTTCCTCGTTGTTTTAGGTTCTCATTATATCCACATGTCTGGTATCAATGTTCCGTGGGTTGACTACATTTCTTCAATGCCTTAAGTTATTCAAAGGAAAAGCTGTTCCTTTGCTACAGGTGAGGGCATATATCATAGATCTTGGATATTATATAAAAGATAATGAACTGTTCTAAGTAGGACTAAGGGTTGCAGTCTCATAATGTCAGCAGTTGGAATCCCTCATTTAAACAATAAGAAATGGGTCTGGAAGGAGCAGCTGACCCATTTCTTCTTGTTCATTATCTTTAAGTGTGTACAAGCAAAGGGTCAATTTTGTATTGGTTCCTCTTGATTTTTTAATTTTTATTCTGAGACTGTAATAAAATTACGCGTACATTCTTATTTCCTTTGCCCGTAATTTGCTAGTTCTTGTTTTGTAGATTTGGGATTGGCCTACTTGTTTGATAAGATCGGTGATGTTCGATTTTGGCACAAACGACATCCCATCAATAGTAAGTCGTGTATTTCCACCATTGACATGAAATTCTTTTGATCATTTTCAGATTCGAACCCCTTTCACTATTTTTATATTGGCGAAAAAATTAAAATGGTTGAATTTTTTTGGTCTTCAAGTTGCTGTACTTTCGTTTCTTTGGCAGACATAATTACCTATGTATCGTATAATATTGTTTGTTTTATTTTTTGAATAGGAAGTATTTTGCAGTTCAATTGATTTATTGGCATCATTCAAAGTAAACCAGGTAAACATATACACATCGCCATTTTTACCAGTTCCTCTACTCATTAAAGAAAGGCAAAGCTGTTTCTTATCGTTGTTTTATTTGTTTAGATCCAATTGAATGTTGAACATGTTATAAATCAAACCAACAATGTGCATTACACATCTAGGTGCGTTTCATTGTACTTCTCATCTCCGCTTCTTAAGTCTGTGAAAATAGGTTAGGTGAAGGGACGGGCTAAGTGCTTATTGCTAGGACAGTATACCTAATTCTTGATGGTTGACATCCACCTGAAAACAGCTGAATATAGATGGTAAGTAATGGAAGATCCTTTCAGTAAGTTGCAGGCCTTTTTCAAGTTATCAACCAATTGAGTTTTTTGGAGATTAACTTCCTCGTTTAAATGACCTCTCCATTTTGTTTGAAACTGATGTGCAAACTCTTTTCACTTTGTCGATTACTTCTGGATATATTTGAAAGGGCTTACAAACAAAATTATTTTTATCAGGTAATAATACATGCCATTTTTACATTTTGATATACTAACATGTTCTGTTTTTGTATTTGTTACAGGGAGTTCTGTGAAATACAAATGTATTGCAAGAAGCGTTTTGTCAGCGTGGTTCCATTTATAAAATTTGACAAGTTGTCATCTGATTTGAGGTAAATTTTTGTTGGCAGTCTGTAGATAGTGTAGTAAAAGGTTTCATTGTCAGCTTTCGGCAAGTTTCGCTTGGATTTAAATTCGCCGACAACGATTTTTTGATTTTTCGCACGTGGATTAAATACACCTTTATAAATCTTTTGCAGGCTAAAAAACGGATCCAATCATCCTGATGAAGAAAGCTTGCTGAAAATTATTGATTTATTTTTTGATAAAAGGTATACTCATTATTTTGTTCCCTATTGTTTGAAAAGAGCAAAAAAAAAAAAAAAAAAAAAAAAAAAAGATAAAAAGACATTAAAGTAAAATTTAAATAAAATATGAATTTGTCAGATATAAAGAAAGAAACGAAACAACCACTTTGGATGTTATCACGGCCGTGAACCAAGGTAAAGTGATAAAGGAAACATCCAAATTCGTTGTATTCAAAATGAATAAGAACGACTAAAGCCATTGTTAAAAACAGCATTGATTGTTGTCGGAACGGTAGGCATACATGAGATTGTCTGTTGTTAACTTTATCGTAAATTCCCCCGATTGTTTGTGTTTCCTTAGTGTTGCATTCGAAATCGAAACTTTGAACCAACTCATGATGTTGAACAGCATCTTCACAAAGTTGACGTTTCGCCCTTGCTTTTACCTTTGATTCACTCGATTTTCGCTTTTGTGGTTGTTTATTCTTGTTGTAGTCAAACAATGTAGGAACAGCTTCAGCCTTCAGCAAGCGTCGTGGTGGCAACCCAAGGAGTTCGTTCTAAAAAAACAAATCAAAGAATCGAAAAAATAAAAAGTCTATCAATAATCATAATGAACCCGAAATCAAACTGAGAAACCTTATTGAAGCAAAGATAAAACGTAGAAGAAAACATAGAACAATTTTATTACCTTTAAATCTCTTTCGAAACTATCTTCGTCAAAATGTAAATGGCATAACTTCTTATCTTTTGGTAAATTTTCCCTTTTTATGTTTTGCAACCAACTTTTCTTGAGATTTTCATCTTTAGGCAGTCCATAAAAACTAATGTTTTTGACTCTGTTTGCCATAAAAGTGTTACTATTACAATTAACTGCTATACACCAGGGCATTTTGATTCAAAAAATTGTAAACGATAGAACTTCTCATAAAAAAATATTCACTTTATAAATATACGTTTCTTTACCTCTCTTCTCTCTTCACTGATTTTTGTTTGAAAATTTCTCTTGTTAGATAGCCATCTGCCGAAGTGACGTCACGAATATTAAATCAGTTTAAAAAGAAGGGGCTTTCTGTAAACAATGAAAAAAATTCTCAAAAAAGAAAATATATTTTTTGAGTAATCAAAATACGCTGATTTCATTTTTTATAAAAAAACTTTGATATTAAATAGGGCATTTTTACCGAACCAATCCTTTAAAAAAAACATAACCAATTAGCGGTGAGCTTATAGAAATAAAAACCAATCAATACGCGGTAAATTAAGATAGGCGGACCTAGCAGAAATTTAACTTGTGTAATCCAATTTGGTAGAAAACTTTCTAAAAAAGATCTTATCCTTTTGAAAACACTGTTCTCCATAATTTTTACACCAGTAAAATTGCTTCTCGATCCGCCGCTGATTGTTTATGACTCAATATCATAAAAACAACTTTAAAAGGGCAAGTCAAAACAATGCTATATTTCTGGTGGGAAGTCAACAACCTGTTGCATCTAACCTGTTGCATCCAACCGTTACGGGTGGAACCTCGAGTATTTAAAACTCCCTCGGTTACCTTATTGCTCTTACACGAACACGCTGAGTTAACATGCAGTTCATCTAACCGATTTCTTACCAGCTAAGTTAGCAGTGTTAACAAACCCTTAAGTTAGTAGTGTAAACCTTGTTAAATTTGTCTGGGTCAGTGAGTCGGTTATGCCTCGTTTTTTCAGATGATTTTATGAAGCTTTTAAACAAGAAGTTTAAAAGAGAGAAAATGGAATATTATGCAACATTATAAACATTATAAACATTATAAACGACCCATTTTTATCTAACTTGAAGATATCTTGTCCAATCTTTATTCTTGTCATTCCAGCTATATTCATTTTCAAGTGAGAGGGACGGGAAGTTCGAGGCTAGTTCAACAACTCCATCATTTTTGTAACACACGTGATGCTTTCATGCAATTATCCACCAATCACCTTGATATGCATCTCGATCACATGGCTACATTGATGAACGGATTCGCGTATACTGTCAATGTTTCACAGGTTAGTCTGTTATTCCACTTGATCTGAACGGAGAGGGGGTCTACCCAGCTGACTCACAATGTCGCTTGAACGTAATATGGACGTCTTTACATCGTCTGAACGCCGTGTATCTGCTGGACAACGAGAGGGTGAACACTTCAAGTAGAAACTCTCCTATTATACTGCAATTACGGAAAGTGATTGAAAAATGTCTTACTGAGGGAATACACGCTTCCCGAATTTTTGTTTCAAGACCGTTTGTTTTTTTTACCTAGTCAGCAGTGTACATCCAACCTCGTTTTCATGTTATTAATTGTTTCACTGATTTTAAAACTTAATTACTTAGTATTAATACTTATTATTAAAACTCCCTGTATAAGGATTCGACTCGATTCTGACATTGAAAACGAGGCTGGATGTACTGACTAGGCCAAATCACGGTGTTTAAACAGAACTTTGGAAAGGTGTGTGAGAAACTGGTTTCAGGAAATGGTTTAATGATGACACTAAAATTTGTTTAAAAAAACCTATTTGAAGTTTGTGACGAAAGTTTCTGAAATTATCCCGAAATTATCCCGAAATGCATTCGTGGTGTTTCAGGAATTTTTGACATTTGAAAATTGTGATTTGCATTTACCTAAAAAAAAGTCCTACTTTCCTAAACATGAATGGAACAACAAGAAATATATGTAACATGTATTTTTGAAAACATTTTTGAAAATAGAATAAAAAGTAGGAGATTTTTATGAATTTTGAAGTCAACACACCCGTCTGGTTGTAGGGATTTAAAGAACTTTTGACTATAAACTATCCTATCATCCAGAAAATGAGGTGCGGAAATAAGCTATTGTATGTGACAATATATCCTATATTAATCCTAGCGCTTCGAAATGATGCGTTTCACTAAACTATGGTGACTTTTAAGCTAGTTTTTTCGGGGAAGCGCAAATATGAAATCACATTATAACATAATATTCTGGCTTTTATAAGGAGCTTTTCGATAGCGTTTTGTGTTGGCGAGGTCACGTTTAGAGTTTCTATGCGAATGACTATTAATGCGTTACCAAGTAAACCGTTTATAACGTGCTAACAATTAGGACGACAGACGGGGCAGCGGTTTCATAGTATCGAAAACCGGATTTCGAAATTACTCGGCTCCTACTAGGCAACTCGAGGAAACTAGTAAATTTAGTAAATTTTTGTGGTCACCCTCTCCCAATCTCAACCTAATCAAAGCAATACAGGAACAGTTTCCAACGTGAGGGCAAATTTAATAATTCCTTCTGTGACCTAATTCAATTTACCTAGGTGCAGGAAGTGGATGAACAAATACATTATACAGATACTTTCGGGTAAGTGCAGCCACGAACAACTTTTAAACGCAAGTTACCTTATTTTCTATGAAATTGATTTTATTATACAACCTAACTTCTGACGTTGAATTTTTTTTCTGGTCTGCAATGTTTTGTATCGTGGCAATATTTTAGTTCCGAAGTAGTAACTAAACGACATTTCTATTTTGTTACTCCCAGCTTGCCCAGTATTCTATGCTACGCCAGTGACCAATTTTGCAGGTAGGTGTTTCTTTTCTGCTTATGAGCTAACTCAGTTGAGTTGTTTGGCGTGTTCAATTTTCTCCGTAAGCTTATAAGTGGGAAATGACTTTGAAAAGGTAATTGTGTAAGTAAATGTTACATAAATGATGTTGTTATCTGACAAGTGATGTGATTGAAGCCATTCATTGCGGTTTCTTTGATCATCTTTGATCACCTTTGATCACCTTTGATCAAATTTGATCTGCAAGCAATTTGTTTCTATCCTAGGAGATCTATCGTAAACACAAGTTTCTCGCGATCCCAATTTTCAGCCAAATAGATCAGCGATGATTTCTTCGAAAACTATATTTCTTATTGCCGCGTTTTTATTTAATGGCACCCTGCATTGGGGGCAGTTGTCCATTCTGGGCTTCTCCTTGCATTCGCTGCAATATACATGTCCGTTTTCGCATTGAAAAACCTGTTTGGGTGGTGTTGGCAAGGTGAAGCAAATTGGACATTCGAATGAATCTTCATTTGGAGATTTCGAGTCGTTCTTGGTTTGTTTATCTTTCCTTCGTTCCAATACAGAAAGTTCCTGTTCCATATTTGTTTTGTACGTCTGCTTTGCCAACATTCTTTGCTGGACTTCTTTCAACTTCTTCTCCAGTGTAGAAACTTGTTTTTTCAAACTTGTTGACGTCGCCTCTAAATCTTGAATTTCCGAAGACACTAAAACGATCTCGGCTTGCTTGTTTCTTATGTTCTCGTTCACTTCTTTCAACTCGAGTTCTTGTAACTGGCGTTTTAACCTCTCCTTCTCCGTTTCTGAACTGCTGGAAGATTTCTCTTGTCTCTTGGGTTTTGGCGCCGTCATGGGTTTAATTATCACTTCGATCTCCTTTCGTCTCAATGTTTGCGCTATCCTCGTGAGGCCTAAGTTGACTGCGATGTGGTGAGCGGTCTCTCCATCGTTGTTCTTGATCTCCGTATCTATGTGATCGTTCACCAGCATTGTCACAGCTTCATAGTTCGACCTTTTGACGGCCACATGGAGACACGTATCGCCGTGCTGATCACGATTATTCAAATTCACCTTCCGTGCTATTAAGCGTCGCATGATGTTCAAATGGCCGTGATACGTCGCTGTGTGCATCGGCGACGACCAATCTTTGTTCGCGGCGTGAATGTTGGCACCATAACTTATCAACAACTCTAAAATCTCCTCGTAACCTCTTGCAGCCGCCACACAAACCGGTATTGTGTCGAAAGCAAAACCATGTTTGTCATATTCGGATATCATTCGGTTCACATCCAAACCCTTTTTTAGTTTCTTCTCGACTTTTTTATAATCGTTCTCACGTATAGCTTTCAGAAAATCCATACCGTAAACAACGGTCTTGATTTACCCTATAAAATTGACTTCAGATATGAGTCCGGTATTCGACAGGACAGTAGGGTATTGTTTCTATTACCAGCTTCGAACTTTGAGTTGATATATTTCATACGTATGTACTTGGTTTCCTAGTTTGCATTTTTTTTTTTTTTTTAAATAGATCTCAAGTATTGTTCAAATTACTTTTTATTATTATCTGTCTTTCCTATTCAAACAAATTGTATGAACAATGCATCGCATCACTTATTAATTAATCAAGCAAAAAATAAATCTTAATTGGTTTTAAACGCTTAAGTGAATCCAAAGAAAATTACATAATAAAGTTATGACAAAATAAAATGCTTTTGTGTGATAGTCATCTAAAAGCCGTTTAAAAGGATGATTTGTTGAAAGTACAAAACATAATTAATCATTTTCTTGACGAAGCGTATTCCTTTTGAAACACGGAGGAGTCGGGGGAGCGTTTATAATAATTCTTAGTCAGCTCACCTACACCAAGTTCATTTCTCCTACTCCCTCAAATCTTCATGAAAGAAAGAAAAGATTTTTACGTGTTTGACTAATATGTCGTTGCCTCAGCTACCTCGTATTCTGTTCGCACTCCGCATTTGTTTGTCTTTGTTGTTGTCGTGATAGTGATAATATCAGATCTGCTCGATATATTTTTTTGTTGTCTGTCATGTCATGTCATGTCATGTCATGTCATGTTGTCTGTCATGTCGTTTATAATAATTCTTAGTCAGCTCACCTACACCAAGTTCATTTCTCCTACTCCCTCAAATCTTCATGAAAGAAAGAAAAGATTTTTACGTGTTTGACTAATATGTCGTTGCCTCAGCTACCTCGTATTCTGTTCGCACTCCGCATTTGTTTGTCTTTGTTGTTGTCGTGATAGTGATAATATCAGATCTGCTCGATATATTTTTTTGTTGTCTGTCATAATGCAATTGTCAAAATTATATTCTCGCTAATCTGGTCGTTGTTTAAGGCGTTTCTGGAAGCTTCGCTGAAGTGTGCGATTAATGCTTATTATTAAAAAACACGTTTACCCGTCTAGCCTGAAAACAATTCAAACGACAGAAGCAATTTTTTTTTATTTTCCCATGGATAGGAATTTATAAAGTCATCATGAGTTACGGATGAAGAAAAACACGTGTGAAAAAAACGCATGGAGCACAAGGAATATCGTTGTAATTTTTGTGTTCTGTTAATGTTTCGATGTGTTATTTTTCTGATAAGCAAAAATTTTAAAAGTCACACGAAGCTCTAATCTGTCCAAAAATGGATAACTATCGTGTGCCTCTAAAATGAAAATTTGTTATTTGTTTATAAACCAGGAAAAAACAAGATTGCCATCTGATTTTTTTGACAAAAATGAATCACTGCTATGCTACACTGCAAAAACGTTCGCAGAATACAGCCGCCATTACAGCCTTTCGCTTCGCTCCTTCGATCCAAAATTCAGTTATAGCGTCCAGTCCCCACGCACCGTGTGACGTATGAGTGGAGTAAACGAATATAGGACCCACCAGTGGAGGTCCACTTGTTCTGACCCTTTTTAAGGCTCATTGAACACTTTTATCTATACCACGATCAGCCACGCGTATAAGAGAGGTAAAATAATAAAAAGGTGTAATGAAATTCAAATCCATTTCCACAAAGGAAACAACATTTTATTCGAATTTCCCAAGAATTGACTTTTCGGTCATTTCCCAGAAGCAATATCAAAACAAACATTCGTCTTTACAACCCAAATTGAAAGATTCGACCCATCGATTTGTTGGAACAGATGACGAAGATTACGATTCAGACATCTTGGAAAAGTGCTCACCGTGCTTGTCTATATTTATTCATACCAAACTGAACTTCCTGGTATGATAGACCAACTTGGTGGTACTTAACTTGATCCGCGTAGGACTAGGGGCTACTCTGAAGTTTGTCTTGATGAGAAAGAAGCGAATTCTCGGAAAGACAGTACATTATTAAAAAATAATGTTTGTTGATTATCGATCCTAGCGTTTATTTTATACCTTATAAGATATGGGGATGTTTAATTTATGGTCTGAGGAAGTATGTTACCGAATATTGTTTTAGATGATAGGATCCCTTTAAGGTCGATTTCGATAAAGCAGAAAATTCCGCGCGCACAAAATGGTTGTATAATGCGAGATCTCGACAAGGCGGACTGGCTCGTTTCTCATGTGATCGCACATCAACAACATTAAGTGGAGTTTTTTTTATATTAGCGGGATCATATGAAAATAATGGGAAATAATATCAGTCACGTGTTTGATGCGTTCATAAATATTTCTTATTATTTAGAATTTATCCAAACGTATTCGATATCACTAAAACAGTTCACGATATGTCTGCTCTGTTAGTGGAGCATCATTGCTTTGGACTTTGTGTGAAGTTATGCATGTCTTCTCGACAGTTATGTAACTTCACCAATTGTCTACCCCCTCTATTACTATCTGCTGCGTTTGGCTGGAATCGAAATGCTAGTTTTGTACGTTGTTCATCAATTCAGTTGTTTATTTGTTTGTTTGTTTATCTGTTTATTTTGTTTGTTTTGTTTGTTTTTTGTTTGTCTGTTCATCTGTTTTTATTGATTTTAGAAAGAAGAAGTTATTGAGAATGTTATCAATTATTTCATTTTCGAAGACGACAACGACATCATTGGGAAATGTTTTCTTAAATTGGGGAAAATAATACCTCTGCTTGGAGAAGGCGGTGGTTGTTTGTTTGACCACATGCTACAAAACTCTGCTCTTGATTTCTCCTCGTTATCTGCAGATATGTTGCAGGTGAGCTTGTATAAAACTGAACTTCTTCGTAACGGTGTTCACTGAAAGAGCTGCTTTAAGTCATATAAACATTGTCATGTAAACAAGGACTTAGATGTGTTTATACTTATTCTCTGTTTACACTGTTCGGTTCATTGTCGAAAAAATCAAAGAACATCGGTTTGATCAATCGAATAGTGGAAACGCGCCTGCTTAAGTTTGATATTATTCCCATCATGGAATTCGTTATTTTTTTATAGGGAATTTGCAGGACGATCAAAAGTTGTAAACAAAATATTGAACACACGAAACTAAGGACCCCACTGAAACTGCTTCTTCGTGAAGAACTCAATGCGACGTTGAATGTCATATTCTTTTTATGCAGGTAATTTTCTCTCGTTTGTTCTTCCACTCGCTATAGGTACATCGAACAATTTCAAAACACTCGTTTGAAAGTCTGTTAATTTCGTTTAGGCAAAGAAATTAAACTTGTCTCGTTCTTCCAAACTTTATTTTTCAACTTTGTATCTGAAGTGAAATTGTTATTTTGTCAAACTAGCCTGCGTTTTAAGTGTGCGTTGTTTCCTTTAAATAGAATCCTGTACGGTGTAATTGGCCAAAAGAGAAAAGACACTCAGTCACCAAAGATCGAAGACCTAACAGAATTTAATAGAAGCGATTTCTCGAACAGGTCAAAAATAAATATTTTATACATACCTTAATTCCCACATTTCATATAATGTTTCTTGACTTTTCCGCGTGGATAATCCGATAATCCGATAAATTCAGATTGTTGTAAGTATAAATTTCGTTTAGGTTGATGTCAATAATTACGGCGTACGAAAGCTATGTTTCGTTACATTACAAAGCCATCTCGAGCGATCATTACGTTTCTCTGAACCTTCTCAAAGATTTATTACTGAAAATATTACCAGTTAACAATCTACCCCCGTCTTCTACTGGCTTGTTTGGCGTGTTTACAATTTAAATCGAGTATCACGATTATTGGAAATACGTTGTGGAATTCGCTTTATTTTGGAGGTTTTTTTTTTTTTAGCCATGGTTCTTAGCAAGAGTTTTCCGGACCTTTGAGAGTGAAGCCATAAAAGAAGACCCTTATTTCATCCTTTTAAATAAGAAACTGTTTGTCTCTTTGTTTGTATTTTCCAATCAACAAGAAGCCAATTGCTTTTACTTTTGTAGAGTTAAAGCGACCTTTCATTTCCTTACCCTAGCGACATGGCGAGTGCGCCACGCTTCCTATCCCTGTTCTTCAAGACACTTATCGAAGTGTAATCTTGATAGATAGGCCAACCCGAGTTGATGTCGCATTTTGACTTGGTTTATCAGTACAGACCTCGTTTCTGTTTTGAACATTACTTAGAATTGTCTCACAGCCATTTGCAGTGAAGGAAATGCATAACTTGATCGGTACAGTGAAACAAGGATCAAAACGCATCAAAACGAGGTCTGTACACTCTCTGACAACCAAGTCAAAATACGACATAAAAACATGGACTCGTGGCAGGTCCATGGTACTCAATAAGAATCCAATATTTATGACGAATATTAAACATATTAGAGATGGATTTATACTTAGCTGAAAATTCTACACAATAACTAGTTAACTAGCCTGTGTAATAAATATCTAAACGCCCTGTAGTCTAATGTTCAATCTGTAAACATAGCATTTTGCAATCACAAAACTTTTTCGTTGAGAATCTCTTGTTTTCGTTTGAAAGAACGAAATATGAACGCAACAATGTTCTTGTTAACCCAGACAGACAGAACAAAGTTTTGACTGCAAACTAGTGTTTCAACCAACTGCTCAACAACTTAAAATCTTACAAAACAATATTCGCCTGGAGTTTCCCAGTTTAGTTCGTAAAATGCTGTCAGACGTAAAAATTATTCATAGTTGTTTATTTTATTTTGTTGATGTTGGTTTATTCTTTTTTTAATTTTAGTGTTTTTCTTAAAGGGAAGTCATATAAATAGTGTAATAGTCAATATGTAAGTAGGCTAGGTATATAGTCTCTCATCGAATTCTTTTGGATAAAAAAAAGAGTTCTCCAAAAAAGTTGTCAGACAAAAATGGAGAGGAAATTTCCCTTCTGTAAGAAAATGTATAATGTGAAAAATAAGTGAATGTATTTCTAATTTATTTATGTAATTTTTCTTAACAATAAAAATTATAAAAGAGAATATCTCTCTCGAACGTTGTTGCTTTCTCTATTTCCAAAGTCATGTTAACCTGGGAGAAACATTTTCCGCCGAACGCGCTTAATGGAAATCCCGTTCAAGCTTTCTTTCTGGAGTGAGATTGTGTTACAAAACTCCTATCAATTATTTTAAATTAGATTATCACTACTTCAACTTAATTATTGGACCCTACTACAAAATTAGAGTTGAAATCCTGGAATTTTCTCGGCCAAGAAGAAAGGATTTCTTAATCACCATATAACGAAATCATTCTGAAGACGCCCAATTATTTATGGGTAGTTTAGATGTTGACTTTCGTCTTACTAATGTTCCCTTAGAGGAAAAGATATCTGCACAGAAAATTTGTTCAAAAATAAGGAAAAAGTAAGTGGCCTCACCAAAAGTGAGTTTAAATCTTTATTATCTTTAGCCACAAAAGAACCCTATTTTATGTTTGATAATGATTTTTACCAACAAATTGATGGTGTGGCCATGGGCTCACCTCTAGGTCCTACTTTAGCCAATACTTTTTTATCACATCATGAACAAACTTGCCTTCAAAATTGCCCACCAGAATTTAAACCAGTTTTTTACCGTCGCTATGTTGACGACATTTTCGTGCTATTCAAGTCACCTGATCATTTATTATTATTTCAGAATTATTTAAATACTTGTTACTCTTAAGAGGCCGTTTACATGAGACCCGAAGTCAACTCAAACCGGTTTGAAATGAAAAACTTCACTTCGATGCATGATGCAATTCTTATTACTGTTTACATGACTTCGGGCGAAGTGAAACTCACTTCGGGTGTAGTTTCATTTCGGTCAAATTGACCGAAGTGAAATCTCAAACCGGTTTGAAATTTCCATGTAAACACCGCTCCCCGAAGTGAAAGTCTGTTTATCGATACAGCAGTCTGGTTTTTCTGTACGGCACATGCGCAATTGTTTTTATGCACATGCACAACTCTTGTTTACGTCTTTGTGATTTTGGCTAGTTTGTGAGATGTCCTACTCTGAAAGGATTTTCCGCTCAAGTTTTATTATAAATAATCCGCTGATTCAGCAAAAAATATCCGTACGCACTCAGTTGGACTTCACTTCGGGCTGCCCGAAGTGAAATTTTTCATGTAAACAGCTCAATTTTTCAAAGCGGTTTGAAATATTAAAGCAGTTTGAGTTCACTTCGGGTGTCATTAAAACGGCCTCTAACATTTCTTTTACTACCGAATTTCAAAATAGTGACACGTTTTCGTTTTCAGATGTTGAAAGTCTGCGTGATAATAATAAGTTTATCACATCCGTTTATAGAAAACCCACCTTTAGTGGTGTTTATACACATTTTGACAGCTTTGTACCCATGCCTTTTAAATTTGCCATGATTCTTACTATCATTCACAGATGTTTTCAAATTTACCCTTGTTTTTCTAAATTTCACCTGAAGCTTCTAAAAGTCAAGGATATTTTCAAGAAAAATGGTTATCCTGTTAAAAACGTTTCTAGACAAATTACACACTTCAAAATTAAAAGTTACCAGTGTTGAGAAGAAAAAACTTCTCATGTCCTTCCATAACTTGGAACTATTTCGAATCTAGTTAGGACTAAGCTTTACAACATTATCTCCAAACGTCTACCATCATGCCAAGTTCATGTTGCTTCCAAATCATCCTGCAGACTTTCTAGTTATTTTAAATCTAAGGATCGCCCTTGTAAGGATCTCATCTCTGGCATTGTTTATTGTTTTTCGTGTAGTTGCTGCAATGCTTCCTATATTGGCCAAACTAAGCGCCATTCTAAAGTCAGAATGAGTGAACCCATGTGCGTTTCTCCTCTAATCGGTAAAGTATCGTCTTCTAGTGCAAATCCTACTGCTATCCGTCAGCACACGTTATCTACTGGGAATAAGATAAGTGTAATTTTAGTATACTTGCCCACGCTGACAAAACTTATATTTTAGAACTAAAGGAATCTCTTTTTATTTTAAGAGACAATGTGGTTCTTAACAGAACAATTCGTTCTGCACCGTTGTATTTTTATAACTAGCATATTTTTCGTAGCTATTTCGTCATTTTTTGGTAATTTTTAATGTTTACACGATCCCTTGTGGAAATAATATTCTTTTGTATAATTTTATATAAAATCGATATTTGTATTAAATATTTTGACTTGATTATGGGCGTTGTACGCTCGAAACGTTGTCAGCAAAATAAAGGATGTGTCGCTAAAATTTGTTCTATTTTCTGTTTTTAACTTACCATATAACGTTAAAAGTAACACAATCACTTGAGCATCATCTTCTATGCGAATAATTTATACGGTTTGGGAAACATATTCCAGATCAGGTATAAGTAAAGGACCTATCGAAAAAAACATTAAACACATTATAGATTCAATTGCTTTTCCTGTATTTTTTCACTACAGTATAACCCCGTTAAGTCGGACTCTCAGGGGACCGAAATAATCGGTCTGACTTATCGGGAGTCCGACCTATCCGAACTTCGTCTTAAGTCAGACTCTACTTATTTAGTCCCAAGGGGGACAAGGTTTTAGTCCGACTTAAAGAAAAGTCTGACTTAAACCGTGTCCGACTTAACGACACTTATTGGCATCGCAGTTTGCGCGGCTGTTGCTGGTGCATGCGATACACGGAAGTATAATAATTGTTTCCAGCGCTCTATAACAAGGCGCTAATTTCACCAAAATGGTAGACTTCATCGTGCTCATCAGCTCTTTCGCTATAGTTTCATGCTTTGTTATTTTGGCTGCATTTATTGCCAGACTTCAGTGGGCAATTCATCGGGAAAGTTCCTCACTTCGCTTTCGAAAGGCAGAACCAACTCCAATGTCCAAAGTAGATATTCCATTTCGATTGAAACCCGTGAACGAAATTTCTGCAACAGGTAAAAAATGGTGTTTGTGTGTGGTGGTGTGTATGTGTTTATTGTTGTTGTTTTAAAATTAAACTAGGTAAACCTTTCTTCAGCAGCAGAGAAACCCAGGTAAGGTATGTTTCCCTTTCCCCATCTACTCCCAAAATTTTTGAAGATCGTGATTATATCAATTGGGTGAAGAAATACAAGGATTTTAGACTTCCTTTTTTTCTTTATCTGTGCTCAAAATTCATTCCATCATTCAACTGATTCTTGATGAATGTGCCTTTTAGGCAATGAGAATAAGCAAAGCACTCTACTTAAAAACTGATCAGAAAGAAAACAAGGTAACATTGAATAAAAATTTCTTTTCTGAAAGCCATTTCTTAATTGTCTTGCCAAACTGAGAGAAAATTTTCCTAAACTTAACCGTGCTGCGGTCTCTAATTAAAAGCCTTGAAAAGATTGGAAATCTATCTGCGATCAACCATGTGCGATGACATGCACGATGAATCTTATGATTCTTCGTGCATGTACATAAACATATGACAGGTTACTTTGATCTTATTGAGGTCTCCGATTTGTAGGAATTAATCACGAAAGGGAGAAATGTCTCCAATTTGTAAGAATTAATCACGACAGGGAGAGTCTGGCATGCTCAGTCAACATAATTGCCAAAGAAGAGAGTTAGATATAGTGTCAACTAGATCGTCATTACTTAAACAAATAGTTTTCATTTGTATTTTGTTCTTTGCTTCGTGAACGATAACCTGGAACGACCCATACTTTGAAGAATAAAATGTTAAAACCTGTTGTCTCTTTAGTCTTTCATCTTCTGTAAACAACTTTTATTATTATGCAAAACACAGTCAGGGAAATCCTGAGATTGAAGGATCCTTGAAATGAGGCATACATACATAACTTTGCTGTCGTAATACATTATTGGTGGTAATACATAATTTGTGGTAATACATAATTTGTTAAAATTACCTTTATGCAGGAGGCTTGCACAATACCTGCTACAAGATTATTGTGACTTTATTATTTTTTCCCCTAAAAAGATAAAAAGACCTTTACTAACGCCTTTTTCCTAACGGAAAACCATCTTCTTTTCCTCCCCTCATGTATTTAAGAGTTTGTGTATAGTTAATGTTATTTGAAATTTATATTCGATGCCACATAGTTTCTGTTTCGCTTTAGTATGTATATATTTGTATATACATTAAAGAAATTTCATATGATTTGAATCAATCCAACTTTTAATTTTTTAAGAACCAGGGGCCATACAAACATTTTTTATGTGTTAATACTGGATGGAACATAATGTATAATACTAATCCTTTTTTATCATAGATGAACTGTCCATCACTCTTCAGGGAAAATCGGTTGGATACCTTACATATTATACATGTGTTCCGAAACGGGAATTACATAAAGCTTGTGATCCCCAACATAGGGCAGCATCTTCGAGAAAGAAAAATTTGTCAGATATCTTAACTTTGCTGTCTTCATGGAGCAGTCCTCCAAAAGAATTGTATCTTCTCTAACTGTATATATGATTGATAACTTTGAAACTTTGATAAGCACAGTATATGAAGGGTTAACAATGTTTTTATGAATTTGAATGTGTGTTTCCTTTACATTTTCTTGATCAGTCATTTCAAAGAGGATTGGGTGGATGAAGTGAAAAAGACCTTCCAATATTCTTGTTTGCCAACTGATGTCAAAGAGCACCTACTACAAATTATCAAAGGAGATACAGGAGATGAACTCTTTCTTCCTTTTGTTGTACTGTTGCAAGTGAGGGAACACGAGAAACAAAACTGCCTTTTAAATTCTTCCATTGTAAGTTGCACCACATTTGTATTCCTTCACAGTTTTACGTCGATTTTACAGACCAGTTTTATCAAATTCAGATACTTTGTCTTTTCCTGAAATTGTTTGAATTGTTTTTATTGAAAACCTTATCAGTTGTCAGCTTATAATTTGGTCTCTGATTTGATCAACATTCCTCCTTTACGAACGAATGTCTAACATGAGATTCCTTGGGCTTATATACTTCAGTTTTAAATGAAACGTAGCTTACGGTTATACCCGTCTTGTACTCTCTTATACTTTAAAACAAACTTCAAGGAATCACTTTTTTTTATAGATTTCCATTCTAACGGCGTTCACAGTATCAGATCAAAAAAAATACGAAGTTTTTGATCAGTATATAGAAACTGTGGATGAAAGAGTATATCGTATTAAGGTATCCATCCTTTTGTCGACAGATAAAATTCTAGTGGATCCTATTGCACTTTTGCACGTCCTTCATTATTATTGATGATTCTGATACAGGATTCCGTGTTGATTCATAATCACTTATTACTTATTAACTGAACGCGAGTCTCCATAGAATTGATTTTTTTTCTAAGGATGTTTTTGAATCCGGTATTGCACCTGAGAATGCAACTGATGATAACTCTTTTGCTGACGTCAGTGAAAATTGCATCGTGTGTCACGACAATCCGGTCACGAGGGTCATCATTCCTTGCAGACATTCGTGTGTGTGCAAAGCGTGCTTCCAAAAAATTTCTGTTTGCCCGATATGTAGAACTCGGGTCGAGTCATTTTTTATACGAAGAGATGAGTCAATGTTGCCGGTAACCGAAGAAGAAGAGCGACATCAGGTCAGTGATGACATCAGCAATATGGGATTTTGGAATTTCTTAAAATCAGTTTGGAATGCAAGCTGATAGTACGTAAGTCTGTCTGTCTGTCTGTCTCACGTCACTTTCAAATTTCAAACGTAACTATTGCGGTGCCGATGTGAGGTGCCGATGAGAAAGGTTATTCGAAGCAAAAGTGTTTTTAGCATCAAAAATGTTTGCATGATTTCTCTTTTTTTGTTCAAATATGTCCTCTCTTTCGCACGCTTTGCTTATTTTCGACATTTCTATCCTAGATTTAGAGGAAATAAATTATTGCCGATACATTTCGTTGGTGTCACTGATATCGTGGAAATAGATATTAGAAATATTCAGTAACCATCTACTTTGCTTGTTGAGTTACGTATGGATTCTACCAAGCATCATAAAGAACACCATACCTTTTGCGTGTTGAAATGTTCTTTATCAAGTCGAAGATGATTATCGACCTTGTGTGTAACACGCGGTTCACTAACTACACACCTGAACCGAAGTTCCGTATGATGGAAATACATGCCCTAATTTTAATATCAAACAAAAATACATAACACGAGATTGCATTTCGAACAGACTTCTTCGGATAATTCAAACAGAAAAAAGCCATTTTGGTAAATATGTAATTTTCTAATTTTATGAAAAGTCTTCCAATGACCTTTCAGATTCATATGTAGTTCCCGTGTATAATTTTTTATGAAGATGGCCAAGTGGAAAGGTTTACATTTTACAGTAAGAAAGTTGTCTTCTGAATACAATATTTTGTTTTCTCTTCGTCCGTTGATCATAAAAGTTTTCAAACTGCTGTTACCTCGATTTCATTTTTAAATCTCGACGCATTTTCGAGTAACTACGTATGAAATACGAACTTTCGTCTACACGAAGGAATTTCTATTTCCCTTTAGGTAGGCCTGAGGTGTTGTATCCAGGGTAGTTTTTGGTCATCCAAGAGGTGCGTGAGCTTCCGTGCACCTTGCGTATTTGTTTGTGATTAGGAGTCTCCTCTTAACTTTAAACTTGCATTATTATTACGCGCTATCGGCATATCAAATGATATTTTGTGACCTTTTATGATCTTTTTAGCAAGTCAAAGAAATTTATTAAAAACGCATCTAAAAATCTCAAGGTTGCACATAAACTTTCATCTGCAGAAATTGACATGCGAAGGTTAGTGTCTTGTTTGGGAGTGAGAGAGGCGCAGTCAATTGCAGTAAGTGTTGGAGATTTTCTGGCAACATTCAGAAGTTACGATGAAGTTACAGAAGTTACAACATTCAGAAATTACGGCGGAGGTGAAGAATACACCTTTCCCGAATTCATGTTTATATAAGAGAAGGACTTACAACTTCTATAAATCCATTCAAATAAAACTCGCCTCGTCTTATTGAAATTTTCACAAAGGCAGTTTTGGAACTCCCTCTGGTACAGTTAAGAATATTCTATTGGCTTCAAAGATTGTAAAAACCAACCAGAACTGAATATTAAGATATTAAGTTTATTTTGTAGGCAATTTTTAACCCCCGATTCCTTTTGACCTCCTACAGCCTCAACACTGAAACTTTCAGAATCGAAGGAAAAGATATTCTTCTGTATATTTTCAAACTTCAGTCAGGCACCTTTCTAAGGTTCGAATTTTTCGTAAAAACTATATCCAATAAATACTGCATAATTCGACAAAATTCGCTGTAAACGCCCATTTTACATTTCGAAAAAGGTTGAGTAGCAGTTTTGAAGTACTAATGAAGGTTTCATATTTATATGCAATTCGCATTTCCAATTTCTTTGATTTTCCACAATTCGTGAAACATAAACAGCCGTTTAAACCAGCCCATCTAATCAAAAAACCAGTGAAACGCGAGGCGAGGATTACTTCAAAGGCATGCCGACATAAAAGATTTTTAGTCATTAAGTTAGTCGTTGTCAAAACGGACCTCGATTCTGTGTTGAAAATTAACGAAAATTGTCTCAACTGCGATTTGCTAATGAGCAAAATACATGGCTAAATAATTACCGTGAAACAATGTTAAGTATCAAAACGAGGCCCGTATGGACAACTGACTCAGGATCCGTGATAAAAAGGAATTTATCAGTCATAAATTTCACCGTTCAATAGCAAAACATACTGAAAGAACATTAATCAATCTGCATGATTTTCAAAATGGCTTTATATCCTCTCATCTTCTTTTTCCGCGAAAAATCAGTATCTTAAAGTTATAGCAGTTGACAAGATTTCATTTCTTCTTCGTCCAAATCCATTTTGAAAATGTAAAAGAATTTCTGATGCGAAGTTTTATTTTAAATTACATCGTGATATAAATAAATCTTTTTGCGCAAGACTTCGGCGCTGAAATTGAACCTGCTGACTGATTGAAAATTTCTATTGGATATATTCAATAAGAACATGTTAAGAACATTTTTGGCTACAAAGATGAAAAGTTAAGAAGGCTTCGTCAAAGTTGAGTGTAACACTGCAATCATTATTTTTCCTTTTACAAAAATAAAAGTGGTTTAACTTGTGAAATGTCAACGAAAGAAATGGCTTGAAAATCGTGTTTTGCATTGTCTGGTGCTGACCCTCAATACTGCTGGAGAAGAGTGTTTTCAAAAGGAGAATTTCAATTTAATTGCCAATTCTTTTTTAGGAAGTTCTCCTCAAAATTGGCTTGCACCAGTCAAATTTCCGCTAGATCCGCCACTGGACCTTTGAAACAAAATGGTGAAAAGTTGTGATCTTTCGCTTTTTTTTGAATTGTTAATAATATAATAACTATGCTCTATGCGGGGAGTGAATAAAGTAGAATTAACTTTGCAACTTTTTTCCGTTTAGGAGAAGGCAAATTGCTCAGCATCGCCATTTTGTCCTGTTGCGCATGCGCCAATGTCATTATTATTATTATTGTTCACGAATATTTAGACAGGATTATCCGTCAGTTATATACATGTAAAATGAAATATACTGTTATCAATGGGTGTTGATAGATCATTTCATAAATTACATCATTACATCCATCGCCTCGTTTTCGCATTGCTTATAATTAACCCCTAGGGAAAATAGTTTAAAAATTATTAAAAAGTGCAATTACAGCCAGCAGAGGAGAAAGCGACAAAGCATGTAAGCATTATCTTTTTAAAATCTGTAGTTAGTTTTTAATGTTTTATAGGCATAGAAAATTTAGAGCTGTGAAATACAGAGGGAGAATGTCTTTGCTTTCTCACAAACAATAAAAGCATGTTGAAAAATTGAATATTTCAAAAGAAAGAACTTGCCTGTCTTGTTTCACTCTGCATGTATAACTTAAAAGTTAGTAAAAATTTGGCGTATTAAGGGATGTAAAAAAGTTATGAGATGGTTAACTAAACAAACTATTTATAATTTTTTAGATAAAACTGACTGCGCCATAATCATGCTCAGACCGTTTCTTCTTCGTGAAGACCCACACAACTATTTCGATCTGGATGGAGATTCGTTGGCACCAAGAATCATATGTAGCCACATCAAAAACTGTGGTGATCTATTAGATGGGAACATTCATGACGAGGCAACTTTTGAGATTAAGGTTGATAAAACCTTAATCTGTCATTCAAAAGATTTTATATTTTCAATATTGCCTATCCAAACAAGCTAGAACACAGCCTGACTTTTATACAAAGGTATATTTAGGCATTTCTGACAGCATAAAACCGTCTTCAAGAGTGTTGACTTTAATTACAAAAGCAAAGAAATTTATTTGAAATCCTTTCAATATTGAATTTTTTTTCTCTCGATGTTTGATATCATACAATTTGATATTTTGCGAGTTAACTGCTTGTATTTTTGTACTTTTCCCTTTCAGAAGAATGTAAAAGCTTATCAAAATACTTGAAGATTTTCTTTTACTCTTTTAATTTCGGGTTATGCCATGAAACACCTTCAAAAGCAGCGTAGTATGAAGGTTTTTTTGTGTGTGAAAAGTTCTAGTTGAAATCCAAAAGGCATCCTAAGGACGAAAAAGAGTTTTCTAGTAAACCTATCATTAGCATTGAAGATTAAAAAAAGTTTTCATTAAGACCTATTTTAATTTTTTATACGGAAAAAAAGGTCTTCATGCAAACCTATTAAAGTCTTAGGTGGAGAAAAAGGGTCTTTCAGAAAACTCTTAAAGTAGAATATATATGGTTTCACCCCCCGAAAAAACTTTTATGTTCTGTACGGTACGGTATCGTAATGGAAGTCTCAAAAAGGTCTTATGGAAAACCTCTAAAACTATCAGTGAGCCAGCTGCTTTTTCCAGAACCATTTGTTATTGTTTAAATGAGGGATTCCCACTGCAGTCATCAGTACGCTGCAACCAGCGGCGCATCTAGAGGGTAGTCGAAATGTTTAGAGGAGAATATTAGCTATAAAAGAAAACAGTGCAAATAAGTTCATTGGCGATACAGACTGTAAACAGAAATTATGTTAATGGTGTTCCTCCACAAATTGCAATAACTGTAACTATGTAGTAATTATTAAGATTAGCTTAGGACAGAAATTTTCACGGAACAAATTTTCGCGGAATTTATTTCTGAAGAAGCGAGGCGATTTGATCTCCATCATCCATCATCTTTTACTCACTTTCGTTCGAAGAGTGCAGACGTCTTTTTCAAGCTCCTCAAATATTACTATTTTAAAATTTTGAAATTAGTCAATTCATAATAACAAAACATAATTCGTAATGGCTGAATCAAACCAAGAAATAAAACAAGATTTATATACATTTAACCAAGTGTTACAAATAATTTCGAAAACCGAAGACACGATGATGAAATTTTTTAATTCACACGTGGGCAGATTAGAAAGCAAGATCGACACGTTGAAAATAGAAAATGTTTCACTAAAAAGTGAAATTGCAAACCTAAAGGAATCGGTGGCGTTTCAAAGTTCAGTCTTTGACAGGACGGTTGAGGAAATGGAGAGTGCAGAGACGACATGAAGGGCTTAAAAGAAAAAGTGATTGACTTGGAAGACCGAAGCCGGAGAAACAAAATCTGCGGAAAATATGGTAAACTAAGCCATAATACTGTAAACAAAATCAAGTTCTTTTTTGCTAGATTTTTAGAAATAAATAAAAACATCTTCGAGGTTTTTTAGAACAGTATTTTTGTTTTAAACAATTTTGTTGTGATAAATGTGTATACATTTTATTCCAAATATGTGTTGCACGATAGCGAATACTGAATTCATGAGATTTGTTTTTGACTTTTGGCTCTATTTACATGTTTGGACTTGTTGTATACTTCCCAGATGGTTTAATTGTATGATTTCGTGGAATATTGTAGGTGTTATGCACAGCTTACATTTGAATGTAAATAATAGTGTTTGAAACAAATTTATCTCAAAAACAGTCAATTTCGTTGAACAGTGGTTTTGAATATGTAAATTTATCCTTATTATATCTATTGGATGCTTTTGTTTCCTGTGGAGTTTTTGCAATTTTGTTCTGTGTGTACTTGCCCATACAAATATTACCATATGATAAGTGACTAAACTTTGTTTTAGAAGTGTTAAGTAATAGTTTATTTGCTTTAAACCATATTGAAACTTGTTTTAGTTCTTTATTCAGAGCAGTGTATTTAGGTCTTTACACGGAACACATAACAAATGAGCTGACCGTTCTCGATGATAAGACCAACAAGGTCTTCTACGAGTTCTCCGAACTCTCTCGTTTGTTATATTATTATCTTACGACTATTTGTCACGGAAAATAATTGTTGAAAATACGGATCTTATCCATCCAGTGTTATCTTAGTATTCGTGTGTAATGTTACATGGATACAAAATGTCTTCTAGGAAATTTTTATGCTTCTCAATCGTCATCATAGATACACAAAAAAATAAATGCGTATTTTTCTTTTAATTAAAGGCTTTGATATTTATCAAAAAAGAACATATAATTTGATTGGTAATATTTTGATATATATGGCTTATAACGTAAAAATTAGCTAAATATCTTAACTCATGATGGAAAAGAAAAAAAGAAAAAACGTTTTAGCTTTTCTCGAATATAGAAGCACGTCGAACTTAGATGAAACTGAGATAGAACATCAAACGGGATGCAGGATTGATGGGGGGGGGGGGGGGGGGGGGGGGGGAGTTTTATTTGTTGATGTTGAGATTATCAGGAGCAGTGTTTGTTCCAAGTATTTACCGGCAAAATGTTGATTCACTTCATGTGTAGCAAAAATACCCCTCTTTTTATTGCTTTGATGGTTATGAATATTTTTTGTTTCTTTAAATACTGCATTTTATATTGGATGGTAAGAGGTTTTTTAGAAAGTTATAAATTAGTTTGCACGATTCAAGATTGTAAAGTTGGTACGGTGCGGAGTTTATAATTGTATGACTTATAATACATGATTTCGGTGATGATGCAGCCATTATGGACTTTGATATCTTACTAAGGCATACTTCGCGCTTTTTTCGATATGTTTACATAGGAGAAGTAGTAAGACCTGCCTTGCGAAAATGTCTTGATTGTTGATTTTCTTCTTCTCTTATTGTACCTATTTTTATTCTGGACTGTTTAGGTTAGGAGAACTTTCTGCACTTCGTCGGGACTTTTTGGAAGATTAAAAGGAACTTTTTAAACAATTTTTCCTATACTGTCAGGCGAAGCCAGATTGCAACTTGCCCTAGCGGTGAACCGAATCAAAATAGAATCTATAATGGCTGTATTATCTCCGAATCCTGTATTATAAATCTACTTGAGTTTTCTAATATAAGGTGATGCCCCAGGCTAGGTGTATATACTGGAGTATATATACTGACTATAAAAATGTGAAAATTTACAAGGTTTTACAACGCAACTCTCTAGATTTGCTTAGAGTAGAATAAAATGGTAACTTATTTCAACTGGTAACTTATTTTCTGCACACAGTGTATTGGATTCTTTATTAAACCATGAGAATTCCCTTTAATAACATCATAAAACTTTCGACTTTTTTCATAGATTTTTTCCTCTCCCATTCATTACGTCAATGTACAAAATACAAAAAAGAAAATAATAAATAATAATAGAAAGATCTTGTCCTCAAAGATTTGAAATAAGTATTTTTTTCGTACTTTTTAATTTATAAAAACTCATTTAAGGAGCGTGAGTTAGATCAATGAGGTTGAAGATTTTTTATATCACAAGCGATTCATTCATCACACATGAAATATACTGATCTAATAAACAAAGATAATCTTATATATATATCAAATATATTATAATCTGATTATAATATATTTATATAACTCCTGGTCAGGTTTTTTGTTTGGACATTTTCTTTAATTTTAGCTTTTTTTTTTGTAAGACCAATGTGTAAAACGATAAACTGCTAATATAGGTTGATTATTATGGTATATATATCTGCTATGTAATTGTATAACCTATTCGAGCAGCAAATAAAATAAAATCCAACCTATATTCTATTTTTTGACAAATGACACGTGATTATGTTTTGGTATATATATCTGTTAATTATGTAATGTATCCTTTGTTTATTTTTTGTACACTTTGCTGACTCACCGACTCGACTTTTCAACTTCAAAACAAGTTGGTTGGAGGACGCTAACACAAAATATTTTTTATGCTGGCCTAATCAAGTCGTAGAGCTCAATCTGGGCCACACCACCACAAGAACTACCATTTTTCTAATATTCTGATTATGATCATCGTTGTTTAAACAGGAAGCAATTTATAAACAACAACAAATTCTATGATGTGATTTCAGCATTATAAAATTTAAAAAAATGATATGAATTGAAACAAATTTTTTATAAAATTTATATGAATTTGAAAAGAATTTTGTAAATAGTGATATGATTTTAAAACGAATTCAATTGTTATCAATTGTATCTATAAAATAAAACATGTTGAACACAAAAGATTTTGAAAATGACTTCGTGAGCTGATAAAACTGAGCTTGAAAACCTTTTCATGTAAAAAGTCATTTTTTTGTAATCACATTAAACTTCTTTCAGGCTGTATTATAAATAGGTGACTTGGTTTAAGTCTTCATTTAAAATGTTAAAATTATGTATGTCCAAAATGATTAAAATCACTTGCAAGGTTTAAAATTATAAAATCCCTTAAAATTATGTGCTGCAATTTTTTTTTTACAATTAGAGTGCCTTTATTTAAAAAAAATGAGATATGAAATGAAACAAGTGTTTTTATAATTATGGACAAAGATGCTTTTTGCTATTTACACAATTAGATTTTTCACCTTTTAAACCGTATTAGACATTATGAATGTGTCTTTTAGCAAATTCAACATAAACTGTGCTTGAAATTTCTGATCTGTGCATCTGTGCAAAGTTGCATAATTTCGCACACTGTAAAAAATTATCTTGCATGGTATGGAAAATCATGTCCACTTTATTGAAATCCTCACACATGGTACAGTACCTAGTACAGTTAACTTTTTTTCATGTAAATTTATGTAAGTTTCTTTTGTGCTGTACTGTAATTCTGATACAAGTGTCCTTATAGGGATCACCATACGAACATGACGCAACAAAGCGAAAACAACTTTTAATCTGTAATAAATTATTAATCTCATGTTAAGCAACATTTTTGTATATATAAACATAAAAAAATCTGAGAAAACTTCTTTACACATTCAATATTGTAGCTGAATTGTTATTGCAAATATGTTATGATCATCTTTTAAGCTTCGTTTCCACCATGAGAATTATAAATTCTCACTGAAAATTCTCACTGGTGGAAAACAAAAAAAATAATTCTCACCAATTTCCAATTTTCACAAATTCTCTCTGATGAAATTGTCATAAATTCTCACAATCAAAAGACACCAATAGTTTATTGTAAAGTTTTCGAGCGTCTCTTCATGTTTTATCCGCCATGTTTTCTGCCGATTTTTTTCATTCGTGCCAAAACAAATATTTTGCAAATATTTCTCACTTTACATTTGATCACAGGTGGAAAGCAAACTGAAATTCTCTTTACGTATTACCAAACAAATCAATTCTCACTAACAAAATCATAATCTCTCTCATAAGAATTTTTAATTCTCACTGGTGGAAACCAAGCTTTATTATGGTTTTACTATTTCTACTGTGTTGTTTGAACCATCTGCTAGCATTTAGTAGCATAAGCTTCGTAATTTGTAATTTATATACATCATATCATGCAGAAGATACATTTTATTACTATTAGCAATAATTTTATCGCTAATATTCATGAACGAATGTGTTAGCTTTTTTTCCTTTTTCAAATCTTCTAATGGTTTATTAATAATAGTGTTATTAAGACAAAATGAAGATTCCTTTCTTTTGTTTTAGTCTAGGAGGACAGAAAAAAAGTTGAATAGGATTCTACTTTTTTCTGTTCGATTATTACCAACAGCCAATCAGAATGCGTAAATTTGCTGTCTGCATGGAATTTTCCACTATATAGTAACTTATAACAATGGTTTTATGCATTATCTTTTAGGATAACTTCAGGGGTTTTTTCTGTAAAAATGTCTAAAAATAAATCATCAAGACAGAAAACCCCTCTGGATTTAAAACAATCTCAAGACAGAAGACTTACTTCCAAACATATTCAAACATTAATAAAACTAGATGATGTTATTGCTAAGAACCTTGAGCTGGAATCAAAACTGAATGCACTTGAACAAGAGATAAGTTCCTGTTTTGAGCTTCACAAATGTGCACGTGATGCAAAAACGTGTCAGGATCAAATGAAAAGTGAACATAGAGCTGAGATTGAACACTTGCTCAAAGATTATGCTCAGAAAATGAAATCAAAAGAAGAGGAGTTTCAGCAAGTACTATTAAATAACAATGCCTTTTGGGAAGAAAAGGTCTCCACTTTGACCTTAAAAGTAGAGGGTTTAGAAAATACATTGATAAGATCTGAAGAGGAGAAAAGCAGAATGCTCCATCGTTTAGATACATGTTCCGAAACTCGAGCAGATTTTGATGTATTGTCAGAGAAGCTTCACTCATCCGAAATGGAAGTTTGCCAGTTACAAGATGCAAATAAAATCATGGAATGTCAAATGACGGAGTTGAACGTATCAAAAGAAAAACTAACATCAGATGTAGCATTATTAGAAAAAAAGTTGGCAACCCATTCTACCGAACTACAAAAGCAGGTAGAACTGAATAAACGTTTGAGCAGTCAAAATGAGTTACTCAATGAAATTGATAAACTTTCTGCAGAGATTGATACACTTAACCTTCAGAAGGAAGCCAAAAATGAAGAAATCAAGGAAGCTAATCAAAATTATTATGACATGAAAGCGATGATGGAAGAAAGGGAGAAAGAACATTTCCTTATCAAAATCGAAAGGGATGCTCTTAATCAGTCGTTAAATGATTTGAATGTTGAGTATCATGCATTGAAAGAGAAACTCTCATCACTAGGTGGACAGATGTTTTCAAGAAAACTAAATGCTAGTATCAATAATACAAAATCTAAACAGCAAGTGTTCACTGATAAGCAGACTGATAAACCTTCCAGCAAGTATATAAAAAAGGTCCCCAAATAAGTCCTTTTTCCTATCTTTATTATCAAATTTTCTGGTTTTGATACACTTTTATTAAAACTTTGTTATATACTGTATAATTTTGTGATCCATTATATAAAAATAACTTATACAAATAATTTAGTTTATATAAATAGTATAAACTATATAAATTATATAAATTTTATATTTCGATATAAACAAGCAGCATCGGATCTGTTGAGGTATGTCGAAATCGCTGGAGGAGAATGTTAGCTTTTAAAAAAGAAAAGAAAACATGCAAATAATCCCATTGGTGATACAGACTGAAAGCAGAAATTATGTTTTAATGTGCTCCTCCACAATCTGCCACTGATAAGAGTGAATTTACAGGCAATACAAGAATATAAGTATTTCAAAAAAATAATGACTCAACTGTTAGGTGCCCAAATAAGAAGAAAAAGTAACCATTGTAAATGTAGCTGCCCAAATAAGAGAAAGGTATCGGTTCACAGGTCTCTGCTTATATATTCATTTATTGCCTTTAATATATAGTTTAAATTAAAAATTTTATATTCTATTGTTGTGTTATATTTGAAACTCAATTCTCTTTTATGAAAGACATTCAGTTGTCAATAGTCAAAATTTATGCTAGGCATTAAATTGTCTTGTACAAAATCTACTTTTACCAAGTGTTGCACGGAGTTTCATGTGAGATCGCTAAATTTTGGTTATGATGTGCATCCTGGTTTTCAGCAATTTAAAGATGATGTATATAATGTTGTGATGTTTTGTCTTTTTAGTTAATGAAAAACAAGAATGGCAAATGATAAACGTGATTGTAGCAAGAATGCTGAAAAGACGAGTCAGTGGCAAACTACCAAGATGAATGTGAGAGAGCGAAATGAGTTTATGTTTGGAAACAAACTTATTAGTGATGTTACGTTTTACGTTGGGAAGACCAAAGAAAGCAAAAAGGAAATTCCCGCACATAAGTATGTGCTTGGGACATCGAGTCCAGTATTTTTCGCAATGCTCTATGGTGATTTTGCAAAAGATGAAAATATTTCCATTGAAGATTGTGAATCAGAAGCTTTCCTTGAGCTTCTCCGTTTTATTTACTATGATCAAGTTAACTTATCATCACAGAATGTTCTGGATATACTGTACTTGGCAAACAAATATATCGTGCCTGTCCTTTCTAAAGAGTGTGTCAACTATTTGCTAGAGAACGTTCAAACGGAAAATGTTCTTGATGTTTTAAATGCTGCCATTTGCTTTGGTGAAAAACGTTTGGAAAAGCACTGTTGGTCAATCCTATCACGGAGAACATCCGAAATATTATTATCAGACTCTTTTGTTGACATTGATAAACCGCTTTTGAAAAGTATTCTTCAAAAGGACAGCTTAAATGTGATGGAAATTGACATATTCCAGGCAATCAAAAAGTGGGCTGTGAAGGAGTGTCAACGAACATTATTAGAAGCTACTCCTGAAAATCAAAGAGGTGTTCTTCAAGATATTATATGCATGATCAGGTTTCCGGTAATGACAGCCAAAGAGTTTGCATTAGGTCCTGCCAGATCAGAGCTCCTGCCACTCGAAGACATTAGATCTGTATTTATTTACTTAAATTCTGGATTAGTACAAAGCGATATGAAATACCCGCTTACGTCGCGTTTTTTCAAACCTCATACTTGCTCGCGTTATATAAAACCAATGAAAAACTACTTGTGGCGGTACGATGAGAAAGATGTTGATGCCATTCGGTTCAAAGTAGACCAAGAGATATTCCTGTCAGGAATTGGCTTGTATGGATCTCCATGCGGAGGGGAATATTCGGTTCAATTAACCATTGTAATTGATGACGACACTGTTTGCAGTAATTCGTCAGTGTTCACGTGCCCACCTGACCCCGAATTCAACAATATCGATAATCCACCTATTCATCAGATAATGTTAGATGAACCATTACGTATTAAAGAAAACACATTCTATGACATATTTGTATTACTGGACGGACCACCATCGTTTGCAGGAGATGACGGACGACAGGAAGTGACTGAGGAAGGTGTGACCTTTGTTTTTGAAAATAGTAGTGGCTCCACAAATGGAACAAGTTATGATGAGGGACAAATACCGACATTGTTGTTCTATTTCTAATACAATTATATATTTCTTCGGTTTTATCTTTTCTTTAAAATGGTGATCTATTGGTTTTTTATATATAATGTTGTTTTTAGTGCACCTAGTTGCTGATGTTTTTCGAAATTATGATAACTTCTCTTTGCAGCCAAAATTCAATAGAACTTGTTTACTTCTATTTTCTCAACCATGTTTTCCATGAAATTTTTTATTGAGAACGTGTTTTGGTCATTTTTATAATGTGTTGGTTGAAAATGTTGTTTATGAAGGTATATATACATTGTGACATAATAATTGCATTTTGCATTATGATATTATTGAGGAAAAGGAAATGCTTTTCTACTTATTTATAATTTCATCGTATTTGTACATAATACATGTAACCTAAGAAAATGCCCTCTTTTATAAAAACAGTTCCAGGAGATTCTAAATATTCTTTATTTCAGCTCTTTTTAATACGCAAACTTTGTTTTGATCTCTTTTTGATCACATGACCAAATTTCAACCAATCCACAGTAGTTATAGATAAAACAAACTACCGACATTAGAGCTTCACAATAGACTTCCAGACCAGGGAATGTTCTAATGACTATGGTTCTTTGATGTTTGAATGAAGTGAAGGATGAAGTGTTGATTCAGATGTTAAAGTTAAGTTTTTTTCATGTATTGTTTCATGGTTACTTCACTTCTTCATGTTCTTCTCTATTCCCTTTCGTTATTTACTGTTCTTTGAAATCATTGAAATCTTGAAGTTCTTTTTCCTGCATGTTTAGTTGTGAATCGTGGTAATGGATGGCTTAAAAATGTGTTATAAATTAATATTCAGTTACTAAAAAAAAAATTCACTTCTTCCAATTTCTTCCCTAATTTTTTAAGTTTTACTAACCGAGATTATAATTATATGACGTATATTCTGTTAAGCCGCCTTTTTATACTTTTTCAACTTTTTAAAGCTTTGGCTAGCTCTGATAGCACCTGTACGAAAAAAACAAAAGATTAATATTAAATTGTCCAGGATATTGTGTTTTTCTGTTTTACCTAATCGCTGTTTTTATAGAGAATTTCATATATAGTTGCTATTTATATGATTGTGTTTAGGGGACTATAGCATAACAAGTGAAAAAACACGTCACCAAAAATATCAGCATTACTAAAGGATTCCTCTTTCTCTATTGGGATTTTCACGATATGAAAAATGAACTCAGTCGTTCTGTTGTTGACATTTAATTTCTATGAATGAGGGATCGTCATTTCTCTGTGTAAATACATTTTTCCCACTACTGCATTAATAACAGTTGATTTTCTAGTTAGAACTTCATTATGGCAACTGGTGCATCATTTGATCACCATATTATATTTACAGCAGTAGCCAAGTCTTTACCAATGGAATCCTTGAAAGCTGATTTCTCCGAGAAGTACAACAGAAGAAAATGTCCTATTGTTGATCAAACACTTGATGAATCTTGGAGGGTTGCGTTAGAACGTAATCCTCGGATATTTAATGGAAGTAAATTTCGCTTCCATGATGTTAGTATGACTGAACAAGACTCGACTGTTTTACAAATCGGCATGACAGATTACAAAGAAACTATGTGTACCAATCTGTTAGAGAACAAGAATGACATTTCTCGGTATGGCGAAAAATATTTTTTGAATAAGCATGCTTGCTTTGCAGATCCTGTTGGCGTGACTGCTGTAGTTGTGACGAAGGATGATTTTGTGATTGCAATCAAACGATCGCACTGGGTTGGAGAAAGCAAAGGAAAAATGGATACTCCTGGGGGACACGCAGAACCAGACGTATTTATTTTGAATTTAGTGTATGGTTTTATCTTGTGTTTTAAGTGTGTTTGTTGTTTGGCTCTATACATTTTTAGGGAAGAAATGATGAAGCAATCGGATGATGTGCAAAAAAAAATTTGTATTATTTTTTCCCATTTTCAGGAGATGTTAAAGAAATTAGGCATGTGCGACTCTGATATCTTTCAAGTTGATAGCAGTGATATTATTCACGAGATCTTTCACTCAATGGTGCGGGAAGTTCGAGATGAGGTAGTTATTTTTAAAACTGGCGGTAGCTTAACAACATCGACAAACGTTTCTATGAATTCTAAATCTGCATAAAAAGGTTTTGACACTTGGAAGAATAAACTTTAGCTAAAAGAATCTTTTGACCCAAGTTTTTTCTAGAATTTTTCTACAAATCACCCAGTTAGAAATATCACCAAGAATTAAAAATATTCCAACTTATTTTTGTTGCTATCAATTATTCAAAGACCATTCGTTTGTTGACAAACGATTGACGAGCTTTCCCTTGTATAGATCAACGTTTTGGAAGAATCCTTGAGCTGGCCGCAACTACTCGGAATCATGAGAAACGCGCAGAGCGGTTGTAAACCATGTTTTCTCTTCCTCATACGGTTTGTTATTTTTTATATGGTATTTTTGAGATGGAGATAAATTTCATAGCTTGCACGAATTCCCAGTTTTCAGTTTTATTTTCAGAAAACTATCATTTTTTAATCCAAACAGTTGGTTTAGTTTTCTTTCACGTTGTCTTCATAGATGCAAATGGAATAGTACTGAGGTGCGAACATCTTATAATGATGGTGGTCTCGAAACAGATGAGTCTACTGAACTTCATTTCATCAGTAGTAAGGTTTGTGGTGATTTCCTACTAACACCAGCAGCGGATCTAGAAGTATGCCGAAATTTGTGAAGGAGAATGTTGAAAAACAAGCAAATAAAAGGCCGTTGGTGATTTAGTCTTAAAACCGGAATTATGTTAATGTCCTCTTCCACACTTTTCAACATACCTCTGGATCTGCTACTGAACACGCATCTTATGTTCAAGTCTTTATTAGTAACTCGATATAAAATTGCAACTACTTGTTACCATCTAGGAAATTGCAATAAGGAAATAAGAAAAACTGTGTTCAAAATTTAATTGAGAACAACTTTAAGCTAACTGAGCTGGCGTGTCAGCTATCATCTGAAACATTTTGCTCCAACAACTAAAAAACATGCAACTTTCCTATTTATTAGAAAATCTTTTTAAATTCAATGTGTGTTGTTCAAACTAATTGGACTGCGTATTACATGACTTCACGTTTTAACAGATGCTTTTTCCTCAAGACTTACTGTTTTTTTATCCTAGGAATTGGTGAAATACTCAGAAAGTGATTTCTTAAAAATGAAAGATGGCTGGAGTCCCTGTGGGTTAAGCATGTTAATACTGTATTGTCATTATCTGCGGGAAGTTGGAAATTTGAAAGAGGCATAGTAACTTTCTTTCCTTCGCTATTCTACATAAATACGTCCCAAGTGTTATAATTCAGGTTCTTTTCATGTAACTTCAAAATAACTGAGAAGTGACATTTCACAGAAATATTGTAATGTATGTAATAATTGAATGTCCAGAAGGTTAAGTTACCGTGTTCTCCGAAAACAAATATGTATCTTTGATATTTACAAAACGAGATGGTCATGGAAGTAGATTTTCACATATAGTTGGACTCATCTACAAAGTTTCCTCTCAATGAATTATGACCTAACCATTGAATTATGCTTTCACGAAGGAACTACTGAAATAGATTTGTTATGCTTATCAAGGTTTGTTGTTCGTTGATAATTCTCAGTCCTTGCATGACAACGCACTATGCATACTTATTCCGTAATCTTACATAACACAGCTTTTTTCTGACACAGAAATATATTATGCTTACTTTGATATTCTGCTGACACGAGTTTTGTCGTTGGATTCTGTATTGGAAAGACACGGTCCGGTTAAGCTTTTAAGCTTTAAGTGGTACACTGCCAGCCACCAAAGACTGCTGGCCATTATAGAGACATTCGAAAATGAACGATTAAAAGATTTACCAAAAAATTAAAGTAACAACAAATAATGGCTGCCTCTTTTTAAGTGAAGAAGTTTTCTGATATAAAAGTGACAGAATTATTCATGGATTTCTAAAATCCTCCATCATGTCCTTTAATTCTGTGTTCCTTCCGTTGGACAATATGTTTTTACAACATTCAAGATTTTATTGTTATTGAAGCGTGTTCTACAAGATTTTGTATTTCTGTCAAGTTCTCATTGATTTCCTCACGAAAGGCATCCAGTCGCCTCTTTAAGTGAATGTGTTTCAATTCGAGTTGTACTGCTGAAGATGGCATCGTTTCCATAGTCTCTAAAACAATAGCAGGAAATAATGATTTTAATATGATTCCTGAATATGGTTGGTGCAATGTGTGTATCCTAGTGCAAATTAATTTATTCTTTATCCCTCCTTTTCCATCTAAGTTCCATAATGGAAACAATGTTGGATGATGAACAGTATTTACCTTTTTGGGTTCTTAATCTTTTCTTTGCTTTCACCAACAAATCAATAACAACACCCAATGCAATGAATACACCGATGCCTATCGATACATATTTGATAATCATCTTGGCTATGTCGTTTTCTTCAGAAAAGATGAATGTTTGTATTTGGATTGGACTATGATATTTACGTAAAATCAATTCACTTTTATTTTGTAAACACGGTGTAATGTCTAGATTCCTGAATGTTTGGAACTTCCAGTGGTTGTTTATTGTGATTTCTTTCAGTAATCTTATTGTGCCTTCCTGTCGTGATGATTGGAAATATAAGGAATCTACCAAGGCGAACCTTGATTTTCCCTTCTCAACATTTTCAATGGCGGTTTTGTAGCTATCGGTCACTGAAACGACAATTATAAAGTTAATGATGAAAGTCATTAGTATAACTTGGGAAGATGTTGGCTGGAGCAGCCTCAAATTGATTTTTTAAGGTTACACGCTTTTTCTTATATACAAAATTTTATAAGCAAAACGAGGCTCAAATCAAGTGTATTTGCCCAGCAATCAAAAAAACAAAAAGGGAATAAAAAAAAAAAACGTACCTAAGCCTCGAATGTATTTAGCATGTTTTTAACTTTAAGACCTCCGAAGCCTTATGTTCTTATATCCTTTTGTTCTTATGAAAAAACCCAACGTGTAGTCAACATTTAAAATTATATTTAAAACAACACATAGATTGTCAACAAGAAGCAACATAGCAACAAATCAGTCTGTAAAAAGAGACTTAAAAAAGCGTATACTTGATGCAATTTACTACGACAAAAATTTGTCTTACCATTGATTTTAGCTCCATTTTGCCACGCTATCAGTTTTTCTGTGGAGTTCCCAATCACGGAGATCTAAAAAAGTGACCGATAATGATAACTATTTTACAACGCTTAAAAGAGAAAAAGTATGACTTTCAAATTATATTAATCCACTTACGTATTCATTTTTGAGTTCATAGTCGTTGTATGTTAAACCTGCAGTGAGTGCGCTAGTTGTACAAGAGACGATAATTATACTGACGAAGATCCACAACATTCCCAAAATTTGTCCAAGATATGATTTCGGTACCTTGTCACCGTATCTTAATGAAAATATTCAACAAATTAGATGGGTGTTATGTTGTCACCAAATTTAAAAAAAAAACTCGATGGCAAGGTGTTAGCGGAATGGAATCTAGAATTTAGGGAAACTGGGAAAAATCCCAGGAAATTCCAGCTAACTTCCCTAATGCGAGAGTACTCGATTCCACCATCATGGTTGAAAGATTAATATGTGCAAATACAAATTCAAAACTACCGATTTTCTACATAATTATTACATTGTTGACGAATTGATGATAAAATGAAGAAAACCTTTGTACCCAATAGAACCTCATCTCCCTCTCTTCTACCTAACAGTTGATGAATTCTTCTGCTTTATTCTGGTTAATTTATCAAGATTTTGTTGTTACGGATATTTTAAAAGAAGAATGAATTTTACCCAACAGTGGACATGGTTACAGCAGACCACCATATTCCAGTTGCAACTCCATGTGTGAATGACTTCTTTGGATAGAATTCTTCATTGTCGCCGAGTGTCTCCTAAGAAAACAAAGCAAAGAGCAAACAAAATAGAGTGTCAGATTTTTTCAAGCAGATCAGAATGGGAATTGTTTCCCATTGTGACCGATGCTGTATTCAGTGTACAACTGACGTTACTGAAAGAAAAGCAAGAATACAGAAAAATTATAAATTCTCTCCAGTGTTACTCAACATGACTATACTTCAAAAAAATCGCTTTTTTGCTGTATTTTCGATGTTAGTGAAGATATAGATAGCTTACTAGTATCCACATCAAAATTCCAACAAGGCAAATCAACACCAGAATAGTATAAAGAATTCCATCGATTTTATATAATGCCCCTAACGTCTTTTGAATGATTGAAATCTCCGATGAACGACCAACAAGAACTATTGATGGTGTTTCAGCTATATGGAAAGTTTTCGGCTCATCATCGCTTAACTCTGCAGTAAAAGGGCCTCGTAGTATTGTTTTATTGCCATATTTAATGGCTAGTTCGTTATTCCAACGCTTCTCGGGAATGATGTTTTGAACTTCAACGCAACACATTTGGAATAACTCCGCGAACAGGCCAGTCAGGCTAGCATTCCCATCGTCATAAAAGTACGGCATTTCGTTCAACATCGATATCACTGTAATATTTTGCCATCCGTTGGGACAATTCCGTGGTATAGTATTACACTCGCCATAGCTAAGTAACACCAAAAACGCGATCATCGAAAGGTATCCAGTCATTTTTTTTAATTTTTTTTTTATTCTTACGAGTTCTATGTTCTTGATATTGATCCAGTTTGAGTTTTCGTAAGTGGGTCTTGGAAATATATTGCACCTGTAAATGACGACTTGAATAAACTTTGTTTGCGGGTTTAGAAAAGAATGTCTTTACAATTCTAAAGAAGCGATCTTTTTTATTTTAACCTTTCAATGATCATAAATTAATATATCGTTTTGGATTTCCTTGTTTACATTGTGTAAAGGTTTCGTCATAAATATTTATGATATTTATAATAGTAATTTTCTCATGAATTCGAACGCTTCTTTTCTTATTTTAACCGTCGGCAATTTCATTAAAACTTTTTTTTTCCCCGACAGATATTTTTCGTCGATTATTTTTACCCCCGCCAAACACTTTCACCCGATTTTTCCCCAACAAATATTTTTGATTTTTGGCCGACTCTTTTCACGCGAGGAAATAATTTCCGATCTTATGTAATTCGGCTTGACTGCAGCTTGGCCGTTTTCTTCTTACATTCATGTCAAATACAAAGAAAAAAACAAAAACAAGTATACCCAGTGGGCGAAATGTTCAAAAAGTCTCTGTGGAGGAGTGTTTTTTAATTGAAACAGCA
The DNA here is from genome assembly GCA_039566895.2 of Turritopsis rubra. NCBI lineage: Eukaryota > Metazoa > Cnidaria > Hydrozoa > Anthoathecata > Oceaniidae > Turritopsis > Turritopsis rubra. The sequence continues at coordinate 9,444,943 of CM077626.1, read as the reverse complement.
GGCGATGTTGCTTGCCATTCCTATAGAAAACACTCCTCCACAGAGACTTTTGCCTACTGGGTAATCGCAGGTTCAATCCCCACTCAATCCATTACCTTTGCGGAGATTGGAAAGTACATCGTGTGTATAACTGATTAAGTATAGTTGCACATTGGTTCAATAAACAAGTAGAACTATCTTTAAATTAAGAAGCTTGTAATCAGGGATGCCATAGTGCTATTTTTAGAAAACCGAAAATGCCCTATGCCATATAGGAATGATCCACGCAGTTCGCGTAATTGCATGTAGCGACCGGCTGATGAAATTAGTTGGGAAAAATGACTAAAGTGAAAAATTGGTCGGTGTCTAATTTTGGAAAAGTGACTAAATTTTCCCCGACTGAATTTAAACCTGACTTTTTTTATCCCCGATAAAGGAGTACAATTCAATTACGCCCGTATTCACTTTCACTTTTGAGTGAGTGAGTGAGTAATCATTTATTTGGTTTATAACTCTCATACTTACAATTACAATGAAAGAAAGAATAACTAGGAGACCACTCCATATAGAAAAATTCTAGTCAAAGGGAGTGGCCACCTAAAAAACAAAAAAAAAGTGATAAAAATGATAATAACATATGTAATAAGTTTTCGTCAATTAGTCAATATATTGAGAAATAAGATACGACTTAGTTAAGACTTTTAATTTTGGAAATGTAAGCACAGATAAGTCGTCAAGTTGAAGATGGTTTTGAATGAGATTCCATTGGCAGATCGACTGATATTGGATGGAGAATTTACCAAATGAGAAAGTCTTGAACGGGTGTTGAACTAAAGAACCTACGTTCCTTCCGCGAGTATTATAATTCAAATCAGAGCGTTTAAAAATCAAATTGTTGCGGTTGACTTGGGGGAGTTTATCATTAAGAACCTTGTGTATAAAAGATATATTTAAAAATTTTACAATGTCAAAAAGCTTAAGGAGACCTAATTTCCGAAACAGAGGGGATGTATGAGCTAGCCAGTAAGCATTACATACTGATCATTATTAGAATTTGTTTTTTTACTTTCACACTCTTCTATTGTTGTTAAGACTTTCTGCGTTTTCTGATAATGGTTTCTTTTGTAAAACCTATTCTTTACAATTCGCTTCAAGCCATCATTTGGGTATTTACGAAAATAATAACAAGAAGCTGAGCAGCATGAAACGGGAGAGCGAGCAGGGCTATTAATAAAAATGCATATAGGAAGCTGAGTGAGGTTTTAGCATATTTAATAATTTCAGCCAAAAAACAGAATTATTCATTGATGTTTCTCACCAAAATATTTGCAATTGACGTTTCGCGGAGGAGGAACACAAGCTGGTTTTAATACGGGACGCTCTTACTCTCCCGTAATAATCGTTTCATGTTTCTTTGATTTTCGTGTTTTGCTCGTTTTTGCGACTATGTTTTCGTTAGTTGACTTTTGAAGATCGACAACAACGTTCTTTCGATTTAACATTCTTTTAGAGAAAACAAATAAATAATGAATGTCGGTCACGATAGCAACCGAGCAAAAGCAAGATGGAAGCTGTTAGCTGCGGCATTGAAAAAAGCTCATCATGGGAATGTCCATGACAATCAGCATTCTGTCCGAAGATTTTCAGGATTTCATTTATATCATATCGACAAATGTGCTTCTGAAGAATGGCTTAAATACACATTAAAGCAATGTAGTGTTAGTCAGCCAATCAAAATAAGGTTACCGTTTTATTTGAATAAAGTTCTGTGGTTTCACGTTTAAAATAAAGCTCCACTCCACTTAAGTTCATTTTCATTTAGATTTCTTAAGGCGAGCACGACTGCAGAAGAATTGATCGGTTTTAACAACACTGGGAATATATGTGAGTTTTATTTTGCAATGTTTTTTTGATTTTCTTGTGAAGAGTTGATAACCTTTTCTCTGTCATAGAAACAAATAAAATACGACTTTCCCGAATCTTTATTTAAACACCGTGTTTTGACCTAGTCAGTACATCTTCCCCTCGTTTTTATGCATTTTTTTGTTTCGCTATTTATTTGGCTTTTATTAAAACGCTCTGTAAAATGGATTCAGGAAAGGTGTTTGCGTGCATTTGTTTCGTCGAAAGCACGATTTTAATTGACATCACCTGATTTGGCGTTCCATGTTATGTTCAAGAAAAGATTGGATTGAATCCCTTCAAAAATAGACTTTCATCGAATTCCTGTTTTAAAAAAGCTGCATTTTAGCCTGGTATCGCCTTGTTTCCATCCAGTCTATTATTTTATTGATTGATGTCAATTGTTGGTCAACATGGGGCTCCATTTCTTCTCCGATTTTGTTATATTTACTTGTTATTTTCCAGTAAAGCAGTTATGATATTCAAAACGAAGCCAAACTTTTCTTTACTAGGGTCATCACATAGTTCTATTCAAAATGGCGTTACTTCTTTTGAGAACTATTTTGTCATGGAATTATAAAACCTTATGTTGATTCTTATATTTTTGTGTAACACTAATGGAAAAATTTCTTGTTAAATAGGTGTTTGGCCCTCTGAGGAAGTCCTGGCCTACTACTGCGCTAAACGGGCGTCTTTATTTGAGTAAGTATGACCAAGAAAGTATGCTTTCTATCAGCATGGACGCTCATCTTCTAATTTAGTATTTTGATATTATCATTTTTCGTATTCGTATTCCTATGATAGATGAATTTGTTTCGTCGTGGTGCTCCATCATTATAATGAAAGTTGTGAATTTTTTTGAGCTATTTTCTTGGTAGGAAGAAAAACATATGCGAACTTGGCGGTGGTATGACGTCACTAGCTGGATTACAGGTAATCTTAACACTACATTTTCACTATGATGAGTTTGAAGCGATGACCTTAAAAAGGGTTGTCCTATTATGTTGCTTCATTAGAACATTCCGTGGTCCGTTTTGATCACTTGACCACGTGGCAAAATTCCAACCAATTAAAAGTAGTTACTTACCATCAAGTGATGAAAGTGCAAGTTAAAAAAGCGACATTAGACCTTCACAATTAATTGTTTTAGTGATTTTATAACTTAATGATAGTTAAATACACTTTTGATATTGAATGTCTATAGAGAGCCTTACAATCGACTTCCAGGCCAGAGAAGGTTTTAATGACTATCTTTGTATTAACGATTTCCGAAAATGTTGAATAATAATCAGTTCTTTGGTCCCCTGGAACCGATTTTGAAAGTTCCTCTTCATATATTTATTAGATTGGCGTGTCCGTCGATGCAAATGAGATATTACTCACAGATGGGAATGACAACTCTGTAGCAAGTACCCTTGCCTTTTTTTTGCACAAAGCTGTATTTTTTTTAATCAACCTTTTCGTGTTTAAGAAGATTGAGTGTAACGATTTGCTTTAAAATATCAGATTAGACCAGATCTACTCCTACCAAATGTTTACGACCGTTAACAATTCATTTTTACGCTTTATAGATATCAACTCGGTCGTCCAAGAAAACAATGAATCGTTCGGAAGTACTACGGTTTCATGCAAGTTAGTGGTGTTTACTTCTCAGTAACATATCAGCCGGGTGGAAGTTAAGGATGGCTCACACCACACCCAGTAATTTTGCCAAAGTGTTTGTTGTTAACAGAATGATTGTAAAGATGAAATCGATAATCATGAATTATGTTCGATAACCTGAAAAATTACACAAATCATCTATAAGTTGCAAGCCTGTGAGACTCAGAACAAGGACGAGGACTTACTGTGATGTCATTCATACTGACAAGCCACAAAAGCTAGCAATCACGAGTTCTGCGTCCAGTTGAGCGTTATGTTTCGTCTGGCCACTACGTCTCTTTTTTGGCGTATTCGGCAGGTAACCAAAATGAATAAAAACTTCATGAAACAATTTCTCCATAACAGGAGAATCGCTGGTCCTATGTGCCTTTTCAGTTCAATAGCTGTCGTATTTAAAAGTTAATCATGGAACGCTTGACGTTTAGCAATTTGTAATCATTTCGTATTCACTACGAGAAAACTGATCCTATCGATTTGTCCAGATAAAAGGAAAATAAAACTCCAATTTTCAAGACCAAATATAAAACCAAAAACGAAAGAGAAAAACGAAGACCTGGATTGAAATCGAAGTTTTCTGAATTTTTTTTTATTATTATTATTTTCTCGAAAGCAGATACCTTAAACTTCAAAGCGAATCCTAAATCCTGATTTAGTATTTATTAAGTATTTATTTAGTATTTTAAGTATTTAGTATTTAGATCAACGAGGATTTGGAGAGTGTGAAGTCTATTTTTATTTATTTCTTTATTTAGAAAGTTAGTTTGGAAAGAAAATCCAGACGATATATGCATATCCTTGAGGAACTATTTTGATGTCATCGTATGCGCAGATGCGTTATTTTTCACCAACGCGCATCAAGCGTTACTGAATACTATAAAAGTTATCATGAAAATTAATGTAAGCTGAATATAAACTACTTTGAATTTCAATAGAAAACAGCAAAATGGCAACTATGACGTCATAAGTCGACTTTGAAACTGCTAACTCAAAGTTTTTAACTCGACGACGTAACTCGAACATTATCCGCCTCAGAATTGATAATTGCATACTTTTGTGCTTACTTAATCCTCTGTTTCGCCATTTTGCATACTTAACCTTACGCCCTTACAGATTCGCCCTCCTACTTTTTTAATTTTGATCTAAAAATATGGTAATTATCGAGCTCCGAAATCTTATCTGATCTTTCGTTTTAGGGTGTATGTATCATTTTGGCTCCAAAGCGATCAGGAACTTTGGAACGCTTCGTACAATGCGCTTCGTCTATTTTCACTGTGTTCGTTAAAGATAACTATGATGACCATATATGGAAGTCACACCAAAACTTTCTTTTAAATAAAGAACTGTATTCTGCAGATCTGCATTATCCTGTTTTATTAGAACTTCGTCAAAAGCCTCACATTAACCAATCACAATTGAGATAAACACGCACGTAACTTGTAGTTTAATGCAAGATCGAACGGATGTTAGAAAGACGTGGAGGAGAGTTACAACGGCTTGAAATTTCGTATCCAGTTCAAATCTCGATCACATCGAATGAATACATTTTCTATTTGGATATTTTGATGCCAGCTGTTGTTGTAGATATTTCACCAGAATCGTTGTTGAAATACAGACTCATTAAAGATGGTTTTGCTTTTATCCGAATTTTTTTATTCTTGCCCTGTTCGTAATAACACGAAATGCTAAAGGAGGGAAGGGGGTCATTTACTTTTCAGAAAATACGGCGTCATGGAATAGGTAGTTGATATTCAAAAATGGAAATCATGTAAAGTGATTAAACACTCTTTTTTTGGAAGAAACTAGGACTCGGATAGTCAAAACCTAAAATTTTAATGGCAAAATGTAAAATGATCATTTATAAAAAATTATTGTTTTTATCTCTCCAGGCTTCAAATATGACCTGAGAAAATTTATATAATGGATTTAGTACTGTTGGGGATATAGTACGATTTAAGTGCAGTTTTATCTAAATGATAATTAAGAAAAACCTGACTTTTTTAAGAAACTTTCGAGACCCCTATGGTCCCTTACGAGTTCGAGATAGAGAGAGTATTTGTAAATATGACTACGGTAATAATGAGAGAAACAGACAGGTTTCTTAGCTAATTATTATGTTGAATTAAAGAGAATTAAAAAGGGCACATTATACAAAAAAGGATCTCAATCACCAAAGCCCCCCGGTACTGGCTTGAATATGTTCGTACAAATGGGAAGTCCAAAGGTTAATTAACTATTAAAATCTTAAATTCATTTTTATCTTCATGAAATATTAAAAAAAAAAACTTTCAGCATGAGCTCAATCGTTCGACCATCTTGTTACTATCCAACGGAAATTCGACAAAATAAAGATTTCATATATAAAAAAAAAAGTGTTCACAAGAAAGCCAGAAAAAATATTAGATTCTCTTGCGTTTTGTTTATTTCTTCACAATGGCACATTATGCTGGTGCAAGAGGAGGTGTTCCTTTCCATAAGCGAGAAGAACAACGACGCTGGCAAGATCATTTGAAAAAACATAAAAAGCTGGTAAATATTTATGAAAATTCTTTTTGAAACATATATATTAAGTCGTGTAGTTAATGAAGAGAGGGAATGGAGATAGGTAAATGAATTGTCGAAACTTACAATTTTGTTGAAATTCAACATTGCGTTGTCTTGAGTTTTGTGTTGTTGCAAAGTGTTCGTAATAGTTAACCTTTGTGAAACCTTGCCATGCCATCTTGTGGATTTTTTTTTGACATATGGGATAGGAAAGGGGGAAAACTTTAATTTGGCAACTGAAACCCACTTTTCTAAACACCTTTCATCATGGTTTTGAGGAGAAAAGGATTTCTCAAATGTTTCAAGGAAAATAGTATTTTCTGTGCCATCCTGTTTATACCTTCTTTGTAATTTTTTTGTGGTTTTCTTATGTTTAATATAATAATAGATAGCATGAATTTCCCTCTAGCTTGCCAGATCCAAACCGACAATACCTAAAAGTGAGGAAACTGAAAAATATAATCACATCCATTTGAAGTTGAAAGCATTGCAGGTATTTTAGAATAAAGTGGTTCATTCCCAGAGTTAAAATAAAAATATATACGTTTATATATGTGTTTTTGTGTTTCCTCAAATCTATCTTATTTTAGATAGAGATTCAAAATCTAAGAAATCTCAGATATCAAACGCCATTGTGAAAGATTAAGGCATTTTTATCGTGTTTTGTTTATCAAAATATGCTTACAAAAGATTCAGTCATACAGTTGATTTGGTCTACAAAACCATTCGGTGAATTGTCTGTTATTGTGTGATTAACTGACGATTTTGAAGATGTTGTTTTTATAGCTACAAGAAGATCGTTTATCTAATATTGAATATGAAAATCGAATATTACTCGACAGAATTAATCGCGTGGCTAAACGAACCGATAAGCAATCTCAGAATGATTTATATATTAGGTAGAGTTTTTTTACACACTGAAAATGATGAAAACCGTTTGTTTTATTTGTATTGGTTTTGGAGCTACATCGTAAATATCTAAAGCTGGCAACTGAATATTCTCCCTCCCACGTTTGCTTGACAAAATAATAATTGCCAACATGGCTTCTGGTTGTTTGCTGGTTATTTGCTGCGTGGTACTCGGAAAACAAATCTTCATGGAGGGAATCTTCCAGGGAGGAGGGGGGATTTCCGGACACGCTGCTATGTATACTGACCGTTAATGTTGTGGGATAGCCAGTAGAGAATATCGAATATTCGATGTTACGTTGTTACGTATTCTTTGATAACTACTGCATACAATTACTTCTATGTATAAATCTTTCTTACTAGTATCTGTACCTCTATGTCTGCCCTACTTGTAGCACCACTGCATACTGACGTTGCTGCAAACTGACGATAGCAATCAGATTATTAAAGCGTTTTTGTTTATTGAAGTATATTATCGTGCAATAACTGAAAGTTTAGTGGTGATGTTTTGTGATTATTATGTGACGTTTTATCTCCATTTTATTAGGTTGAAGAATACACCAAGGACTCCGAGAACTGAGCGGGAGGTAGGTTTGGAACTGTCTTATGTCGAATTTAAATTACGTGAAAAACAAGATTGACAACTTGATTATTATAGAAGTGCCAAATCACGTGGGTTGTTTTTTTTGAAATTTTTTCTTTCTTTATTTATTATGCTGACGGTTGCGTTTCTTTATCTGTTATCTTCAGTCGCCATTTGAAGATACATTATCAAGTAGCGGTATAGATGAAGACGAAGAACTCAATCTAGACAGCGAAAGGGAAGATGGATCTACCACAGAAGCACGCGTAAGAATAAAACAAAACTTCTTTTAACGTTGCGAAGAAACGCCCGATTATCTTTTCGTCAGAAGCTAATTCGTGTCTTTTTGCGCCCTGTCTTCTGTGACTTCAAGAATCTTTTTGTGTCTTCTGTGACTTCAAGAATCTTTTTGCGCCCTGTCTTCTGTTACTTCAAGATTCTTCCTGTGCTTTTTCAAGATAACGCCACCAGAAAATTGATCGATAATGTTTTCCGCTTCCTTTTTTTCCCAGCCGGAAACGTCGTCCGATATTATGAATTCTGTCCGCTCAAAAGAGAAACGAGATGTTGACGAAGAGAAGAAGCGCATCAAAAGCTCTATTCAAGGTCAGGAATCGGAGCCAGAAGAAGAAGAAGAATCCCTGGACGACACACAATTACAAAAACGACTCCAACACATGCTTCGTATGGATCCTAACACACGACTTGCTGGTGAGAGTGAAGATCAGTAAGTTTACATAATTAATGAAAACAAGGAGCCGCTCGAAACGCATCCAAACGCAGATTTGAACCTTTTTGCTAAATGTTCATGTCAATTTTAAACATAAGATCGGTTGAACTTCAAACTTCAAGGTCGACTTTTTTAATGGAAGAGTTCTCCTCTATTCAAATTAATAAGTAAGAAATAACCGAGAGTTTTCAGTCCTTAACGGTTGGTTTTTCTGCTCGCTGACATGCAACTACAATCCATCACAAGAATTATTGAGACGCCCTATTTTGAGGTGAAATCAGGTTAATCCGCATGCCGAAACCCTCTTTCCCCCGAAGTCAATGTTGAAAATGTTTTCACAATTAGTAGATGGTTTCAGAAGGTCATCCAAGTTTCATACTACACGCCAACATTGATTTTAGGGGGAGGGGAGACCATAATTTTTGTAAAAGATTGTAGGTAGTTAACTTACCGCCAGAAATATAACATTGCTCTAACATGCACGAAGGCCAGTGTGCAGTCAGTCAATGGTTCAAAATAGACTGATATGCTGCTTTCAAAGCCCACAGGAGTGGAGTATCGAAATACCAACACTGGAACATCGGTGTCACTGTTCGCACACAAAATTCGAGATTCCAATCCTTCTAAAAAATTTACAACGCACTGCGCTGAAAGTTACATATAGTGTTGCTTTATTTAAAAACTTTCATTCGAAAAGGGGACAGTTAATTTGAAACTTCATTCAAAAAATGTCGAACAATCAGAGAAAGTGTTTCATCAATATATCAACGTGGTCGAGAAAAAAAGAAATTTTTGCAGCACATTACGGAAGATTCAATCCAAAATGTCCAATCCAATCCAATGTCCATTTTCCTCGGACTTCCTCGGTGGAGTTGTTACAAACTGAAATGCTGCACGTTTTATCAGTAGGAAAGGAACTCTGGAGTTTGAGAGGAGATTCAACTCAGTGAATTGTTACGATTGGTATTTATATAAGCAGAGACGGCCAGTACTCTGCTGACTCAGCAGCCACTGGCTGGGATCGCGAACGGTTACATCTTTTTCTTATTTAGGCAGCTACATTTACAACAGTTACATGTTCTTCTTATTTGGGCACCTAATTGTCGAGTCATCATCTTTTGAGATACTTATATTCGTTTAGTGCCTTTAATTATGTTCCATTCTCCTCTAGGTAATATTCATTGCAATCATTCACAATATTTTATTCTTCTAGACGAATGGAGAGACAGAAGATTATAGAAGAAGCAAGAGAAGTGATTAGAAAAGAAAACGAGGTCTGTATTTAGCAATCTGAGAAAAATCTATCGATGGTGTCCGCGATAGATTTGACTGTAAACAAAATTGATGTCAATTTTTTTTTTTACTTCCTAGGTGCAAAAAGATAGGGATGAGCCACGAGCATATTCAAGAAAAACATTTGATGAAAGAGTAATGGAAAATATGAGATTACACCGTAAGATAAAAGAAATTAAAAAAGGAAGAGGGAAGCCAAGCTCCACAGATCCTTCATACAACAGCCACGATAGATGGTAAAGCTTTTATTACTCGCAACCGAATACTGCCAAGGACAGTTCAAACTTTAGCCCTATTTTTCACTATTAATCACATGATTTCATTACAGGTGGATAACTTCACCAAGGGGGAAGGACAAAGTTGCTTATGAGGAGGAGAAGAGGAAGTTAATCGAGGAAGCAAAAAAACGAAAGATCCAAAAAAAGCAACAACGGGCTAAGGAAGAAAAAAAGGTAGCGTGATATTTTCATGGAAACTTACATGAAAATTCATTTATTCGTTCATTCATTCATTTTGTTTATCAACTCATTCTAGATTCTGAAATTGAAAGAGAAAGAACAGGAAAGCAAACGAAATGAAATCGTAAGTTGTGTTCTTCATTCTCCTTTGTAAAACTGGAATTGTAATATATGTTTCAAGCCAAACCAACAAGGAAGTTGTAGACTGGAGCACATAGAAGAGGTCACGATTTATGTTCAGCTTTTTAATTGGGAAACATAAGCGCCTGTTCTTTTATAATGTTCTTTCAGGTTCAATAGTAGCGTAATATTTCATAATCTCTCGTTAAGAAAGGCTTGTATGTAGAAATTCCTTGCTTCAGCTATTTTCCTGATTTTTTCATTTTTTTGTTGTACCAGCCTGACGGTTACCGTAAAAGAAAACGTAAAAAATCGAAAGTTGCGAAAGAAGTGACACCAGAGGATGCAAAAGAAGCGAAATAATTATGTTTCCCGAAATTTGTGGTCGATGCTGAAAAGATCTAAAGATATCATTTGGCACGCTTATTAGCTTTTTTGCTACCAATTCGAATTTTATAAGACGCACGAAGCAGGACGATACTCAGGGGATTTGAGTACGGCACCAGTGGACGTATATAGTTTGGAATTTATATAATGTAACTTTTTTGTTGTATGGAAATATTATTTTATGTATTTTATTAGTTGTGTTTGCAACTCCGTCTCTATTGCCCGAAATCCAGCTAGTATAATGACACAAGAACAAATATCGCAAGGAATTTTGATGACCAGATTTACCTTCGTTCCAGTGTTCATACAGAAAAGAAAGACGGTAACAATTTTATGGCATTTTAAGGAATCGTTATAACTATAAATTAATAATAAATGAGAGGGGAAACTACATCAATCCTTCACAGAAAAATTAAAAAATCAGAGATTATATGATATTTCCAGCACAGTTCAAAACCTTATCTTCTTCCCATAGAGATATGAGATATTTCTGTGTTCTTCCTAAGGAATCTCAACGTATTGAGTGGAATGGAGAATGATTGGAAAAGTGTACATTGTAAATGAACACCTCTTTCCTCTGTCGGTTTTTATAGGTGTTGTCAAAATTTATGTGAAGTCAATACGATCTTTCTAACAATGCAAACAATATTTCAGAACTACCAAAGTCTCCTTACAAGTTTAAAACACTGTTAATTTTTTGTGCCAGCAATTGGGTGAAATTCAAGGGTGAGATCTCTTTCCCAGAAAATGTCGTCATATTATTCTAAAACTATTTCGGAGAAGCGTTTTGCATTTCTTTTTGGATATTTTTAGCACTGCTGTTGTTGCAAATTTTTCTCAATGGTTTAAAAATAGATGTATTCAGAATGACCTTATCAGCATGAACTGAATCATTCCATCCTCTCGATGCTATATGCAACTAAAATAAATACGCAATCAATAAGCTTCCTAGAAAAAAAAAATATGTACCCGGCAAAGGCTTGAAATTGCCAAAGGCTTACTCGTGTTCCTCATCGATTTCATCACAATGTCGAAACGTGCTGGTGCAAGAGGTAGTCTAACTTTTCATAAATGCGACGAACAACAACGACGCTGGCAAGATCATTTGAAAAAACATAAAATCACGGAGAAAATTAAAGGGGCACACGCCACAGAAAATCGAAATAGCGTAAAAAATAATAGCAGTTTTTAAATTTTCATAAAGAATTTATTTTGTATAGTCGACAGATCTCAACCGCTTATTGATACAGTTTCTGTTCCATACCTTACTGTTCGTGGATTATGCGAATTTAACACTCTAGCGTTTCTTAGATGATATCCTATGGTTTTGGTGGCAAAGATATCACTGATGATGAGAAGAGAGAGACCATTTAGATATTTATAAACTTCTATCATCAGAGTTTGCAAATAATTCCTCACATGAATTGTTGTATCGTTAGAGATATTCAAGAGTCCTTTAAAGCTAGTATGGTAGTTGTCGTTTATAGGTCGTAAGGGATCGTTTCTTGCTTATTTTATTATATTGCCAATTCTTTTTTCTTCTCTGGTTGTATGGAAATAATATTTTATTATATTAGATAGCGAAACAAAAATGTCTGATGTATAATTCGTTTGCGCCAGGCTTAATAACTTAAAATATACTGTTGTTATGCTTCTCGTGTCTTCGTTTAATAATTAGAGTCGCAACCACACGATTACCATGGTTCAAGTCATTCACTCCCTGTAACTGGGTGTATAGTGGGTGCTGCTAGTCTTCTGTTGTGGACAAGAGTTTAGCATTTTTATGTATTGGGTTCTGTGATACGGCCAAAAGTACTCTGATACCAGGTCCAATATTTCGTCAATTGTTTGATATTTTGTTTGACAGAATGACATCATATATGTTTAAGTCGACATTAAAGTCAACTCAAATATTATCCATATTTAACACAAATTACAAACAAATACACAATTAATATAACATAAATTTAATAAAAACAAAATACTACAAACGAAGTATTCATTCAGGTATTCAGTTTAGCTAAAGATTTCATTCCAAGAAGCTGTGCATTTGGTAGCGAAGTGAATACGTACCAAATAAGACACGGTAAATATACGAGGGAAGTTCAATATACCTTGCTGATCCAAAAGATTCTTGAAAGACTTGAAGTGCATTTGTTGTTATTTTTGGTGCTAAAGTATTCCATTGGTCAGTTACTCAACATAAGGAAGTTTGGAAGTATCATTAATAAATTAAAGCTGAAGTGCTCTTACCTTACATCTTGAGTATACAGGTACAATTATATTTGTGGAAACAACAAACATATGACAGCATCTTCCTCCAATCTTTCCAAAGTCAGTAAACAGAAGTAACTCAGATAGTAACGGAAAACGAGTGGAAATTGAAATTGAATTCATGATTATTTTCTCCAGGACCACAATAGACCTAAATAACTTCATAAGCAGCCCTCGCGTCGTTTCTAATTTGAAAAACAACGGCGTTTGTGTCATTTACAAATAGTGACGGTACTTCAGAATGAGAAACGAAGTTTTTTTATCATGCTTAATTACCTAATAGTCACTAAGAGTAGAAAGGGGGCGATGGTTGTAGTGATGTAATTATTGAAAGGTCTATCAGTTAATTACTTTTCTCTGCGCTACTTCAATAGACCGTTGTAATTCGCGGCCGCCAATTATAATACTCTGCCGCTAGTTACGATTACGGTTTCAGGACTTAATATAGTTCTTATTTCCTTTTATTTTAATCAGCTGCCTGAGATTCAGCTGTGTTAGATTTCGGCAAGAAAATGTCTGGCATGATCAACACTGCTTACTTAAGAGGCGACCCTAGGATCACGTGCAAACAAATATAAATTGTTCCGAACTTACAAATTGGCGGACGCCAGTTATTGATAATATTTCACGGACGAGAAGTAACATTATTGGGACCAGATTAGCACAATCGAGCAGGATTAGTGGCTGAAATAATACACATTTAATCAATAACAGGCGGCCGCGACTTATAACTTGCGACTGCGAGTTATGAAAGGTGTTTTAGCTCCAATTATCGTAACTGATACCAAATCAGCCACGGTAAAATAGAGTAATAAATGGATTTCCCTTCTAAACGAAAGCCACAACAAAACAAAGCCTTTGTTTCACTCACGTTGCCGTCCACGTTGTGGTCGTATTTGCGTATATCGTATTTCCTCTTATAAAAAGCGCCCTGGCGCTTATTACAAATTTCCAGAATTTTTAGGGGCGCTAAAAAGAGGGCGGCACTTATTGCAAGCATGGCTAATTAGGTTTCAGTAAGTCATGCAGTTGAATCAAATTATTCAAAAACTAAGCGACTGCTAAAGCAATAGCCTGGCCTAAAGTAGATTTACCAAACAAGGGGAAAAACAATAAACCGGAGAACAAGGACTTTTTTGCTTACTGATCAAAAACGTGTTATTTTATTTATTTATTTAAGACGAATACTTATACAGGATAATCACTCAAAAATATGTATAATATTTACAAATATATATATAAAATTTCTGTTCTCCCATGAGTCCTGTGGAACCATCCCCTCCCCCCTGTGAAAAGTCGCACTTGATATGATATAGACGCTATAGGTCACTATGGTAAGCAAAATTACCGAGACAAAACTGAGCCTGTAAAATTAACATTGAGCCTCAGCCAAAATTTTGTTTTGTTTATAAATACAAGAGAAAGAAAGAATGTTCTCAGAAAAATACCCACCCAATCTTTGTGTAATCGTAGCGTTCTGACACGTCAAGCGTCAAAAAGTTTGTTTGTATACACAGCAGATGAGTTGTTTTTAATTGATTTGTTACTTTTTGATACAAGAATGTTTCCTCGAGAGTCAAAAGTTTTTTGTTTTTTTTCCTTTCTTTTTTTTATCGTGGAGTTGCAAGAATGTAAACTGCGTTATCTGAGATATGATACGTTGGTTGGTTGGCTGGTTTAATTTATGTATCGTCGGTGTTAGCTGAGATATACAATAGTTTTTCATAATAAATTAACTTATGAAAATATAATCAAGACCGACATTATTAAAGTTTTCCTCGCTGACAAAAATAAAACCTATTTTTTTTTTTTTACTTTTATTTTATAAGTAATAAATAAATTCTTATTTGGAACGCAAAAATGGTTCAGGTTATTTGTTTGAAGAAAAGCTTTGTTTGCAATAAAATAGAAAGACTGGGGAGAGCAAAATTTCGCGCGCAGCAGCCACCAAGCAACTGGAATTTCTAATGCCACACTCGGTCCAGCTTTTTTCAGAATCAAAATAAACGCTTTTTTAAAATCGCCGGGGTAAAGTCCAAGCTGATTTTCACCTGAGACTGATAATAATGTTTTATCTCCATTCTTAACAGTAAATTCGTGTTTATCTCAATACAAAATCATTGAACTGCGTATTAGGTTTTATGATTATTATTTCAAGCTCATATATATAGGTTTGACTCTCTCAACTCTGGTTAGCTGGCTGAAAAAGTGTTTCAAAGAAGCTAAATTGTTGTTTTACTCTGAAGTCCAAAGTTCACCAATCCACGTATGTTTACATTATAATACATATGAATAATTCTACCTATTTCCTTTTTTAGTGATCACAAGTTACAAAGTGCAATTCTCTTCCACAGATTTTTGATTTTGAATCACGATGCACAACAACTAGTAGCGCTATAACTATTTGGGCTCCATTCCTGTCACAGAAGAAGAGAGGCTTTACTATATTTCACATATTTGGTTCCTATTCAGCATTATTGTGAACAATGGCTGAGGCTAGAGCTGCAGTGCATGAACCAAAAGTTCGTTTTCATGAAGAAGGAACCAGTGAAATTGAACAAGAAACAAAAGTTGCCAAAAGTGTTTTTCAAGATTTAAAGTTATGTGCTTTTAGAACTAGGTGAGTTTATCTTTAAGACAACATTTCAATGTTTTAATCATGTTAATTACAAGCTAATGCCCTGTGTAAATTAAAAATTACACAGAAATTGCTCAAGTGCTAAAATGTATATTAGTATAACTGTGTGAATACTCTGATTTATTTGTTGTGTTTACACTGAAAGGTTGTGTTTCTATTTAAATTCATTCACTCAGATGAGTATGCATTTTCAGTAAAAGAATTTTTTATTATTTTTGTCATGAGTCCACAGGGAACCAAATAAAATGTAAAAGTTTTTGAGTGTATAAAAGAGCATTCAATTGTGGGCATGTTTGAAGCAAATGACTTTTGACGTATTTCATGTTGAGACATTCATTAGTTGTTAAGCAAAGAATATGAACATTTGTAAACAATAATATGTTACTTGGAAGAAAGCCATCTGCTGTCACTTTATAACACTGAAGGTTTTTTAGTCGTTTTAAACATTATGTAATTGCTCTTTCACCCCATTTGCTAATTGATATCGAAAAGGATGGACAGTGAGCTGTTATTAAAGACATTACTTGAACACACATGCACATGATGGGTTCACCCATGCTTAGCACACTTTACAGTGTGTTAATAAGTTTAGATCATAATGTTTGGGTCATTCTCAAGATACTTGCCCAAAAGTGAAAAAGTAATGTCCCCCACTTCCACAGATTGCAGATCAAGGCTACTTCTAGTCATGAATCATTTTTTGATTTGCTGTTGGTTAATACTAAATAGACAAGCACATTTGCTCTGTCCCATACGTAACATTTTTAATAAATGATGACAAAAAATTCAGAATACTTACCACTTAATATCCCATTATTTACTTCCTAAACACTTGCTTTTACTTAATGGAGCTGGATATAAATTTGTAATATTTTGTGTTAAGTACTAGACATCGGGAAAAGACCACCTTAAATATCGTAATGCGTAACACTCATGAATTTTTTAAGATAGGCTGAGCATAAAGTAAAATTTATTCAGGAGTTGACAAAAACTTTTTCACACTAGTACGTCAGTGAACTTTGAATTATTTTTAGCTGTACGCAAGACCTGCTCGAACTTCATAACCAGTGTACGTCTCAGTGACGTTGTAAATAGCAAGTTGTAAATAGCAGTATTATCATATAAAGTTAGGCATCCTTAAGGAAACAAAACGTTTCCTCTGCCATGTTTCATAATACGGCCAGACAATGAAGCTTGCAGTAGGAACGGAGCCTCTCCATACTTTATATATAATAAAAAAGATCTTGATCTTTGAATTTAATCATTTCTTCAATAATTTTTGGTACTCAACAAGCGAGAGGGAGAGCAGTTATACCTTCAGATTTTTTGTTTTTCAAGAACGTTATTATACAACTTAAATGAGACTTGACATACATAATTTGAGAAACACAGCATGCACATAAAGTCAAAACCGTAACCAGATGTACTTCCTCTGTTTATTGCCTCTTTTTATGAGGTTATCAGTAGCCTTCCAAACAATAATTTTAAGACTGAAATCATTTTAACTAGATAACTCGATAAATGACAACAAAAACAGTGGTGTCGCATATGTAACAGAATGTCCCATACGTAACACTAATTTCATCACTTAATAGATTTGCTGGTTCTTTAATGTTTCTGTTGCATAAACATCAAATTAACTATTTAGGAACTTCAGACGTTTCATTACAGTAAAATTTCCCAAATGAAAAAATTTACAAAAATTTACAAAAATTAAAAAAACGTTACGTATGGGACAATTTTTGGTTTATTGTCATGTATGTTGTGAACATTTAAGGGAATAAAAACAGAATAGCTTTAAATGAATAAGGATTTCTTGTGCAAGCTACTTCCCTATATACTGGATAATGAATCTTTCACAGATATTGGATCTGTTTACTTCTTTTTAAGTTTTTAGACATCATTCAAACTGCTGATGGTAAAATTTGTCCCATAGGTAACACAAAAAACATTATTTTTTTGACTAGTATACTTGAGGCATTACTTTTTTTAGTTCTGAAGATGACCCTTAGTTAATACAAAGTATATTAACTTGAAATAATTATCTGAATATTTTCCTAAGTGGCATATTTTGCAATTAAGTATTGTTACGTATGGGACAAAAAATTTGTTACCTGTTGATATATCCGTGTTGATTTAAAAGGAGGTAAGAATTGAGGTGGAACCTAGTTAGGTATTGAAAGATGAATGTTTCAAGTGATGTTATAAACATAAAGTGGGGCTCCAATAATCAAATTTATTTGTTCAAATTTTTTTTGGCTACTTTGGGCAAATTTCTTGAGAATGACTCGTTTGATATGTTTTATGGTTAGCTGTTACAGAAGGTTGTCTGGTTGTACCTTGAAACTCAAAATTGGGCACTTTATGATATATTTGAGACATAAGTTTATTTAAAAAATTTGAAGAACTTTGACATTAGTGCTTCATATTAGAAATCATGTTTTAAAAAATAATAATGCCTACTCTATTTCAAAGTTATATTAAGGGCGCGTAACCAACTTTTTTGGCCAAAATTTAGATTTTTGTCTTAAAACCTTAATTAATACCTAGGCAGGGAAGTCAAGGACTAAATAAATAAATTTTGAAATTAAAAACCTTAAAAATTGATGTACCATGCCACTAACCATTTTCCTTAACGTTGTTTGAAGAAATAACATGTGAACATATCACTGATTGTATATTCAAAGAGTTTTCTCTTAGAGAAAAGTCATCGAATCCTATGGTTTTGTGCAGTTCAATGTGAAAACAGAGTCAGCTCTAACATCTAAGGTGACAGTTGCCTTAAGGACAAAAATTTTCATGGGCAGAAATTTCCCCGGAACAAATTTTCCTGGTTTGAAGGTAAAAAAACAGTGAATTTTGCGGAATTTATTTTTGTGATCAGGTAGTTTTTTGTAAATTTTGCGGATATTATCTTTGCGACTGGCATATTTTTTGACCCCTGCTTTAGCTAAAAACAGACAAAGATAAAAATAAAATTCTAATTTTGCAGAACAATTTTTCGTGACTGAGCATATATCAATAACTTTGGTTCCGCGAAAATTTATGTTCACAAAAATTTATATCCTCAAGGTAAGACAATAATCAAGATTTAGAAAAACATCTGCAAAACCAACCAAAAAGCAACTTTACATGTCTGCGTAAAATAAATAGCTTTCACGAGGAGTCTTTGTGTCTTTAGAAGTTAAGAGTCTTTTGTTTATACATTTAACATGCATTTTCATGTTCAGTTCAATCACGTGTCTAAACAAACTACTTAGAATACAAAAGATTTTAATAATGACTTTAAAAACATAAAACCGTACACAGTTTTCATGTAAAAATTCATTCCTTCGTGAATATCCAAAGTTTCTTTCGGGCTGTACTGTACTTTATCTTTATATCCCCAAGTAAATCAGAACTTACAGTTCTTTTTAAAATTTTAAAAGAATAATACAATACTAGTATCCTGGGTAAAAACATTTTACAGGTTGATTTTTCCCATTAGTTGCCGCCCCCACTACCCGTGCTCTTCCATTTTCAAAATATAGGGGTGGCGAAAAGTAAAATCACATAATTGCTAAGAATAAGTATCACTAAGTTGTAGAGCTCGTAGAGCTTGAAAAGCTGATCAAGAAAATGTACCATTACGGAGATATCCTCAATCAAAAATTCTGATGACGTCATACCTGTCACCAAAAAGTTTTAGACCCAAATTTTTTCGTCACCCCATCGCCAATATCGCGCGCCCAAAGTGACCTTAGTTATTCCCATTGGTTCTCAAGATATTTTCCCTTAAATATCGCGTTCTATTTAGGGTGCAATGCAATGTCCCCACTGACTTCGCGCTACTCCTATAATACTAATCGCCATTAAAGTCACAACTCAGTTACGCACGATCTAAAATTTCAATTATTACAGTCCATACAAACATTTCGTTCCCAGTCTTTTATTCACACTGACCAAACTAAAAATGTTATTATATAAGATAATAATAATACAACAACACAAAACAAGCTTTCCTCTTCTAAAACATTTCTTTTAGCAAACCAATGCCTCACTTCAATTTTCCCTCTGATAATTTATTTATTTATTTTACACTACTCTGTATTTCATGGAGAAATCTTTCAGTGAAGGTTTTATCCTGTTATATCTTACAGGGTTTATACGGTCAGGGAGAAAAGGGCCATTTTCACATTGGTCAGGGATAGTCAGGGAAAGTCAGGTATCATTTAGTGGTCAGGGGAAACCATAGTGTTTTCTCTTTAGTAGGTCAGGGAAAAGATTAAGTAAGAGCATGAATTAGAAATAAACTCTCTTCCAATTTTAAACTTTTGTCTGTAGGAGCTTTCACAGGCTAAAGGACAACTTTGTCGTTCATTATATCCCCTTAAATAGTTATGTTTTTGCCTGTTTCTTCATCCTTCTTTTTTTGTTGTATTTATATAATTGTTTCATAGCGTTACTTTGATGATAAAGTATGATAATAAGAAATGGGTAAAAACTTCTTTTTGTTATTTAGACGACAGATATATAATGGTCTCTGGCCTACCACTTGGGACAATCTACTTGGTGCATTGGCAATCATTTTCCTGATAATGTATATAGACCACCCAAAGTTGAATTTGATCAGCCACTATCTTTGGATTGTTGGAGATTATTTGTATCTTGACGATTCCTACCCGTATCTATTTCGGATGTTAATTATTTCATTAATCTCATCAGTTATGTATTTCATTGTCATACTCTATGCAAGACAATACTTATTGAGAATTTTACTTGCATACAAGGGATGGTTGTGTGAGTTCATTTTAGTTTTTTCTCAAATCTTTTATGTCAAGTCTTTTTCAATTATATATTTATATATCAAAGGCCTGTTGAACATATTGTAAGTTCTTGATTAAACACACTGAATTTTTAATCAGACAATATTCCAAAATTAAGATAGTGATGATCAAGAAAAAGGTTATTTTTTGTATTTTGGTGTACAGCTTTATCTGTTACATGAGGTCATCTCTTGTGTTCAATGCAATTTGGGTGAAATATCCTGTTTGGTTACCATTTTTTGTTAAGGTTTAAATTAATTTAATGGTTCTTTAATTTGCTTATTTATTTGTGTTCCTATGTGTGCACGTAAAGCTGGTTTTCCACTTGGCAGAATATTCCGCTAGCAGTCTAGCAGTCTAGCAGCTTTTGTTTTTTTAATAAATTCTGCCAAATGCGTCCCCCAATCAAGTAGGATCAACTTCCACTGCAGAATATTCCGCAAGCCAATCAGATGGTTCAATTAATGATCACATGGAGAAAACAATAGCCGCTCCGCACTTAATATTCCGTCTAGTGGAAAACCGGCTAAAAGGAGTTAACTTTACTTGATATTTAACTGAACAAAACCCAATACTTAGTTTATAAGAAAACTTGAAATTTCCTGGAATTTGTTTAAGATTTATAACATTTGATGTTATAAATGTCTAATCCGTTACCAATTGCCAAATTTCATGCATAATCATATCATAGGATGGACCATTAGCAGGCTTGAAAAAATATCAGGAATATTGATACGCAATTAAGAGATAAACTTTCCGGTTATATTTAGACCAACCACCTCGATCCCAAAGTGTAATAGTACTGGTTTGGGCACTTTGTGTCCGTATTGTGAGTGGGCGTCATCCAAGATTATATGCGTATCAAAACAGTTTACCACGTATGAATGTACCACCACTTAAAAGTACTGTCAACAAGTTTTTGGTGTCTGTGAAACATTTGTTGGACAAAGATGAATACAAGAAAATGGAAGAAAATGCCAATGTATGTTTTCTTTTCTTCTCTATTATTTTTGAATTTTCATAGAATCCAAGCTATGAGAACCTGCAAGGTTTTATGAAAATGGTGAATTTTAAAAAAGATCTTGTGGAAATACTGTATTTCCTTGAATAAACATCCTCCTTTGAGTAAGTGCCCCAGCTTATTTATCATACGTTCAATATTTCAAATTCGCATATTCAAAGACTTGGTTTCATGACAATCGAAATGGTGGAAATTCTTAAAAATCTAAACACCTACAGGTGTGCGGAAAATAATACAAAATTGGTGATTTTGGTTATTTTTACTGTTGCACCATATTGTTAAATAAGAGTTATGTGTGCCTTGTAATGCCTGTTATGAAGAAATGGATCTTTGCATCCTGGAACATTTGGCAATGTTCTGCTTAAGATCATGTGAAACATAACACTTCATTCAAAAACATTTTGGGCTTTCACCACTTGCATTTCACCACTTGCATATTGGGATCACTGGGTGGAGCTGTCAGTCGAATTAAGAGAGTTGGAATGGATGATTTATCAATCCATTAATTAACCCTTTCCGATATCATACTTTGTACAATCAACTAAAACACATGGCAAACACAAAATAAGCTCAATAAAAGTTCACAGAAATTTGATGTAGCAGTAACACTTTTTGTTCGTTAAGGAATTCCTGTCTACTGTTGGTCCAAAATTACAATGGATTTTACAACTGAAATCATGGTGGGCACCAAACTATTGTACGGACTGGTGGTATGTTATTTTGTTTTTTGATCTTCGCATACAATGACTGCACAAAATGGTGATCACAATAACACTAAATACCTGGTAACACCAATCTAAGTAAATTTATTAACTGCTTTAACAGTTAGTTATGATACGATTAGGGAAGTGCAAATATATTTTTTAGTTAACTTAAATTTTTGATTCCCTTTTAAAGCAACTTACTTCATGTGGTATTTGTACGGTACTTTCTATGTTATTTGTCCAGGGAGAAGTATGTCTACTTAATGGGACGTGAACCTATTGCTATCAACAGCAACTATTATTGTTTGGATCAAGGTCACTGGTGGCCAACCAAGGTGCAAGCTGCACGTGCAGCTGGGTTTTCATTCCTCGTCATTGCTTTCAAGAAACTCATTGAAACTGAGCAGTTAGATCCACTTGTCATTCGTAACACTATTCCTTTATGTATGTACCAGTACCAAAGAATGTTTGCAACCTCAAGGTTAGTATCTTGGTTACTGTCTTTGAATTAAAACTGAAAGTATATTGCTCCATGATGTATTGAGGGTGCTTATGAGGTTGGTATACCAAATTTAGTGCCAAAAAGTTTTGGGGCATGTTTACTTAACTAGTAGTGCAAAATATGTCTAAATATAGAAATCAGTTAACAATCTATCATAAGTGATGATAAATCTCTTTTGGTATACATTGCATCTCATTGATGGTGAATTTCATAAGAGGAATTATTACATTCTTCTATGAGTTATTATTATAATGAATGTTGCCTGGGAATAATTTCTGAATTTTATCATAGTGCCAATAATAATGTGCCAATATATTTATTTTTCCTCTAATTATACTGTGGATGCCATTAATGGACACAATAAATACACAAAAGGGCTTTTTTTCAAATTATATAGTTTAGTATCCATGAGAAGGCTCGCAGTAGCGTTTTGCATGCACGTCTGGTAAAATGTTGCACTGCGAACCTTCTAAGCATATGTTGATGTGATTCCACAAACATCAAAAGATCTGATTATCATATCTGGATCTTCTTTTTCTTTCCTCTAATTTAATCCATATCACGTGAATATTTCCTCTTATTTTTAGTGCGGCACCTAAGTTAAGTTTTAATTATAATTTAATGCCTCTTATTATTATTAGTGCGGTACGCTCGCAATAATTATTTTTCCATCCACATTAGAGAGAAATGATGGTTTACAAACAAGAGTGTTAATTAACTTAAGACCCTACAAGTTTCCCATTTTTCGAGAAATTTATACCATTCCGGCATGGCAGACAAAAATTTAAGACTGGGAAAGTTGAGCACTGCATTGACATTCAGTTATTTATGTTTGAAGTTCACAATTTAGAATGTCCCATATTTGTCAGTTTTCCAAAACTGATAAATGAATATAATATAATATAATATAATATAATATAATATAATATAATATAATATAATATAATACAATTAATATATAAAACTGAATATAAACACTAAACGTTCAGCTCCTCAGCCCCCTACCATGGGGACTGCCCCACTAAAACAGAATAATTGTTGTAGTGTTTTCAAAGAAAAATGTTTACCTGTGTTAGAATTTGTCTTCCCGTGAATTCTTGTATATACAAAATTTTCCTGCTATTCCAATTTTATATGAGAAACATTGAAATTCAATTATCGATTTCTTTGAAAGTGATGAATTGGTTGTCAATTTGCAAACATGATCATAAAAAACTGCTCAAATTTCTTTTGGTTACATGATATCGTTGTTACATACACATCTGTACTTGTGTTCTAGAATTCCCAAAATTGATCAAGATAAGATTAGACACCATCCTGGAATTGAAGTAGGTCACTTCAATGATTATGATCATTTAAATTTCTAGTAATTTATATTTACTTTGTAGCTTTCCTGTACTTTATTTTTATCACTTTAATTTGTATGTTGTCACTTTATTTTCCATTTCAGCATATTGTAGTATTATGCAAAGGTCATTTTTACAAGGTCTATATTGTTGATGCACATGGGAAAAGACTTAATGTTCTGGATTTGCAAAGTCATTTCGAGTGGATTCTCAAAGATTCTGAAAGTCATACAGGTGAAGACAAGCTATTTGTCTTGTTTTTTTTAAATGTTAAAAATAACAGATGATGTTCATGGTAATGATTATTTCATTAATTTGCAAGTTGTTGCGATGAAAGTAAAGTACTTCTCTGTTTGTGGTATTTAGTGACCAATGATTCCGAATTGAAAATAGCAGCCTTAACTGGTAGTAATCGAAATGACTGGGCAAAAGTTCGACGAGAGCATTTTTCTTCCGGTATCAATAAAGAATCTATCCATGCCATAGACGAGGCACTTTTTCTGGTAAAGTGAATCCTTTATTGTTATGTTGGTTGTGTTGAAGCTCATAGTCACTCGGTTGATAACAGGCATAATTGACAGGTTTAATTTCGATGTAATGCCAGTGATGCATTTATTTTCAATAAGGTTCCAATGAACATCCACAGTGTCTAGACATGTTATGGTGCACAGAATAGATCTAGTGTTTTTTTTGGTTTTTTTTACAGAATTAAAAGGAGATTTATCCTTAAGGCAACAAAACAGGGAATAATCTTACGGCGTCCTTCACAGCTGAAAAAAGTTTGTCTGAACCTATCTTTTTTAGGTAGTATTAGACGATACAGAACATCAAGATATCTCCGCACGTGGCAAATACTTGTTACATGGTGATGGATCCTCAGTCTGGTTTGACAAAACATTTAATCTCATTGTCTTCAAAGATGGTAAAGTCGGTATGAACTGTGAACATTCATGGGCGGATGCTCCAGTCATTGGCCACATTGTGGAATATGTGTTAACTTCAGAGTGAGGGACATTTCAAACCCTTTTCATTTTTTTACCGACCCTGCAGGGCATATGGAATGGGATTGTTCAGATAACGTCATCATGTTCGTTTTGTCTCCTTTACAATAGGTTCCTGTATCGCATTTATGATGAAGAAGGAAATTGCAAACCATTCATATCACCGGATGTTTCTGTAACTTTCCAGCGTTCCAAAGCGTTAATTACACCAATGAGGTTGTATTGGGATGTTAACAACGAGCTGGCTCGAAGCATCAATGACGCACATAAATTCTGCTTGAAGGTCAGTGCGCTTTCCTCATTTAACAGTATTATAACAAAATCACTTTCACTTACAATATACACTTTTAGATCTACTGATAGTAGGGAAGGATAGAGCTAATAAACAGATATTCCACAAGGTAAAATGGGACATCCGGAATTATTCAGTCGAACTTGTGATATTTGACGATGCGCAGACAAAAAACTTTCTCAAAAAAAAATTAACACAAAACATTTTCAAACAATCTAATATAAGTTATTTAACTTATGAAAAGACACAAATTGAAAGTACAATTCGCAAAAGAAATATTTCCTTCACAGTTCGTAAATAAACTAGGATTCCCCAGGAATCTCCAAAATTAAGACCAAAGTCAGAATTTCCTTTTTTGTTTGGTGGTGGAGAACCAAAAGACGAAGGGAGGAGAGTTTTATTCATTTGTCTTATCTTTACAACATTGTACAAATACATTCCATGCTACATTTGTACCCTTATGTGTATTTTTGCTGTCTTTATTTTAAACAATGTTTTCAATATCTTCAACTTTTAAATTAGCCAAACGTTTCATGTTCCAACTTTTTTATTTCTCTGCATTGTTGCAAATCTCTCTTTATTCTGGTGTTTTTGTTTTGGAAACCAACCAAGCGCTCCAAATTTTGATTCTTTTCCTGTGCTTTCTCCTTCGGAGTGTATTTATTTTTTAATTATTAAACATGTACAAAATATGGTAAGACAGAGAAGAGTATTTGTTTTTAATGCACTCCGTTTGTGTGCTTATATCAATCATGATGAAAGAATCATAATTAAAAGGCTTGATATAACGGATGAGAGCTACAAGCGAATATTTAAAATTATTCGATAAGCATTTTACTTTACAGATGTAGGATAACAAAACTTATTTTATATTGCGTGTAATTGTAATTATAAAACAGAAATCTAAGAGAATATTTTGATAGTTGATATGTGGATTGTTACCATCTTCAAGCAAGTGTGATTTTCGACACAATTAAAGCACTTTTATTCCAGTCTGTTTGAATTATTATGCACCTCTTTCTTTAAGCACAGTAAGAAGTTTGTCTTTTTTTTTTGTCTTTTTGCGGACAGTTTGTCACTTCTTCCTAGTAATGATTATCTCCCTAATCTCTAGCTGTTTCATTCCCAGTATATGTTTTCTAATTATGTGTGTACGTATTTGAGCAACGCTTCCATAAGTTTAAGCTACTATAATGTATACTATAATGTACTATAATGTATACTTTTAAAAATGGCGTGAAAGTTTGGCTCACGTATGGTGGTCAATAAGGGCCATGATGAAATCAATTCAAAATCAGGAAATAGAATTCAAAATCAGGAAATTTATTTGATAATCTGGAAAAAGATACATAATAAATATGTTTTTAAATCCATTCGGACAAAATCAAAATTCAAAATAGAAAAATAGATTAATACGAATACAGAATCAAAAAAATATTAAGATTTTGGCATATGGAAGCCAATACGAGGTAAAAAATTGCCAATAAAAATTGAATCAACACCGCATCGGTAAACAAGCATGCATGACACGGTCAATTGTTTTGTGCAGCAGAGGATTATGTACATTTGTACCCAGATGGTAAAGAAGTTTTATATTTACCTGGATTGCCAGGCGAACAGAACAGATTTTTCAAACTAGACAAGTATAAGGAAGAGTTATGTAAACCTTATTCTCAGATGACATTTTACTTAACACCTACAAGTTCATATAATGCATATCATGATGAGTCCATTAATATTAACAATGAACCACTTTGAAAAATTTGCAGCAGAATGGTGATGGTCATTTTTATGATCTGGATGATCCAAATGCGTGTTGCTCTCCTCCATTAGTTGAGACATTTGATGAAAATATAATTATTAATATAATTTCCCGGTATTTTTAGTTAGTATTATTATTAGTATTCTTATTTTCCCCTTTTTATTTGTGATTTTATTTCATTCCTGTTATTTTCAAAAACAACATTTTGCAAACCAAGTTTCTTGAGTAACAGCCATTTTTATCATGAAATCATATAGAAACATGCGCACTTCGAATCATTTCTGCTGACTCCCGGTCATTTATGGCTGTTTTAATATATTATCATTTCCTATCTGTAGAACAACTCCGACTTGGCATTAACTATACGTAAACATGATGCATTTGGCAAAGGATTCATCAAAACTACTAAGGTACTGAAAATTCATACTTTTCCGCAAGATTTGCATGCACTACTTGCTTCCTGTTATCTGTCATCTCGCTGTTGCATCTCTTTCAGCAGTTTTATACAAGGGAATCTCCACGAGAGAGCCAATCATTTGTTTACCTGTTTGCTATTTTGATATTAGTCAGCTGCTCCTTCCAGACCCATTTCTTATTGTTCAAATGCCCTAATTCCACTGCTGACATCAGCACACTGCAATCCTCAGTTCTATTTATAACAGCTCATTACTCTTAACTATCTCTTGACTTACTGGTTTTGATTTTGTTTTGTCTTTTACTTTGAAAGTATAAATTATTTGTGTATTGTGATTTGTATGCTGACAGCCTATTTTCGTATCTTTTCATCCTTTTAAAATCCAATTACTTCTAAAGATTTAAACAATCTGATCTGATCTTCTTTATCTAAAATGTTTGTACAGTATTTTAACCTTGCATAGGCTGCCAACAATTATCCCGTCCTATTCTCGTTTATTCACACTTCTTTTCTACATAGAATATTGTTTAAGCTATTCCGTTTACACTATTCGATTCGTCGAACCGATCCTGATTTCTACTCCTGGTATTTTCTCTATATTCGATTTGCAGACAAAAAATAAAATCGGTTCAATTAATCGAATAATGTAAACCCCGCTTTAGCCTAGGTCTGTTATGCGAGAAATAGTCACTATGAAATATTCTGTGCTTTTTTGCTATATAGATGAGTCCAGATGCTTATATTCAAATGGCACTGCAGTTGGCTTACTACCGTGATTCAAATGGCAAATTCGCTTTAACGTACGAATCTTCAATGACAAGACTTTATCTGCACGGTCGAACTGAAACTGTCCGTTCATTTTCTCAAGACGTTAAAGACTTTGTCCTGTAAGTGATATCAATTTTTGTCATCCTAAGATTGAAATTAACTTAGGCTAAAAACCCAAAAACATTCGTGTTAAGAGGAAAATTAATCCCATAAAACTCAATCTGTATTTTCGATGTTTGTTTCTTTAGTGCTGTGAATGATAAAGATATTTCTGCAAAAGAGAAGTATCGTTTAATGCATTTAGCTGCCAAAAAACATCAGGTAGTTCATTCTTTTTCTTTCAATTCTCAGTCCTCTTCAATATAAAGGCTCGAATTTCTTCTGGTGTTTAATTTAATGTCATTCCAACCCATCGATTGATTGATTTTTAGAATTTATACAGAGACTGCATGAGTGGAAAAGGAATCGATCGACATTTGTTTTCGTTGTATATTGTATGCAGAGGACAGGGACATGTAAGTGGTTTTACTTTTCTGCTTCCTCAGCATCTTTGTTTACACAGTTTTAAGTCTTAGTTGATCTCTGTTATTCACTTTTGATTATTCTGTGTCCAAGATCCTTCATACATGGTATTCCAGAGGATACAAACTAATTGCATCTATAATAACTCTGCATCAACTTCCCTGAGATCAAAACTCAGTATGCGTTAGATGAGGTTATTCCAGCTGTAGGTTTAAACATCCGTAGCGCAATGGATTAGCGCGTACGACTTTGAATCCAAATTATCATATGAAAAGAAAGACCAATTCTTGACCGTAACAATGAAGCGGCGGTCAATATTTGAATATTTGGATATATACAGAGGCTATTTATTTGCTCTTTAGTTGCATTGTCACCGTGCTCAACTTAAGCCGCTTGGTGCTATGTATTCAATTTTCGTATTCTTTAAAGAGAATTTTGTTTTCAGGAAAGTGCATTTCTAAAAGGAGCTTTAACACTGCCCTGGACGTTATCAACTAGCCAACAACCACAACAGCAAATGAATCGTGGATTCGATATTAGTATTCCTGAAGTTCAGGATATGGTAAGATCCTCTAAGTTTATAATCACAATTTACCAAGGATGGGTTCCACGAGGTACTATTAATGAGGGTGGATTTGAAGCTCCCATTTGTACACGTCATTCTTACTCGCTGCACTGAAATGCTAAGCAAAGTGGGATGATTCCTACTGTTATAGTCGCTGGTATGGTTCGGTCTGGTATTGAACCCATGACTGCCCGCTTATGAAGAGATTACTCTACCATAAGTCTACCAATCGATATTGCTTATAATATGAAAAGTAAACCTAGCTTCGTGGCAGCTCTTTAAATATCCGCATAAACACAAACCTTGTGTACCTTCTATCTATTCTAACGAAATAAAGTGAATGTTTTTATGTACAATTCCCCTTGGTAAACAGGATGCCCGATTGCGAACTGCTCGGTGAATTTCTGAAGAAGAAGAAAAAATACCTTTTGAAATCCATCGACTGATCAAAATGTTTCTATTTCGTTTTTCCTTTTCAATTCCTTAAATCTTTTGTATTTGTTTTCACATAGCTATCGCCTGGAGGTGGATTTGGTCCGGTTGCTGATAACGGATACGGAGTGTCGTACATGATCCCTGGTGAAAAGATGCTCTACTTTCACGTCTCGTCCAAAGTGAGTGCGGAAAATACAAATAGCGAACGTTTCATGCAAAATATTTTCTGGGCCTTATCTGAGATGCGGAAAGTTGCCACAGAAGCGAAGAAGGTGAAAGAGCAATAATGGAAGCGTGCCATATTAATTAAACACTTTTAATATATTTTAGGAAAGTTCTGATTTCATTAATATTTTAATGTATATATGTCGTTATCGTTTTCAACTTCGTATGTTGAGGTTATGTTTATGGTTCAATAGCTAGTTCCTATTCATTACGTTAACAAGTGAAGTTTTCGTTACGTTAACAAGTGAAGTTTTCGAGCTTTTTTGAGGCGACTGTTGATCGTGAAGCACGTCTGAATTCGAAATAGACAAGAATTCGTGTCTTTATCAACACCTTAAGCTGAAAAGATATATCTAATAAACGATGGGTTTTTTTTCTTGATAAATTGTTGAAAATTCCGTCATTTTGATCATGAAGGTGTTTTAGCTTGATAACATGTTTTTTTATGTACAGACCGCTCTACATATGCGTATGTGTGTGTTTTATCACTTTTGATATATTTTTGTTGCCAGCATTTAATGTTGATTATATTCTTCAAACTGTTGCATTTTTATCTGAACTTTTTAAGTAATCGTTACAACCGCGTCAAGATCTGAGTGAAGATTTTTAACAAACTATTATTTTTGTTGTTTAATGTTTGGGCAATAGAAATTGTGATTTTATGGCTGACTCAACAATTGCTGAAAAGCGATTGAAATGAAAAGCAAGGATAAAAAGAGAAAAAAATGGACTGCCGAGATATTTACACATTTTATTCAGTGTATATATTATTATTTTAAAAGATTTCAGACTTCACTAATCGCAGAGGTTATTTATTTTGTATTTACCTTTTGTTTTTTTACCTTTATTTAGCTTTTAACCATTTTCATAAAATATTGGCTTTCCTCTTCTGACCGTATCATTCTTTTTAATTCAGGACGAAACCAGGAAAAAAGTGTTCGCCTTAAGGTGGTGTTCGTTTTTTTTAGTATCCGTATTGGATTTTCGTTTTGAGAGTTTCCTTAAGAATTCTTTCGGGACCAAAATTATTTTCCCTGCGATAATTTTAGAACTTTGAAATTGAAGGTTCTCCAGAAAATCGTTACAGGTGCTAGAATTTTAGTTATAGCCTCTTCCCCCTTTTGGAAGATGGAGTTATGGACATTCCCCAACAGATGGAGTTATGGACATTCCCCGACAGAAGCCTGTTACACCTTGGTAGTAAGACATACAACTGTTCAAAAGCCTTTGCAGGTACAACTGAAGAAGATTACTCTGTTGTGTGCAAATATCTTGATCACTTCCATCATATCGGAGATATCTCTCTGAGATCGACGTTGTGATTCAAATGGCAAAGTTGGAATGTGGAGGGGTGTTTATCAGAGAACACCAAAATGTTTGGCATCAGTGCTTATTTTTTTCCATTCCATTTTTCCATTTTTGGAAACTGCGTTGTTGGCGTTATGAAAGCACTCCATTCTCCAACACTTTCAATTTTTCTTCCTTGTTTTTTAAATTAATTTTTTTTCCAAACCTCCGTTTCCCTTTAAGGGAAAACCAAAAATATGTGTTCTCAGAACCTTGGATACAACCTACCACTACCTTTTCTTTTACTTCAGAGCGAACAACTACTCCCCTCTTTGAGCCAGAGAAAGTATAAGGGTCATTTTTTCTTCGCTAAGGTTTTGAGCCTTGGGTGGTGCTTATCATTTTAGTGAGTTTGAGTCTCTGATGCTTATAAAGAAAGTGTGTGATCAACAAACTGCACACCAGTGAGAGCGAGAACTCTCCTCTACAATTTGCAAGTCATGAGAGATGCCCCCAAAATGATCTATTTGGTAATACTTTGTTAAAATTTATTAAAAAAATAGAATCACATCACGAAAGCATCCAATTCTATCATTTAAGTTTTTGCTGTGTACTACTGGCTTGAAGATGTTCTTGTTCGACCAAATTACTTTCTTGAACTTCAAAAATGACTCAGCATGGAACTACCCGAAAAATTTTAAATTTCATGTTCAAACTGTAATTTAAGAAAAGGAAAATAATGTAAAGACTCACTTAAACATGCTGTTGTCAGCAGAAATGTCGTTTAAGTTGCTTTCCATTAAAGAGAATTTCGCCTGAAACCATGGTAACTGATATAAATAAAAATGGTCATGGGAGGTACAAGTGTTTTTAAATAAGAGCAGTTGCTTGTTACAACTGAACTTGGCCATCGTTGGATTTTGTTTTTGATTTGTTTTGAATGAAGAAAAAAGGGAAAAACGTCTATTGGATATTATATTCTTTTATTTTTACATTTTTCGAGACTACATTACAAGGGTAAAACATAATAATAATTAAAAAAACGAAAAAGCTCTTACACATCTGTAAAGTGTCAACAAGCTTCGTTCAACGGACTAACGGTATTAGATGCTTTCCACCAAAAAAGTTTTTTGCCAATAAACTTTTCATAACTACTGTCCATCTTGTAGTATACGATAGGTATGCTCAAAAAGACTGCTAAAGACATTGCATGACAAAGTTGATCTAATTGGAAAGCCAAAGTAGCTTGCAGTAAAACATTTAATAATCTGGATAATCCGTAAGGCACCCACATGACTGTGTAACAAATCCATAAAAATTTCGTAGCTTCCATTCGTTTTGTATCAGTAATTCGTTTTTCAGAAAGAAATCTGCTGATGCGTTGGTCTCTCTCCTTGATGTAGCGTTTTGTGACCCGTGTTAAGTTGCCTACCATCGTCCCACAAGCAGTTTGAACAGTTGTAATTACGAGAACCGTTAGAAAAGTTGAACACGGATTTGAAAAACTTATTGTAGAACATTCCATAACAAATGATGTGTTAGCAAGGATACAAATACCAGTGTTAGTATGGTAAATGTATCTGTAAATCTCGTATTGGATAACAAATGTGTACAGTCCTCCAAGTGCAACCAATATTATCAACCAGATGTTTGTGTAACTCTTTATGTACAGATAATTTTTATCTTTCAGAACAGAATAACGATGAAAGATCATTCCAGCAATCAGGTTCAGTGATGTTAGACTTGAGAAGAAATGACAACCATACGCAGTAAACATTAATGTATTACAAACATTTAAACCAACTTTGAAATCAGTCACCACCAGTATCGTAAATAGTGGTAAACCTAAAACGGGAAACATATCAGTTCATTGCTCTTCATGAGCAAAAGTTTATATTTTTGTTGGAACCATTCTAAAGGTACTAAAAGCAATGGCAAAAACTGAGAGCACTTATGGCAAGTTTGATAAGCACAATAACATTATACTGAGTTCTACTGTATGGAACGTTTCTCATGATTTCCTACTGAGGATTTAAATTTATTAATTGATGGATTCTTCTCCATCCATTGAGATAAAAGAATTCCTCATTGCTCAATAGACTGAAGGTGTTATATTCAAAGTTGGTACCCATCAAAACCTTATCAAACAGCTTGTTAGATTTACCTATGTAAGAATACAATGCGACCAAATACGTTAGAAGACTGCAGGTTACTCAAAGTCCAGGATGACATACAATAAGGCTTTCTGCAAGTGAGCGCATTGTAACCAAACTGCAATAATAAAGGCTCCTCTTAATTATGAAAAAGCTTTGATTTGTTCTTTGTGCAAAACCTTTACAGGCATTGTGCACATTTGTGGAAATCGTAATTTTTATTTATACGGTATTTGCTTTAAAGGAATTTGATACCATTTCAGTTTTACATTTCGCTACGCTGTTTCATATATTTTGTAAAATCTTTTTCACACATTCTCGTTGCCGTCTTAGTTCTTAAAGTCCCTAATATCATGCTCCTAGTCGGAGGTTGCTTAATGATCAGGATGATATGATATGGTTAAGATCTGCACGTTGTAAGTTTCCAACAAATGTCATAATTTCTTACATTAATATTAACTCAGTAAGGAATAAACTGGATCAATTTGGTGAACTTGTTGATATTTTGTCTGTTTGTGAAACAAAACTTGATAGTTCTTTCCCTACCTCTCAGTTTCACCTTCAAAATTTTAAAACACCTTATCGACTTGACATTTCTAGTCGTGGTGGTGGATTATTAACCTTCGTGAGGAACGATATTCCCTCACAAAATCTCACTGAGTTTTCATTCCCCCCTGATATCCAAATCATTCTTATTGAGTCAAATTTAAATAAGAAAAAATGGCTACTATTTAGTGTATATAAACCACCTATACAAAATTCATCATATTTCTTAGATAATTTATCAGAAGCCATCATGTTTTATAGCTAATATGAATCCATCATAATAAATAGTGATCTTATTCTTGAACCAACAAACCCACATCTTTCAAATTTTCTTGGACTAAACTCCATTTACAATCACATGAAAGAAAAAACCTGTTGGAAATCTTCTTTAGGGAGCTGTATCGATTTAATTATTTTCAAAAGGAAGCATAGCCTTATGAATACTGGGACTGTTGAATCAGGATTAAGTGATCATCATCCGTAAATCTACACTATGCTTAAAACAAAATTTCAAAAGTGATAAATTATCGTCAGTGAAAATTTTTTGACAATCACTTACTTACTATAACTCCAAGCAATAGCAGAAGATGATATGGTCAGTGAAATTCTTGCTCTTAATTCTGGTAAATCAGTCAGTGGTTCTATCTCAATTAAAGCTTTGAAATCAAGTGTTTATGAATGTTCTAGTACACTAACAAATTTTTTTAACGACATCGTTGTAACTCAGTTCTCATTTCCAGATGAACTCAAGCTTGCTAACATAATTCTGGTCTATAAAAAAGGTAGCAGCACGGATAAGTCTAACTATAGACCCATCAGTCTACTTCCTGTTATATCAAAGGTGTTTGAAAGACTCATTGCCAAACAATTAAATCCATTTGTCAACTCTCGGTTATCACAGTTGTTACGTGGTTTTCGTACAGGTTATAATCCACAGTATGCCCTTCTTAATATCATTAATAAATGGCAATCAACTTTAAACGGTAATGGTGTGGCAGGGGCTATGCTGATGGATCTTTCCAAAGCGTTTGACTGCTTCTGATCGCAAAACTGGCTGCATATGGATTTGGAACGAAATCTCTCAAACTTTTGCACAACTATTTAAATGGTCAAAAACAGCGTGTCCGTATGGGTTCTTTTGTCAGTGACTTCCTTGAAGTCCTTATGGGAGTTCCACAAGGGTCTGTTCTAGGTCCAATGCTGTTTAACATTTTCATCAACGATCTTTTGTTCTTGGTGAAGGAAGATATTTGCAACTTTGCAGATAACAACACCTTATATGTTTGTGGGCTGGATTTGAGTTCTGTCCTAAGTCGCTTGCAGAGTGACATGAACCTAATTCTAGACTGGTTTTCTAACAATGGCAGAAGTATTAACATTAGTTTGCGATCAACTCAAATTTACAGTTCTACATGTGTGGAAGTTTAGGTGTTAAGATAGATGATCGGTTAAGTTTTTATCCTTATGTCACTAAAATCTGCAAAAAGGCCAAGACTAAGGCTCTATTGAGGATAAGAAATTATCTGACCCAAAACCAAGCTGATCTAATTTTCAACTCGCTTATCATGTCTCCTTTCAATAACTGCCCTTTGGTGTGGGGATGTTTCGCAGTAAACAGGCTCATAGCCAGATTAATGTCACTCATCATAGAGCTCTGTGTACTAAGAAGATCACTTTTGCATTTACTCTGGACGAGTTAATTCGAAGATCTAACGACATTTCTATCCACACCAAAAACCTTCAGTTAATGGTCCTCGAAGTTTTCAAATCGCTAAAGCGCTTAAACCTGTTTTTATGTGGGGTTTATTCACTTTGAGGATAAATTCATATAATCTTAGACAAGGCTCTTCTGTTGTAGTTCCTAGAGCACGAAATTCAAAAGCACTCAATTCATTTGAAATTCCGCGCTGCGCATGCATGGAACCACCTGTCTGCTAACACAAAATCAATAATGAACTTGTCAAGGTTTAAATCTGTCCTCAAAAGGGATCGATATTTAGTGCCAGTGTAAAAACTGTAGCTAGATTTTACTATTATTATTATTATTACTATTATTATTACAATATTAATATAATATTATTATTATATTTACACAGATTTTAATTTTGATCGTTATTGCATGTTGGATTTAATTAGTCTTTGCAATAGAATCCTTTTCCAACAGAAAATAAAAAATAAATAAATTAAATTATTAGCATCTATTCAAAACATTGAGCAAAATGAAAGGTGATCACAATTAGTCATAAAAATATTCAGGTAGTTATTATTATTATTATTATTATTATTATTATTATTATTATTATTATTATTAATATTATTATTATTATTATTATTATTATTATTATTATTATTATTATTTGATAATGTTTATACAGGTATACATTATATCAGTTACATAACTGTTTTTCATATAAGTCCTGTAAAAATTAAAATTAAAATTAAAAATATATATGAAATTTTAAAATAAAATACATGCATATGCAATGTGTTCCAGATGAAAATTGACAGGAAGGATGGAATGGATAAGCATTATGACACATCGGATGTGTGAGTTTTACAAAACTCAATTAAAAAAGTCACAACTCAAAAAATTCATCAAAAATCATATACCTGTAAAAATGGCTGGCGTCGAAATAACGATTGTTGTCTTTATAAAAACAACAGACGGCGTTTTTGAAGACTTTAGATACATCCATAGTAACGTGAAAGCGGCAACCGTTGTGAAGAACAGCAGTGTAAGGAAGGATGTCATGCCATACCTTAGAACTGGATTAAATACATTTCGAACAGGAGTGTTTGTTTCATTAGAAGCCAACATCTTTCTATTACGATAAAGTGATTTCTTCTGAATTCTACTTAAACTTATCAGCTTCTGAGTTTTTTTCAGTTTTAACGCGTTACAATAAAATTGTATCTTTTGCTATGCTAGAGAGATTGACTTTAAAACTTATATGATCAAGGTGGTCTATGCAGATGTTCCGAGGAATCTACGTGATTTTGTCTGATAAAGCTTGAGTGTTAAGAACTTTTGATGGTCTATATCAGATTTTTATTAATGTAGAGAAACCACAAAAGGCGATTATTTCGAAAGCTTGATTATTTTCAGAGCTGCTAATAAAATATATTTGCTATTATTTTCGAATTTTTAACCTTTTGTATTCTGGTGATAATGTTTTTTCATCTTTTCCTTTCCCCTTATCAAACAAAAAATCAAAAGACCTCCAGGACCGTGGCTTAAAAAGTTGAACATCAAAGAAAAGCAGCGTGAAAGAGACCATCTTCGAGAACAACTCACGTTACTCAACAAGAATCAGATTGGGGAAAGTTCCCCAATATAAGAAACGAAATCAGGAGGCTCGTAAAAAGGTCACCTATACTGATGTCGAAAAAGCAATTCTCTTCAATTCTGTTCAACACGTCCTGATCATATTCCGTCTAAATATCTCAAATTATGTATGGATGAAATAACCACCCCATTATGTCACATCATCAACTTGTCAATAAATAATCGAACATTTCCAGAACAGTGGAAAATCTCCAAAATCAATTCTATTCCTAAAATCAGTCAAGCAAAGGAAGCAAATGACTACCGACCAATTTCTATTCTTCCAATACTTTTATAAGTTTACGAGAAACTAATAATGGGGCAGATGGTCTGCTCTCAGTTAATCAGTCAGGATTTCGGAAAGGACACTGTACTGTAACAACATGTATAAAAATAAAAAATGACATTATAAAAGCAATGGACCGTGGTGAAGTCACCTTAGCTGTCATAGTTGACTTTTCAAAAACATTGAAATCCTGATACGAAAACTTCATTCCCTATATTTTTCATTTTTCTCGATGTTTATCCTCGCAAACTACCTATCTCATCGATACCAATACGTTCAAATTTCTTGAAAAAAACTGACACTTATGGTGAAGCACAAGGAAACATCCTAGGTGCAGTACTCTTCAACATCTATGTTCATGACATGCATACAAAAACAGCTGCTGAATGTGTCCACTATGCCGATGACACCTTCATTCCAAACCAAAACAACTGAAAGAAAGATGAGCCGTTGCAACCTTGTTACTAAACTGTTTAATTTTTGTGTCCATTGTTACGCTATAACAGATTTTCGTTTTCCATTTACGTATCACGTCTCCACTGAATTGATCGCATTTTGTCTTTAATTTCTTTCATTTACAGTGTGTTTTACAATTTTTGCTAATGTGTAGAAGATATTATTTGACAAACTAATATCACTAACTAAATCGTTTTGTTCCATGATCTGTGTAATTAAAAAAGCTGGACCTCGCGTAAAGGAGTGAATACTACCATTTCAACAGAAAAGTGATGAATCTCTGCATATATTAAGGAACCTCTTTTCACGGCAATCCCTCAGATGATTTACTTAAAAGGTTGATTTCGAGTAAATAACCCAGGAATAATGTGATTCTGAATACACAATTCACGAAATTTTAATAACTAAATGTGAGCACCGGCAAATTGCACAGAACAGTTGTGACACTATATATGTCGCAAAATCGCTACTATATGTCGCAAAATTCAACACTATATTATATAACACAATATGTCGCAAAAAATGCAAAATTGACACAATACGTCGCAAAACTTATGTTCACCATACTCTCATGATAAATAAGAGAAAATGAGCTACCTGATAAAATAACATCTTAAACTTGACTCAAGGGTAAAATCTCAGAGGGTGACTGGTTTTATGCATATGTACAGTCTTCAATGATGAGTTTGATCGTTTTTATTACAGCTACTCAAATCCATGCTTAAATCCTTGCTCGAATGCAAGGAGTTTTCTTAAGATCTCCCTTCAGCGTGTGATAATGACAAGAAAACAACAATACATGGCAAAGCAAGTAAATATTTTCATTTTCAAAAACTACAGGCAATGAATTTTGCGTGCGATATTTATATTCCATATGAATTCCTTCTTCCGATACCAACCGCGCCGCGGAAATCCAAATCCAAATCCAATTCTACAAAATCTATCCATTTTGCTTATTAGTGAATTTTTCGATACACATTCGTTATTTGGACACACAACGAGAAGGGACGTTATTAAATCTAGTTCCAATATAGACGAATTACTTTTTTGCAATGTATAACGGTAGCGACGAAAACGAAAACCGTCGTTATCAGCCCGAACACCTGAATGGTTGAATAATTTGATAAATAAATAAATGACATATAGTAGAATGTGAATACAGTTGACTCTCGGTAAGTGGAACCCCGGATAAATGGAACTTTCGATATGTGGAACTATTTTCTTCGGTCCCGTTGAGGTTCCACTTATCGAGAGTCAACTGTAACTCGAACCCTCGTTAACTCGAACTTGCAATAATTCAAATTGTTTTCGGACTTGTCTTGAAAGCGACGATTTTTACGACGATTTCGCACTACTCTCCACTAGACGAGTTTTGAGGCGCGCTTTGGAAATCAAAACACCGCTGTGAACACTAAATTAGAAAAGTTGAAAGCATTTCTACTTTTCGTCAAGCGAATATTTTCGCCGCGACGATCATTTTTTTCTTCTTCTCCGCAGGTGTCGTCGCCAAAATATATAACGATCGTCGTAAAAATCGTCAAGTGGAGATCCGGCATAATACTCTCTCATAAAAGACTCTCGATAACTCGAACATTGGTAATCCATCCTTAGATGGTTCGAGTTACCGGGAGTTTACTCTAGGTTGATTGTGGGGGCGGCGTAAACAAACCATAAGATTCTAGGGACACACTTACCCCAGCAGCCATCAAATGATTACATCTTACTCGTGGCACACAAAAGATAGGTGGTGCCTGCAGCGATGTGACAG
The DNA here is from genome assembly GCA_039566895.2 of Turritopsis rubra. NCBI lineage: Eukaryota > Metazoa > Cnidaria > Hydrozoa > Anthoathecata > Oceaniidae > Turritopsis > Turritopsis rubra. The sequence continues at coordinate 9,405,283 of CM077626.1, read as the reverse complement.
TTTGGAAGACTTGAACGGAGGCAGCAAACAAAAGCAGCGTAAAAAACAAATTTAGCAGAAACATCTAGAAGGAGAACTTGTGATGATCGGGAAATTTTGGATTACAATGGTCAACAAAATAAACAAATAAATAAATAAACAAAAATTAAAAAAAGAACGTTCGGAAGATCGTTCGTAGTATTTTTCTTTATTTTAAGTACCAAAGATATACACAACAAAGAAAACTATGAAAAGAACAAAAAGAGGAAGCAATATAGAATTCGTTTAGTTTAGCTATCAAAAATTCTACAATATTTGCCTGGATCCACAGAAAATCCAAACAGACGGTACCACCTAAATATTGAGTAGTTCCTATTGATGCAAAATACAGCAGGTAACTTCAATCGGGATATTATACTACATTGTGTGATCAGGTCAGTTGTGTCATCTTACGCCAAGAACAGAACCTCAAAAGAGTTCAAAAGCAGCAAAAGAAATCAGTAAATACGTTGAATAGTATATACCGCTTTGTAAACTGAGAGTAGCGAGTTCAGAAGAATGAAGTATTAGACTAAAGGGAAAGTGGATGTGAACTTGATGGCCAATAAGACAAGGTTTCATCCTCAAATTTCTCACGATAACATTCTCTATTGTTTTTTCTTAAAAAAAAGAAGCAAAAAGTTAGCTATGATTCTCTCACCCATTTATGCCAATGCACAGCAGCGTCATTCCTGTTGGATATGATACCAAACAGTTCCAAATCCATGAACAATAAACAAAACACACCCGGCAAACTCGTGGCTACAATAAAGAACGTTTTTGAACTTCTGTCCACCCGAACCCATTTTGATTTGGTGTCAGCGCCAGGAATCTCAATCCATTCGTCCACTTGCCACAATAATATCAGAAGTAGAGAAAATAAGGACAGGTGCTAAAAAATCAATCAAACTCGTTGTTGTATATTCTTATTCTTGTATCCTTCTATTTTTTCTTTGTTTCTTTCGTGTTTTTCTATTGGTTTACACTCTCTAAAGGCGGGTTTACAGTTTTCGCGACTCATTCGCGTGAATGTTCAAAATTTGCTAATTTTGCTAAAATTTTGTTAATTCAGCAGAAATCGCGACATTCTGTTGGTTTGAAAAAAACATTTGTTGCGACTGGAACTGCCTTGAAAATGCCTTATAAATAATTGTCTTTTTAAGAATTGGAATTTTAAGAATTGGAACTGTCGTTTAAAGAATAGGAAATGTGAGCCTTCAGGGCCATGGTATATTATATACAAGATAATTATTCAGGGATTTAATCCTTTTAATTGTTTAGTCCTTTTAAATCAGGAATTTTATTTATTTAATCGCAGCACTTTCTATATTACTGAAAATGACAGTTGAATAATTAAGCTTGTTCTAAAGGGGAATTGAGGGCAAATTTAAGCCCTCGGTTTTTTTTCTTCTTAGAATGGTTATGATAATAAAAATAACTTATTGTACAAAATTTCGCGTTATTTTATTTAGATTTGTGGAAGTTATCAGGCTTTAAAGTTTTAACTTTTTCAATGTTGGTGACGTCACTGATGCAAATGTTATGAATGCGCCCATTCACGGTATAGGGTGTGCATAATAAAAAGCTAACCATTTGCTATGCTGTCAATTATTTGACGTATATTTTGACTAATATATGTTTACTTGTTTATGGTATAAAAGAAAAAGTACCTTTTGCTTTTGTTTTTTTCGCATATAGTATTAAAGTATAAGATAAGAACAGTGCCAAGTTGCCAGGCCTACGGTTGTGCAAACACCAGTGGAAAAACACCGAAAAACCCCAACATATCCTTGAGAAAAATCTTCGTTGCTAACAAATAAACTTTCTGATTCTAACGAACTGTCATCAATAAAAGAAACATCCGAAGATAGAGCCGAAGATACAGTGCATTCATGAGATGACTCCATCGTGCTATGCGTTTGTGTGTTTATCAAACGCTTAAAACCGTACAACATACGAAAAAGCCTGGCAATAACCCTCGTCATGTCAAAAATGAAATACGCCAATATCATTTTTACCGACATTCCCGTATACCAACTCAAACGTTTACAAAAATTACAATATTCAGCTGCAAGTTTTGTTAACAACAACTACTCGAATAAAATATTAAATAAAAGTGGTCCTAGTATCGACTCAAAGATAAGTGATCCTAGAATCGACTTTATCTTACTTTACGTTACTTTTCTGAAAGAAGTATGATGCAGTTGAACCTCAATTACAATCACTAACAACGAAACAAACCCCAACAAAGCAGATGAAGTCAGAATGAATGTGTGTCACAGAAGTTTCTAGATAACTGACTGGTCAAATGGCATTCTTTTGATGTTTTTAGGGTTTTTAACCAACTGCATTAGCATTGGCAAATGGACGTTTAAACTTGGATTGGTAGTGTACTGTAAACAAAATTACATCCTTTACAGTGCTTCACTAAGAAATTATGAAAGTAGGAAGTAATACAAATGTATCGTTTAAACTTAGTGCAAAGTAACAACTTTATCTTAAAATGATCATTTTATGTTCCTGAAATTGATAGTTCACTTAAAACTTTCCATTGAGGTATATACGTTTTCTGCAGGTTAGTGGTAGGTCATTGAAGGTGTTACAGCAGTCCCAATTGAAGGTACGTGGGTTTTTTAGGTCCTGCATCTGGTGATCTCGTGATTCGCATGCTCGCAAGGATTTAATTATCCCCCTATAATATGGATGTTCTGTAACAAAACCGCATACTCGAAGATTTTAACAATACATAAACGATTTCTTAGGGCTTTATTCCTTGCTTATGGAAGTAGCTACACTGAATTACTCACTATGACAGAAACTTCCAGCATCCATGAATTTCATTTACGATTTCTAGCCACCGCAATTTTTAAAACTAAAGCCAATATAGGCCCGGCCTTCATGCAGGAATTCTTTATTCCTAAACAAGTTAAGTGAGATCTTCGTACCGTTGATCTTTTGTCTCTGCCTATAACGGGAACTATAAAATTTGGTACATCCTGCTTTTTATTTCGTGGAAGTCTACTCGGGAATTCTCTGCCGGATTGGGTAAAAGATTCTGGGAACAATGTAAGTTCATTTAAATTGTCAATCAGAAAATTGAATCTCAGTAAGCGGTGCAGTTGCAAAATATGCCAAAATTAAGTATTTGCAGTTTTGAAAATTATGTTCCTAATTTGTAATTTTGTTGGTGTAAATAAGTTAATTTGTTTTTTTAACTACGGCAAACCAACGTAAAATAAATGTTTCAATTCAATTCAACTCAGAGGTAGCTGTCCAAATGTGAATGGTGTTGTGTCTTAAAAAGATACCTTAAAAATCTCGGTATAGTCAAATTTATTAAAACTGAAAAAAGGTTTACGCGGGATTATTTTTATGGTCTTATTCTAATAAACACCGTTTTAATAATGGCGCACGGAACCGCCAATAAATACTTTCTTTTTTAAAATGTACTTTCTTTGTTAAATGATACTTTCTTTTCAATATTATAGTTCCTTTTCCGAAAAATAGGTTTTCTTTTCGTTAAGGGGATAATCCACTAAAAAACTTTAAAATGGCCACAACTGCATTTTTTCTCATTTCATTAGTACGACGTAACAAATTGTGACCACACCTGATGAAAACAAAATTGTTAAATGAAGCATAAGAGGCCGGAGCGTGAAATGAGTGACGAAAATTTGCTCAAAAATCCATTAGGACTATTAAATTTAGAATTTTTTGAAATTGGTCAATTTTGGGCAGATTTGACGACCCACCGTGTTCCTGGATAATCGAGTCGAGATAAGACGTTCAATTTGCTTCCACTTCCTATCGACGCAAGGCGTAGGTCGTTCTGTAGCACCGTCCGCCATATTTATATATCTTGAATTCTCGGTTTTGCTATAGTTTGAGAAGTAGTCAGTGGGGGAGTTCACTTCTTAAATTTTAGTTGATGGAGAGGCAAACATTCATCATCCTGTTTTTTAAAAAGGAAAGTATTTTCTATAATTTGTGAAAAGAAAGAACGAAAGAAATTCTAATTATAAAAGAAAGTATATTTTAGAATGAAAGTATTTATTGGCGGCTCCGCGCGCCATATCTAATTATGGCGTCATTTTAGTAGAATTTTATTAGTTATAACGATTAGAAATAATTATTGTAAATCATTCGACGTTAAAGGCATACCGACTACCCAGGGTATCAATCATTATGAGTGTGAACACTCGGGGCAAGTCACAGCGTGGTTCATGCTTATGAATTATGCTGACCAGAATTTTTTTTTTTTTTCATTTTGAACTTACAATAATTTTATTAATCGCGCCTCCATTAATTTGCTGACTGTGGAAAGTTAGTTGGTCTGTATATTATTCCAACAATTTTTCATCGTTTTCAGATCAAAACAACACGGAGAGAAAAAGTAAAAGAAGAATCACGATCAATTTTTGTCGGCAATATTCGATGCACAGACACAGTTTAGTGCAACGAAGATAATAAAAATGTATTCTTTATATTTCTAAATATGTTATGTGCAATTCTACAGAACCTTTTTTGGTTTTATTTATCTTTGTTTGAGCAATCCTCACAGACACACTCTTGTAAACTTTTACCAGAACTTTTCTCTTAAAAATCATATTTTTCTGCTACATACCTTATTTAGATATGCAATCATTTTTATTATTCTTTACAATAAAAATAAAAAAGAGCAAGTTAACTGCCAGCCATTTAAGGCTAAGAAAACAAAAGAAACTGCCGGTCATGCAGACAGGCGTCTCATATATACTGCCTTCAACCGCAGATCTAGAGGATAGTCGCGATTTGTGGAGGAGCACATTAACCTAATTTCTGTTTTCAATCTGTATCGCCAATGAACTTTGCACGCTTTTCTTTTATACTTTAATAGCTAACATTCTCCTCCACACAAGTTTCGACTACCCTCTAGATCCGCCACTGGCCTTTATGTTATGGGGATTAAATTCAGGTATGCATACGTATAATAGCAGTACTACTATTATACTATATATAATTGGTTCATGCATCAAAACTGTTAATCTTTGGAATTTGCATACTTTATACTGAAAGTATATGTGAATTAATTTTTGTGTGGAGTCAGCTGACGTGCATAAAAAAAATGAAAACAATAGACACAGCTGTGGATGTTGGCATGGCCAAGAAACAATAGAAAGGGATGCTTAAGCGAGTATGGTGATGTTGATAAAACATCATGTAGATAATTTTAGATTTACTTCAAAAAGTAAATAGCAATACTAATATTGCTGAAAACATCCATCGTTCCCTGTATTGTTCTCTGTAAAGTGCATTAGGAAAATAATTGTGCCCAAAAATCTACTTGTTTAGAACTGTTGTGCCACGAGTCTATGAAAGCATTGCAAATTTATGTTACCACAAAAAATGTCCTCAGTGTGAAGGTTTATCCAATTTCAAATCATGTGTAGACAAAGTCTAAGTAAGCACTGACCTTCAAGCCGTAAGGCTCTTGTTATTATTTCATTCTGAAACTTTTCATAAGGTACAAACCTTATGTCAAATGTCAAATGTCAAATCAAAAATTATTATTGATGTTTTTTAATTTTCTTCAATGTACAAAAGGAACGATTAAAGTTGCTGTTAAATGTACAGGGAGCAACCACTCGACATATTGAACGCACAATCCGAATACAAACAACAAGCTGAGCAGCATGAAACAGGAGAACGAACAGGGCTATTAATAAAATGGCATATAGGAAGCTGAGTGAGGTTTTAGCATATTTAATAATTTCAACCAAAAAACAGAATTATTCATTGATGTTTCTCACCAAAATATTTGCAATTGACGTTTCGCGGAGGAGGAGCACAAGCTGGTTTTAATACGGGACGCTCCCGTAATAACTAAACAAGGAGTTTTTGAGGTGTTCAACAGCTTATCTCGCTCAAATGGATTCTCAAACAATAAAACAACACACTAACATCACCGTGTCAACAGATACTTTTTACTTACGAAATTTAGTATTGTTATTTTTCCCCAGTTTTCCGTCATTTTGGCTTTCGATTAGTGGTAGCACTCGAAAATACATTAACCTTGGCATTCAACGAAAAATAAACATTTATTTAATCTCAGCACGTTCTATGATACTTAAAAGTGGTTATTGAGCAATTAAGGTCGTTTTAAACGATGCAGTTGTTATACTTCCTAATTTCCTAATTTCTTTGTGAAGCACTGTGATGTAGCAGTCCAAGTTTAAAGTAGCTACTTAAATTCATGTAAGGTTTGGACCGAGGAAAAATGGAATTTCTGCCTTTTAAGGTATACATCGCTTTATGATAAAATGTGTTAATAAGCATGCACATACTACAAACACAACAACAACAACAATCCATTTCATGTAAAAGAAAACTATTTCTACCCGTACTGAGATGTCAAACAGCTTTGAGTTTAGTACGGCTTTCATGTAAACACATCTTAATTTTTCGCATAAAATCACTGCACAAGGTTTGTATGAAAATATTAATTTTAATATAAATATTAATATTAATTTTTCATGATTTGCAAAATCTGAAGACAAACGATTAGCTAAATTAAAGTAGTGTGAAAAATTTGGTTTATCAAAATCGATTCCGGGAAAATCAATTTTTTCCAACTCGCAAAATTAAATTTGTGGGAAGTGTCGAAATGGGAAGAAATAAAGTGGATAAGCAATGATGACATAATAACAAGTGGAATTTTAACTTGGGGTGTAAATTTTTTTTATATATATAATAAAGTTTCTTGATTTTTTGGCGATAAGGCTTAACTCGTTGGGGGGACACTAAGTAGGCTTAAAGAATTAATTCTATGAATATATGATTGTATGAATCTCATGCTTGGAATATTTTGGGGACAGTTCATTTCCAGGCCTTTTTTTGTTGTCATTTCATCCATATATTTTAAAGACCTGCAATATGGAGTCTTTATAGTTTTAGTTTTGTCTGGGTTTTTTTTTGAGCCGGTCGTTTCAGGAATATCAACAGGACAGGCCATGTAACATCAAACCCCATGTAAATAACTATCAAGAGACACTCACATAAGAAAGTTTGTTTCATGAAATAGGCAAACTTACTTCTCAAATTATTGTTCTGGTAATCTAAATGCGTCCCTCTTGTGTCTGAGACATTCCAAGGGTCCTCAACTTTGCAGTGAAATAACTTTAAAAAGAAAAAATACTGGTAAATTTGGTTTTTTGTACTTGGTTATCCTACGTATGCTCTACCCCTTTCATCTTTACTTATGGCTGGGAAAATTTTAGATGTTGTTAAAATCTCATTTTGCCTCGTACCACTTTAGAGGACCCAAAAAGTCACATATTTTTTGGATTTGCTTGATTTGCTCCTTACGATCAAGAAATAATTCACTGACAAACCCTTCGCCAAGGACTATTCCGTCTATTCGAGCTATGAAACTGCTTATTTCAGCAATAAAATTCGCATAAATTACGCCTCAAAACAGAACGTGTTGCAGGGGCGCCCGTTGAAAACTTTACGCCACTCTGACCGCCATCTTTAAAGAAACGTAAGCAAGCCAGCGCGTCCGCATTCTCAAATGTCCGCCTTGAAACGAACGTGTAATCGAACAATTCCACAATTCCACTAATCGAACTCTAATCAAACACTAATCGAACTCTAATGGAACAATTCCATGATCCTCAAAAAATTGTGAGGTTCGATTAGCGTTCGACAATGTTCGATAATCGAACACTAATCCTTCAATTATGGTTCGATTAAGTTCGATTACGTTCGATTACCATTTTTCGTTCGATTATGTTCGAATGGTTACGCCTGGATAATAATGACCATCATCTGCACCACGCTCTCTCCCTTCTCATCTTCAGCAAACACCATGAATGGAATAATAGAATGTTTAGCTAGTGGTTTAATAACGAATATGAGCTCTGATTTATTTTTCCATGCTGAATATTCTGGTGACAACACTTCCATATAAACTAGCCATGTGCATATTATATCCATCACCACTACAACTTCTCTCGGATGTATATGATGGATAATTTGATGAGATAATACTTAGCTTATACACCTAGTATGTCAAACGATTTACTAAAAAAATACAAAAAATGACAATCGACTTCAGAGCCGCTTCTGCAATCTAACCGGTAGCACAAAACTTGATGAGATAGCCTTTTTACACATTTCTTCCATACTAAAAACATATCGATTCCGTAGCCTAAGAAATTTGAGCCGCTTCTTGAGCCACTTCTAGCACATCAACTGGTATAACGAAAGATTAATGCCCTGCATTCATCGATAAAATTGTGATCAAAAACTCTATCGATTCCGTAAATTAGTGTCGCGAGCGGCTCAAAAACTGAAAGTTATAACCAAGTTTGGTGATAAAAAATATAGGAAGGCGACTCAAAGAGTTGTTTCAAAATATGACTTATGAGTTCTGAGCGGCTCTGTTCGAAAAGCTCTATGATGGAGAGCGCTATTCGATTTTCGATAAGAAAGAAGGGAGGATAACTCTTTAAAAAAGTGTTATAGGGTTATTTTTGGCAAAATTTGGAGGCGGCTCAAGCAGCCTAAGCCACCCACTAAATCCGCGCCTGGTTATAAGAAGGTTTAATAGAGTTAAGTAAAAATCGCTTCTGATGAAACTTCTTCTTATTAACTGTAGGTGAGCTTCGAAGCACGAGGCATTACTTACAACAAAATCATATTTAATTTCAAGTGATACCTCCAATTGGAAGTAACTGAAATCCTTTTTTTTGGATTTCATGGGAATAAGATTTTCGTGAATAAGTGATAAAATACCAAAAAAATACTTACTGAATGTTTTGATAAGCTTTTGAAAATTCCTAGCCTGCGTTCGTTTATTACAATTTATATAGTTTCGTAAAAGGGAGTTTCGCAGAGTCTAAAGCGTGGGCTAAATGCCATTTCGGACGGAGGAGTAGGAGTACAAGGGTGTTTTAATACGGTATTCGCTTTCGCTGCTACCGTAAAAAGAGTATTACTCGAAATGTTCATATGCAATTACCACTCAAAATTTGTGTATTGACGCTTCCTCCATAATAGCAACACGGCTTTCTATGTGAAAACTTTTGAGATGCATCTAAACCGTGAAATTGTTTTATTTCGCGGGGAGTAAACTTTTGTGGAACCAGCATCAACAAACCGTAATAGAATTTGGTGAACAGAAAATTTTGTCCGATGATGTATCTACTGATACTAAGAGCCGCTTCTTTATCACGAATCGATAGTCCAGTCAAGTGGTATCCTGGATAACTCGGACCATTTTTAAATTCCCCTTTCCCATAAGTTTACCTCGTATAAATCGGACACTGGCGGACCAATTTTTTACACTGTAATGGAGCGTTAGGCAAAGAAAGCGCCACGTTTTTCTTTTCTACTCTAAATAACTTAACTCTACTCCATGAATTTTGCCTAAGCTCTAGAGATCCGGATGTGAAACTGGTAGGTTAAGGACAACTTCGAATTCAATTAGTGTTACGTGGCAAACAATTTCTTTCGTAAAATACACATTCTATTGTTATTATCTAAAAAATAATAGTCTTTGTTACTCAGGTCTTCGATTTGTGGAATATCTTCCAGATAGATGCACGCAGATTCATCCGAAGTAAGTTGAAATTTCTCTGATACCATTCCCTACAGCGAAAATGAAGTTAAAAGCATATGTAACAGCTCTCACAGAATGAGAAAAATATGAAAATCCGTTCCCGCCTCAAGGTCAGTTTCCATTCAAATGAAATATCAAGGATTATCACTTTCTGTCTCTTAAGTCTTAAATTCATCAAATTGAAACTTTTCCCTAAAATCTTTAATTTCGCGCGTATTGATTTTCACCACTTTTGATCACCAATGACTACGATGCCCGATAAAGAGACAGAAGTTCAAAACAAGAAAACTGCTGAGAAATGAACGTTCTGGTGTGATTACATAAATTAGCTTACGAAACTGGGACAGCAACGAAGACGGCGACGTGAGAATGATCACCGAATTATTCAAAAATTAACAAATCACAAAGCAATTGAAGTTTCAAGAACTTATCCGTAATAATAAAACGTTTGGTCGATGAACTAAGAAAGAAAGAAATGCTTTCTTAAAAGGATGCTATTCTTGCGTCTTCGCTTTTAGTACGACTTCAAAACATAAGTTTTCACGTTTTCGGTAGAACATGCAAATCTGATAATGATGTAATTAACTGACAAAATTTTCTCAAGGGTATAGTACGAAACAGACTTCCTTTCTAACCAAAATCCACAAGGAAAACAAAGGTTTTGTTTTATTCACGTTGCTGTTCTTGTTGTTGCCGTAGTTTCGTAATCTCCATACCTTCATCAAAGAAATAAACGTGACGTCATGAACAGCGGCGGATCTAAGGTATGTAAAAAATTGTGGAGGAGCACATTAACATAAAATCTGTTTTCCGTGCGTATCACCAATGGGCTTACTTGCACGTTTTTCTTTTATGGTTTAATAGCTAACATCCTCCTCCACAAATTTCGACATACCATCTAGATCCGCCTCTGATGAAGTCCATCATAAATACAGAACGTAAAAAGGAAAATCATTCTTACCTGTTATATTGGTGATAAATATCTTTATTCTTCTCCAGGAATTCTTTGTAAAAGATTGATAGCTTGTCAGACACTTCTTGTCCTGACGACAAAAAACAAAATACTTTATGACAGGAAAATTTTGGAGTATAAGGGACTACACTCAAAGCATCATTTGTAAAACAAATGAGATTATCAGACTATCAAGTTTGAGACTATCATGTAATTTTAGAGACGCTTACAGAGGAGTAGGAATTTATAATGATTCGTGATACAAGTTTTTGCTGTTTCAAATATACAGGTTCTACTAAGCAACTAATTTAAAAGGGCTGATCCACTCATTTTTTTTAAATTTACCGAATAGAAAATGGAAGAACATAAGACTTTTGTCATTGGTATGCGGGCAGACACAATGAGAGGTTATTTTTGTATCATTTCGAGACGAACTAACTTCGCTGGTGGAAATTCTTTTACTAGTGGTTGAAGGAACAAGGTATGCCCGACTTTAACCTTCACTGACCCAAACAAATTGTACAACTTTTACGAACTTTGGGGGTTTGAATATTGATATTATGGTCAGCATCTTCAAGCAGGAGAAATTTTCAAGAAATAAGTGGTGAACGTGAAATGTGGTGAACGTGATCTTACCTGAACCCGAAATGTGGTGAACGTGATCTTACCTGAACCCGAAATGTGGTGAACGTGATCTTACCTGAACCCGAAATGACATCAGTATTTTCTATAAACTTTTTCTTTTCCTGGAAAAATCAAGGCGGCAGATATGAAAAATTTAGTCGGATTTGAGAATCAGTTCTTCTTTGGAAACAAGCCTAGGCCAACCTATGAGTGGGTTTAGATAATTCTTCCAAGTCTTATCACTTAAATAATTAACAAACAAAATTTCTGATAGATTTCAATTTCAATAGAAATCTCGTTGCAGAGTTCTCTAATAAGTGCTGTCAACACTTAAATGAAAGCTCTATTGACAAATAGAATATAATCTGAAAACGATAGTCTTACCTCAAAGAAATTCTTGTTGTGAGTTTTCCAGAATTGGTCATTCCATTCGCACGTGTCCAGTTGTTTGTGATGAAGCTCTCTCTCATGGACGGTCGGTTTGGGGTAGGAATATACAATTCTACGAATGTTTGATTCAGGATCAGGAGGACTGACAAGATCAACCTCCAAAAATTTGGAAATACTGTTATCTTTGGACTTTTTTCTGCAATTCCCAAGCTAAAATTAGATAATCTATTTGTACAAAGAAGTTTATGGTTTTAGATCTTTAATATAAAAAATGCTTTCTGGGATTAGAACAGGCACAAGGTATTTTAAACAGAATTTCAGTTGTCAATTGATGGATGTCGAAAAGACACATTTCCTCTGCTATCTGAAAACAGTCATTTTTTTCCCACCATGATTTGTAGTCATCCATCTCTTGCTTGGGTTGGTTAAATTAAAAAAACGCTTGTCTTGCAAAATACAAATCAATTAACTTGCTTAATTTGAGCTTGTTCCTAATTCCTAATTTGTCAAGAATCTCAGTTTTTGATGATGATTTAAGTCTTCTTTTTGTTCTTGTGAAGATAACAAAAATATTGCAGACTTCACATATTCTTGTCTACTTCATAAAACTTCTATGTAACTCTCTTGCACCATGAAAACGTAAATCAAAAGTGAACAATGAAAATAACACATATTAATATCATTGACATACCTGTTTTGCACTGAACACTGAGGTTGTCCTTTTAATTGCTATCACACAGTTGGAACAATGTGGGCAATGATTAGCTATCTTGACTGGTAACATTATTTCAATATTCTATAAAAAAATAGTTCACAGTTAAGAAAGTTTATCAATCTATTAAAGAGTTCTTAAAAAGGTGTAAACGAGTGAGTAGGTGATTCTGTGGAGTGCAAGAAAATGCTATAATAAGGATTATCATGCACAGCAGTACCTTTAGTAAACGGCTGTTCAAGGCTGTGAATGAATTTCAAATGGAAGGAAATCATTAATTTGTGAGATGGAAAAAGGTTAACATTTAATGATCTATTTTCAACAACACATAGGATAGGTAGGGTTTACATTAATCCATTAATTGAAATTTTGTTTGATTTTATGACAAATGGAAGTGTGAAAATGTAAAAAAAGTGAATGAATTCTCTGTTTACACTATGCAATTTGTAGTACAAAAAAATCGAAATTGGTTCAATTTTTAGTACAATTCAATTTATAATATAAATGCTGCCTTAAAACATTACAAGCAATATACATCAGAACACATCGAGTAGTAGGAGAATCATAAGATCCATTATACTTTTTGGATGAAAGTTTCTTATTTTCATTTGAAAGAACTCTTCAATACGCAGCATGGATGTCATTAACCCAGACAGAAATAACAAAGTTTTGACAGCAGACAGTACTTCTCACCCTTATTCAAGAAAATACTATAGGTAGAAACTATGTTGAAGCACTCGTGTGTAAAGTGATTTATTTATCTTAGTGACATTGTCTAAAAAACAAACCATATTTTCAAAACGTTTTACACATTAAAAATATCAACAATAAATTAAAAATACCAACAAGAACTCTTTTGTACATTTTTTTTACAGAACATTAAAAAAATCTCAAAAATTTCTATTTCAAAATCCATAAAGAAATAATATAATTTAAACATAATTTTTTATAAATAGTTTAAAAATCTAAACCAAACCTCCAGGCAGAAAAAATACGAATTTAACACTAATTGCATTAATTGTCATTAAAGTAGAAAACACGCATGGCAGTCGAAGTTTGGCGATGCAATCAAACGTGTTCAGACCAATTAAGCAGGTGCACATACGAAGAAGTATTCTCATATACTTCATAAAACTCATTCAGGGGAATTTAAGTAATCACTTCTCTATACAAGAGACCAAACTTGTCTAATAACAGAGAAGCTGCATTATTTTAAACTGTGGCAAATAGCATCAAAATGGAGGCAATAGAGCGAAACTGTCGTCAGCCAGAGTAGAGATCTTTAATGCCCAACAGTGACATCAGCAACATTCAAATCGGCCTTCAGTTCTTCAATGAGCTCTCTCATATATTTCTGCAAAACAAACAGTAAATTAAAACAACATAAAGGATTATCTCATAAAAAATATCAAATTGTCTGTAGGGTCATTTCGTATTGCTTAAAACAAAAGATACAAAATATATATTGAATAACAATATATCTAGTAATGAACATGCAATTTCATTCAACCTCGTTCAGCTGATTTTTCCGTCTTTCAATATGACTTTCAAAGACTTGATTCAAGACCCTATAAAAACAGTATGCTGGATAATAGAAAAAATTATCAAATGATACATGGTCATTATGCTTTGTCAAAAGGACTGTTTTTATGAGAACCTTTATAATACCTGTCACTGAATATGCCTCTAGCCAAAACATCATTAGTGACATCTTCAATGAACTTCAAGTAAGCTTGTTCTTCAGCTCTAGACGCCAAATGATCAATAAAAATAACAAAGTACGAAATAAGAAAATATATATTGTGGCAAAGAAAAAAAAAGAAGATATAATTTACATCAACTTGTCTTGTTTATCTAATCGTTTATAGTCAGGACCAAATAAGGAAAGGGAACTTCCTCTTTGAAGATCTGTTGTGAGTACATCATCTCCAGTATTGAACTCTACTGAATCCTTTGCTCTATTGACGCCAGAACTATTATTAGTTCCATTGGGGTTTCCAGGATTCCATTTTGATGCCAAAATAATTGAATGACTAGTGTTGTATACAGAACCTTTGAGAATTGTCTTTTCTGGATCGGGAGAGTACATTTCAACCTTATGTCTTGGCGTTCTCAGAGAACGAACATCAGTTTTGGACGCTTGTCTGTAAGAAATCGGTGTTGAGGATCTTCTCAATACGAAAGATTGATTTAGGTTATCGTCTAGATTCAGACTGGAAAAATCAAGAGATTCCATTCTTGACGATTGAAAAGCATTTGGAGTTGAGTTTCTTCTATTAGTTAGTTTGAAATCATATCTTGAGATGCCATAATCACCAAACGCAGATGCAGGTCTTGGTAGAAAATTGCCAGTACTTTCTTCCGACTAAAAATTGAAATGTATCCCTTAAACAGATGAATATTTTTGAAACTTCAACTCCATACTAACTAAAAACAGTGATCCATCACCAGTATTTCTCAAAACCCACATTGGACAACTAGTGTCTTGAGGAACCAACAGCAAAAGCAGTAGGGAATATCGAAACCAGAAGTCTAACATACATTAAGTTGAGTTTGCCTTTTCAAATCAAGACAAAATCAAAGTTGATTGCCACGATGGAATGTTATAGACCACTCACCCGTAATATTGAAGGAAAGATAAACCTTAAGGCCATGATGGTTCTTACAAAGGTTTTCCTGGTTGTCCCAGTTTTTTCAACAACCACCTGTTATGAATGGTTAGTTCTATTGGCATATAATAATCTTCACAACTTATGTCATATATACTCTGCCATGCCACGCTATAACCTTAAAATACACAAAATAATGCTGCACATAGCTGTTGGTTCCATGGACATCTGCTGGCTCGCTGCTGGTTACAAGAAATGCAGGAGGTTCACTGTAGTAAGTACCCTTTGGAGTGACTAATAAATGAAAAAACAATAAAACATTTGTACTTGTAACATAACTGAATTACATCTTGTTTCTAAATCAATTTCCCACTGCTTCTGCTTCTGAAGGTACATCCTCTTTGCATGTGCTGGAAAAAAGAATCTGTATATTATACACACTGCTGAGTGCTTTAAGAAATTAAAGTTCAGAAAGTACACAATTACACACCTTTGATAAATGTTTTTGTTGATTTAGGTGGTTTGTTGTCAATTGTTGCTAAAAAATTAAAACTACATTCATTGATAGATCTTTTCCATTAAAGTTTTCCAGAAAAAATGGTTAAATAAGTTCTTTTATCAGTAGTAGAAAAAAGGCGAAAGCTCCAATGACGCTATTTATAGAAAGGTCTTTTACAAAATTTCTCATCAAAATCACTATTTTTTCGTTATCAGAAAGATAAGATCAGAACACAACTTTTCCTGCTGTAAACAGTATAATACAAACATTTTGCTTTTTCTACTCTTCTGTAATGTGACATCATCTGATCATGTAACAATGATTGAGTTCCATATTTGTTACCAGACGGTGAGAAAACTAAAAAGGAAGAGCATATTAATTTTCTTCTTAATAAATCTCCATAAATCTCATTTTTATAGAATGGAAAGAATAAAAAGTTGCTACAAATAGATGCAAAAGAATTAGACATTATACCAGTACTCTTCCTTGTTAAGTGACCTTTTACTGAAGAACATGTCATTGTATCTAACTGAAAATAAAAGGCAAACCAAATAATAATGTGTTTCAATTTATGAGAATGTCTATAATTGAAAATAGAATAGCTGTAATGAACAAGAGAGAAAGATGAATGAAGGAAGAACTCTAAAGAAGGGATTTCTTAAAAGGAATTTTACTTGTTTTACTATTTATTTTTAAGTAGCTACCCGTGTAAAACATTTTTACCGATGCAATTCTCATTCAGTCTGCAGTACAGCACAAAAGAAATTTTGCGTATCTGCGTATAATAATTAGCTTTCACGAGGGGTCGGTGGCATTTTCATGTTCAGTTCTATCGCATGTATGTCTAAACAAACTGCATAGAATACAAAATATTTTTAATAATGACTTCACAATAACATAAATCTGTACCTATACGAAAATCTTTTGTGTTTCCATGTTAAATTCATTCACAGATGCTTAAAGGTTCTTTCTGTCTGTACTGTACCAGGCCATATTAGAAAAAGAACTCGTGAATAAAAAACCTCCCCTACATGCCATACTTCTGGAATTAACTTTAAATTAAATCATACATCCTTGTCTATTTGTAAGATACACCACTCTTATACAGTTATTTTTAACAACTTTTAACTAATCTAACTTTATCATACGTTCTTTTTCATCTTTCTTTTTCTTTTTCTTCGTCAACAAACGAAAATGTAAACAATTGTCGCAATGCAATGGTTTCCTCCTATACTAATACACATATGGATAAAAAAACGTTGTTACATTTGTCTATTAAAAAAATTGATGTTTTTTTGTTTTTTCGCTTAGGACTTGCGACCAGGGCTTAAAACTCTTATAGTATTAAGATAATATATATATATATATATATAGATGTTTTTTATATAAGGATCATTCTTATTCTCACCTTTTTAAGTGGTTTAACTCTGAAAGTTTAGTAAGGGAATATATCACTTAAATAGCAAACTCAATCTACCAGGGTGGTGGAGTAACTAAGCAATAAGGTAGTTTCATCTATGTTCAACTTTAGAATCCAATAAATGAAAAAGGAAACCTAATTTACATTCAAAAGGATGTAAGATATGAAATACAATATCAACAAAAACAACATTAGTAATAAAAATATGAAGAGATATTTTTCCTTTGAAGATTAGATAAACAGAGGAGAAAAGGAACAGGAGGATACGTCCGTGTTCAACCATATATTCTTTTCTCGACAAAACAATTTTGAGATAAAACATGGAACAGTGGAATAACAATGTAGATACGGTAAAAACCATACGGTAGTAGTCCCAAAATATCGCACCAGGGAAGGGACCCCCTCCCCCACCTATATGGAAATCAGCTTTCAAAACGGGGATTTAAAAGTGATTTGAAGTCCCATGGCCAATCTTTCCATTCCAGTAGTAAACAAGATGTGGCGATAACAGCACCTGTGAATATCAGCAACTTCATTTCGGTCGTGTTTTTTGTGTTTGGATTTGTTTAAAGAGGTTTCATACTCATCTTGGATTTACCCCCAATTATTAAACGATATTTCAAATTTAAACTATTAGGTCAAAAGTACTTATTGTAAGCTTCCTTTTTAAATATTTTTCATTTTTTTTCGTTGATTAATCGCTTCAATTTTAACGTTTGTGGAGAATAATAGAAGCATGTCAAGAATAGATGAAACAACCTTTATATATCTACCAATGTTCTAAGTTTCAAAACATTGTGTCATCCCAGTTTTGTGCACATTTGTCTAAAAATTAATCCAGTAAAAAGCACTCAGAACATGAGAAATTACTGCACCTAATATATTTATTATATATATATTATATTATTTATATATATAATATCAACAATTTAAAAACACTCTTGGTGATATGATAGATTCACACAAATTATATATATATAATATATATATATATATATATATATTATATATTATATGTCAATTTCACTAACTTCTTTACCTCTAATTTTAAATGTTGCTTTTCTGAGTTTTTTAAAGCAACTAATAAATCTCAAACTACTAGGGTGATGCATCTTACACACAACGATCTACCCTTCTCTTCTCCCCTATGTTTTGGTTTGGATTTCATAACATTATTTGTTGGAGCATGTCATCCCGGTTTTATGCACTTTTTTCTAAAAACTACAAACGTCACACAATTTCAAAAGATGCCAAACATATCATTTTTGGGTGAGCTGATAAAAATAGGGAAGGGAAAGAGTTAGAGTCAGGTTTCCTAGCTAATACAGACTCAGATTTATCCAAAATATCGCTACCATTATGAAACCGTCCAGCATATATCCCGGAAGAAATCGGGATACCACACTGTGAATGAGTTACCGGTGCTTATAGTCACGAAAATAAAAATACAAAATAACGAACTGAGAAGTAGTACCATGTGGGGACCACGTGGACCATTCGCAAAAATCGGGAAAATTTGTCCAACAAAAGACAATAAGAAGAAGGGGGCACTGTTTTGGAAGGAAATGGGGCATAATATAAATAGGCCGGATGATGCGATAAACCTTTGCACAAAATTCCACTTTAAGGAGAATTCTAACAATTTACAAATTGAATTTGTTGAAATTTTGATGACCCATCCTGTAGCTGGATAATCGAGTCTAAACAAAGACAAGAGCAAATAACAACTCTCAAAAATAGTAACTCAATTGTTTGAATCTTTCTTGAGATATCTTCAGAAGTGGAAGTTTTGAGAAAATTAAGTTTAAAATAAAATAGGATTTTGAAGCACATGCACGCATGACATAAAATTACTGATTTGGTACAACGAATTGCACCCAAAGATGCCAAAGAGGGCAAAAAAGGGCACCGATTGATCAACGCGAAAAGAATTAGAAATTCTAATTCTAATTTATGCTTATTTGGTTTCGGAACGCATTGTGTGGCGAGGGCAAGCAAAACAATAATCAAGAAAGTTCAAAAGGAATTAAATGTTTCAGACCTCTTCACCACCTTACCTTATATAAGAAAATTAATCTTAAACACTCTCTCTATAGAATTTCGAATTAAAAAAAAAGAAAAAAGAAGTTAATAGAGCTTTGACAGTTTAGTGAAAATTTTACAATGAAGTCAAAACTCATTCAGAGATTTACCCCTTACCATGTGCGAAAAAGTCTTGCCGAAGCTCTAGTACTTAAGCAAGCTAGATTATGGTAACATCTTGTTGAACAACGCCCCAGTCTACCATGATTGAAACAGATGCAGCAGAATTTCGCAGAATATGACTGCAAGTTATGTAACTAAGACGTGCTACCACCGAAGAAGGAGTACTGAAACTGGGCTGGATTTATAAAGCAATCAACCATCATCCCAACTGGCCAAATTATCTAAAACTTTAATGTACGACAAACACGCGAAATCTTTGCTCAAACACCACATGTGTCTCATCCATTCAATGTAGCACCACGATTAACAACACCTTTGAATTTATTAACCTCGCATGTATTAGACGGTCTACCTGCGCAATGTCGTGAAGCCGAAAGCTATCTGAAATTTTGTGGCCTATCAAAAGAAGTATTTCAAAGATAGGGCATGGCTCGTCTTACATCTCTCAGTGAATAATAACCAAGTTTATAGTCAGGTTATTATATATTTTAAATTTTTCCTTCTAAAATTATTTACTGATTTGATTTTTTTCTGTTTAATATACACGAAGTCGTAATGGCCCTAGTCACTTTCTTTACCACAACTCTGGAATCATGATTACGATTTTAGCGCCGGTAGTTAGTTTTAGCTTACTCGTCTAATTTCAACTCAACACTCTTGTTAGCTGGGAATCCATGACAGCAGAGCAATAACGTATAGATATACTACGTTTATTCTATTTTTAATTTTTTATGTTGGCGTGATGCAAACACTTATATCAAGAAATCTTGACGAGGAGTCAAATGCATTTATTTGGATATCTGGATATACTAGAAATAAATAAAGTCATTCATTCATTCATTCATTGTTCTTTACGTAAACTATGATTTACATTACTTAAAGAGAATGATTTAATTACAAAAAGGAAAAACTTATATCATCCCATCATAATTTTTCATCGGCTTTAGCCAAGTCTTTTACGTCATATCTTTTATCAGATATATCTCAGCGCTGTTTTTTGCTGGTTGGATCTCTCATTATTTTGTCATTTCGCAGAATTTAAGTACGAAAATTCTAACTAGTTTTCTTTGGAAGGAGTTGATTATTTCTTCTAGGGATTTTGCGAATATTCAGGTTTCTAAGTTGTACAGTTATACAGTTGTACAGAAAGATTGGGTGGATATATGTCTGCAATGCGTTCATTTTGGGTTGAATTGTAACACTAACAGAAAAACCGACCGCACGGCTTTAATCTGTAACTCGATAAAGAATTTACGCCTCTCCCTTATTCAAAGTTGTGACGGCATAACTGGAAGTTGTAACTCGAAGATTTATTTATCCGCTTCACAAATTCCCGGAATTTCAACGTTCATATGTGCTGCTGTACGAAGTCCGCTCCTTATATTAATGGCAGACACAGCTATGATCGACACCTCCACCGTGCAACTTTAAGAAACTCCAATCGGAACTCAAGTATAAACTTTCGGGGAGATAAGGAGAACCCTGTTAATTATTTACGGTGTTTGGTCCCTCCCCCCTCCCCCCCCCCCCCTTCAACAATACAACAAACGGCGTCCTTATCCGGACACAACAAAGGCATCCTAAGGAAATAGCGCCATGAAAACTAGGATGCCATTGTAGTTTCCGGCGGAGAAAAGGACGCCGTCCAGGATAGTCCAGTAGAGTGCCTTTATCGCTAAATTTAATTTTAATGCCGCAAAATTCTTCGTTGCGAACGAGAAAACACTAATTGGATTTAGCAGAACAATTGGCCATTCTAGATTTCAAATCAACAGCAATAAACAAACAGAATAAGATTGGTAATAAATACTGCTATCTCGCAAACATCATCGGGGTGATGTTCCTTATTACGCTAACTTGTTCCTCTTCGCTAACTAATTTTGCGTTCATCAAAAGTGATGTTAATAACGAAATTTTACAGAATATATGATGTTCATTCAAAAAGTTTAATCCCTTTTCTCACAATGTAACTGCTTTTCCCCTTTTTGATTCTGCAGATAAACGACAACCACAAGCTTATAAAAATACATGCCTTTATTGTTTACAAATTGAAGGCAGCCATATTTTTATCAGCATAGTTTTTTTATAAAACAATAGTGCAGTCTTAACAAGTCAACTTTTAATCGAAAAAAAACAGACACGTGATGGGAATAGCGTTAATTATGAGCATGCACAGGGGACTAATGAAAAATGTATCATCGCTATACAGTCATTAGAATTTTTTTAAATAATGACTATGCACAGGACGCATGGAGATTAATCCTATTAATAAAATTTTGTTGCAATGGCTAAAAAGTATTCACGTTTTTTCATATAAAAATAAGATTTGTGAATGACCTTAGGGAATTTGAATGGCAAATTTTATGAACCTAATTTTATGTTTTCTTGGAAGACGAGCTTATGAGTGATTATTACCTCGGGATTTGACGGTAATTGAACGTCTGTGAGAAAGATTTAACTGTATGAATAATCAAGCTGAAATCAATGCTAACAAGAAAATTTTTGTTGCTATAGCGGAGAAAGGCACGTGGTTACGGAATTACCTTTCTGTTTACTTTTGGTGATTTACTCGTGTACACGATAAATACAGGAAAACTGTTTGTGTGGATAAAATCTCATATGTTGGTAGTATTCGAAGCAGCAGAAGAATATCTAAGAATCTATTTGTTCCGTTATTTATGACACTGTATTTTCAAGCGTTTATTTTTCGGAGTCGCCATTTTTATTTATTTTTTCACGATGATCGTGATTGTTATCTTTAAAAGAATGAAAGGAACGATCAAAGTTCAGTTAGCGGCAAGTGGCACATAGCGGTAAGGGGAGAAGGCACTCTAATTAACGACATTAAAAGGCTACAAAATAAAGCTATCAAAATTATCAATTTTACTACCAATGATAACGAACTACCACAACTATATAGTAAAAACAAGATTCTTAAATTTGATGATATGGTCAAATTCAATAACTGTATGTTTGTATTGGACCAGATTTATGGAAATTTATCAAAAAATTTTACTCCGATTTTACTCCATTAAATTACCAAAGTTTCTTAGCAATACAAGATTGCAAATAATCTTCAAAAAAATGATGACTGACTTCATTTTTTAAAAACAATTTATTGACATGTTTCGATTGTACAACAATCATCATCAGAATAAGTATAAAGGCTTACAACAAGGTTTATATATAAACAGTTTTAAAATTATCAATTAAATTAATAATTCCCTATAGTTCAATCAAAAAAACCCAACAAAACTACATTAACAAAAGCTACATTGATATACATATTTTTGCTAATATATTACAAAAAGTCATACAATTGTCAAAATGGAGTAATTAAGGGGCAAACTAGTAACAACATATGATAAGAATAGTAAATAAACGGTTGGATTACAACAGTGTAATACTAAAACAAAAAAAACAAAAAACAAAAAATTAGACAGACAAATTAATAATACAATGTTTGACTTTTTTTATTTAGATCAGGTCTTAACCAAGAGATATGCAGGCCTTCTTTAAGTTTTAACTGCCAATTAGTGTCTGTGCCATCTAAAATAAAAAAACAATTGTTGTTACATAAAGTTTTACAGGCAAGAGATGATTCCAAGTGTTTAAAAATGTGCGAACTATTGTCTGACCTCAAATGTTCCTTAACTCTACTTGAAAAGTGTCTACCCACATAGCAAGCATTACAGTGAGCACACAAAACTTTATACACAATTCAAGATTTAAGAGGAAAAGGAACTTTATCCTTACATGAAAAATAATCTTTAATTTTATTTTTTGAAAACAAGATTAACATTAATTACTTTACACAATTTTTCAACAATACAGTTGATTTTGGTTTTGGTGATTGTTGAATACTTACCAATAATAGGCAGTTTGAAATATCTTTTCTCTACCTTACTGGAAGAATCCTTAAAATTTGTCTGGGACAACTTTTTATCAAGATAACTTGAAATATGTTGACTTACTAATTTTGAAGGAAAAACATTTTTTTATAGTGTTTCAGATAAGGCCTTAATGTCCAGATCAAAATGCTTCCAATCGTTGTTAATCTTGAAAGTCCTATCAATGAGTGTTCTTATTAAGCCGATTTTATAAATGTTAGGTGTGAAACTAAAGTAATTAGTAAGTAGACCAGTGTAAGTAGGTTTGTGATAAACAGAAGTGAAAAAAAGATCGTGACTGTTTTCAATCAGTACGTCAAGAAAAGGCAATTTACAATCGATTTGTTTTTCTAAAGTAAATTTTATGTTAGGATGCTGTTTATTTAAACACTCAAAAAAACATAATGCTTCACCTTCATTATTGAATAATGCAAAAATATCATCAACATATCTACGATAGTAAGTGGGACCACAACCTGAGTAATTTTCAATCCAATACCTTTCCTTATACCCCATAAAAAGATTAGCTAAAATAGGTGCCAGTGGTGAGCCATGGCCACACCATCAACCTGGTCATACATTCCCCCATTAAACAAAAAATTGAATGAGGAAGTGGCAAATAAAAATATTTTTTTGAGTTTAGTTTTGGTAATTTTAATCTCAGGATTAGTTTCAAAGATAAGATCAACAGCAATATTTTATTGTTTCTTCCAGCGGGATATTGGTGAACAGACTGTAAACATTGAAAGAGACCATAAATTTATTGGATTTACTCACCTTTTTCAACTCTTCTACGAAAGTGAAAGTATCTGTACTATATTCATTTGGAATAATATCAGGTAACAAGTTACCTAAAAACTTGACAAGTTGATAGTTACAGGTACCAATAGAAGAAATTATAGGTCTAAATAAAGGTAAACTATGAAATTACTTGTGCATTTTAGGAAGGCCGTAAATTCTGGCCGGTTGAGAACCACTAGGATATATATTACTTTAAACTTCTTCACTGAAAAAACCTTTTTTCTTTAAACTCCTAAGGAATCGTTGTAATTGTCTCTCCCTTTTCAACGTTGGGTCTTCGTTAAGTTTTTTAAATTTGGTTTCATCTAAAATAATGTCCAAAATACATTTTTCATAATCCTTCATGTTTAGAATAACCACCCCATTTCCTTTGTCAGGCTTCAATATAACAATATCTTTTCCTTTCAACCTTTTCAAAATACCATGTTTTTTCATGATTTCACGACTTTTAATCTAACTTTAAATCTAATCTTACTCCATTAAATCTAACATAAAATCACAACACCAGAGGGAACCTCAACTATCATGTACTAAACCACATGTTAAGACAACCACATATGGGCTCAAATCTTTATCTTACCAATCAGCCTCTGATTGGAACTATATTCAAACTAAAAATAAAAAGTTTAATTATAATGAAGATATCCATTTAAAGGGTAAATTTTCAAAGTGTTTGAAAGACTTTTTTAGGATAAAATCTAGAAGAATTTTTTTTTTACTTTCATTTTTTCATGCATACTAGGGTAAGGCTACCCTTACTTTCGGGTTTTTTCAAGTTTGTTCTGTGATTTTCTCTTGTTTGACATTTTGTTCCATTTTATGTTTGACTTTAGTTCTACTCTCTGATAAGGTTTTAATTTATACAGTAAAATCAATATTAATAGCTACGCTCAGGTAAATACAGATCTAATCTGTTAGTGCTATCCGCAAAAAGCAGTGTTGAGTGCCATTATATTTTATAATACTATTTTAAAAAACAGTATATTATATATATTGGTCAAATGTTATTCCTGTTTTTAAATTACACAAGCATATCTTATCTTTCTGATAGTTGCACCACAGTCAGTCCCTCTCTCTCTTCTGCGATACATTTCATAAAAAAATTGTGAGTTTAGGCACTTGGTGTTGCAGAATTGTTTTAGAAGGAAAGAAAAATATACGATTCCTCAAAACATTGATGGAAACTGAATGTTAAATGTTTTCATATCCTAATTAGGAGAATATCTTAATTTTAGCTGATAATATCCTAACTTGCACTATTCCCTGACTGATGGTGACCCCCCTCTCTAGCTTTTCTCCAATATTTGCTATGATGAAATTCAATAGAAACTATCGCAGTATCAAAGGGAGTATTATATATATTACGAACAAATTTGAGTTTTAGTGGATAAGGGGTGCCTCAGTTATCGATTTTTCCACAGTTTTCCTCACTTATCGATTTTTCCACAGTTAGCGTCATTCCAACGCTTATTTCGTAACCCACCTTACTTACCCATAGTTAGCATCAGCTGCAAAAATCGATAGTAACCTTTTTTTCTCTAGCGGCGCAAATCTGTGGCATGATCGCCGACATATGCAAAACATAAGACAATATTGCAGATGAGATAATAAAAAATGATGCCTTTGCAAACATTTTGATGGTCTGATTGGATAAGATATTTACAAACATAATAAAGTTGAAAGTGTCGCCGGTGAGTTAGCGATATGAAGGATTAGCATCACTGTAGTTGATCTACCTACCCGATAGCGTTGGAATGACACTCACTGTGGTTTTCCAACGCTATCGGGTAGGTAGATAAGTGATTGATAAGTGAGATACCCCTAACTGTCGTTGCAGTGTTTTGTTGTCAATAGGAGGATGACAGAGAGTCGATTTGGGAAAGATAGATTTATAGATAGATAGATTTTTAAAAGTTAAGATATTTCAAAAAATCTATTCTATCTATCTATTGGTATTATCCTATTTGTAATGGTTTCAGGTTCAACTCTGAAATTAATTTCTAAGTGTGTTTCCTATAATTTTTATCTAATTTTTCATGGAATTGTGCCACCAATTCACTATTAACAATGGGATAAATGTTTTTTGTCTTTTCAGAACTGTTGATGGAATGTTGATTTTAAAGGAAATTTGATCTTTTGCATAAAAATTCTAATAAAAAATGTCAATTTTTCATATAATAGATGTAGTTTATGTTTTGTTTTTAGATGTGTGTTATTAATATACTTTATTGCATGAATGAATAATGATTCATGTTGGCCTTCAACAGTTTTCTAAGAGCATTTGTTGAGAGGAGGTATTTTGTACCTAAAACTTGTCCCATTTGTAATGCACCAGCATGAAAAAATTAAAATATGATTGCAAACATTTTCTGTAAAGTAAACATTCTAATGTCCTTTGGATATATTATGTACCATGGATATCTGAGCAGTGAACAACTTTACTTTGATCAGTGAATTGGTAAAAAAAATATATATAAATGTTTTCTGGGAAACACATGAAATCTTTTCCCTTCTTATGCAGTTGTGGAAACGTAGAGCATATCCACGGTATTCTTTAAAGAAAGAAACTTTAATCCGTAAAAAATCTTAAGCTCATTCCCTAAATTTCTTATAAATTTTTCAACTCACCAAAGTTTCTTCCACAAACATTCTTCCATAGTCTGATCTTCCTTTATAAACTATATATCCCAATCCGAAGTCGCGTCTCTAGATTACTTTGATTGGTGAATTGGTGCAAATAATGCATAATAACATTGCAAAATAAAGCGATAGCATAGTATATTTGAGTGTATTTGTCACTTTATAAGAAACGCTGCCTTTTTCCTTTGAAGTATTTAATACTTTCTATTTTTAAGAACAAAAGCATAATGGCTGATTCTAGTAGAAGTCGTCCTAACATTTTAATCACCGGTACACCTGGAACAGGCAAATCGACATTATCAGAGGAAGTAGCACAGAGAATGGGATTGAATTATATTAACATAGGTGAACTTGCAAAACAGGAGGAACTTTATGATGGCTGGGATGAAAAATATGACTGTCATATACTTGATGAAGATAAAGTTGTTGATGAACTGGAAAGTGTAATGTGTAATGGCGGGAATATTGTTGATTATCATGGCTGCAATTTTTTCCCAGAACGGTGGTTTGACATTGTCTTTGTGTTGCGTACAAATAACACTGTTCTTTATGAGCGGTTGGAGAATCGTGGCTATAGTGAACAAAAGATAAAAGAAAATGTTGAGTGCGAGATATTTCAAACATTATTGGAAGAAGCAAGGGAAAGTTATAAAAATGATATAGTTCATGAGCTACAGAGTAATACACCAGAACATTTTGAGAACAACCTAGAACAGATTAATCAATGGATTAACATGTGGAAAACGTAGGCTTGCTGTTGTATACTACTTTTCTTGGAAGAGAAAGTATTGCTCTTTTTCTTAAAATCCTCAAAGTATGTAATCTGCATAGTACAGGAGTGATAACCTGTAATCTG
Source organism: Turritopsis rubra (assembly GCA_039566895.2). Lineage (NCBI taxonomy): Eukaryota > Metazoa > Cnidaria > Hydrozoa > Anthoathecata > Oceaniidae > Turritopsis > Turritopsis rubra. The sequence goes on along the minus strand of CM077626.1, from coordinate 9,378,066 downwards.
GGTAGTGCATGAGTGATTTGTGATTCTAAAGTTGAACGTTTATTTTCTATAAATTACTTACTATTTCCTGTAGAGCCTTCATTATTCGAATTGGTGTTTATTATAAGGATGGTCCAGTTTGTGTGTCTAGGTCATTGACTTCTTGCATTGCAACTTAGTCTTCGATCACAAGTTCTGATAAATACTAAACCCATACCTAAGTTTATTATGACATCTTGTTTCCACAGGATTTGGCCAGTTGGTTTAAGTGTAAAATTTCTTCATTGTGCCAGTATTAGTTTACATATCAATGTGTTTTGAATGTCAGAGTCGAAAATACCTAACATCAGTATAACCATTTAGATGCATCTTTTTTGCAGTTGTTGTCACTATTATATTAAGTTTTGAAATAGAATTCCTTTTTTGCATTTCTTACTATCATCAACAGTTATTTTTAGGTTTATAATATTGAAGAACCTGTAAAAATAATCACAACATGTCTGAAAGGAAAGTTTTAAATGTGAGTTGAATAGTGTTTATTCTTAATAATTTCTGACGCCTGCTCTTCGAAACAGTTTCATGTGTTTTTTTCCCCTTCATTACACTTTTTAGAAATATTACCCACCAGATTTTGATCCGACCAAACTACCAAAACTTAAAAGAGATAAAAACCGGCAGTTTGTTATTCGAATAATGGCACCATTCAGTATGAGGTCAACTAGTTTTCTTTTATTTATGTGTTAGTTTTTAACTTGTGCGCATGTGTTAGTTTTTAACTTGCGCGCATGTGTTAGTTTTTAACTTGTGCGCATGTGTTAGTTTTTAACTTGTGTGCATGTGTTAGTTTTTAACTTGTGCGCATGTGTTAGTTTTTAACTTGTGCGCATGTGTTTGTGTTGGTATTTTCACTTTATGAGAGATTTCTAGACATAAGTTATTAGATTTTCTGATATCTTCTTCTAGATGTACAACATGTGGTGAATACATCTATAAGGGGCGAAAGTTTAACTCAAGAATGGTTTGTAAATTTTATTACTATTACATATCTAGTAAATCTCTTTTAGGCTACATTGAGTCATTCTCCTCATAGACGACTACACAGGGTACATGGTGTACAACTTGTAAGAAAAGTACTTTTTTTATTTTAGGAAACAGTTCAAAATGAGACATACCTTGGTTTGCGAATCTATCGATTTTACATCAGATGTACCAAGTGTATTTCAGAAATCACATTCAAGGTTAGCCTGATTACTATTTCCTGTTATAATTCACTTTGAAATCTAGTTTCCATTCTTTTGGGAGCATTCTAACAGTTGAAACAAAAATTATTGTATCATAGTATTAAGACAGGAATATTAATCTTTAACCCAGTTCTAAAACCTAGTGACAAATTTGATTTGTGAAATTTTGTTTCCCTTTGCTTATCCAGTATATTTTCCAATTTTACTATTAGACTGATCCTGAAAACTCGGATTACATTATGGAGCAAGGTGCTACCAGAAATTTTGAAGCAGTTCGACGTTTAGGGCAAATGTTGGAAATGGAGAAAGAAGCACGGGCAGAAGAAGAGGCAAATAACCCTATGAAGGTTTGTCATTTTTTGACTTGATAACTCCTGTGTATACGTTTCAGGTATGTATTGGAGACTAAATGACAGAAACGTTTCCTCGTATGAATCTTTCAGGCTTTAGAAAATCGAACAAGAGATTCTAAACGTGAAATGGACTCTATGGAAAAATTGGAGGAGTTGAGAGATTTGAATCAACGAGCAGCTGCAAGTGAGTTGTTGCTTTTTGTTTTTTGGCTGTTGTTGTTTTCAGAGCGGACACATCCTTTGCTTATGCGTTAAGCCATAGTTTATATTGCGAGATAAAATGAAAGATCGAAAGAAAGTGAGATGAGAAGTGGTGAAAGCAGTTTTGTTGGATTGTATAGCCAATAACATTGCATCCGTAACGCAGTCATTAGATAGGTCGCCCCGCCAAGCAAGAGGTCGTGGGTTCCATTCCGACTCCAACCATTACCTTTGCGGAGATTTGAAAGTACATTTTTTAATAGCCTGCTGTTACAGGATTGTGAAGTATTAACTTTCTTAGTCTCTATTATAATTATAAAGAGAGTATTTGCGTTTTTGATGAAGCAACAACACGTTTGATGAAGCAACAACAACAACACGTTCGTGTGGGTAAAATGGCGGGGTTTTAAAGTCTAATTTTTGCAATGTCTTTCCTACGTTTTAGTTGATCCGGAGAAATTGATTGAGGACCACTTGAGAGAAGAAGAAAAGCTTTTAAAACAACAGGAAGATGAAGATGAAAAACTTGTCAGGTTTTCAACATCTTTTCTTTCTTTTTGCGATTGTTTTTTTCTGACAAAGTTTCCCCTTGTTAACCTCCATCACAACTTGAAAACTTTATTCCATTTCCATGTTTTTACGATCCGTATTTCTTCATTATGTCTTAAATAAATTTGCAATCAGAAATTATCATATGCTTGGTCAATTCGTGAACAAATAAGTCCTCACAAACCTATTCTGCTTACAATCAAGCTCTCCATAGCGGACAAAAGGAGAGGAGAAAGTGAGGAGAAAAGGCATCCGTTCATTCATGGGAAAAGTGTCCGCTGTATGAGATTTCCGCTATAGAAAGGTTTCACTGTATATCCTTTTAACTTACTTTTAAAGGCAGTTATTTGGAAGTGGTGGTGATGGTAACTATGTGAAGAGAATTATTGATGATGGCAGTGATGATGATGATGATGATGGTGGTGGTGTTGGTGGTAGTGGTGGTAGTGGTGGTGGTGACGATACGAAACGTAAAAAGTCTTCAAAAAAGAAGAAAAAGGACGTCACAGATGTGCTTACAGATGTGGTAATTTGTTTAATATTTAATATAAGTGTGTGTGTGCGTGTGTGTGTGGAATTCGTTTATATGTACGCAGATTTCTTCATGTTATTCGTCTTTGTATGAATTGCATTGCACATGCCTTAACAGGACTCATTTTATTTTCTGTAATGACTTCCCTGTATAAATATTACCGTTCGTGTCTGTTTAAGGACGTACCATCTGGTGAAGTTGCCGGTCCTTCGTTCAAACCTGCCGCTAAAACGAAACTGCGAACGCCTTTCGACGATCTGTCTTCAATGGTGCGTTTGAAAAAGAAGAAACGTAACGAATCATCAGAAGAAATTAAAAATGTTGAAAAGAATGTGGAAGATGTTGGTGCGAACAAAATCGTGAAAAAGAAAGTTCCTGAAAAAAAAGTTGACGAACCAATCACTGCATTACCGGCTTATGAGATCAACTTGAAAAAAATCTCGCAAGATAACGTCACAATGAAAGGGACATCTTTGAACCTATTGGGTGGATATGACTCAGGGTCCGGCTCCAGTGATCCCGACACTTAACTAGTCCGGTTTCACCAAGTGACCTCTCAAACGTTTTCGGGTGAGGAATTTTTGTAAATAGGTTATTATATGGAGAATAGAAAAGTCGATAAGTAAAATGCACAATAGAAAATATTTAACAAATTTATCTCCCACAAAATTGCGTTTGGACTTGTCCCAATAAAATATACATAAGATAGAATGCGAAGCGTTGAAAATACCAAATAAATCAATCTTAAAATCCAATTGAAAACTTATACGATGTCTCGAAACATGACAATTGAAGCAGATAGACGCCTGTTGCCCATTACCTTGATAAATGCCTTATCGGGGAAAAAAAGTCTGGGAAAAATTTAGTCACTTTTTCCCGATAAGGTAGATCGCTTTATATAATAAAATCTTCCTTTCTAATCTAATACACCTTTCCCGAATTGATTTGCGAAAATGCTGAATGTACTGACTAGCTCAAAACAGGGTGTTTAAACAGAAATTCGGGAAAGGTGTATTCTCTCTATTAAAAAGTACGAACCAGACATATACTTAAATGAAACTAAGAAGGTTCTTTTTTTTTATCATCGCAGCCTCTTTTCGCCTTTCTAACCTTTAAAATTATGAAGTTATTGAAGTTATCCTGCTTTTACGAACGTCCTCTTGTATATGATTCGTGCTAATCTCAAACTTTTACATCCAAACAGAAACAGCGTTGTATGAACTCGTTTAAAAATATTGAAAGTAACGAACGAAATACATAAAAAGGTCTTTAAAAAAATTTAACTGAAACCTAACGAAAATATGAAGAAGTTCAAAATAACATTTCTGTCATGCATAGTTTCCATTAAAAACCATGTTAAACCGCCTTTTTTGCTTGGTTAAGTTTCCACAGAGCTGTTATAGATACCTAAATCAACTACTGGTTTTTTCGGATTGTGGTTGTATTTGGGTGGATCTAAAAATGGAAACAATAGGAAGAATTTGTTATATTTGACATCAAAACGTCTCATCAACAACATATCACTGTAGACAGCTCAGATATCTTAAATATTGGTTATCAAAGCATCTTTTGAAAGGGAACCACTGTGAAATGTGCTAAGCCGGATTTCCACTGGGCGAGTCTTATTCCGATTGGTACAATCTTCCTGTCAAAGATTTTAAACCAATTAGGATGCGATTTTTATGCGAATTATTCGCCTAGTGGAAATCCACCTTAGCGATCGTATTAAATGGCTGAATCGACCCTAACGGAGTAAAATTCTGCAGTGAAAAGGACATGGCTGCATTACTCACCTAACACTGTTCCAGTCGTTTGTCTTTTCGTACAAACTTTAATAATGATACCTGTCGATAAAGCGAAAATTGCACACAACAAACATAATACGATAACCAAAACCATTATCTTATCATCAGATTCCCGCTTCTCTCGTTCTAGTTTTTCGTTCTGAAGTTTGAGCTCGTATGCTTCGTTACTTTGTAGTCGCGGTATGCATTGATGATTTTTTACACCGATGCAATTCTTTTTGGCGAAGAAGACGTTGTCTGGGCAATCATCAAAGCCAGTGTTGAGTTTAATAATTTCGCCCATTGTTACGTTTTCTACCATTTGTATTTCCTAAAATAAATGAAAAAATAATTTTTCTGCTCCGTTTTCAATTTACAAATCATTTCAAAAGTCTATGGAAACCGCGATGTAAATTGTTATGACATGCTCCAGCAAAGATGTAAGGCTAAGCAAATGTGACGTCATAAATGCAGGTCTGTCTTTTTTATTCTTGCGTTCAATCGACTAACCTCCTTTGTCAAGTTGACTTGATACCAAAATCGATCCCCATCTCTTAATCTTGTAAATTGCTCAACTATGATGGCGTGAAATGTTTCTCCCAGCTCGGAATTTTTCACGTGATCTTCCGCTAATCCTCCTACCCACAAATCAATGTTATTTATATCTTTGTATAGGTTCTCAAGTTGATTGGCTAATTCTTTTTCCTTTGTTATTTCATGAAATGATGTGTATTCTAAAGGTAAAATTTTAAAATCAATTTATCAATTAATGTTTTCTTCCTTTCTCACATTGGTAATAGTTACATTAAAGTTTAACTGCCAATTTGAGTCAATCAAAAGCATTAGGTCACGTGATGACTCGTTCGTTCAAACGCTTTTATAAGACTATTTGCCGAAAAATTTGATGGCCTTAAGTTAATTACACAAACTTACTTTTTAGGCCAATGCTCATCCTTACGGTGTTCAAATCAGGCAAACCGTGATCTCTGCCACGTTGTATATTCAATGACGCTAAGTCAAACCCCGTTGATTTACCGGGAGCAGCAGCAGAAGTCGGGAAAAGGGTGTTACGCATCTCATCAACCATTTTTAAGTCAATCTCTTGTGCTGGAAAATATATTGCGCCACGAAATACCGGATCTACGCCGCCCTCGTTTTCCAGTCTGTTAGGTTTGAAATACATCTCACGCAACAAAGCATGTCCTTCTTTGATTGGTGTATTATCTTTTTGAAGGCGGAATATATGAGAATTTACTTGACTGTGACCAAAACTAAAACAACAACAATAACAACAAATCTAAAACAACAACAACGACAACAACGGTTGATGCAAGTAAACAATCTTCTAACATATATTATTATGTCGTGCTAATAGTGCTAATTTAGCAAATAGGTTGGTGGCTTTGCATGGTTGAACTAACTAAGGAAATAGAAAGTTCTCCTTTTCTAATTCTTTTACATATATTTTTGACCAAGGGTACATTTTTTTTATAAGAACAGCAAGGCTTAAAATAGCCTACAATTAACTACAAAGTTAAGAACAATGCTAAGGCTAAAAGTTTCCGAATGTTAAGAAGACCCAAACAAAGGTATACAGAGCTTTACACCGGCAAACTTTAGCTGCTGAAATCGAATCATGTCGTAATTACCGGAAAGCTGCTGTAGCGAATTCATTTGTAATGCCCACGTCCATATTTTTTTTGTAACCGGAATATTTCGGGATGTGAGAAGAACCTCCAAGTATTGCCGGAAGATATTCGTTATATGTTATGCTTTGTATTTCAGCGATTAATAAACGGCGAGCTTTTTGAAATGTCTCTTCGTCTGTTGCCTGAAAGAAAAACGTTAGTATACGATTTCCAGAGTTTACCACTTTTTAATCCGATTTCAATCCGATACTGAACTTTTGCATATCCTCAATCTAACTCAACCATCTGATCTCTAAAACAAACCGAAAATGTTTCTTACCAATGGGTGTTTTAATTTGTATTCATGTGCCAACCGATTATGTTCACGAACGAACAATGCGTGAATGGCCATTAAACCAGGTTGGACGTTTGCACGAACATCGCCAGCTAAATACAATTCCTGTCCTGGTCGACCAGTTGGATTTTCGTTGGCGAGATAAGCTGTATTTTTCTAAATATGGAAATAAATCACATTTATATGGCATATGAATGGCCTTCTTGTCAATTCTAAGTGTAGGAACACACTGAACAATTTGTTTAACATTTCAATATTTTGCCAGCTAAAGAAGAATGATTAAATTATTCGTACCGGTAACAACATGTTATCCCCAATCCTCAGTCTACCATTTTTATGCTCTCTCAAATGGTTGCATCGCTGCAAGCTGTTCCCATACACGTTATTGGCATCTATATATGCGCTGAGTTGATTGAACTGTTGTCGAGCAGGCTTACCAGGGTAATGACCAGTACACCGATTAAATGCAGAGCGGATGAAGCTCATGGTTTCCTTTCCCGTGCTGTATGGATCGAAATGGGAGTCACCCTAAACGCAAAAAGGTGTTCTTTTATTAGCATTAACTGGCTATGGAATGATTCCCAATTGTCTTTTACGGTAGTCAAATCGAAAACAATGATTTAAATTTAAATTGGATAAAATACCCGAGAAATGTTTGCGAGATCAAACATAGAGAAGAGAAGAGCAAAAATGCCATGTTTTTTGTAATGACACAAGCAAGCGTTTTACTGTTACAATTTACCTGCTCAACCACAAGTTCATGGTGTAAATCTTGTCTTATTTGTTTGGATGAGTGAGGGCTAGGTTCATTTTATGCCTCGTTATTTTTCAAACGTTTTCATAAGACTTCAATGGAACGTTTGACAGACAAACACACTGGTAGCTAGTAAATTAAATTTTCTTTTTTCGTAAAGTTATATTAGTAAATAAATTAAATAAATAAATCATACTTTTGGGATTGTGATAGGCATCCACACGTGGTTGGTGTGAAATTGAAATTCGTATCTAGGCAACGGGCTGGAATGATCTGTGTCGTGTGCAAGAAACTAGAAAGATACAGAACACTTACTTGTCTATAGTGCTTGCATATCGAGGAAAAGGTAATATTATCAGAAATTCGTGAGAAAAAAATGGAAGGAAAAAATGGAAAATTTGCCTACTTGGCCATAATGCATGATGAAATCACTCAAATTCCTTCTACTGAGACGATCTTGAGTCTGAAAGTAATTTTGATAAAATCAAGACCTGACTGTGACACTGTAATGCAACATACACGGCAGTTGGTGTTAAACAATGACATATTTTGTACCTGGCTCATCAAAACGTTGCTAATTAACCTAGCAGATGGTCTGTTTGAACCAATCCCGCTCAGCTCATCAGGATAAGGGCAAGTGTTGGTGACTTTTTGATGGCCACTGCATGCACCGGCAGGTTCGGATATATTATCAGCGTACGAAGGAGGTGCTAGTCTTTTCAAATCTTCAACTGTTGAACCCCAATGTACATTATCGGCATTATTTGAAAACCCATCCAGACGTCTAAATTGAGCACGTAGGAGAAGAGTACATTGTAAAGAATGGAAGTTGCATTTATAGAGAAGGAGTGTAAAGTCTTGAAATGTCTAGTTGTTATTATGGAGCATACTCTACTGCTTGTACGTTTTTTACTCAAGAACGAATGAATGAACAAACGAATGAATGAATAAATTGGACCCATACCTTTTTTTTGTTGGTTCCATGTGCTCGTTAACCTTGATATCGGCTCGTCCATTTGTGCATTTCGGGTAAAACTCGTCAGGAAGATTAACTCTGAAGTCCAATGAAACTGTCGCTTTGAATGTTGCGTTGGATATATGAGGCGAGGTCTCCACAGAATATTGGAAATGCTGTATCCCGATACCAAAAAGGGATTGTTCACCCGGGGTGAAAGATACTGATTGTCTGTCGCTATTGATTTCAACACGACCGTTTTCAGGCTAAAAAGAACACAGCAAATAAAATTCTAAAGCTAATGCGATTAATGTTTTCGATGAGGGTAGAGCCAGGATTTGATTAATACCTGCTTGGTAATTTCTTTGATTTTGATGGAAGGGCAAGCATTCAGGTCAGGATCTGTTAAAGTTAGTTGTTGTACGCTAAGAAAAGATTAAACAGGAAATGTTATATAAGAAATTCTTTTGATATGCTTTTCAAGAAATCTTGTAAAAGGAAATAAACTTACTCGCTAGGTTCGACAACTTTTAAATGTTGGTTAGCAGCCGTGTTGTGTATGGTGACGGATTTTTTGGTTCGGGGCCAGTAGACGTAGACGTTAGCAGTGTTATCGGTGCTTCCAAGACCGAAATGTGCCGTCAGTTCACTTTGACCAAGAAAATGTGTTTTTGAGCCAATATGAGATGTCTGGTAGAATGAAAAAAAAAACACTGTTTATTGGCGTTTTTAGCATGAAAAACATTACAAAGAGATGTGTTCTTGTGCTTTTTTTTACTATCCAAACCTGTCATGTGATTACTACCACGTCTGCATTCATCAAGGAAATATTTGAAAGTGCTTCAATTTTCATGAACAATTCAATGGTGCCAGATTTCGAAATTGGAAATCATCTTTCATATTTTGGCTGAGGGCGAAAGTTTAATTACAGGGTAGAAGTTTTTCCTTATTATTGCAGTTCGGTTACAATAAGCTCACCTGCAGAAAGCCTTATGCCAGCCCAGGCTCTAGTTTTTGTTATTACTGCTTGGATTTCGAAAAAGTATTATATATAAACCTTTTCATAAAAACATTGGAGCAGTCAAAGCCTCGTTTTCAAAATGAATATTAATGACTTCGAGTTATTTGAAGAAAGAGTTATACGAATTAAAATGTTCGTAAAAAAAAAACCGAAGCTTAAAACACATGAGATGTCTTTACCTGTACTTTGCCAGATTTGGAAGTCACTTGTACACGTGCACCATAGCTATCACATAGTCTTTTAGTATTCTCAAGACATCTGTAAAAAAGATTTCCAACAAAACAAAACGTTGAAAAGTCATTAGTCAGAAAATTAAAATCAAAAAATCATTTCGATGTGTTTTTGTTTACCTGTGATAAACAGTTATTCGAAGAAAATTGTTGCTATTTCCGCCTTGATTTTCAAACATCATGGGCGCTCCAACATGGGCGGCCACTAAAACATCTTCATCTCCGTCTTGATCGTAATCCCAAACCAGCAGGCCACGCCCTAAACCGTAAAACTTCATACCCCTTTCAACAGCTACATCTACCATCTTGTTATTGTGTCCTTCTCCTTTGTTGTGAAAGAGTTGCATGTTATCTTTTCCGTATTCGTCATCTAACGTGGTGGAGGGTCCATCGAAACCATTTGTGGACGTGATATCGAGGTATCCATCGTTATCGAAATCAATGAAAGATGCACCCCAACCCCAATGTCCGTCTCGCACATTAACCTACAAAGAAAGTGGAACGGAAATTGTACGAATAATGTATTTTAGATACTTTTCCACACTAAACAACAACATAGCGTCACTTTGGGCGTTACCAAATATACCATAATGTAAGATTATAAGAGCTATTATGAAGTTAAATATGTTCTCTCTTTATGCTCCACACCGTACCATTGATTGGTTCGATCCACTCCCATCTTTATAAAATTATTCACAGTAAAGCAGGTATTACCACACACTCACATACTTTTGTCTCACTGTGCACACATATTCAAACCCAAGGTTTCTTGACTTCTGTTTATCGAAAAGGCAAGTAAGTCTGGGTTGGAGAGTGATTTACATCCTCATAAAAACATGAAATAAACAAACTCACTTGATCTGTGATGTCGGAAAAGGATCTGTTCTGATTATTTTGAAACAAACCATTTCCCATTGGTCCAACGGCACATGTAAACAAACGGCAACTTGTATCGGAGATATGAACAGCTGTTATGAACGCGTCTAAGTACTCATCGTTGTTGAGATCGCCGATGGTATGTCCCATAGCGTCCTGGGGATGATAAAAACAACCAATCAAATCGATAAAAAATTATAGAAACGACCAATCAAATCGATAAATGCGTAAAAAAAATTAAAGGATTAAAACAACAAGCAGCTATCAGCTACCTTGCCTGCGCCGGCACAATTTTTTTCGCAAGAAGTGAAAGTGCCGTTCCTGTTGTTCCAGAAGAGTTTACTCTGACCAAAATCTGCTGACACCAGCAAATCCACCCATCCGTCGTTATCAAAATCCTATAATAGAAATGAATGACTGAATGATATTAACGATGACGTGATGTAAACGCATCATGACGACAAAAACATCAATAAAAGCCGCCCATTCTGCAAATAGACAATACCCTTTAGAAAGAAAACTTTATTTCAGAATATATAGTTAATGAAAGCTTTATAATACTTACTGTGAACGATGAACCGAAGACATGTGTTCCTGATCCGTGTTTGTTTCGAAAGTGTAGCCACATGCTGTCCATGTTTACACCAGCACTATCAGTCACATCAGCAAAATAACTGATAACGTAAAGAAGAGAAAGGAAAACCAATGACATTTCAGCGTATATGAACATTTTTAGAAAACTATTTTTTTTAAATGATCCTTACCCAGGCTTTGTACTTCCTAAATTTTTGAACAGCCTACTTGCAGACACCTAAAAACCCAACAAATTTTCTTTTTTCTGGACCAAGTTTATTCATATTTCTCAGTCACGGCAGTTTCATTACAAAAAAACCCGAGTTAATACTTTCCATGGAGTGAATATTAATAAATTTCAAAACAAAAAAAAAGGATTCCGTTACCTTCCCAGATGTTGAATGATACATCCATTCGGAAACATATATATCCAAATAGCCGTCTTGATTAAAATCTCCGAAGTTAGGAGTAAACCCGGCTAATTTTCTGCGATTTTCGAACTGCAACGCAACGCCCCTTTCAAAAGCTTCCTCTTTGAAGTGTCCGCCGTAGTTTATGTACAGATAGTGTCTGGAATCGCCTACTGTTGTAACATATAGATCTAGATCGCCATCAGAATCGACGTCAATCCATCCGGCGCCGTTTCCAAACCTCTGCGGACCGACATTAGCTGATACCGTAACATCGGTGAATGTGCCATCACCTTTTATCGGGAAAAAATACAAGTAATTGAAGAACTATGAGAAGCAAAACAGTTGTACTTACCTATCATTTTTACCACTTAATAACACCGGAATTAACTTTAGGAAAGTGAGACAGTTTGTTCATCCAAAGATAAAATCTGTTCGGTCTGAGGGAAAGTCCTTAGCAAACTTTGGTTGTCATTTCTGAGATGTCTTACCTGAAAGCTGCAAACTGTTTGAGTCAATTAATCAGTTTAAGAAATATGTTAGGAGTTGAAAACCCCGAAAATGTACATTATGCAAGCAATATGTCGAAGGAGTCGGTTTCATTAATTCTTCTTAGTATTCCAAATCAATGTAAGTATTTTGTTTGTATTCATTTATTTATTTATTTATTAGCTTATTTTTGTTACTACTATAATTGGTCTTCATAAGCCAGCCTAAAGCTTGGCTTTTTTTGATATTTTTATTGAATACTTTTATTGCATCCAATTTTAAAAAAAGAGATATTAATAAATGATAATAATAATAATTGGTGAAACTAGCGCGTTTGGACATCAATCGAAACACCATCATCCGTTACGTTAATTTTCGACAACACACAGTTGACAACGAAACAATATAGAAAAAAAAAAAAACGCTCACCGTTATTCCGATACAATAGACTTCTTCCATTGTAAACTGTGAAGAATATATCCAGGTTTCCATCGTTGTCATAATCTCCGACCGCACTTCCACCGGTTAGCATTTCCATGACACAAAGCTCGTTGCTAAAAGAATTGCTGACGTTTCCATTGCCCAAGATGACGTAATCAAATTGGCAATGTGGCCGAGCCGGAACACTATCTCGATGCACATGCTTGAAACCGGCAGTCTGAAAAGTATTTTAAATTCTTCATAATGAATGAAAGGCAAAGGGAGAAGAAGAAGGAAGAAGAACTTTTCTCTCAAATTATTACGTAATTCTTTAACACGTTCACTGCTGAGAGTAGACTCGTCATGAGAAACCAGTTTTGATGAGTTGAATTTGACGAGTTGAATTTATCTCATTTGAAAGTAGATAAAATTTTACGCAAAACCCATCTAAATTTTTGCGTCAAATGTTTGCGTCAGCAAATTTCGTGAAAGAAAGTTCTTAATATTATCGATTTTGGAATTTCCCGTGGCCCTGAACGTGTTTATTAATATAGCCAGACGTGGGAGGAAAACTTTGCTCATGATAAAAAGATATGTAACATTCGCCTTAGTATACCGCAAATAAGTTTTTTATCAACGTTCGTGTGAAAAAATTCAAGGTCAGGTTTGCTACTTTCACCTTTTGACCTTTTAACAAAATTAAATCGCACAATGGTGCACGCCATGAAAATCGGTTTTGAATTAATGCACGATAGGGTAGAGGGCATAGTTCAAAAATGTTGACCTGATGATAAGATTTTTAATTGACCGAGATTTGATATGAGTTTATCAATTCATTAATTTCTTATTTTTGTCTTGATTTGGAAATGAAAATAAATCACTTAGCTAATTATTTTTAAAAATGCGTCCGTATCAAAAGAAAGTCTTCAGTTCACAGAAATAGCATTAATCTTGAATTCCTCCAGAATATTCTAGAGATTTTTTCAAGCGCCAATGGATTTTTTTCTTCCTAAACCGCTTGTAACAGTTTCAATGTTTTCGAAACCAGGGAGACGATATATATCTCCAGAATCTTTTTGTGTTGACATGATTTATCACCTCGTTAAAGGGAGTAAGATATCCAGTAAGATATCCGAAGCACGTGAGGGTCGGAACTCGATGTAAGATTGTTTGGAAATGTTTATTAAATGAAATCCCAGTGGTTACATAAGCCGACCGCCACAATATGACCGAATCCCAGTTCAGGAATTCATTCACATTTTAAAAACAATTTCAAAATCGACTTAATAAGCTTATTAAAAGCTAATTTTTAATCGATCTTGCCATAGTAGCGGTTACATAATTGGTTCTGACAAAAATAAAGACATTACGAGATGGATATCAAATGAAAACATCAGGAAGTCTGTACACAATACCTATGGAGATATCATTCAAAAATTACTCATAATTGCTGTGACGTTTTAAAATGTTTTGAAATTATTGATGTCCAGTTCATTACGAATCATTTTGATCAATGAGAATCAACATGAATCAACCAATCCTTCACTTTACTGATTCTACTCTACTGGAAATGCTGTTGTTTGCCCAACAAGCAAACAATGTCGTATGAACGTTATATGGACGTCTTTGCTACTACGAGGTTATAACGAATTCGTATACATGATATAAGGAGTTCTTTTTTGAGAAGAACAGAAGGAAAAGAGAAATTTGTTTATCAAATAAACATTTTAGAAAATAATAATTATTTTTCTTTAAAACAAAAAAAGAAGAAGAAAATAAAACATTTTTTAGAGCCATCATCAGAAAGGAAAGAACGAAAAAAAGAAAAGATAAGAAAACTACCTTTGCGATTTCTTTGAAAGTTATATTCTTGTTTGTGCTTTCGATTTTCGTCCTATCGCGTTCGATTTTACAAGTTGTCAAACTTTCTGGATAAAATTGATCATTAGTTAATAATTCAAGTTTGTTTGGTGATGAGTGACGGTCCCAGGATCTTTGACTATCGTCGACCATTCGTTGGTAGAAATTATTGAAAAAGCCAACAAAATTGTCGTCTTTTGCAACCAGTCCACCAAGGACAGAAACGTTAATAGAAATTTCATACAACAACACCAGAACGTATGCTTTTCTCGCCATGCTTCTTTGTGTAAATTTATTTATTTCGTTTCCCTAAACTCAGGATAAAAGTCATACCATTCTGCATATATGAAAAAAAACCCATTTATCTTTAAAATGAAGGATGTGAAGATGTATTGATTAAATTAAAATCAATCAACTGATTGAGTTGAATTGATATACAGCTATTGTGACGTTAACTTTCATCATATCAATAATTAAATGAGTTTTTCCTTCCCAACAGTTTCTTCTAGCCCAAAAAACAGAGGTTCGCAAAAAAATACAATATTGCTACATGAAGTTTATTCAGCTCATGATTCTGGATAAATAAATATATTTCCGAAGATACGACGGCATAATCATTATAACTGATCAAACATGTCTTCCGTAGTCATCCTTTTAATGAACGAAGAAAGAAATCAAACCTAATTTAATTTAATTTGATTTTCTCTAAATAAACATTGTCTTTTTTAATTTGCGCGATAGTGAAGGCAAGCTTTTGAAATAAACTTTTCTTAAGAAACAGATTTTGTCGCATAAACACAAAATGGGTTTTAAAATTATTTTTTTAACATAGTTTTCCAGCCTTCAAAAGGACATGGAAATTCAAATTAGACTTGTGACGTCATATATTTAATTTTCTCATAAATTTTTTAAAATGTGACTTTTACTTCCTCCATGGATACAAATTGTTTTGGAAGCTGGCTACAAGTGTATACGTTGTAAGACATAATCTTTACAGCGACGTTTACAGTTTTTGATTTTTTCGACAAATCGAAATGTGAAAATGAGGAAAGACCGATCGAATCCTCGGTTTACACTATTCGATTTGTCGTTAAAATCAAAATCGGTTCGATTTAATCGAAAAAGGTAAACACGGTTTAAGTTTGATTAAATGTCGAAGATGGGTGTTGGGAAAGCAATTCGATCTCATCAGGAAACAGAAACGATTTTGCCTGTTTTGCCAAGTTTATGACCAATCCTAGATTCGCCTATTTCAAGCTATAATGTATATTTACAATGAAAATGGAGCACGGTACAAATGAGTTAATAAATATAGCGATATCTTTAGGGAAAAATTGAAAAAATTGAAAAGGTTGGAAAATCTCAAATTGCGACCATCTTTCCAAGGTTTTCATGACGATAATGAAAGAAATAAAGAAATAACTTTCCTATCTATCTAACATAAGCAGGTTTCATATAGATGAAATTTTCCATAGCGATAATGCGAAGTATGACGATAGAAGGACACTGCACTACTTTTTACAATATTGCTACCATATCCAACAAGCTAAAAAGTCATTACGACAAAATAGACAACGAAATGACAACATGAAATGGAAATTACCCGATGGCACACGAAGTCGTTTAAATGTGTGAACAACATTCATACGTTACCAGCGGCGGATCTAGAGGTTAGTCGAAATTTTTGGAGGAGAACGTGAGCTATTAAAGCATAAACGTGCAAATATGATACAGACTGAAAACAGAAATTATGTTCTCCTCCACTATTGTGACTACCCTCGAGATCCGCCGCTGGTCACCAAGACGTCCATATAAGGTTCAAACGTCATCGCGTGGCTGCTGGATAAACTATTAGAAATATCCCTTGTAGAGTAGTTAGTGTTTATGGGTCCTGGTTTTACCAACCTTTTCACGTTTAAAGGGTGTTTAAGGTAAAATCTCGTATCACAAACATTTCAGTGAGAACTTTTATAAAATGTTTGAAAGAACGATGCAAAAGTTATTTATAAATAAATTGGTGACAGACCATTTTACGATCACTTGATACACTCTTGTGTAAGATGAATGATTTCAAAAAAATTTCAGTAGTTCTACTGCGGTAATATAATTACGAGTTTGAATAATAAAGTTTCCCCAGTGAGAGTAAAATACATTACAGCTTATGCTTAAACTCAAAAGAAATATTATAACTAGTTGAAAAACGATTTTATACCTGTTCAGGTCGAATTCCTTTCAGATCTGTTCTTCACCTACTCTTCGAGGCAACTGCAAATTTTCCAGTGCAACAGTTCCATTTATGATACGCCATATATAAAAGATGATCACGCTTGAGTGATTTTTTATTTTAGTATGGGATATCAGACTAATTGAAATCGTGTGATATTAGATCCGGCTGGTGTAAATTTCATAATTTTCAAAAGAAAAAACATTTAGAGAAAATTTTCACGACGAGAAAAACGATAAGGAATGAAAATGACAAGAACGAAAGAAAAAACAGAAAAGAAAAAACGAGGAAATGAGACCGAGGTTGCTATTTTAAGTATACAAAAAAACATTCGAGATAAGGTAGATAACGTAGACATTCATTCAGTTACAATTAACTTACATAACATCATTTTTATCAACTATAATTTTTTCTTCTTGTTTGATACTCTGGCAATGAAATTCGCTTGTTCTTTACATCCAGCCCTTTGCTGTGTTAATTTATATAGCTGACGTCAACAAGAA
Source organism: Turritopsis rubra (assembly GCA_039566895.2). Lineage (NCBI taxonomy): Eukaryota > Metazoa > Cnidaria > Hydrozoa > Anthoathecata > Oceaniidae > Turritopsis > Turritopsis rubra. The sequence goes on along the minus strand of CM077626.1, from coordinate 9,361,129 downwards.
TAATATTTGGCGAGAAGAAAGCTTTCCAGTCAATATGTATTAGTTGTCGCACAGTGCCGAGTGCAATATGGCGAATATTGTTCGAGTTTCTTATATTTTTGCTGTTATTTCACAAGCCTAGGTTATTTTAATATATAAGAAACGAGAAAAATATGCCATATTGCACGAGGAACTGTGCGATAGCTGATTTATCATTAGTACAAAAAATCGAAAAAACGAAAAAACGATTCAAATGTGACACAGTTTTTTTTATCTGTGCGCGTATTAGTATAGGGGAACCCTTGCATTGCGTCAAATGTATACAAATCATTTATTTGCACTGCATTTTTTTTAATTTGCACTGATAAACGAGATATACTCTACCAATCAGATTGCAGATATTTTTTGAACTAATGTTAAGTACTGGTTCGTACACTGAGCAATTAAAATGGTAAAAGTCGGCGGACAGAAATTTCAAAGATGCTGATTAGTTCGCAAGATTATTATGAAAGCATGAAATGCAAATCGGGCTTATTATGTTAGACCGTCTTGAAGTTGACAAAATATCTACAGTGTGAGAAATTCGATCAGCAACAGCTTTATAACGATGACAGTATCTGAAGAGGCCACCAAAAAAATTGCTGATAAATATGTTTTCCTTACCATTTCCCTTTCATCAATTCGACTTCAGGGTTTATAGATAGACAAAAGATTTCAAAAGGTTTATTAAACACTTTTAAAGCATCGTTTGTCCTAGAAACGTTTAAAATTGAATCGAATCCGCTTGCGACAAAACGGTGGATATACAAGATTTTCTAACATTTTAGCCAGGACCGAAGATATAGGTTTTTTATAGACTTTCTTGCTAGGTTAATTCTGCCAAAAGAAGTCTAAAATATCCATCTGAGGTCGGCAGTAAATTCTCAAAAGTTACTTCATTGTCCAACCATTCCCCAACTCATTATTGGCCACCAAACTTTCGTTTATGTGTCGACGGCCTTTGCACTTTGTTCTTTGAACTTCGCATAGAAGCAGTCATATCAATTACATATGGAAGGAAAACACTTTAATTTCTGTGGTCAGTGACAAATTATCAACAGGAGAGAATAAAGAATATAAATTAAGAACTGTACAAAAGTGATCGATAAATTTTCTAGACAGATGAATTTGTAGAAAAACATTCGTCACCGCACATCGTTCTTTTGGTTGTGATGACATTTGAGGTAAAACAGAATACTCACTTGAATATTATTAGATGAGTTGAATAGAAAAATGTGCTAAAATGTTTGACTACAGCCTGTCAGTTCTGTTTTTTGGCTTATTGGTTATTCTCTGTTTTATTTTGATCAGTGTTGACAAGGATAGGTTCGTCAGTTCTAGTAGAACTGTTATCAACGGGGATTTTACGTAGGAGTTCCTACACCCTTTAAATCCCTAGACAGATACATTTAAAGAGATTTTAAGAATTCAGACGTTCCTGTCTTTCAGGAAACCAAACGGAAGCTGCCGTTAGATGCTTGATAAAATTAAAAATGACCAAATATAGTAGCTATGGTTACATTCAAAACTCTTGACTTGGATATTAGTTGAACCCGGAAATAATACCGAGATTGAAACAACGGCAGACAACTTTTAATCTGAGAAAGACATCTATACTGCTTATCAGATCTTTGTTACACTCTTTCCTAATTACTACGATGAAATAAAAGTGACACATGGCATATCTATGACACATTGAAACATTCAGCAAATTTAGTTAGATGTATCTGACCACGATAACATTATAGACACTTAATGGATGTTGAAGGGGAGACGGTTTCCTGCTAAAATGAACTGGTTTTTGAAATTCTTCTCAGTCTAGGTATCCAGTATTGTCTAATAGTTAATAACAGTTAATTAAGATTTATTGTCTGAAATCAAAATTATCCGAAATCAAAATTAATGTGATGTTTGTTGTCAACAGACAGACCTCTCCATTTCATTATTTGCAACAAGATATGCATTGTCATTAAGATATGAGGTACGGGAAGCAAAGAATATTGTTGTTATTGTTGTTGTTGTTGTTGTTATCATGGTTGTTGATGTTGCCTCCATGCGACATTCAGTGATAAGACAAGTCTGCCTGCTAGACCTACGTGCTTTCAAAACGTACGTACCCACGTGCAACTTGGGGTTCTTGCGTGCAATATTTCACAGACTAGTTAAGTAGGTCTCAATTTCAACGAATAATCTAAATAACACACAGGAATTTTCAGAGACACTCAGCATAAGTTCGTTTCCTGTACCAATGTTCTTCCATTTGTTGCACACTCGTAACCCATTACGAAGTTAAGTTCAAACTCAGAAACTATTTTTTGTCGAAAAACAGTTTTATTTGTTATTTTATTTCATTGTTCCATTAATTTCGTACAGCTCGTATAACTTATTATATATTCCAACCGCATGTCTGACGAAGCGCATGAAACGTTCAGCTCTTGTTGAGTGATGTAAAGCCTCATCGCCCGATGAAAAAATCAGGACACCCAACTGTTCTGCTTTATACACTATTACATTTTATCTGAATATTAAAGAACTTTTATTCCCCACCAAGTCTACATACTACTACCTTATCCCTTTTTACCCCCGTCCAAATTTAACGCCGGCTCCATTTACGCCGGTCTTTATTGGCGTTATTTTTAGAAAGTCCATGGTCAAACTCTCACATACAAACATCTAACGTCGGCATTTTAACGCCAAGTCAGGAAAATTAACGCCTTTAAGGACCGGCGAAAAGGGGCCAATAAGGTACAAATAAGCTACTGGTGTAATGTTAACACACTTAAAAGTGGGTTTATAACATCAATGTCCACCCAAAATCGTAGGAAATCAAATTTCGACACTACCCAAGGTTATTTTGCTTGACCAAAGTTATTAGGGAGTTATCGGGGTGGGTGAATTTGACAAAAGTCAGGGAGGTCATATTTTGCATCTTTTAACAATTGTTCAACGTTTAAGTTGTAATATGCAAGAAAAAAAAGAAAGAAAATGGCGGGTGAAACAATATGTCCCTGTTTCCTCCCCCAATAAGAAAGAAAAAAATCATGACGTCAAATTGTGTGACAATGGAGAATTGATGATCAGCAGAGAACATGCATCAAAAAACAAGTTTATAATCATTTCTGAAGCTGTGGAAGAAGGAGAAATGATCGCATCCTCAGAAAATACTAGAAACGAAACTCTTCATTGTGATCTAATTCATGATGAAATAAATGGATCCAGAAATCTTGTCTTAGAAGGTAAAGTTGAAATGTTAAAGGAGGTCCTTAAAACAATAACGGAGCGTGGCAAACAAGAAGAGGGGTTATTGAAATTAAAACTTCGCATGGCAACTGAAAATAACAAAATGTACAAAGAGATATATAAATTGCAAATCTCTAAACTGGAAAGTCAGACGAAAGCTGCACAATTGTTACGAAAAGAAAATTTCAGCATGAAGCAAGATGTTGAAAATATGAATCACGAAAACACAGAATTGCGTGCAAAGGTGAGATTCCGACAAGTAGATAACATTATGTTATAAACATGTTATCAACATTTGTTGTCCGAAAGTGTTTGAACCTGATGTGGAGCATTCTTTGATGAAATGGTGTTGTTTATGTAAACATGTTTTCCCTGTAGAAGGAGGAAGTGCTTTTCCTAAATTTCCAGAAGTGAGCTATTCACGAAAATCCAATTCATCACGCAGAATTTTTCCAGAATTTCTACTTAAAACCTCATGTTCTGGACTAGTCAACAAGGTTCGCCTTGTTTTCATTATCATAAATGCTTGTAACTACTCTACCGGGTTACTAAGTAATAAAGTTAGAAATCAATAAAAAATGAAATGCGTAGAAACGAGGCGAAGCTTGCTGACTAGAATATGTTGTTAAACGTGGGAAAGATAAAACAGAAATTATAATCTCAGGAGTTCCACAGGTCTCCATATTGGGGCCAATTTTATTTAATATACTTATTTTATTTATAAAAAATGCTAAAAAACACTATTTCCAATTTTTCTAACATCATGCTTCACAGTGTAGTGAAACTTTTAGAACAAGAAACTCAGACTGCCCTTACTTGGCTCAGCAGTAATAAAATGATTGCAAAACCTGAAAAGTTTCGTTCTATAATTTTAACGAATAACAGATGTGAGAATTCAACCATAATAGTAAATATTATTAATAAGGCTAATAAAATCAGAAACAAGTGTTAAACTATTAGCTGTACAGATCGATTACAAATTAAGTTTTGATTTACCATGTCACTAACATTTGTCGTAAAGCAGCATAACAGCCTGTGAGTAGTAAATTGAGAAATCTTTTAACTACCGAAGCGAAATCAGTTTTGTTACAAAGTCTCGTAAAAAATACAAAATACAAGAATACAAAAAAGAGTTTTGCATACCTTATATCTTATACTTTGCAATACGATTGCGTATCTTATACAATGACTACGATTGTTCTTATGAGGAATTGTTGGAAAAAAGTGGTAGCTCTATCAACATACACCGACAAAAAAGTTTATATACAGAAACATATAAAACTATACATCAGCTAAATCAGCTTACTTTTTCTGATTGTTTTACCATATACGAAGCAAAAGAAATCGACTGCTTTAAAAAAGTAATGGAGGCCCGAATTCACTTCGAAGCACAAATTTTGATCTGTCGGACGCACACACGAACAATTTATTTATAAGTCTTTCTTTATCAGTTTAAAACAAAGAAAATCTTTCTTTCCTTTGACATTTAAGGAAATGTCCTAAATACCAGTTACAAAATTCAGGACCATAGATTAATTACAGTCATTTTTCCGGCTTTGCATTGTTTCACTGTGCATCTGATAGATTGTAATGATGTTTATGAATAGACTCAAAATTCAGGCTTCATGATGGCTCCAGACTCAAAAATCAAAGTGTGTCTGAATAGAAGTAACAATGATTTATCATTGCTTAGTACTGAAATAACTTATAAAGACATTGAAAATAAAATATTATATAATATCAAGCAACGTTTAATCTTTAAAAACACTTAAAAGAGCTTTTAATTAAAAAAAGTTTTTCAGAATTTTTCATCCCACCAACAAAAATTGGTTGCCATAGAAACACTTCTGCATATTTTCCAAAAAATAATTCTGCCAAAATAAAGCTAAAGGAGTGTTAGGAAAAGTTAAGACAATGATGAAACAATGGAAAACTGTTGTCACAGTATGTAATCAACATTAGCCTGTAAATAACTTAACTATTGTATTCCTTTGAATGACTAGAATTAAAACAAATAGAAAAGAAAAGAAAAGATAAAAAAAGAAAATATGAAAAAATTGTGCTTAAACTGAAATTTCTTATTCATGAAATTGGGAAGTAAAGTAAAAGCGTCTTGTTTAACCAAACCTAAATAAACATTTCATAAGGATTTGACTTCTATTATAAAGTGAGCAAAGCTGTCAGGTAAAGCTGTCAACAATACATCGAGGACGCTTTGTGAACAGATTTTTTTTTCATCACTTCGCAAATGGGAAAACAACTCCTAGTAACTATGCTGCAACATATGTACGTTTTTAATTTAGAACGAGGCTCTTTTTAATATCATCGAAGAATGTAGAACAGAAATGGAAGATTTGAGAAGCAGCATAACTGAATTTCATAAACTTATTGAAAATAGTGCATGTGAAGGTAAGAAAAAACTTTTGTGAACAAGAAGTCCATGTTCTAATAACATCCCTATGGTGCGGTGATTGAAAAGTACTAAACGATTGCTGTTAGGTATGTCTTGAAGCAGGATACTTCTAATTATATTTTCTTTCTATTTTGATATCTAGTTTAAAATCCTGGTAAAATATTTCCTATAAAGTTCATCAAAAAAAAGTATAAAGATCTTTTTATTGAAAACAAATACATTCTTGACAAAAAATATATTTTCAAATAAACGCAGAGGGCGCTTAATATGTATTTGCGGCACGGTATTTCCTCTTTTTCGCATCACCACCTCTTACCCTCTTCAGCAACCGCCTACCAGATTGCAAAAACATTAATAAGCGCCTGAGTGATCGAAAGGGAAAAAATAGGGTTCATGGAATTCAAAAAGTAAAAAAGAATATTGCGGAACATTGCCGCTACTGTTTCAAGCATAGTTTCTTGTTATATCTTTTATATGTATGAAACCAGCCTAAAAGAATTAAGAATTTCAAACTCAAAGTTCCATTTTCTTATCTTCACTAAACTATTTGAATATTTTGTAATGGAAATTAAGTAATACCAGTAAACTAGAGGTAAAGGCCAGCTTGTATAAGTAGAAATCCTTTTTGGGGACATTGGTGAAAGTGGAAACATACGCTTTACATACGCTAAACACACATATTAACTAATAAACTAATAGTAAATTACGTCAATCTATATGATTTTATAACACATATTTTCGTTTACTTCTTAACAGATGAAATATGTTCGGACTTGAAATTAAAATCAGAGAAATGGGAACACAACATTGCAACAAAAGATTACCAAAGAACATCTCTCATACCGCTAAAAAATTGGATGGCAGAATTGCAAAACTCTGACGACGTCTCGTCGATTGTCCGGCTACCCCCCGATCACCATGTTTTAAAATCGGAACATACGAAACCAACTACGAAAGATTAGGAATTGTTTTTTTGTTTTTCTTTTAAATAGTGTTGTAAGAATTTTGAGTACAAAAATGGGATATAGTTGTTCCGATTTTTTATACCCAAAAGCTTCCCCCAATTTGTAATAACTGTTCTGCATACACTCTCGCTGGAACATCATACTCGGTCCCTTAAGTGTTGGAAATAGCAGCGGGAGTTGATTGTATGTTCTGTATTTATTTTGTATTATTACTAGTAATCATCAACTGTACAATATTACACGGATCTGATTGGCTTAAACGGGATCTGAAGAGTACAATTTATCGTTAATTATACTCTGTAGAGTAATTGACTCGAAAACATGCGATTACTTGTATCGCATATGTTTTCGAGTACAATTACAGATTAATCACAAAATGATTAGTAACAAGGATAAATCAGTTAATTTTACGAGTCCGGAATACGAGGAAAATTAAAAGATTTGTCCTTGTTACGAGTGGTTAATCGTTAATCGCACGAGTAAGGATTGCGATTACTGGGTAATCATCACAGCGCTGTTAAGAAAGTGTGTTGAAAGTTTGTTCTTGTTCACAAGGACAAACGATCTACCAATGATTTTAATAAAAGACAACAATCAAAGTTTGTGGAATTAGCGTATGGAGCTGTCGGAACATCGAACTGTCGGAATACCATATAGCCTGAATTGATTATACATTATTTTATACGCAGCAGTTTCGAGATATCTTTAAGATAGTATTTATAATGAGATTGACCTTTTTTCTGGAATGACATTTCCAATAAAAGTGTTACCACATTTCACTGAAGGAGTGACATTTAACAATGAAAAGATAAAGATGGAGTTCATCTATGTTTGTCTATCTACTCTATCAAATGCTTTACTCATGTCTACAGTTTCATTTTTGGCTGTGATGGTTCTTTCTATGATTAGTTTATCTTTTTTTTTATCTAAATGGCTCTTGTGACATTGTAATTTCGTTGTCGAGTCGATCTTTGACTTCATTCATTATGCAGGAAGCGAGTATCTTTCCGTGTGATGAAAGCAGGATTATTGGTCTTAGATGTGATGATAGTCCTTTGGCTTTCATCGGTTTTGAAAGGGTTTTAGTATACCGTGGGTGATCTCTTTTGGTATCACCTGTTTCTGTCATGATATTGTAGATGTTGGATGTGACATTCTGGGGAATGTTTAATTAGTTCTATTTGTATTTCATCACATCTTTGGACTTTTATTTGATGTCTATCTTTCGGAGTGATGAAGCAGGATGATTGGTATAAGATTTCGTCTTTTGGTTTTTCCCTGGGTCTTAGTATGTCATTTTTATACTGCTTTCTGTATTTCGTTGGTGGTGAATGGTGTTGAATGATGGTATGAATTTTTTCTGGCTTTTGTATTCTTGTAGAAAGATTTTTTAAAGTAGTCGGTGATGATCTTAATTTGATCTGTTGGATTAACAGTAAGACCGTTTTCTCTTCGTGTCAGTAACGTCTGTTGGGGTTTTTGTCGGTTGATCTTTTTTTACCGCTTCGCATATTTTCGAGTTGTTGTTTGGTTTATGTTCTAGGTCTTGCATGGTTTGTTTGATTTTTTCGTTTGTTTCGTTTTTGAGTGTGTTATTTCAGTCATTATTCTGTTACGAAAACATTTTAGAGATTTTCTACTTTCTTCATTGTGGGTGGATTCAATTCGAGTTTGTATAGCACGTTGAAGGTTGGAGAGTTCTTTAATGTTCTCCTTTATTATTGGTTTGTGTTTCTTTTGAAAGCCTATGGTATTTTCCGTTGCTTTTATCCTCACATTTGTCATTTTATTTCCTGCATCTTGGTTATTCGTGATGGCTGATGGTAATTACCTTAACGGGGATAAAAAAAAGTCAGGTTTAAATTCAGTCGGGGAAAATTTAGTCACTTTTCCAAAATTAGACACCGACCAATTTTTCATTTTAGTCACTTTTCCCAACTAATTTCATCAGCCGGTCGCTACATGCAATTACGCGAACTGCGTGGATCATTCCTATATGCCATAGGGCATTTTCGGTTTTCTAAAAATAGCACTATGGCATCCCTGATTACAAGCTTCTTAATTTAAAGATAGTTCTACTTGTTTATTGAACCAATGTGCAACTATACTTAATCAGTTATACACACGATGTACTTTCCAATCTCCGCAAAGGTAATGGATTGAGTGGGGATTGAACCTGCGATTACCCAGTAGGCAAAAGTCTCTGTGGAGGAGTGTTTTCTATAGGAATGGCAAGCAACATCGCCTGCTGTTTCAATTAAAAAACACTCCTCCACAGAGACTTTTTGAACATTTCGCCCACTGGGTATACTTGTTTTTGTTTTTTTCTTTGTATTTGAAATGGATGTAAGAAGAAAACGGCCAATCTGCAGTCAAGCCGAACTACATAAGATCGGAAATTATTTCCTCACGTGAAAAGAGTCGGCCAAAAATCAAAAATATTTGTTGAGGAAAAAGCGGGTGAAAGTGTCTGTCGGGGGAAAAATAGTCGGCCAAAAATATCTGTGGGGGAAAAAAAAGTCGGGTTTAAAAATGATCGGGGGAAAATTTAATCAATCGCAAAAAATTTGGTCATTAAAACCCGACTTTTTTTATCCACGATAAGGTATTGAACTCTGATATGATTTTGTTGCTGTATTCATTTCTGACAGTGATGTTTCTTGGTGAATTGTCCATTTTATGATAATTTTGGCAATAAACCAGTTACAGTTGTGATCAGAAGTTGTTAGTTTGGTTAGGAATGTTTTCGAGTATATGACTTTGGTGTTGGTATAATTTCGCACTAGGATGTAATCTATTTGGTTTCAATATGGATTGTTTGGAGTCGATTTTGCCATGTTGTTTGATGTATCGGTCTGTTTAAAGAAGGTATTTGTAATCTTGAGATTGTGAAGTGTGCAAAGTTCTATTAGTTTTTCACCATTTATGTTAATGTCGCTTTTTGCGTATTTTGCCACGTTGGAAAGTTATTTAGTTTTGATTTAGTTTTTCTGTTAAAGTCGCATACAATTATTATCACTTCTCGGTTTTTGATTTTGGTTAGCATGGACGTAATCGTAGGTGCTAAATGATGTTAAATTAACAACAAGAAATTCTTGTGGTTTTCTAAAAAGTCTTGTGGTTGAGTGAGAATGAGTGGCTTGGAATGTTCGATTATGTGTATGACGTGCCAACTGTGCGAAAACGCTAAACGCCAAAGAAACACATGTAACAAGTAATAATGAAGAAGAAGATTACGTTGGTGATGGGACAACTGATGCCGAAAGTGATGCAGACATTGACTTTGACATATTTTAACGATTAAAGTGTAAATAATATAAAAATAGTATGCGTTAGTCCAGTTTTTGAGGTTTACTCGATGAGTCGTGTGTCTTAGGTCGTTTGAATATACTTCAAAACACATTTTCTTTTGCTGTTTTATGTTAAAACATATTTGTCTTATTTAACGTTCACCTTCCATTCAGTTCTGTGCTTCAGAGTTCATATTCTATCCTTAAAAAACTATTTCGAGTTATCGAGAATCGATATTAATGATATAATTCGTCTACCAATACCAATTATCAACAATGTCAAGAACCGACCGGTGGCCTTGTGGTAGAGTGCTCGGCTCCAGTGCGGGAGGTCAGGACTCAAATCCTGGCCGCAACTATAACAGTGTGAATCGATCCACTAAGCTTAGCACTCAGCTTGAGAGCGGGGTTGGCATCATACTTGCTGTTGAAGCATACTTCCGTAGCCCAAATAGGTGCTTTAAATGCCCCAGGACCCTCATCGAAAACAGTGCTACCAGAACTGAAGAGGCTATCCTGGGTAAACATTAATGAAAATAATAATGATAGGGAGTTATCGATTTTAAAATTTAGTAACTTACCGACATCTAAAGTACAACAACCCACCAAGCTCAATAAACCACAGCGACTATCACAAAATTTCTCAGCATTCACATAACATAAACGTAACTGTATAGGTTCTTTTTCCCACTCATTAATTCCACAAGTAGTTTTCAAATCCCACTCTCACAAAAGTATTTTTCAAATCCCACTCTCATTTTACTGAAACATTCAATATTCCATTACTACGGTGGTCCAGAGGCGCAGCGCATGTTTTACGAAATTATGTGACTCTTTTATGAAAATTACTGTGAATTATATTTTCGCGCAGTCGAGAATTTGTTTCGATTTTTACTTCATGATTTTTTATTCACTCATTCGAAATCTTTTAACTCCAATCCCTTACGAATGAAGAAAGTATTAATATAAAATTTTAAATCCTTACATAAATAAATAAGAGAAGGCTCTTACTTACTTCGGACCATATCTTCCACGGAGCGGGGGGTTAATAAGCAGGACACTTTTTACAAGAAAGCTGTTTCTTGTAAACATATTGCTTACCAAACGTGAAGACAGGACTATTCTTTAATGCTAAAGTAGTTTCTCTTATAAAAAGAACTTTCAGAAAATAAGATTACACACATTTTTTTTTTAACAGTACTGTGAATTTATGCAGTTTTGATTAAGTAGAGATTTTTATTAAAAAGGGTGATATCAGTGACACACTAAATGTGCTTTTTTTTTATACCTTAGTGTTAAGACTCACCAAGTGTTTGAAAAGAAAAGTTAGTAGCATCCTGCTAAAAACAGCACGAAATAACAGTGAAAATAATTTATTAAAATTATGACTAAAAGCGTTGAAATACTATCTTTAACGAGGAGTAATTGCAATTTGTTAAAGGTTCAAATTAGTTAAAGATTTGTTGAACGTTAACCATCTTTCGTCTTATACCGTCAATTCCAAAAAAATAAACAAATTGTGACAATTTGCCAAAATAAATGTTCATTCATCCATCGTGAAAATTATATCTTGCTAAATTTCTTCCCGCGGATAATTCTGATATTAAAGTATGATCAAGTTTGCTATAAGTACCTATCTCCGTTTTAAAGGCAAACGTAGACAGATATTTTTACCACTGAAAGATCGTTACAATAACCGAGGGAAACGGTTATTATTGTGTTTGTTAACTCCAATAAAGTTTAACTTTCATTTCCTGTCTTGTTCTATTTGAGTCATTAGAGTTATAAAAGGATTGCGAGGTACTTTTAGATAAAACAACCTGATAACGGATACCATAATCAGATATAAGATATATATATATTCTTTTTTTGCTAAGTAGTTCTGCTAGACGGTTATAAATATTTTGGTTTCTCATCCCATTCTAGCAGTACAGGAATCACGTGATTGTTGTGTTTGTTTACTTTTTTTTTTTTTTTACCGTCAGCCATATTATTATCGCATCTCTCGCATCAAATTGATTTTTGGTGCTGTACCATATATCAAGCTCACGTGATTCGCAGCCCCTTTAAGAAGTACCGTAACGGCATTTTACTCAGTTTTTTTGTTTTTTTAATTTTTCAAAGAACTGTGTTGAGCATGGTATTTTTAGTATAACCATGGACGTATAATTCCCAATCGTCTAAGGTACCGTCATCCGTAAAATAACAGTTTGCGCAAACTCCCTTATGAAAGATAATAACCCGTACCGTTTAATGTCTAGGTAAAACATTGGGGGAAGATACACTTGCTGTGTAGTTTTTAGATAATTATTTACTTGAGAAATAGAAGTACAATGAAAAGATTATAGTTAACACAAGGTTATAGTTTGCTTAACCAAGCTTCAACTTCGTCTATCTGTGCGTTGGAGTCGTTCTCTCCTTTCAGGCTGCATTCGCAGAAATCCACTTTGATGGGGTGAACGTGAGAAAATTCAAAGTCTTTCCCTTGCTTACCGATGAAGGCGTTTTTAATCGACGAGTAGTCGTCAATTCCAAGCAGTGCAGCTGACCGAGTTTGTCGCAAGTTGTTTCTAAAGAAAGGGGAAAAAGCTTCTCAAACAATCTGAAGGTGTCAACAAAACCAACTAAACGAGCCTGAACACATGATGACCTGAAGGAAATTCAACGTATATGAACATGAGGAACTGTGTTACTTATTATAACTTGTTATAACTTGTTTTTATTTCTATGAATGAGATTGTAACATAAGCAGTTAAATATGTCTGAGAGAGAAAGTGCTCAATGAGTTTTAGGTGAAGTTTGTGTGTAAAAATGAGGTTGCTCACAAGTTTTATTTAAGTGTGACAGCAGAGGCGGATCTAGAGGGTATGTCGAAATTTGTGATGGAGAACGTTACCTATTAAACCATAAAACAAAAACGTTCAAGTAATCCCATTGGTGATACAGACTGAAAACAGAAATTAGGTTTATGTGCTCCTCCACAATTTTTGACATACCCTAGATCCGCCGCTGGACAGTGCATGCTGTATATATGTATACATAGGTGAAATGTTACATTATTATAAATGGTGTGTTTTCTGCTCCTATCAAAAATAATACTTGTGAAGCCGAAAGCTATCACCCTTTCTGTGGCCTATCAAGGAAAAGTATTTCAAAGAAAGACCCCTGGCTCGTCTAACATCTCAGTGAATAAAAACAAAGCTTATAGTCACTAAATTATATTTTAATTTCTTCCTCATACATTAATTTACTTATTCAGATTATTCTGTAAATTCACGAGGTCGTGTGTTCCTAGTCACTTTCTTAACCATAACTCGCTAATCCTGATTACATAGATGGCAATTTAGCACTGGTACTCAGGTTTATCTTGTTTGTCTAATTTCAACTTAACACACAATTCGTTAGTTGGAAATCCACCATTAAGCAATACCGTATACGTTTTATACTGTTTTAATTTTTTTTATGTTGACGTGATGCAAACATTTATTTATGGAGTATAACAGTAATTGTGAAACCTGTATCACACCATAAATTATTCGTCATCTTATAGTGGAAATGAAATAGCCTTACAGTTCTTTCTCCAATTGCACTTTGATCACATTGCAAGATTTGGCCGTAGTTTGATCTAAACAGAACCAAATATTGCTGTTCAACCATTCAAAGAAAAGGTTAAAACACATTGGCAAACCATTGAGTTGAGTTAAAGCAACAGCAGTGGCTATCATTTCGTCTTGCCTTCAGGGAATTCATTTTGTTATGGCATTAAAAATGTTTAATAAATTCGTTGATTAAAAACTAGATACTACCTTGTTTATTGCAAGCCATCAAAATGGAACATTTGTTTTTTTTCATTGTTCTTAGCACGAGGATATCATACATGTACCTGAAACAGTGAGATTGTACTGACATCTATATTATCAACATTTTTGACTTTTCATTTTTATTATATATATATATATATATATATATACACACACACACACACCCTCCAGGTTAAAATGTACCCGAAAAAATTAAAACTTACTCAGCGACATCTCTGATCTCTCTGGGAAAATTAACACTGTCTATCATAAACACCACTGCCCTACAAATCAAATTCATAGAAATATGTTTAATAAAACGAGCATAATTGACAACCAGATTAGTTGTAAAGAGCTGTAAAAGAACACCAAAACTGTAATGAAAATATCCCAGTGGGCAAAATCTTCAAAAGTCTCTGCGGAGGAGTTTTTTCTATAGGAATGCCAAGCAATATCACCTGCTGTTTCGATAAAAAACACTCCTACACAGAGACATTTTGAAGATTTTGCCCACTGGGATGAAGTGTTTAAGAACACACAAAAGACATTGTGACGTTGTGACGTGTTTCCTTATATACCAGGCACCAATCAATGTTATTTGGACAATAAATTGGACAAAATGGATTAATTCTTTCATATCTGTATTTGTAGAGCAGATAGCACATGAAATGTTTTGCAAAACAAAACGGTGTTACAATACCTTGCTTTATCTTTGTGTTTGTGTAAATATTTTGCACGAACTCTTTCATGACCGGGCACATCGACGACACCCCAGATTTTACCATTCTTGAAAATCAGAAAGTAATATGACATCAATCTCTTCCAGAATACGTAGCATTAATCAAACATTTGTTAAACTATGTATATAATAATGCAAAGGAAAAGTTATCCAGAAAAGAATAATATACATACATACGTACATACGTACATACATACCTTTGACGGAAGTGGGATGTAGCGACCAACATTTTCAACAATTGAAGTTTGAGTTGCAATGTGCTGCTTAGCAGTCAGCTTAATGTAAGAAAGAAAATCAAGAAGAAATACAATCACTTTGAACATCTATAATCACTTTTGTCGAATCTCAAGATTGCTGTATACATTAAAATATTATTTGCGGCACATATATTATCATTCAAGAATTACAAATTGGCAGGCAAATCTATTCCTCTGTGAATTGCTCGTAGAATTTTAGTGGAATGTTTTTACAGGCTTCACTACTCATCTTGAAGGTGTCAATGTTGTTGCATCTTCTTTTAGGAAGTTTATTCCAGGTCTTAACTTTCGAAAGTAGAAAGAGTTGCTTATAATTGAAACATATAAAAGTAATTTTTAATTTACCCATGAATAGAGTAGAGTTTTCCCAGAGTTGCACAGACCAAGAAGAACAATAGTGTCACCAGATGCAGTACCACGAACAATTAACCAAATCACAACTAAACACATAGACAAAAACAACTGAATGAACAACTTTTTAAAGTGCACCAGACATTTCTCACTAGAGGTTGGGTGTACTACATTGTTTAAACTTGAGGCAGTCAATTGTTCCAAATGGGTTCCTGATACGCTGCTTTCAATGCGGATTTAAGGATGAACTTTGCCCATTAGGTATATCCTTACTACATACCATTATTTTTAATGGCTAATATACCTACATGATTTGTTTATTATTATTTTTTACGGATCTTCACACCAAGGAGACAGCCACTACAGCGGGACATTTATTTATATGACTAAAATGATTGAATGATCTTTCACTCAATTTTTTTAATTTGTTATTAAAAGGGCTGATCCGCTCATTTTTTTATTCATTTTTTTATACTCACCAATTTCAAGTCATAAAGCTTTTTGGTTCATTCATTATTTGAGAAAGAAGTGAATATCTTTTGTATAAAAAATATTCACTTAGATTTTTTGTAATCAATGCATCTCATTCTTTTATAAATTTGTTATTCAAAATGTGTAAACAAAAAATGTATTATGTAAAATGTGTAAAATGCATGTGTAACAAGAATGTCTTATGGCATCAGAAACTCATTTATGCAAAAACAAGTCTAGGAATAGCAACTGTTCATTGCATATTTATCTGCCATTGGCATACACCTAAGTATCATTGAGGTCAGTTTTGTTCAACAACCAAATGACCATACTCGTCTTACGAAAAAAGGACAGAGAATACAAAAAAACTGGAATAACCTGAAGAAAGTCTTTCCAGCAACTATTATGTTTGATGAAAGTAACATTCCAATACATCTTCTAAGCCAATAAAAATTGAGTGAGTCAGCCCCTTTAATGGCCGATAATAATAATTTTGAGCAATCACCTACCTGTTGTAACAAATACAACTGCTAGTGCTACATAGATATTTCCAAACTTGGCAGAAACATCGTGAATTTGTTGAATAATTAAATTAGGATCCATTTTTCTAACAAAAACAAAATCATACATATTATGGTGGATTGACAAAAGATTTATTACTAAATTTGAGTAATTTTTATTAAAGAAAAATGGCTCCTTCTGTGCTTCTATATATGACTATATATGCCAGCTTGTTTGACCAACAAAGCAAGCAATACTTTGGACATTTTTTAAATAAAAATTCTCCTTAATGAAGAAACATATAATATACAGACAGTTATATTACATTTCACTTGAAATACATTTAAAAAACAATTTGAGACTAAACCCAGGTAAACAGTCAAAAAAATGATAATTATCAGATTTAAAGATTAGAAAGACATTTCATCACAATATACTCCTCTACTTTTTCATTTATAATTTATCAGTTATCAGCGCTTAAGTTTTCATGCGGCAATGTCGTAGTAGTAGGTAGATTATAGTATCTTCATGTGTAAACATATGTGACAATATATACAAAACAATAATAAATTCATGAAGAACCATGCAGTATAAATCACTGTAAGCAAATAACCAGGTCCTTAGGCTTTATATCTGTTTGTATCAGTTTGCTCTTCTGCTCGCTTGCAATTAACAAAGGTTCTATATTATATAATACAGCACAAAAAATAAAGCACTGTAACAACTTGGACACATTTTGAGGCCAATATTAAGTTAGGAGTACAGTGGCATAAAATTTCTTTTGAATCATTTTCTTTCGTACATTTTCTTTCATACACTATATAACATTACTAGAGATTTTGTCTCAGTTCATGATAGACTCGATTATTAGTGTAGCCTAAAATGGTGAAAAATACCAAGATTTGGTATGACCAAGGTGTGTTTGAATTCTTGAGTCAAGATGTGCAAAATAAATAAAACTAGAGCAGTCCCTGCTTTCTGCAAGTGAGCTTATTTTAACCGAATTGCAAAAAATAAGGAAAAACCTCACTATTGATTTGTTCATTGCAAATTTTCATGAAAATTGAAGTACATTCGAAATTTGGTCCAAATTGTGCCCAAATTTCCCTTTTTGGGCCAAAATATGAAAAACGATTGAATAATTTTAAACCAGCATTACTGAATTGTTCTGCATGAAAATTTCATGAAAATTGAGGCACTTCCAAAATTTGGTCTAAATTTGGCCTTTTTGGCCTTTTTGGCCAAAAATACAAGAAATGCTTCCCAAAATTTGAAATCAGCATGATTAAATTGTTCTACGTTCAAATTTTCATGAAAATTGATGCACTTTTGAAAGTTTTACCTAATTCTTCACTCCACTTACATGTTGGCCATTTTTTCTCACGGCAATGCGGTATAGTAATCATGCTAGGTTTGGAAAGTAAAAAAAAATAAACAAAAAAAAAAACACTGCGGGTTATAATGTATTTCATGCTAACGCAGAAAGTCAAAAAGGCAGAATTGGTTTTTTTTATTTTAGAGTACCTGGTTGGCCCTTTTTATGCCGGCCCTAATTTGACACTGACCCTTTTTACAGCGTCCTTATTACGCCAAGAGTAAATTTTGACGTTTTTAACGCTAGAACAGGGAAAAAATAAGAAAAATGGAAGGTTTCTAATCATCAACACTATTATGTCGTTTCCAACATTTAGAAGAGCCCTAGTGAGAACCCATTCCAAGAAATTGAAATAGAACCAATAAACTGAACTTTGCGTCATACATCAATAGTTGGTATAAGTTCCAAATGGGGTCAGTTGGACTAAATGCTATCCTCGTAAAAAACAATGTAATGATGTTTTTAAACAATATGTAAATTACGTCGGTCAAGGCCATTTTTCTTTCAAAATAAGGCCCTTTTTATGCTGGCCAGGAAGTTATTGAAGTTTTTGAGCTTTTGAGCAAGTGACCAAGACTGGACTGGTCAAAGGACCACCAAACCAATGCAGTTTTAGGGACAAAAAACTTATGTCACATTTTGCGAAGTTATAGGTTTGCAGAATTTTTTATAATCCAAATAAATTTTGTCAATCCCTCTCGTATTCTTTTATAATATATGTTAAAAATGGCTCCTTTCTTGTTAGCATAATCACTGCTCGTCATTACCCACTTTCAATTCATTAAGATGTTTTGGCATTTCTTAAGTTTTCGTTATCTCTCGTACTTCTCGGGTATATTCTTGACATATTCTTTTGAATTGAGTGGTACAATAACAAAATTAAATATAATAATACCAAAAAGATTTTTGTCACAGAGAAAATATCTGAAGGGGTGACTTGTTTTTATTATGGTCAGCGTCAAATTGACGATATTAGGGAGATGCTATAAAATTTCGTAACAATTTTTATTGATTTTTTTCCTTTTTATAACAAAAAAAAACATGCATTGGAGCCAATTTGTACCACCAAAGCACTATTTTATGCCCTTCTACTATGCATGTTATGGGAACCAAATGCATTCACGGAAGATTAATATATAACTATCCATTTTCAGAAGTTTTATAATTGACGCTAACTAGGGTAGGTAGGTCTTAAAATTAGTTTCAATTTGATGCTAACAGTTTAATAATTTTTTATACGATGCAAAGTGTAAGTTTCCCATGCAATTAGGAAGAAATAACATAAAATCTAACTCTAAGAGAGAAAAAAACCCTGCAATTTTCAGACAATTATTAATAATATCAAACAGAATAGGCAGTATAAAGAAATAGTACAGTTTGCGATTTATAAACAAAAATATCAGAACTGAAGGATATCTCAATCAAGGGATTTATATTTACGGATTTTATAAATCCCTCATTTACAGGTTGATCCTAACTGGCTAACAGTTAGTCAAGGACAACTTAATATTAGGCTTCGAAGCCAAATAAACTTGCCACCTAATTAAGCTTCCTTTTAACGCCTTCCTTTTAACACCAGGTGTCCTCCAAATTAAGCTTCGTTTTTTTTAAAATTACAAAAACACACACTTTAACTTATGTCACAAAAACACAAAATAAGTTGAGCTGCATAAGCCAAATTAAGAATAAGAACATGACGCTTAATATTAGGCGCACTAAAGCTTAACTGGGTTGAATTACGCCAAATTAGATGGAAAACAGCAGTTTTTGTAGAAAAATTGTGCTTGCTTCCAGATTGACAATAGAGAGTTGTCAAAATAAACTTGTGACTAATGGCATCGAACATATAGTAAAGAAACTTGTTTTGACTGAAGCCTAATTAGGGCTATAAAGGCTAGATGGAGCGCTGGCATGGGGCCGAGGGACGAAGTTTTTTTAGATTTTTTATTTCTATTGATTTAATAAATTTCATGACAAAAGCCTGAAAATCTATGGATTTAGAATAATAGTATAGGATCAAAACCAGACGAGCACGAGGGATCACTTAAACAAGGACAGACAGTTAGGATTGGATTTGGATTTGTGAGCTTACCTAATTAGGAATTGGAGAGTAATGGACTATAAACGTACTATTTACTAGGGTTTTGTACCACTTATTGTACTTATTTCTTATCGTTTTAGCCAAACATTGTAATTAGTAACAGACTAAACAAGAACGACTTTTGTCCATGTTTGGCTTTATACTTTTGAATATTTTATGAAATTTTGATCAGTGACTGGCCGAGGATTCCGGATAATGCAGCGCCTGGCCAGCTGCTGGAATGCACTGGAGAGCAGCTCAGTAACATCGTCCTGAGGGCTAACCCCGCATTTACAACCCTACCACTGGATCAGGCATTGAAAACTCTCAAAACCCTCGCAGTTATCCCTGTTGCCCTCGGAGTAGTCAGATCTAAGTTGCTAGCCATGAGACAGGACCCTGACGAGCCATTCAGAACTTTTGCAGCCAGGGTTCAGGGTAAAGCAGAAAAATGTGAATTCCAGACCAAATATAATGGTGTTTGCGGCCTTTGCCGAACAGCATACAGTTATACTGATGAGGTCATCAGGGACGTGTTGCTAAATGGAATAGCCGACCTCGATATACGTCGTGATGCTCTTAGCTCAGACAACGTTCAGAAGAAGCCACTGATGGAGTTCATCGCCTTTGTAGAGAACAAAGAAACTGCAAGGAAAGCCAACCTTGCAACCTCCGTATTCACCATGTCAGCCTACCGTCGCAACAAAGCCGGCCCCAAGAACCAGTCCACTTCGCCCAGCGAAGCAGACCGGTCTAGCACAAGAGAGTGTCTGGACTGTGGCAAGAAGTTCCACCTCTTCTCAAAGTCACGAGGATGGAATCGCAAGCCCCATGTTCATTGCGAAACTTGTTGGAAGAAGAACAACCAACTAAACCGGAAACAACAAGGGGAATCGAGTTCGGTGAGCGCCACCTCATGGGACAACTTTGGTCAAGTATCCTCCATCGAAACCCACAAACCTCATGCTTCCCCAAGAGGCCATTCCAGACTACGATACCTGTGGACCACCAGATATTCAGCATGGGTGAGTGGAGGGGGACCCGTATGAAGGAACACCCAACCATCAATCTGAAGCTATCACTGGCGAAACAGTAAAAAACTGTGAATGTGAAGGGGATTGTCGATTCAGGTGCTCAGTCTAACCTCCTCAATCACTTCCTGCAAGCTGGATTCCTGACTTAATCCCTGCCAAACTATCATTAAATGCTGCCAACAAGTCTCCGATCCGCATAGAAGGAGTCTTTTACGCTCAGCTTACAGGACAGTCAAGATCAGGGGGAAGCGTCTCTTGCACGAAAATGATCTATGTAAGTTGGGAAGCTAATGCGCTGTATGAATCAATGCTGCAACTAGGCATTGTGGACAGTGACTTCCCCTCCATCGGGAAGTTCAACAACGTACCTTGTGAGACCCTGCCAGTGTAGAGGTCAACCAAGCTGTGACATTGGACGCGACATCAATATGTGGAGCAACAAAGGGTGATGGTAACATATGCAACTGCCCCAAGAGAACGATTGTCCCGGATCGACCAAAGGAGCTCCCATTTCCTCGCTTGGCTTCTTGAAATGTATGGCAGCTCCACATTCAATACGTGACCTCATCAACAACTTCCACGGATGGATAGCCCCCCTGTGGAGATACACCTCCGTGAAGACACACAACCTGTAGCTTGCCACACTGCCATCCCTATACCGGTACACTGGCAGGAGAAGGTATACTCTGACCTGCGCCGAGAAGAGAAGCTAGGAGTCCTGGAAAGACCACCCATAGGGGAACCCGTAACCTGGTGCCACAGAATGGTGGTGACACACAAGTAGCAAACTATGCCAAACTACGTCAACATATGGAGCCATTCCAACCCTTTCTATCTCCATGTTGCCCCTTCAGGTGGGACGACGAGCTAGATACCACATTCACATCCTCCAAAGCTGCCATCATCGGCGCCATAAGGTCTGGTGTCGAAATCTTTGATTTGAATAGACGTACCTGCCTGAGAACCGATTGGTCGAAGCAAGGGATCGGCTATTTTTTCCTACAGAAGCACTGCACCTGCTTGTCCAAAGTGCCTGACTGTTGCACGGATGGATGGCGCATCACCTTGGCTGGCTCTCGCTTCTTGTTGTCAGCAGAAAAGCATTACGAACCAATCGAAGGTGAGGCCCTAGCGATAACCTGGGGTCTCGAGCAAATGAAATGGTTCATTCTTGGATGCCGTGACCTGATCGTAGCCACTGACCACAAACCACTGACTAAAGTGTTTGGTGACAGACTGCTTGACGAGATCTCAAACACACGACTGTTCCGACTGAAACAAAGGACACTCCCCTGGTCATTCGAAACTATCCACCTGTCAAGAAAATCGAACCACGCCAGCTGATGCCGCTTCACGTCACCCCTCGCATGTCCAGGATCGATCTTCAGCCTCTGACATGACCGAGTCACTGATGGCTGCGGCCATCCACAGAGACACCACCAGACTCACATCGATCACATGGGAGCAACTCGCGGCCGAAACCAAGAAAGATGCAGCTATGACTACACTCCTCACATCGGTGCTTCGTGGTTTCCCAGAGGATACCCATAACCTCTCTGCTGTTGTCCCATTCTGGAAGTACCGCGGCAGTCTCCACGTATCCGACGGTGTGGTCGTCTACAAAGACCGAGCAGTTATCCCACCCTCCCTACGCCCAGCTGTCCTGGAATCGTACTCAGCACACCAAGGAGCCTTGATGATGGGTGCACGCGCACGAGCATAGTCTTTTGGCCAAGCATGACCCACGATATTGATATGACAAGAGCAAAATGCAGAGACTGCACCGTCAATGCTCCTTCCCAACTAGCTCCTCCGTCACCACCATCAGTCACACCATCGACACCTTTCGAGGAAGTGTTTGGTGATTATTTTGACTCAGCTGGCCAACACTACCTTATCGTTGGAGTTCGTCTCTCTGGTTGGTCCGATGTCTTCACGTCACCACACGGTTCCCCAAAGTCTGGCTCTGTTGGCCTAATATCCTGCCTTCGAAACTACTTCGCCCGTTTTGGCGTCCCAGAAGAACTTTCCAGTGACGGTGGGCCCGAGTTCATGGCCGAGGCAACCCAGAATTTCTTGCAGAGTTGGGGTGTGCAACACAGGCTGTCATCTGCTTACTACCCCCAATCAAATGGCAGAGCAGAAGTCGACCAAACGTCTCCTTCGTTCCAACACCCGCCCCTTAAGGTTCCCTTGACACAGACAGGTTCCTGCGAGCAATGATGCAACTTCGCAACACACCGGACCCTGATTGCAACATCTCCCCGGCCCAGATCATCTTTGGCCACCCAATTAGAGACGCATTTGCCTTCACGAATCGCCTTGAGAAGTTTAGTAACCGCCACATTCGCCCCCTCTGGAGAGAAGCATGGTCGCAGAAAGAGTCAGCACTGAGAGAATGCTTCCACCGCTTGGCTGAAAAACTTCATCCAGGCTCACGCAGTCTGCCAACTCTTGCGTTAGGTGATCGGTGCTATGTCCAGAATCAAGCCAGAAATCATCCTAAGCGATGGGATCGGTCTGGCACCGTCGTCGAGGACCACGGCCATCACAGCTACACCATCAAGGTTGATGGATCAGGTCGTCTGACAAGGCGGAATCGGAAACACCTTCGGCAATTTGTTCCAGCATCAGACTTAGTCAACGACACCAGAGGCAACAGGAGTCACTACTTATCGCCGATACTACCTGTCCCTTCTACAGTGCCACCCATCAAACTCTCGGCTAGCAACGACTTGCCTGTGCCAACCTACCAACTCTCGACCTCCCAAGCAGAAACGCCACCAGCGGACGCGAGGGATAATCCAGATGTGACCCCTACCCAGGTCTCACAGCCGTCGTACGAACCCCCGGTAACCAGCCTGCCCACTGGTGCAACTGTTCAGCCTGGAGAGACATCAGGACAATTAATCCCGAACCCTATATCTGATACTCCTACACCACCCCCTCTCCAGTGAGACATTCTTCACACGGGTTGCACGGCGCCCCCAAACGTATGAACCAGAGACCGGCCGATGGGTATAATTCTTCAATGTGTTCAGAACTTGGGGGGGGGGGGGGGGGGGGGGATGGAGAGTAATGGACTATAAACGTACTATTTACTAGGGTTTTGTACCACTTATTGTACTTATTTCTTATCATTTAAGTCAAACATTCTAATTAGTAACAGACTTAAACAAGAACGACTTTTGTCCAGGAATAGTAAGCTTAATTTGGATTTTTCAAATTTTGAAGTCTTATTTGAAGTTGTCCCTGACTGACCGTGGGAAAAAATGATAGTGAGTTTCCTAAAAAAGAAATGTTCAAACACTTTGAAATAATTAAATCTCGCTTTACTTTGTTGGCTGTGTGTTTCATGATAATGGTTCCAAATATCCTGTTGCTACGACTTCTGAATTCTCCTTTGGCACACTATTAGTTTTGTTTAGCCCCAAGGTGATTTGGTTCATAATGCACACAATAAATAAAACAAAGCTTGTATGTTTTACAGATTTCTCCAGATGATGGTTGTTCCCCCCAATCATAAAAGTTGTGGTGACAGAAACACCGAGTGGAACACAGAATAGGCGGGTATCACAAATAAGTGGTGTTAGAGTCGTTCAAAAAAATTTTCAAAGTGCTATCACTGCATGCAGCAAAATCAGTACCACCATAAACATTACACTTTTTTCGTACTACGAAGATGCTACTCACACGTCTCGCTTCAACTTCCATATAAACGCTACACCAAATATTCAAGGGATAGCATGATAGACATAATCTAAAAATTCCCAAGATCTGCAGTCAAAGTAGAATATCCGACTTGTTGATGCAATGTTAACATGGGATGGAAATATTGTAAACAAGTCCAGCAATCACATTTTTATACTTTACCTAACTTACAAACTCACTACCCGAGTAAAAACGCAACATCCCTTTATGTACTTTAATTGTAATAAATGTTTGATTTTGAACCGATTCTATCATTTTCTCATTCAAAGGAAGTATTAACAGGTATTTTTTTTGTTTACTCTTGTTATTTAGAGAATGGTGCCTAATTAGAGGAGAGAGGGAAGGGATAGGTCCAACAGCAGTCTAACTAACTATAAGCTCAACACCACTTAAATAGGCGCAACGAAAAATAAAAGATGAAAAACACACAGACATATTCCTGGTCGCAGATCCTTCCAATTGTAAAGTGTTCATAATAAAGGTTGAGAATAATGTTCAGACAAAAAAAATTAAAAATTTTTGATGATTCTTTTCAAAGAACTTAATTCCTTCATAAAAAGTTTCTGACCGTTAATATTGATAACTTCAACGGTTTTATGTAAAAATATTGAAAGGACCTAGCTTCAAAAAAGTTCTCTAAGTCGGAATTAAACCAAGGGTTTGGAAAACTCTATCGATTCCGAAACAATCTTTGTGAAAATTATCACTAGGGGGCTTATAACTAGAAGTATTTTTTGTTTCAAATTTGATGGGGTTATAACCGAGGGGCTTATAACCGTGGAGACTATAACCAGGATTTTATGGTACTTTTATGATACTTTTTAGAACTAAGGATGCTGAGATTGATTAATTTGATCCTGAATGTTTCTTTATAATTATAATTTCCTACCTGTTTAAGACACATTTACAAAAGCCCATTTATCTCACTGCTATAATTTAATAATAATATATAAATGGAATTTGAAATTTAGGATTATGTGTGCTAAAAGCCTAGTTTACTTAGGGTGTGTTTACATGAGAGCCATACTGAACTCAAATCAGTTAGAGATCTCAGTACGGGTAGAAATATTTTTCATTAACATGAAATGGATTTAGTATATTCTGTATTTTTATTTACACATGTGTCAGCAAAATTAAATATATGGATATGCTTATTAACACATTTTATCGTATAATAATGGAATATGAAAGTTTTTACATCTTTTCAAGCCGTACTGAAATTTCAAACCTACTTCCCAACTTCAATACGGTTAAAAAATTCACTATAGTTGATATGTAATTCGACCTGCACTGAGATTTCAAACCGGTTTTAGTCCAGTATGGTTCTGTCTCATGTAAACGCATTCTTAATATATGATACAGGAAGGGATTGCTTTTTCGAGTTCTTGGTAGATAACAAGATTATATACTTGGTTTCACATAGATTAATCCTGTTAAGCATTTCGGTACACCTTGTTTTTAGTGAGTGCAATTATCGCTGAAATAAAAGACAAACAAACTACTAGCAGGCTGCTGTCCATCTTGAAAGAAAAATTCCCACTTAACCAACAACTGTCACATTTGAAACGTGTTAAACTCAACAAAGAAAAACAATGTAACTTATTCAAAACTTATGTATATATACAAGTGCATTCTTGAATTCATCCTTTTAATTTCATAGATTTGTTAAACATTATCACGTACATACTAAAGAATGTATACTACTATTTACTCTTAGGTCTAGAGATTATAATTTGTCTGGTAACTGAAACCAGTAGTCTACATCAGTTGGAAATGAATGATGAGTTGAATCAATACCTCCAATCCTATAAAATAGCTAAAGTATCGTCAGATCCGCCATTGACAAGGAAACAGTTTAATCAAATGAACAGATTATGGCCAACAAATTTCCATGAGGATAGGAGGTAAAGTAAAAGTATTTATTATTTTTGTATATATTTTTCCACTGATCAATAGATCAGTTTTTGCATTATATTCTTATATTCTGTAAAATTATCTGTTTTCAGATTGGCAAAAATATTAAGTGCAGAATGTTTTACGACTGATGAAAAAATTCAAAATGACTCACACATGACTACTGTCTTGAATGTTGCGCAGAATTCAAGCCAATATGGAATTAAGGTGTTTTATGCAGTGTTGAATATCTCTGATTCAAATAAGGGTGTCAAATTCCTGATATGTTGATAATATAACTACAAGGGGATGTGTGGAACAGAGTAATGTTTGGTTATGTTATTGATCACATGATTATATACATAAGATGCGTACTACTTTATAGAAAATACTTTTCTTTGTGTAGGAACCATCTGCTACAATAATCGTGGATCCACAAACAAAAGAAATACTAGTTGCAGCTTTTGATTGCTCCAATTATCTAGATCCTCTTCATCATTCTGTCATGGTAGCAATAGATATGGTGGCTACACTGCAACACGGTGGTGCTTATAAACTTCAGTACGAAGAAGCACCATCTGGTTATTTGATTCTATCCCATACGAACTTCTCAACTGTTCAGATAGACTTTACTCCTGTTTTTAAACCACGTGATGGATACTTATGTACTGGCTACGATGTATATACAACACATGAACCATGCGTTATGTAAGTCTTTTGATCTATACATATCTATTGTTCTAATTTGACAACAAATTAAAATACGTTTGTCTTATGGTCTTCATCAAGAGTCTGTTCTTTGTCAAAACACAATGCCATCATGATATTGCTGCCATTCGTCAAAGAGGATCTTAGCATAAAATAAATCTTAAAATCCCAATAAGTTCATTTTGTTTAGTTCATTTATAAATATCAACTTTAGGTTAAGCTGGTATCATGATGAAAACATGTAATTGTAATTGTTCTAAAATTCAAGTAGATAGTAAAACAAAGCAGCCTCTAAATCCCAACTACAGTAGACTTCCGGTTATTCGAACCACTGCTCGTTCGAACTTTTGCTTATTCGAAGTTATTTTTTGCTCCCTTGGACAACAAATCCCTCAGTTATTGGATTTTTTTCGAAAAATCCTGATTGTAAAAGTTGTTGTGCACCAATTTGTAATCTTTTTTTCCCAATTTATAATCCATCGACCTGCCCCAATTTGTCATCTCAGATCAGCATTGAATCCCAATTGATCTAGACTGCAGGGCACGGTTGCTTTTCTTTTTTTCACCTAATCCTAATTGTTGCAAGTTTATCCCAATTTGCCATTTTTGTCTGTTAAACTGATAAAGAATGTAATGAAGGGTTTCAAATGGCATTACCCATAATTCCTTTATCGTTATTATTACGTTATATTGCAAGGTATTGCGAACAAATCATTTAAAACACATTAATTAATGCTAAACTATCCATGTATCCATGATCCTGGTTAACGATACTCCACTATTTTATGCAGTTTACGCAGAGTTCAGAGCTACAGGACATGTCCAGCAACCTCTGCAACCATTTACAGTTTCGCAGAAATGATAACTTGTGAAAGATAGTGAAAGCTTATAATACAATGTTATTTTCATTCATCATGTCCATTTTACTGATATTTTCAGCTTCCCTTCAAATGTTCACACTATTTCATGAAATGTTCTACGATCTCTTAAGGTTGCTGGTGGTGGGTAGGATACTTGTTATATGTAGTTATAACAATGCTGAAGTGCAAATAAGCTGAAAATATCAGTAAAATGGACCGACTGGTGGCCTTGTAGAGTGCTTGTCGTCAGTGCGGGAAGTCAGGTTTTAAATCCTGGCTGAGTCATGCCAACGACTATAACAGTGTGAATCGATCCACTCAGCTTTGCACTCAGCTTGAGAGCAGGATTGATATCTAACGGGGTTGTCTGGTTGAGCGGTTGAAGCATACTTGCGGCTTCCGTAGTCCAAATGGGGGCTTTAATGCTCTGGGACCTCCTACGCAGGACCCTCCTTGATAACAGTTCTATCAGAACTGAAGAAGCTATCCTGGGTAAACATTAATAATAATAATAATAATAATAATAATAATAATAATAATAATAAATATGTAAAAAGCATTTATTTCAAATGTCTAGTCCTTATTTTTACATAATATTTCAAGGAAGATAAATACTTTGAGAAAATTTTCGTATAAGTATTCGAACTCTCGGTTATTCAAAAAAAAATTCAACTTCTCTTGGAGGTTCAAATAATGGGGAGTCTACTGTAACATCGCCCTTTATAGAGATTTGATGTAAAGACTTAATTAATACCTGGACATAAATTTTCGCTGGCAGAAATTTTCGCGGAACAAATTTTCTGATATATGTTTGATAAATGCTCATCCACGCAAATTTGTTCCGCGATATTCGAATTTCATTTTTATTTTCGTTTGTTTTTAGCTTAAGCAGGGGTAAAAAAGAAATATATATATATTCATATATATTGTACAAACATCCCTGCTTTACAAGATTTCAAAATAACTGATAATTAACCAGTAACATCTTCAAAACGTCTTCCAATTAATTGAAGATTCTCGCCGAAAATATACACTTTTTACGTGAATTATTTAGTTATTCACTTCTCAAAATATGTCAGTCGCGAAAATAAATTTTCTATCATTTTACCAAAAACAATATGATCGCGGAAATACATTTCCGAAATTCACTGTTTTTTTGACCTTCCGACCGCGAAAATATCTGCCCGTGAAAATTTATGTCACTAAGGTAACTTGCTTTCTTTAAACATGTTTTGCTATAATAATGCATGTTGTATAGGTGTTGTATGGCGTTGCTACATTCTCGTGTTCGAAGAGTGTTCTACAAATATGAAAATCCGAAGGTGGGTGGTTTTCAAAATAACTTCAATATACATTGTAAAGATACTTTGAATCATCATTTTGAAGTTTATAAAGTCGTACCAAACAAAAGACATCATGACGAAATAGATTGAGAGAGCAAAAGGATGTAAATAATAAAAAGAACTTGCTTTTATTTTCTCAGGAAACAAGAGATATTATTTGTATCTTTTTTGTAAGTAAATAATAATTAGTGATTTTTGTCCTTAATAATCTTCTTCCCCATCTTCCTCATCGTCTTCTTTTGAATCAGTGCCCACTTCCTCATAGTCTTTCTCTAACGCTGCAAGATCTTCACGAGCTTCTGCAAATTCACCTTCTTCCATACCTTCTCCAACGTACCAATGAACAAATGCTCGCTTTGCATACATCAGATCGAACTTGTGATCAAGTCGTGCCCAAGCTTCAGCAATGGCGGTCGTGTTACTTAACATGCAAACCGCACGTGAGACTTTGGCTAAATCACCACCGGGTACAGCTGTTGGTGGCTGGTAGTTTATACCAATCTTGAATCCTGTTGGACACCAATCTACAAATTGTATGGTACGTTTCGTTTTTATAGCAGCTATTGCTGTGTTAACATCTTTGGGAACAACATCTCCTCGATACAATAGGCAGCAGGACATGTATTTACCATGTCTTGGGTCGCATTTCACCAATTGGTTTTTAGCCTCAAAACAAGCATTTGTTATTTCTGACACTGAGTGGTTTTCGTGGTACGCCTTTTCAGCGGAGATCACAGGGGCGTACGAAGCCATGGGGAAGTGAATTCGTGGATATGGAACAAGATTGGTTTGGAATTCTGTTAAATCGACATTTAACGACCCATCAAATCTTAATGAGGCAGTTATGCTTGATACAACTTGACTAATCAGTCGATTAAGATTGGTGTATGTCGGTCGTTCCACGTCCAGATTTGTACGACAAATGTCGTAAATTGCTTCATTATCGACCATAAAAGCACAATCTGTATGTTCCAGAGTTGTGTGTGTCGTAAGAACGGAATTATATGGCTCTACGACTGCAGTAGATACTTGTGGAGCAGGATAAATGGCAAACTCTAGTTTCGACTTTTTCCCAAAGTCGATAGATAATCTTTCCATTAACAACGAAGAGAAACCTGAACCTGTGCCACCACCAAATGAATGGAAAATCAAAAAGCCTTGGAGACCAGTACACTGATCAGCTAACTTCCTGATGCGATCTAACGTTTGATCGATGTATTCCTTCCCAACTGTGTAATGTCCTCTTGCATAGTTGTTTGCAGCATCCTCTTTACCACTGATAAGTTGTTCAGGATGAAACAAGCTTCTGTATGACCCAGTGCGAATTTCATCTGAAAAATAACGAGGTAGGTGAATTTAACTTACGCCTTTTTTTAGTTTTTGTTAAGCATGCCAGATGCAAATATGAATCTACAATCGGATCACACTGAATTTTCTCATCATTTTTAATTTGTCAATATTGAAGCTCGTGCAGGAATAGTCCCTCAAGAACTTTATAATTAAGCAAAGTAACACAATTTGGATTTCTGCACTAGCCAATCTTTCAGAAACAAACAAACAAACATCAAAATACGCACCAATCACTGTTTCCTCCAAATCGACAAATATAGCACGTGGGACATGTTTGCCATTTCCAGTTTCAGCGAAGAAAGTGCTAAAAGATTCATCTGCCACACCCACTGTTTTGTCTGATGGCATTTGTCCATCCGGTTGAATTCCATGCTCCAGACAATACAATTCCCAGCATGCATTACCAATTTGACAGCCTGCTTGGCCAATATGAACTGAGATGCACTCCCTCTAGAAAAAATTAATCATTTCCAGTTAATGTAAATCCAAAAATCAGGCATTTTAACTACTTTTGTTGTCTATTGTTTGCTTATCTTTTTTCGATTTTTGATTTATTGACAGATGTTGATTTTGTAATAATTAGCCTCTTCCAAATCGTGAAACTCTCTACACTCGTAATAATCTCCTGCTACACTTTGTAAACGTATCAGTAAACACATTTTCTGATAAACCTTGTCGCGCTTTGAAATAATTGAAAGCTGACAACTTTGTCACAAGTATCTTTCACTCTAAAAAGTTGTATTCTATTAGGAAATACAAGGGACTGATTACATGGAACGGGCTGACCCGGTGCTGGCTCGTATACAACCCGGCACCTGCTCGCTATTAAATGAAAAAAGTTCAAACGAGCCAAAACCGCGCCAACTCTTGACACTGATCAGCCACCATTATTGTTTAATACTTGAGCTACTTTTTCCAACCTTTTTCTGTCCCGGGGGGTAAGCTGTTACATGAGCAAGCCAGCTCGCTTCAAGCGGGTTGACCCGAAGTAGCGGAGAATTAGGACTTCAGGGAATTATGGCTAGACATTCCTTAGTGAATTAAGGCTACTTGGTACTTACCATATCGTTTCGTTAAACTTTCGAACTGGATAAAAAATTAAAACTCCGTTTATGAAAGTATAACAATCTCTTCAACGCAGTTTTTTAATAGTGAAAGACACTCCTGCAAAAGTTTTCTTTACAAACGCTAAAAAAACAACAGAAAGGAGTTAAAGAATAATCTTGCGGATAACCGCAATTGCTTTCGTTTGTCTCACGTGGTTTTAATTATCCAATCAAATGGTGAATGTAGCGATAAATTACGATCAATTTTGATTGAGTTATTCATCAATTTGTGATTAATGACATAAACGGAATCGTAAAGTTATAAAAAGACAAATGTGTGATGGCAGAAATCGATTAAGTTCTTACTTGATATATTTCATTCTTTTTTTTTTTTTTTCATGCTTGATACATCCACAAGTGAAAATTTCCCAGAACATAAAAACGGTGTTTATATAGATTAAGATGGACTGGTTATCCAAAATTTAGTCTGACGAAAAATTAAGTCCAAATTTAGTGTCTCGGTTTTCCTTATTTCCGTGAATTTGGAATACCTGAAACTCAGCAGAAACTTTTAGATCAATCATACTACACGTAATGTTGGCAATAATCAGTCTTACTGACACAAACTGGGTATATGTAGCATGAGATTAAAGTTAGTTTCAACATATTTTTTTACCCTTTTCTACCCTTTTCAATAACGTTTTCAGCATTTTCAAAGACTTCAAAGATAGATCATCACAGTCATAGATGATAACTGTTGGACGCGTAACATCATATACTTCACTAAAGAAGAACACATGGACGTGTTGATGGAACTGTTATTTCTATTAAATACCAACGCTCATCAAAGCCAGCAGATGGACTAGAAATTCCACTTTTGTTAAAATTCACCCATATGGAAATGAAGGACATGATGACATATTTGGATTGCTATGGTGAAAGCGAGAAGATTCGGGAAACGCAATCAGCCAACGAGGAGCTAGAAATCGACGTGGTGAGCAACAATGATGATTTTGTAGTGAATGAAACTATGAAACTACCTTTGAAGGTAATGTGAAGTTGGCAGTAACAATAATGCTGATCATGACGTACTTTTAAAAACCAATAAAAAAAAAACGAAAACCGTTTCTAATCGTGGACATCCTAAGTGAGAGTGGCGTCACTATTGTATTGGAAAAGTAATAGATATTTTAATTTTCGATGCACCATAGTTAATTGAATTTGCTTAAAAACAAAATTTTGAAATAAAATTTTCGTCCAGCTGTACTTTTCGTCGAAGGGGAACTAAACTGAAAATTTGTTTTAAAATTATTATCATAAAGAATATAATTAGCTACATACATTAAATATAAGTAATCCTAACAAGATTTACTAAAATTTAATTTTCGCTTCGTTTACATGCTTTTTCGTTCATATGCAACATTTTATGAGCAACACGAGGCTCAAATGTTTTTTAAAAAACGAAGCAACAGTCAAGCCTAGAGTGAATTTGCAAAAAATAAACAAAACCGGAAAACAAAACCGAAAGCTAAATAAAATAAGAAAAGGTTATTTGGTCTTCTTACAAAGATGGTCAACAAGCAAGCAGGAAATTAGCATGCAGAAGGGCGCAACTTAAGCAAAATTTGGCCTCAGACAAAATTTTGTATTGCTTATAAAAAGAGCGTGTAAGTTACATTTATAGAATTTATAGAGTAGTCCAATACGATGGAATGTCTTCTCTCCGTAAATATTGTAAAATTCCCTTTTAAAAACTTTTAACTGTGTTAGTTGAATTAATATTCAGACAAACTATCCTCTTCCTCTTGTGAATCAGTGCCAACTTCCTCATAGTCTTTCTCTAACGCTGCAAGATCTTCTCGAGCTTCTGCAAATTCACCTTCCTCCATACCTTCTCCAACGAACCAATGAACAAATGCTCGCTTAGCATACATCAGATCGAACTTGTGATCGAGTCGTGCCCAAGCTTCAGCAATGGCGGTCGTGTTACTTAACATGCAAACCGCACGTGAGACTTTGGCTAAATCACCACCAGGTACAGCTGTTGGTGGCTGGTAGTTTATACCAATCTTGAATCCTGTTGGACACCAATCTACAAATTGTATTGTACGTTTCGTTTTTAAAGCAGCTATTGCTGAGTTGACATCTTTAGGGACAATATCACCCCGATATAACAAGCAGCAGGACATGTATTTGCCATGTCTTGGGTCGCATTTCACCAATTGGTTTTTAGCCTCAAAACAAGCATTTGTTATTTCTGACACTGAGTGGACTTCGTGGTACGCCTTTTCAGCGGAAATGATAGGGGCGTAGATAGCCATGGGGAAGTGAATTCGTGGATATGGAACAAGATTGGTTTGGAATTCTGTTAAATCGACATTTAACGACCCATCAAATCTT
Source organism: Turritopsis rubra (assembly GCA_039566895.2). NCBI lineage: Eukaryota > Metazoa > Cnidaria > Hydrozoa > Anthoathecata > Oceaniidae > Turritopsis > Turritopsis rubra. The sequence goes on along the minus strand of CM077626.1, from coordinate 9,327,284 downwards.
AATGAGGCAGTTATGCTTGATACAACTTGACTAATCAGTCGATTAAGATTGGTGTATGTCGGTCGTTCCACGTCCAGATTTGAACGACAAATGTCGTAAATTGCTTCATTATCGACCATGAAAGTGCAATCTGTATGTTCCAGGGTTGTGTGTGTCGTAAGAATAGAATTATATGGCTCTACGACTGCAGTAGATACTTGTGGAGCAGGATAAATGGCAAACTCTAGTTTTGACTTTTTCCCAAAGTCGATAGATAATCTTTCCATTAACAACGAAGAAAAACCTGAACCTGTGCCACCACCAAATGAATGGAAAATCAAAAAGCCTTGGAGACCAGTACACTGATCAGCTAATTTCCTGATCCGATCTAACGTTTGATCGATGTATTCCTTCCCAACTGTGTAATGTCCTCTTGCATAGTTGTTTGCAGCATCCTCTTTACCACTGATAAGTTGTTCAGGATGAAACAAGCTTCTGTATGACCCAGTGCGAATCTCATCTGAAAAATATTACAGAATATCCGAAGTCACACGAAGATTAGTTCTGATTAGTTAGATTTTCAGATTAGTTATTTACTGACGTCACAGTTTAACGAAACAGTGGAACTTCGGGAGATAAGTTCAGTTTAGAATAGTTAAACTTAAATGCAGCTTATCTGATTCACCTGAATAAAACGTCAAGTATATTTAACTATTTTAAAAAAGTAAGTGCGACTTCGGATTTGTTAAAAACGTCAATAACATACAAACGAAAGAAAACCTGCGATGTTTTCTGGAAATTCAACTCAGCTATATTTTCTCACACATTTAACTAAACTAATGTCGAAGTTACGGTGAGAAAGGAGTTTACAACACTCAGCGGCGGATCTAGGGTATGTCAAGAATTGTGGAGGAGCACATAAACCGAATTTCTGTTTTTAGTCTGTATCATCAATGGGATTACTTGCACGTTTTTCTTTAATAGTTTAACAGCAAACATTCTCCTCCACAAATGAGGGTATGCCTCTAGATCCGCCTCTGACACTTGTGATTTAACTTAACTGAGCTTAGCTACCCAAATCACGCCAGATAAGTTATGACGTAGACATTTAACTAATCTGAAATTTAACTAATCTTTAGTGTGACTTGGGCTAATAAAGATCTTTGCTTTGAGATGCGAAACTGCAAATGAAGACACAGTCGACTCTCAGTATCTGGAGCTCTCGGGGGACCGGTAAAGAAGTTCAAGATGTCGAAAGTTCAAGATAATGAGAAGAGTTTTATCCAAAAAAGGCTCAAGGGACAAATGTTCAAGATACCGAGATTCAATTATTCAACCTATATGGCGAAAGTTAATTAGATGTAAACGTTTTCTTTTTAGCGACATCTTATAACCTTATAACAGAGTTCATAGAATGAATTAGTGGTTAGCAACAACAACAAAAGTGTTCATGTTTGATCAGTCTTTTTTTCAGTTTTGTGTTCACCGATATTGTCACGTAGCTATAAACTGTTAACAATATAAACTATTAACTATTCTTTTTGCAATAATGAAACCGTTGCACTTCAATTCTTTCGAGAGTAATTAAAATGGCTTTGCTTCATCAGCTGATAAAATATAAAAAACCAACAACAGCTAATGTAAACTAATTTCCTATAACCAGTTATTTCTCCCATGAACTTTGCTTATAAGCAACACGAAGCTCAAAACTCTCCAGAGACTTCGAAGTTTATTTCTTGTGAGCCATCTTCAAAAACTCTACTATTGGTATTTCTACGTAGATCAGCGGTGGATCTAGGGTATGTAAAAAATTGTGGAAGAGCACATAAAGTTAATTTCTGTTTTCTGTCTGTATCACCAATGGGATTACTTGCACGGGTTTTTTTTATACTTTAATAGCTAACATTCTCCTCCACAAATTTCGACATACCCTCTAGATCCGTCACTTAAGTAAGTAAGTAAATAACCCGGGGTCCTTCTTCCGCCCGCCCGCCCTCTAGTCAACAAGCAACAAAGTAAGCGACAAATGAGCCTGTAAAAGAGAGCAGCATTCAACCAAAATGGTGTGCTGCTTATAAAAAAAGCGTATAGTGTTTCTCTTGATACATGGAGGCATAAAACAAAGGAGAAAGAAATTAAAAATTCTTTTTTACCATTTGTTGTGGTCCTAACTGCGCAATTATAATTGCTACCATTTTATATAAAATTTGTTTTCGCGAGAATACGCTTTTAGATTGGCAGTAACAGAAAATTTTAAAAAGTGTTCCAACTAGAAGATTTTAAAGAGTTTAAATTTGTATTCACATAGAGAATAAAATGAATTCTGAGAGAGAAAAAAAAACTATTGGTTCTTATTATGAGATTAAAAAGAGAAGAAATAAGATAGAAAGCGACGAAAGCATAGATATATGCAGTGGCGGATGTAGCAGGAATTTGACTGGTGTAAGCCTTTCTATAAAAGAATTGGCAATTAAGTTGCAATTATTCTTTTGAAAACACTCTTCTCCATAATTTTAACACCAGTAAAATTGCTTCTCGATCCGCCGCTGATGCGGGATGTTTTTAAAAGCAAAGAAAACAGCGAACACTCTAACACTCTGCTCGTTACGTAACACTTTCGTCATTTACAAAGCATTAAATCCCTTGACAAATTTAAAACAAAAGAATTCATTACGCAAGTTAATCGTGCAGGTTTTAATATCAAAAAGTTTTTATACAGTGTGTTTCAAAATGATGGCAACGGAAATTTTAAAGTTGTTTTTCTCAGTAAGTATATCGAATTTTGAAATAATTTTTACATCAATGGAAAGCCCTTTTCGAGATCTTTCGCCAAGTATATTTTTGTGAGAAATGAAAAAGAGGTTTTCGAGAAAACAAGGAAAATGTCTTGGAAAAATGTCATTAAATTTTTAATGGTCGATTAAGATGTGAATGAAAAGAAACAAGTTATTCAAACAATGACGTTGATTTAGAAAGTAATTTAAGTTAAAGCTGTGTGTTCACGAGAAAATATTTATTTCATGGAAGAAAAATGATGCAAGCATTTGTCAGTGGTTAGAACATTCTTTTACTAAAAGCAATACAACATTTTCAAAAGTCATCAAAACGACGAAATTCAATAAAACTGACGTTAGTTTCCTTCAACGTGTCGACCTCCATTGGCGATACATTCTCTGGCGCGGGTTTCCATGGCCCTGACTGCATTGACTATTGATTGAGGAGTTAAACTTCTTGCCTCATTTACAATTCTTAATCTTAACGTTGCAAGATCTTGCGGAGGCGTAACAAAAACCTTTTGTTTAAGCCAGCCCCATAAAAAATAATCACACGGTGTGAGATCTGGTGATCTTGCTGGCCACTCAACATTGTGTCCCATTGCAATTACCCTAGGACCAAATACTTCCCTTAGGCGATTTCTTACTTGCCGAACTCTGTGCGCCGTTGCTCCATCTTGGATCCACCATAGCAAATTTTGCTGGTGTTGCAATGGAACGTTATAATTCCTTTGAAGTTGCGGAAAGACATTTGTATTCAGCATATTCAGGTAGGTTCTGCCGTTTACATTCCTGTCGAAGAAATAAGGACCCAATAAAGTTCCGTTTCCGCAAATTCCTGCCCACACATGCAATTTTGCCCGACTGAAATTTACATCGAAATTTGCGTCCCGAGGAGCTTGACCTTTAGCAGCATACACACGAACATTCTGGCTCGAAACTTTTCCGTCCATGCCAAAAGCCGCCTCGTCACCAACCACAAGGTTTGCCAAAAAGCGGTTATTCTGACAGGAATTTAAGAACCATTGTGCATATCTGAAACGTCGAGGATAATCTGTTTGTAAGAGAGTGTGACGTTTGTGCGTTTTGAATGGATGAAAACGTAGATCCAGGCGTGTGATACGATTGAAACCTGAAGCAGACAAAGCCAGATTATTTCGGCGACAAGTTGTTTGATTGTTGTTTTGGAGTTCCGCTCTTACTGCTTGGATATTTTGCGGTGTTCTCACTGATCTTCTCCTCCCACTTTTATCTTTGTGAAGATTTTTGGTAGTGCCATGTCTTAGAAACTTTTGCACATTTCTTGTAATTGTTGACTTTCTCGGTACATTTCGTCCTGGAAACTGACGAGCAAATTCAGCTAACACAACGTTGCAATTCTTTGTTTCAAGATAACGTTGCACTAAAAATGTGCGTTGCTCAACAGTTAGATGTGCCATGTTATGTTTATGTTACAAAATAATGTTCACGTTTCTTCATAGCCTTACTAAGAAACTACGCAATTTTCGCAAAAAATGTTATTTTTTAATATCAATTTGGGAGTCTCAGCGCAAAAATAAAATTTCTATGGATTTAGAGCTCTGAAACAATAAGCACGATGTAATTAAACGACGTGTTAATCGACCATTAAAAATTTAATGACATTTTTCCAAGACATTTTCCTTGTTTTCTCGAAAACCACTTTTTCATTTCTCACAAAAATATACTTGGCGAAAGATCTCGAAAAGGGCTTTCCATTGATGTAAAAATTATTTCAAAATTCGATATACTTACTGAGAAAAACAACTTTAAAATTTCCGTTGTCATCATTTTGAAACACACTGTATTTAAAACCAAGGTATTATTAAATTTATTTAACTTATTAGGATTATGAAATTAAAATGTTTCCACTGAGGGTTTAATGGGTTTATTCTTATTTTATTCGTATTAGTGGAAGCTACGCTTGATTCAGGATACCGTCAATGTGTTGGGCATAGCCTGTGATTGTTGAATAGAAAATCAGTCTAGATTGGAAGTTTTAGATAAATCATCTGATATCTTGAAAACTTTGTCAAAATTACGTTCTATTTTGTCTTCCCCATAAAGATCTTAATTTTTGTAATCTGTTTGTCCCTACGTAAGAAAAATATCGATGATTTCAATGGCCGACGTTGGACTGTCTCCTGTTTTTACCTCCATGCTTGATGTGATCATAGGGGGGAAATTTTAATTTTACCAATTACTGATGGCTCCAAATCAGTAAATACAGCACGGGGGACATGTTTTCCACTTCCAGTTTCAGCGAAGAAAGTGCTAAAAGATTCATCTCCCACACGCACTGTTTTGTCTGATGGCATTTTTCCATCCGGTTGAATTCCATGCTCCAGACAATACAATTCCCAGCATGCATTACCAATTTGACAGCCTGCTTGGCCAATATGAATTGAGATGCACTCCCTCTAAAAAAACATTAATGATTATCATTGCTACTCGGGAAAAAAACATTGGATATGAAAACCCTGAAGAAATCAGTTTGTTATATCGAGAGATTTTTTAGAGGGTTAGAGAGCGTAAAAAGAACGGTTCTTTCAAACGAGATTTAGTTATATCGGAGTTCGTAATATCGAGATTTCACTGCATGTGATTACCAACAAATCCTTGCATATTGTTAGCAAAATTTAATTTGGGTATCAAAAGAAAGCTATGGTATTTACGCTTGCATTCTCAAAATTGGTGTGCAGTTATTACTTACCATTTTTTCTTTCAGCTTGGAATTTCAAAAGGTAACGAACTCCCTTCAACAAACAAACTTTTTCTTCTTTTACTTATGAGTGAAAAGACATATATTTTTATTATAGCTTAACCAAAGATCTTTATCACCTTTGATGTGGCTTACCAGCCTTTGACTGATTCCCAATAAATTTGATTATAAGTAAATAAAATAGTGTTAACTCTTACATTCGTCACCAGCATGATGACGGTGATTTTGAAAGTATACAACTTTTACGATGACAACAAAGAGGTGTATGTCTTTGAAGTTTCTTCAGTATCATTGCGGAATCATTTGAGATCTGTGAGATTTTATTTTGAAGAAAGCAGAGAGTGAAAAGAGAACCATGAATTGTGGCGAAATCCATGAAATAAGAAAAGGGAACAGTATTTGTACGATTCTGTTCAACGGGAGTATTATCGCAAACTTTTAAGATGTTTTGGTAATATAAATGTTCGGGTTTTTTTAGATAAACATTCTCGACAATCATTCTAGAAAACCATATGTCGAAGTGATTCACGAAATGGTATGTGGTTATAAATTGCATAACTCGGTTTTGATAATTAATTAAATTTTATTGATAGCATATATGTTTTGACTTGATTTATATATATATATATATATATTTCAGTGAAATGTTTGATTATAAACAATTTTCAAAGCCCAACCCGCAGCATAATGCTAGTTGTTATATTTCTTTTTCGTAAGGGGAGGCAAAAAAACATAAAAAAAAGGACAGGGAAACCACGAGAAGATGGGCGAATTTTTCTGCAACTTTGACTTCCTCTGTAGTCGCCCTGAACAAAAGTTCATAGCTGTTGATGTATTTGTTCACAATTACGGTGAACATCCAGCTGATTCCTTTGAAATCTTTTATATGTTATCAGCTGATAAAACAAAGACATTTAAAGCACTTCCAAAAGAATCAAATAAAAAGAGCCTTCAAGATTGCTAGACAACAGTCACGTGAAAACATTGGTGCACAAAACTGAGGCTGTTTCAACATCTAAACGCTATTATTTCTTAGTCATTTTCATTTTAACGCCCTTCTGCATTAAGATGCCCACCATAAAATCCCCAAAATTTAATGAAAATGTATACGTTACTTTCGGTAAACCAGTTTATTCTTTGAATATTTCTCTGAGATTTTTTAACAGAAGTTAAGTTTGCAACTTATCACGTAATTGATGAGACTAAATTTTCGGTTTTAATAATCAGCATCACATTTAAAGCTGGTTTTTCCAATAGACAATTTTATTTGGACAATTCGACTTTCTGCGATATTACGAAATTCATTTCGCTTGATGAGTTCACTGAACTAAGGGCGTTTGTGAGTACACCGAATCGAAATTTTGACGTTTAGAAGCCGTGGACATTCTTAAAAAAAACGAAAAATCTATGCACATTTTTTCAAGCTTATTTTGTTCAAAAGTGAAAGTACTTTGAACGGTTTTAACAACAAGCAACATTTAATCGTTAAAAAAAAAACTTAACAAAGCTTTTTATTACAAAATGTTTTCAGAATTTCACTATATCGGATCGATATTGAATTAGAGCGATTATAATCGCTTGTTCTTTGCTTTTTTTTCTTCAAATAAAGATTGACGTATGCCGTATTCGTTTACTCGCATGAGTAGGGGGTGGAGGCGCTCATTCTCGAGGAGCGCTAATAATATTAAATAGACCTTTTCATAAATTATTTAAAAACATCCATCGCCTTGTTTCTAATCTTTAAAATTACTCCGTACTTAAGCGTTTTAAAAGAACAACGTGAAAAAATTTCCCTGAGGTTATCATTTCTCTTGGTAAACCACCCAAGCGTCGTTAATGTTCAGGGGAAAAAACATTCTTAACAACTGCTGTAAATGTAAACAACAGGAAAGGATGAAGGAGAGTTATAATTTTTTACGTGGTTTAAATGTTCAAATTGAACAAAGCAAGTATGAAATTTATCAAAAATAAAACAAGAAAAGTTTGATGTTTTTCAATTTACCTTCTATTTACATGTCATAAAAAATAAAAATGAAGGATTTGATTCGTGTTGCAACAAACATTATTTTCTAGCCGACATTAGCTTAATTTCATAATTTCGAAATAAGAACTACTTATTTGAATCGATTGGGTTGTAGGAATTGGGTTGAGGGGGTGAGGGAATTTGTGCTAGGTTCCATTCGTGTAAATACTTATTTTCTGAATGTCTTTTTGGGTTGATCCGTTCTAATAGAAACAGGATTCTCCCTACCAATTCGATGAGAGGTGATCAAAAGATATAATATTTGCTCTTTAAGTTTCTTTCTTTAAGAAGAGTATGTTCAACTAACAAGTTCTACTCACAATGGATTTATGGTGAAAATTCTTATAAAAATGTTTAGACCGAGGTATAACTTGATTCTAGCATCATTTTCCCAGACAAAATTTATAAGGTTTTCACCATAAACTTTGGCGAAGAGAAATTGTCAGATGAACTATATGAGAATGATAAAACATTATATACAATAGGGTTACTATGGAAACATAAGTCAACATAATAATAAAAGTTGTTGATGGTGTAGACACAGAGAAATAAAAAGTTTGTACATTGCCGATGTGTGTATATTGTTTTAATCATCTGTAAATCCAACACCTTAGTGTGTTTTGGAGAAGCGGCATGGCTTCGATTTTATTATTTTTTGAGGATGGAAAGAAGGGTGTTTAAGGCAATGAGGCTCTATAAGGCTGAATTATAAAATCATAACAAACCATGAACAATTGGAGACTCAAAACTCTATAAAAATGACGAACATTGAGGCCGGTTCTTGTATATGTAAAAGGTTTATTGCCTTACGATGACATTTATATAACTTTGGAAAAATGTACATTAATTCGAGTGAAGATATTTGTCCGGTAGTCGGAGATACCGGCTCTTGCAAATTTCACTGACTGATGGCAACTTTTTTAAACCTTGTTGACGCTTCGAAATATATTTTTGCGGCATTTTGACAACTTGTCGATATAAAGGAGGCAAAAAAGTTGGGGGTCGACCCTCTGGCCAAGTGTACAATTTCTTCTGATCATCGACATATTCGTTTGCTGCTTGGACAGTAGGCTGCTGCGTAATTTCCCGTCCTATCTTCTGTTTGTCCGCATTAACCTTCTGATGGGATCGATTCTTAAGATAACCATATTTCTTATCATACCATCCAACAGTACCGGGAAAACGTAATTCCTGTCTCAGTTTTTGTTCTCCGTCCATACGCTGTTCACGAACCTTTCGTAACTTCTGTCTCGTAATTGCGTTTTTCTCTAAAAACACTGTCCGTAAGAAACGAATATCTTCCATCATTTCCTCTTGACGTCTGTCGTATTCGTTCTTTTCGTCCATATCCATCATTTTAAGTTTTAATCCATCGAAACAGTCGTTACGATATCTTTTTTGGATACTTAGAAGTTATTTGTTACGGAATGTTATAAGAAACTTATACATCTGTATTTATATTATAACATATCTTTTTAAAATTTCGTGGTTACTTGTATCGAAATGAAAGGAAATTAAAAATTTAAAGCTTATAACTGGAAATCTTTGAAGAAGGAAAACCAGCTGTTGTGAGAAGCAATAGCGATCGTTTCGAATATTTACAACTCAATATTAAATTGATGGTGTGTGTGACCACGTTCATGAAAAGAAAAATATGGGACGAGTTTCTAATAAATGAAAATCCGCCTTTTCTTAGTAAATCCAATGAATTTTCCTTCCAGTAGGAAAGTGAGATTATTAAACTGTTATGAAGCTTCTGTTCATTTCTTCTCTCAACAAAAACGTCATCATCACAGCATAGGAAACAATGATTTCCTCCATCCAAAACACGTGACATCTCCAATGAATAAAAACTTCTTTTCATGATAAAAAACGTTCTTTTATGTTTTCCGTCCATTACTAATAAAAAAATCTTTTCGCATACTAATGTATCCTTGTTTTTTTCTTATAAAAAAATTATAAATATTTCAACACTTTTGGATTTTTTTGAAAAATCTCAAAATAATTTTAACTCGGATTGGTTGTCATAGTTACTCAGATTAACACCCCGTTTAGAAGAACCGTTACTAAAAAGGCTCGTTCTCGGGATTTTCCAATGATATCACAAGAAGGCATACTGTTATACAAATCCCTCTTCCCTGACATACTGCATATATTAACATCATTTTTTACATCAGATCTTCCCAGCATGCACTGAAAGTTGTTCAAACGATGTCACGTACGTAAGAAAAGAATATTCACTAATTCATTTAATATAATAACTACATCCCCTCACGGCAAAAGGATTTCTGCACATTCGCTGCAAAATGGTGAAATTATCAAAATATGATGATAGTCCCATAAATTCATAAAAACCTTGCACAACCTTATCTAAACGTTTATTCTCTGAAATGGCTGTAGCAGCTATATGAAATATTCTCACTACATGTACGACAATAACATATGAAAAGCTTGATACTCACATAGTACGTAATCATCATTTTTTATGCTAAATTCGAATTTCATTTTATTGTAACTTTTAAAAGTGATAAATTTCATTTCATAAAATCTCCGCCAAGATCTTATACTTATACTTCTAGCAAATTGGGCGAAACGTCATTGCTCAAAACCTCTTTCGCCAAATTCTCTCGTTTAAGATGGCCAACAATACATAAGTTATAGTTTATTTTGTGGTGTATTCCTGTCATAATAACTGCAATCATTACGTGATATTAAAATCTGAAATTACATTGTAGTACGTCAACTTTATTTTGTAATCAATATTTCCGATATTGATATGTTCTTTCGTTCTTTCGTAGAGCGGAAAATTCTGATGTATCAGCTGATGAAAATGTCCAGGAAGAAGGAGATGTCATAGAAGAACCTAGTCGCAAAGTGGCTAGGATTGAACTTGATGGTGCAGAGGGAAACAACAATTAGGATTTACCTGATTGTTTACGGAATTACGTACATAAATATATGGCCCAACATTTCTCAGAAAAAAGAACTGAAAGACAGGATTCTAGACCAGAGTCCTGTCCCTACAAACGTTAAACGTGCTTCAATATTGGATGAATACATCAAGGACATTTTGGTAGAGAACAATAAGTGCTCAACGATACACCAAGACAGAATTTTATCTGCACTCCAAGATAAAATCTTAAGTATTTTGGGACCATTATCACCTCTTTGGCACTGGATGGAGGATGAAAAAGCCACAGCAGTAGATGCAAACGATGATGAAGTGCCGGATGTCTCTTCACTTTTCGAACAGAATGTTTTGTTAATTGCTCAAGCATTTAAATCCGCTTCATATCCGCGTAGAGTAAATGTTCTCACAACCTCAATTCAGAGTTCAAACAAAGTAAAGGACATTTCAAAAGAACAATCCTCGGAGCTTCATGCTGCAGACAAAGAAAATCATTTCGAAACATCATTTGATGAAAAGTTAAGCAATAGCTCGTACAAAATCAAGAAGCATGTTTACTACTCTCAAAAGAGAATCGGTTAAAACTTTCGTGAAGGCCCCCTGTCAAGCAATAGAAGATGCAAGGGGCAATTCTTTGGAAGAGGGTCTACAGGACAATATAAAAAAGGTGAGTCTTCTATCTCCTCTTCTTTAGACACCTTTGATTCAAGGTCCTATAGAGAATTACTCTAGAAGAATTTCCAAATGTGCAACCAGCTGTAATGGAATTGTTTCCAATCTGTGCTGTTCCAGATCTACACCCTGCACGGAGAATAAAGTATTTTTTAAAGAACTGGAAGAAACTAACACATGATCAGTGGGTACTCCAAGTGGTACAACGTTATCAAATCCCATTTGTATCAGAACCTCATCAGAACCAATGCGTATACCATACAATCACTTCAACCAATGCGTATACCATACAATCACTTCAAGACGGAGAGTTTATAAGAGACAACACAGAGAAAATGTCTCCCACACTCCCAGAAAAGAAAAAAGTGGAAATTGTAACTCAGCGTCAGGAAATGCTGGACAAGGGATTAATAACAATTCGCGATATGCCCAGGGTTATAGGTCGCTTGTCTTCGACGGCAATTGTCGTTTTTCCAGCACCTCTTCAGTAACGGGCCTTACAGAGACAGCAGATTCTGGAAATGTCTTTCAAAAAATACTTGGATTCGATGGATTTAAAGGCAGCCAAGTTAGCCATTTTAACTTTCACTCGACTGTTTTCACAATACCGTGTCATTCACTTACGGATGGACAATATTGTGACCCTGAAATAACCGTAGAAGATGGGAGGTACAAAGAGCAAGTTGCTTTCACCATGGAGCAAAGAGATCTGGGAATATCTACTTTTGCGATAGATCATGATTACTGTAGAATATCTTCCGGGGAAATTGAATCGGGAAGCATATTACAAGTCAAGGCAGGTGTGGGATGCAAGTGAATGGAAGTTACATCCGGAAGTGTTTCGACAAATATATCAACTGGTGGAAGCCATGCACAGACCTTTTGTCTCCAGCATTTCCCATCAGGTACCGGCCTACTACTCTTGAAAAGCGGATCCTTACAGTCAGGGTCGAGACGCATTTCAAGCTTGGTGGACCCACCTGAAAGCGTATGCATTCCCTCCATCCTAGTTTATAGGAAGGGTTCTCAAGAAAATACAGGACTAGGCAACCCAGGATTAGTCACCCCAGCTTGGCATGGTCAACCCTGGTATCCACAATTGTTACAACTGTCAGTAAGAAATCCACTGCTAATACCAATGAGGTTTCGAACCTAAAAAGCGAATTTCTGCCAGAAAAGCCTGCAATTAGTGGCCTGGACAGTTTCAGGCAAACACTTTATAGCGAGGGGCTATCAAAGAACACTGTGCAGCTTATCACTGCTGCAAGACAGGGTGGTGCTGTTAGGCATTACGAGTTATTAACTGGTGTAGTAGGAAGGAAGTTGATCCCATTCGATGCTCTTTGAAATGGGTTCTTAGTTTCTTAACAGACAGTTTTGAGGAAGGTTATCAGTACAGCACTTTTGCAGGGTATAAATCTGCCATATCAGCATATCATGACCCTAGGACTAAAGAGATTTTTTTATATATTAAGTATAAAGCAACTCCACAGACTACACATTTCATTTTGGGCAACTTAAATGTCGAAGAGAGGTAAACTGAGACCACCAATAAAATTCAACAGTTTTCCTCAAGATAAAGACCTATGTGTTTGTCATCGTTTGGATGAATATATACAAAAAACGAAATCGTTGAGAAAGGAAGAAAAACAACTTCTTTATTTTAAGTTTTTTTAAACCTCACAAAAGATCTAATACTCCCTCCCTCCCTCCGCTATCCCGTTAATTGCGTAGATAAACCATCTTTCACGAAGCTCGAATTTGTTAAATATTGTTCCACCTGCGGCAACAAGCGAAGAATTAAAGTTTTGAGTAACGACATTTCGACCAATATGCGAGAATAAGGGCGGAACACCAGTATTAGATCTTGGGCTTCGATTTTATTCATAAAATCAGGATTGTAATTCGGGCGCTAAAGCGCCTTTGCACAATCCATCAATAGCACATTAAGGAATAAAGAAATTTAGAAAAATAAAAAATAAAAATAATCAATAAAAAACTTTATTTTATTATTCTCTAAACTTTTCCTTACATTTTATAATTTTATTTCAAACCGATTCAAAAGATATTAAAAGATACAAAAACTAGTTGGAAAGATATGCGTTTCGACATGTCCGCCATTTTCTTTCACGGCATTGACTGTTTCCACGAAGTGCCATAATTAATTTAATATTATATTCCACGTTTCATGCTAGGTTTGGACAGAGAAAAAACGAAGAAAAACACGTATGATTGTAATGGATTTCTTTGCTAAAGGCCGCAATACACACAAGAATATTCGACAAGAATATTCATTTTTATAATTTTCTTCTTTATTCTTCTGTGTATACAGAACAAGAATTTGTCGAAATTATAAAAAAATCTATTGTTTGGATATTCAGTTCAACTAAAATATTAAAACAAAGTAATTATGTTTTAAAATTACCAAGGGGAAAACACTTGTGATATGTTATGTGTCTCAAAAACGAATACACAGAACGGCTGTAATTTTACTCAAAGTCCATCATTACTGAATTTGTCGATTATTCTTATGTGTATGGCGGCCTTTACGCAGAAATCCAAAAATATGATATTGTTCAGATTTTTTCTATGGACCTTAAGCCAAAAAACTATTTTATTTTAGCGAATTGGACAAGTGAGACGAGAATTTGGTCGTGATAGAGATTTATGCCACTTTAATTTAGCAAATTCGTGTTTCATCGCTAATTTAGCAAAATTAAAATGACCCACAAATTTGTAAGTTATCTTGATGAAATACGATTCTCTTGATAAAATACGGTTATCTTCGAAAAATTACTTCTTTATCTTCGAACTTAAAGCGGATGATACACGATCAAATATTTCGAATAAAATTTGTCAAATTCAAATGTTTAACGATACATGGTAGGTTCCAGTTACTTGAAATCGAATTGTTGACAAAACTCTAATTGGTTGACGCCACTTACTAATTTGAATTGAAAATTTTGACTTTATCGTGTATCGCCCGCTTAAGTTATCTTCCTACGTTGCATGGTCCACAGCACTTGGGAAAAAAAAAATTCCCTGAGTTTTCCCTGATTTCTCCCCATTTTTAGGCCTTTTTTCCCTGAATTCAGAGGCTAAAATGCTATGTTTTTCCCTGATTACAAATTGCCTTGGTTCAAAATTCTACGGATTTCGCGAATTTTAGCATATCATAACCCATGAATTTTTTTTACTGAGACAATTTATATCAATAAAGAAATTCTTGAAAAACAGACAGACAATAGCAACACACAATTCCAGATCAATTACTCTCCTACAGATTATAAACATAGGCAGGAATTGTATTCAGGAGATTTATTGAACTTAACTAAGCATGAAGAATCAGTATTTCCTGGCAGTTATTCAAAATATATAAATTTTGTTATTTAAAATGTTATCTTTTGAAATAGAGGCTTAGAATTATTGTGTCGTATTACACATTCTACCAAACCTAAGTGGCATGAAAATGAAATCAAGAATAACAAAAGTTTTCCCTGAGTTTTCCCTGAGTGTTAGGATTTTTCAAAAAATTTCCCTGAGTTTTCCAGGTTTTCCCTGATTTTTTAAATTTTTCTGATTTTCCCCTGATTTTCCAGGTTTTCCCTGAGTGCTGTGGACCATGCGTTGGTCAAATCACAATAGAAAGAACTGAACTTATTAAAACCAACTTAATTTATACACTTCGTTTGGTATTTTCCTCCAACTTTTTCCTCCACAACAACAACAACAACAACAATTGACACGGACACACAACAGTTAGCTATTTGCACCATCCACTCGATCCTGATTCATGTAAATCTTTAAGTCTTGCAACGATAACCGTTTGTCATCCTGTCTACCGGAATAAACGCCACCAATCACAGCTTGCTTCTGTGTGTCCCATACAGGGTCATAAATACAACGTTGCGGTTCGTACTGCCACTCCGGTTCGAAAACGAGGTAGTTGAAATTATGCACTAATGCGCATTCTTCAGAATTCATGAGAAGATTTCCTAACACCTCATCCCTTTCTCTGTAGTTTGTTATGTTGCTAACAGGAAGACCCCGATGTCTCCAAAACAATGCCATGTCTTTCGGATAAGTGCCGTGTATGCCAATATTACTATAACAAATATTACGTAATTTTCGTAGCTCCGGAACCTGATCGACAACAGGTGCGTGATGCAAGCGGTCATCGTGTCGGAAAAGTTCGTTCATACCCAAATCCGTCGTCCAAACACCGATCATTTGATCAGCCCAGGGATGACAGCGCATGAAGTGCGGCCTTTGCGTTAAATATATCTCCACCAGATCACGTGATAATAATATCATGCTTTCTTCTGGGCGAACGATTTCTAAGATGCAATGTGTAAATCCCCAGTGAAAACGTCTTTTCATTGGTTGAGGCAGTTCGTAAAGAAACCTTTCCATACAAAAGAAATAGTCGTCATCCAAACGTAGCACGTAATCGAATTTATAATGAGACATGGCCCAAACTATGTGATACAAGAATCGTACACCGAACTCGATCCCACCCCTCAACGGCTGGAAGTAAATATCCTGATAACGTTCGAACTCTTCCTTCAAAGTAAGGTAGTATTTATCTGATGGAGTTTGATTATCTGTGAAGAAGATACACTCGACTGTTACCTGAAATACAACGATGGTCAAATCGGTAATCATTCTTCCATTTAAACCTCAACTAGTCAAATACAATTACGTCATTGAGGTTGAAGAGAAGAATCGCGAAAGAACTTTTAAAATGACACAAAAATGTAAATAGCAAGTGGTCACACATACCCCAAACGTAGATTTACATTGTTTCCACCACGATTCGCGTATCGCTTGTCGTCGTTCCGATCTTCGTGGTCCAGACGATACAATAACGAGCAAAGTGATGTTTTTCTTCGATACTGGTTTGGTGATACGAAAGCGTTCATATACTGGGTTCCGAAGCAAGTTGTCAATCTTCTCCTCCATACTTAAAGAAGACCATTTGGCGCTTCGTTCAAACAACTCCTTCATTTGTTTATCTTCTGGCGACATTCTTTGAGAGGGTTTCACCGGGACATATGCGGGTGCGTCTTTGTGCTTATTCAGAGCATCGAGAAGGGCGTAATAAAATATCATGCACAAGAGAAAAAACATCGACCATGCGGCGATGTTTTGGATCGATAGTGCTCGTTTTAATTTCACCAGCATTCTTCATAATTAGGTTTCCATTCTGTCTTTGTCACCATTCCATTTTAGTGACTTGAAAAACTAAAAGCAATCGTTAACTATTACGTAAGGAGAATGTTCACGTTTCAAAAGCTATGAATTTCGCGGAGTTTATTTTGCGATTGGATTTAATTATTGTACGAGGTTTATTACTTTTAACAGCATAAAGAGCTAAAAAAAAGAGCTAAAAAATATTGAATTTCGCGGATAAAATCTTCGCGATTAAAAAAATTCCGATAAGTTTCACGGAATTTAGCTTTAAGTGTTTCCGAAAGTTTCTACTCTAAAAGTATTCACTTTTTGTGTAAAGGTCCTGTTACACGGTAAACTATTAGGTAAACCATGTTGAAAACTTACTTAAAATGGAATAATTTATCGTGTATAGGTTACCTAAATTATTCAAAAAATTAATCAATTGACTTCAATGCAGAAAAATATAACTAGATTTCTATTATGAAAAAAGTTTCTACTTTGAGTATAATTTATCTAATAGTTTACCGTCTGACAGGACCTTAACAAAATAGTTTAAATAATAAGAATGAAGGTAAATAAAATTTCCGAGCACTAGAAACGCTATCTATTTTATTTTCGTATCATCTCGTTTGAACATCGAATATTATTTCGCTGGTCTGTTGGACAAGTATCGTTCCATAATAAGGGAAGAGTTTATCATGTCATAGACCTGATGATTTAGACAGAGAGGCAAATTGGAATTCACGGAAAATAAAAGAGTCTATCCACTCACTGTATGATAACAATTACATCAACAGTGTATCCTACAAACTTCCAGAAATATGGACTCTAGCATAGACTAAACGCTTAATAAAAGGGAACAAGCAATTGTGGCACAGAGCTTTTCGACGGAAGTGGTATAGTACAATTGCGTCAGAAACATTTTGGCGGGGAAAACTTTTCGCACTTTCACGTTCGAATAGCACCAATTAAAAAGGTGCGAAATTTCGATCGTTTCTTAATCGTATTTAAACAACTTTTTCTCATTCATAACTTGCCTGATGATGAAAGAAGGTCTTCTCAAAAATGTAGCCCAACGTTAATAATCAGGTCCATGACTTGTTGATTTTAATTGAAAAATTTATATAAGAGATTACTTGCTTGTACTTTGTCAACGTTAAATAAATTAAATAAATAATAAAAAAAGACATGATAAACTGTTCACTTATTATAAAATGGCGGGAAATCTTTTCGCACTTTTACGTCCGAATAATACCAATTAAAAAGGTGTGAAATATAGATTTCAGAGATTTAGACAAACTAGCAGTTTGTGGACAGAAAATTTAATCTGATCACCAGTTCAAGCAATGCAGTATGCATGAAAGAAATCAACTTATAGCAAACAAAGTTTTTGTTCTCATCTGTATGCTCCTAAAAGATAAGTTCATCTACATTTCAGGAACCAAATCTAAACAAAATTTCCTTTGAAGCAGGTAAAACTACTACAGTATAGTCAATGTGATAGCCATGTTGATAAGAATGTGGTTGTTTCATAAAGTAAACACCTTGTCTGAAATAATCTACCCAATAATTCGAAGAATGTAACCCAGTAGTTAAGTAAACATCATCCTCAACTGTATAATCAACCCATAGCACTATAGCATGACCAACTCCATTTTTTTCAACATTGATACAGCCTGAAAGGTTGAGATAACTGACGACAGGATCTGATAATGAAAATTCAGCCAACTTTGTCGGAGTGCTTAGCAAAGTGTTTTCATACTCCCACATGGAGAAAGGCTCTACTGCTTCACACAAAACACCCTCCGTCTCTACTGGAGACAAAGCTTCCTGAATGAGTTCATCAAAAGATGTGAGATCAAAGCCTTCAACATTCTGTATGGGTGCACGCACTTTCCAGAGGTTTTTCAACTCAACTACACAACCTTTCAGCTGAGCTTTAATTGGCTTTCCACCCATACATATATTCATAGCATTACTTGACAAATTCACGATATCCCAAGTACAAAATATGTGATCCCAAGGCAGCAAACATGACGAAAAATATGGTTCACATAAAATGGTGCCAGAATTCAATATGGATTCCGTTAATGGTTTCGAAATAACTTTAAACCGGTCAGAGACGAAGTTACTTTTTGCAAATCTTTGTATAACATCAAAAGTAGATTCTGAATATTCAACATAAGTCAATGACTTGTCTATGTAAAACGGAAGCAAAGATATATCACCAACAACCGTTGTTTCATTACTTGAGTCACGAGCAAACCTTTGGAAATTTGATCGTACATGTCTATCATTCCACATACTGAACCGTTCACGTGGCCACATGAGATGTAGTCCACATGTACATAATGGTCTGTCGACAAATGTATTCCAGTTTGCTTGAGGTACAACATCAAACCATACACTGTAATCATCGTAGTACATTTTAACAAACACATGGTCACCTTTTGAAACAGGAAGCGGTCTTCTTAAGTAATACACAACTTGCATCCAATGATCTCTCCAAACATACTCCTCTTCTCTTGTTCGTTTCCAGATTGGTTCCATGCTTAACACAAGACCAGCTTCACGATTCAAATGCAAATCCCACCAAAATAGAACAGCATGCATTACACCTGAGTTTCTTATCTGTACTTGCTTTTCTACAACAGATACCTTACGGGTAATGTTATGTCTGTGTGGAGCTCCTAAACTAAAGGTTGTCAGATATTCCGCTTCTGACAGCAACTTCATTCTGTCAGGGTATAACTGATTGATTTGACATTCGTGTCCAGACGCTGTTCCTGGGCATTCCTCAAATTCCCTTGGAATGTTTAGATTACAGCTGCTTGCTATAAGCTTATTCATTGACCACAATTTTGATGATTCGATCAATTGTATGTTAACATCTGCACATTCAGGTATAACTTTGGCATTAGCTTTAAGCAAGCGGTCATGAGCATCCCTCAAAATTGGTAACATACCCTCACCAAGAAGTTCACTATCAAAAATCTCAGTAACAAGCACATCGGCTTTTGTTTTCATATCAATAGGTACAGAAAGATCACTTGAACATTTGTTAACAATTTCAACTAAATGATTCACCTCATTCTCTCTAACTATTTGTCTGGCAGTACGACTCATTGGTTCAAACATTTCACATCCAGTAACTCCAGTAGCTCCAGCTTTAGCTGCCATCATGGATAATATTCCAGTGCCAGTCCCAATATCTAATACATTTACAGAATTGAAACCGGAATGTTTCAACTTATTAACAACATGCTTAAGTGCAAGAAAGTACTTTTGGTTTCGCTCTTCATCATGCAACATGCCTGCATAATTAGATCTAGCAATTTCATTTTTTAAATCTTCACTGTTGTATTCCATTCAAACCTATGGTTTACATCAATTTATATTTATAGATGACATATTAACATTTGTTGCCATGTTTGTGTACCGTAAGCTCTGATGGTTCTGCTAATTGAGCGTAATCTGTTTTCAGAGTCAGCTGTGGTTTTAAAAAAAATTAAATGGCAATACTGTTGGTGAGCGATTGTTTTTTCATTAAAATACAGATTTAAATTTTTTAATTTGAATTTTTGGTATGGAGTGTGTATAGTAAGTTGTATAATAAGGTTAAATTCAATTTTACGCCATACTATCTCTGGTCACATCATCTTTTTGGTAGAACATAAGAAACTGACTGCCATACAAAGTCTGGATGGTTGGATCACAGTCATCTACCATAGCATTTAAAAGATATAGCTTGATAAACAAAATACCTTCTAATTAACATGTTCACAGCCTATTATAACCTGTTCACAGCTATAAGGTAAAAACTAAACTTTTATTTAGCCGTTTTCTCCTGAGTACTCTTTTTCAAAATGAATGTATACTTAATTCTTGAGATTTTTAACTGTGAAGCAAAAGGATTTCTTTGTCCTAAACGATATTTTGAAATATGATAGACACTCAAAAAATCGTTTATCAAGTCTCTTTTCAGTATTTTATAATTCTTTATAAATAGTTTTTGAGATATTTTGTTTTTAAATTCTTACATTTAATTTATACAGTGCATAATTATGATGTATATAGCTAACATTTCTTATCACTATAACTGTTGATATACTGAATATATTATATCTTCGTAATTTATTAGTGGATAAGGAATTCTAAGTTGAATGATAGAAAAATGCAGTTACAACATTTACTAGTTCAAGAGTTACACATATCAACATGAATATAATCTTATTACATCATAATTATGAGTTACAGAATTTGGTGACTTTTAAATCTTTCCTCGATGGTAGCCCACTAAGTGGTGTATCAGAAGCTTAACTTGAAGGTAACAGTTAAATTAAGACAGTTAGAAATAGGATCAGCCCACAAACGAGGGAGCCCTCAAATGAAGGGTTTTTAAAGTCTGTAAACATAAATCCCTCAATATATAACTTAGCTGATATTTTTGCTTATAAATCGCAAACTGCACTGTTTCTTTAAACTGCCTATTCTGTTTGATATAGGCAACCAATATCAATAATTGTTTGAAAATTGCAGGGTTTTTTTCTCTCTTAGAGTTAGATTTTATGTTATTTTTGCCATTGGTAAAAATCAACTATGCATTGGATAAAAAGTTATTAAATCGGGAGAGTAATCCTGGAAAGTCATCTATAGTAAAAAAAAACTTTTAAAAAAGTTTCTCTCATTATTAAGAATAATGCGAGAATAATCATGAGAACCTGAGAGAAAAAACAACATTTATATATATTCTTATTCTGTGTTCCGGTGAATAATTAATGACGTACAGTAAGATAGTTTCATCTATTCTCGACATGCTTCTATTCTCGATAAACGTTAATATTGAAGCGATTAATCAACGAAAAGAAATGAAAAACACTTAAAAAGGAAGCTTACAGTAAGTACTTTTGACCCAATATTATATTTTACTTCTTTCTGTTGCGAAACTATTAAGCCTGGTTCACGATTAACTCGGCTATTTAATTGTGATAAACCAAGTGGGAACGAACTTCGTAAGCGTGATAAACCCATCTGTCGCGTTAAACCCTCAGTTTTGAATATCCAAAAATTTTGATCTTTAAACTAGCACGATTAACTTCAACCCATTGAAATTAACTTCCGTCCTATTGTTTTTCAAAAAGTAAACAAAGAATTTTATTCAGCATTAAAGTTTGTGAGAAAATTTCAAAGAAGAAAACGCCATTTGTGTCAAATAATAAAATGGAAATTGAAGAAAACGTTCAATTTGCTGAAAAACTTTCTGAAACAGTCAGGAGGTTTCCATGTTTATTTGACAAAACGAAACGGGAATACAGAGACAAAAATATCACGAAAAATACATGGGATAAAATTGCAGAGGAAGTTGGAGTTGAAAGTGGTATGTTATGAGTTTGATTTTATGTTTTTACTGTAGTGTACGGCTAAGAGTAAGACTTTTTTTTGTTGCTTCTCTGAAACCATTTTTCGCAAGAGATGCTATCATATATCAGTTTCTAGTTTATAGTGGGAACACTGAGAGATACCTGCAAGTTGTGTAAACATATTTTAATCGTGTTAATCGTAATCGTGATAATCGTGATAAACCCTTGGTGGGAACCAGGCTTTACAGCACGTGGTTTATGCGGTAACTACTTTGTTATTCCACTGTTCTGTGTTTCATTTATTGGATTCTAAAGTTGTTTTGTCGAACATAGATGAAACTACCTCATATAAGTCAGAACACAATAAATAGCGAGTGCCCAGCCAGAGATACAAAAAGCTCTAGTGAAGAAAATGAAGAATCCTCTTAAAGGAATAAATGGAATAAATTTTCCTAATATTTTGTTTAATTTTAAGTTTATATAGACAAGAATAAGGTTGTAATATTATACCTGGATAATAAAAACATTGGGGAAAGTCCTCTATATAAAAATCAAAACAAAAGCAGAAATTGAAAGATCAAAACAATTTAACTGAGGATGACAACTGGACGGTTGTCGAAACGTTTTCAATTAATAAATATACTTTAAACAAATAAAGATATGAAGCTTCTATCATATATATTTTCATTATCAAATTGATTGTGCCCAAAGCAACATATTTATATCAAAACAATCATATAAATCCTCACGGAGACGACCAATGCCTCATTCCTTCAAACAAAAAAGAGACTTCAAACCGAAAAGTTTTGAAGATACCATAAGATATCCGTCACATTAGACACACTCTGGATCAACAACTTCCAACGTGACAACAACAACTTGATCTACCATCATGATTTTTTGAGCAAGTAGGCAGTTTACCAAACAAGAACTGCGCGACGGCAACAAGAACTTTGTTTGTTTAGGTCGCCGTCATCTTTGCCGTTTTATTTTACCAAATTTAAGTAACGAAAAATAAAGAGGACCGGTGTAACGGTGAATTAGGACTCCTGAAAATTGGAAGACTAGAAGAGTCCTAGTTCACCAGTGAATTTCACTGGTGAATTAAGACTCCATAATCATAATTTGGATAAAAGTCTTATTTCACAGGTGAATTAAGACTCCATGTCACATAGAAACCATCCCAAAACATAATTCGAATGAAAATTGCATATAAGTAATACGTCGGAAAGAAACCGTCCGGATTAGAATTTCGAATGTTTTTCAAGATTCAAATGTATGAAATAGATTACACATTGAGAGTGTTGAGTTTTTATGTATTGCTAGTTAGCCGTTATTTAACGTTGCAGTAAAAATGGAAGAAAAAAAGAAACGGAACCATTTTCGTCTGGAAGATATTCAAATATTCACACGTTCTAAAGAATATCCGAATTCCATCAAAGATTGGGACCTGAAGTCAAATTTCAGACGAGCGAGCAAAAACTTTTCTATTGAAAATGGACAGTTCCTTTATAAAAAAACCCGAGTTGTCATTATGGATAAAAAGTCGCCAAATTGAAGTTATTAAAGATATACATGAAGGTGTTGGTGAAAGTTGTCACTCAAAAGCTATGGCCTCACATTATGGAAGAGGGTCGACCTATAATAAAGTTGCAGCACGGTTCTTTTGGTACACTGGGTACAGCGGTGTCGCCGAGTTTGTGAACAAATGTGATATGTGCCAGAAGCAAGGTGATGTAACGTTGAAAACGAAGACTGAGCTGCATAGCATTCCTGTCGAACCGATAGTCATGAAGCAAATTGGTGTCGATCTGTGCAACTTGCCAGGTTAATGGATATTGTCATCTGGTTGTATGCATTGACTACTTTTGAAAGTGGCCAGACTCGGCGCCAATAAAAGATAAATCAGCTGGTAAGGTAGCTCAATTTTTGTATGAGTTGATTTGTAGCAAATTGGCTGTTTCTCTATCCAGATAAATGACCAGGGAAGAGAATTTGTCAACTGTGTATCTGATGAACTTCATCGCCTAACTGGTGTCAAACAACGGGTAACCAGCGCCTATCATCCACAGTCGAATGACAAAATAGAACTATAAAGAACTCTTTGATTAAGGTATTAGGTGATAACCCGTTGCAGTGGCCATACATTATTGAAGGTGTGTTGTTCGCCCATCGAGTGAGCAAACATTCATCTAAAAAGTATTCTCCCTTTAAGCTGCTATATAACTGAGAGCCAGTTCTTCCGATTGATGTTAAGTACCAGTTGTCAGGCACTGATTCCGATCCCAATGTTTGATAGTGAAATGTTTGAGGCCGTCCTTGCATCTGCAATCGATATGAGAATAGGGAGTCATAACGACGCAGAGGAGAAGGCACATAAGAAGCAGAAAAAGGATTATGATCGTCGTCACCTCACTTATTCTGACGGTATTTAAGTAGGCGATGCGCTATTATTACGGAATAATAAACCTAATGACAGAATAGGGGGAAATTTTTCTTTAAATGGCTGAAACAGAGGGTGTCGAAGTCGAAGACATTCATAACAGTGTTGATGGAGAAATTGATGAGAAGCCGCCACTAAACTGTTGCGATAAATTACCCGACGAAATAGTAGAGAAAACGCATGGCTTTACGACACCATCATGGATGCAGCACAAAAGTTAATATGCAAGGCGCTGGGAAAAGAAGACGAGTATCAGTTGGTAATTTATTGGCAAAGGAGAAGTCGAGTTCAATTTACACCAGTGAACGATGAGCACATCCAGTTGCTGCACGATGGTGCAAACCATTGGTTGTTATCGTTTTGTTCTAACGGTAAGGTGCAAATATGTGACAACCTGAAGAAAACCTTAGATCGAGTAACATAAAAGTCTGTTAATGAACTCTACCAATATTGTAAAGACCAAAGTGGAAAGATCGGAATCTCGTTTTTACCCGTGTGTAAGCAACCTGACGGCTACAACCGTGGTCCTTTTGCAATTGCCTTTGCAGCAGAAATATTGGACGGAAAGTCACCAACTGATTCGCGTTTTAATGTAAAGAGGATGAGAGAGCATCTAATTAATTGTTTGGAAACCCAAAACCTTGCACCGTTTCCGAAGGAATAAATGGAGAACATTTACAATACCGTTTATATTTCATTGGCTTTATAGACAAAAAACTACATTTTTATTTTATTTTTATGTTTTTTTCTGTGATTTACTCCAACATCCAGGAGGCTAGGAATCTTAATGATTTAATAATCTAGTTGCGGGTTTAAATGACATAGCAAGGTTGCCACTTTAACAAAAACTGCAAGTGCATGCATAAACTAAGTAAGAACTGGCCGTAGCAAAGTATTACTTCACGTTTCATAGTCTTTTTCGATTTTCAGCCTCAAAGATGCTTTTATTGATGCTGAGTGTTTACTATATGTTAGCCTTTTTTCAAGGAGAACTCCTGAAAATCTTTTCGTTTCTTTCAGGTTTTTTGAATGACTTTAAAGTGGTTCATAGAAATTGTAGATAGTCAGCCTCAGTTCCTTGCCACGCCACGAATTTCAAACTGCTAGTTGCTTAGCAGTTGGCTAATTTTGTGACCACATCTCAGCCAAAAACCTTAGGAACTGTTGCTAAATTTTCTAGCTGACTTACTCAGTGTTCTAAAGACCTGTTTTCTATTTTGACTTTAGTACCTTTTTGGTAACAAAGATTTGTGACTAAAAATTTTTACAGCCTAAAATTCCTTATGAAGGTGTTCCTTATAAAAAAAGACGTGTAAGGTATCATTGTAATGTTGTAAAAAAAACTTTTATCAGTGATGAACGAGTTTTTTCTGAATACCCAACAACTAGGACGGGTTGGTTTTCAGTTCGTAAAAATAAGATGTCCGACATCTTAACATATCGCGAAATGCGGCTAAAGCCCTGGGAATCTGGGTCACTCGAGCTGAAATACCGAGTTTGAAGGTCTAACTCGATCTGAAAAGTGGTTTTCTCAAAAAATGCACTGGGAACAATGCGGAAGCTTTGGTATGAGGTTCGGTGATTACATCATTATAGAAGATCGGGCTCTTGAGTGGTTACTTATCCATTTTCCAAGTTTAAAAGTTTAACTGCTATGGGAAATTGCTTTTATTAAGGAGGTCTGGTAACGAGGCTTCAGTCTGGGATGAGATCTGGCGATGACGACATTCGAGAGGATCGGGTCCTCTACTTATTTGCCAATTTTGAAAGTCTTACTGCTATGGGAAGTTTGTTTTTATTAAAGAGGTCTGAGATCGAAATTTTTGTCTGGGGATGAGGTCTGGTGAAGACGACATTCCAAAGGATCGGGCGCTTAGTGGTCCTCTACCTATTTGCCTAGTTTGAAAGTCTAACTTCTATGGAAAGTTAGTTTTCCTTAACGCTACAAGGGTTGGGGGGTGATCCCCCTGGTACATTTTATTTAATTACGAGAAAACGGTAAGAGCTTTGAAACTTATATTTGGTGACTTTTCCTAAATATTATCTGGGAACATTTTAGTAAAAAAAAAATTTCATTATGGCTGCCATATTGCTGTGACGTCATCGTTTTCAACAGACGGTCGTAAAAACCCAGATAATTAAAGTGTAAATTTTTGCTGATGTAAGGACAAATAAAGTACCAAACTATACTAGAATGAATTCCTATCATTGCCCAATGCAAATAAACACATTGGATTGGTTATTGCACCTTTGATAGTTGAAATAGGCAGTTTTATCGAAAATCGGGCAAATTCGGGCAAAAATAAAAATTTTGCTACCTTTATTGGAAAAAGTGCTGACGTCAGTGTAATTTTGTGTTTTAATGTTTTTATATGTTTTTATTGTTTTAAATGTTTTTATATTAGCTGTTAGGCAAAGGGTTGAGGAAAACTTGTGCAAAGTTTCATCAAAATCGAATCAATATTAAAGAAATGCAGGAGCACCCCCCCCCCCCCCCTAACTAGCGAGCGCTCAAAATAGGCCAACCCTTGTAGGGTTAAGGAGGTCTGGGAACGAGGCTTCAGCCTTGAGATGACGTCGGGCGATGACGTCGTGCCGGGGGATCAGGCCCTTGAGTAATTTTTATACTAGTGTACCGAACCCATCCCGAATATGCAATTTGAA
This sequence comes from Turritopsis rubra, assembly GCA_039566895.2. Lineage (NCBI taxonomy): Eukaryota > Metazoa > Cnidaria > Hydrozoa > Anthoathecata > Oceaniidae > Turritopsis > Turritopsis rubra. Next base: position 9,300,546 of record CM077626.1, on the reverse strand, counting down.
AATAAGAAAAATTTTCCAGTGAATTAAGACCCTAGAGTCCTAGTTCACTGGTGAATTAAGACTCTCGAGTCCTCATTTCTCGAGTCCTAATTTCCCGTGACACCGGCAGCCGATAACTTAGCGATAACAAACGAAATATTTTGAAATTTAAATTTTACTGTCTGTAACTACAATTTCAATCATGCCTAAATTAAGAAATGTCAGAAACGCACTATTACATGCATACAGCTCGAATGCAACAGATGATGAAAGTTTTCTTTTATTATATGATATGAATACTTCATCTAACCTTGCTTTTACATACTGGCAATATCCTTCATTTGATTTGGATAAGATGTCGGATGAACAATGCAAAGCTGAGTTTAGGTTTTTGAAAAATGATGTATATGATTTATTTGATGTGTTTAATCTGCACAAACTCATCGCATGCCGCAACGATTTCAAAGTAGCTGGCATAGAGTGTTTGTGTAATCTGTTAGAAAGGTTTGCATACCCCCATGTAGATACTTAGATATGATGACAAGACTTGGGAGGCCTGTTCAATAAATGTCGATGATAGCTTCACACTATGAACTTGGTTTATGATCGTTGCAATCATTTGCTATCTAGCTTTAACCAACCATGGCTAGCACCAATGTTTTTACAAGAATATGCAAATGCTATTCACCAATTTGGGGCCCCACTTCAGAATTGTTAAGCTTCATAGATGGAACAGTATGTCGCCCGATGGCCATTTTTTATTCAGAAACTACGCAATAAATTTGGGTTTCCATTTACAATATTTTAGTCCAGTTTTTTTCGTCTATTAAAGTTGCTTTAATAAAATGATAGCCTGGTAGTTTTTTGTGCACGACAGAGTACAAACTTTTCATACAAACCGTCGTAAACGCCTGTTTTTCACTTGTCGTAATGGTGGGCGACATTTTTCATGTGCCCCTCCACTTTAAATTTTGAGGTGCGGGCCCTGCGTAACGATGCATTTTCGTCATGTTTTTAATGAAAACTAATTTTTGTTAAAAAAAACCCATCACAACTCTTAAAAATTGCTGCAATTTCATCGGTTTTGTTGAAATGTTCAAAAAGAAACCAAAAGAAGAGACAGGCGATTTTGGGTAAGGGAACTCTTTCAAGAACGAAAGGTTCATGCCATACGTTCAGTTGCTCATTTCTATTATATAATGATGACTCAGCTTGGTTGTAAAAGGTTGGATTCTTGTGTACTTCAAAATAGCCAAATTTTACGGATCACAATGATCTCCCACCCCCCGGTGTGGTACTGCCGAAATGAAAAACTGCTCTCCGGTCCTTGTGTGCAAAAGAACATTGATGTAGGTGATCCCATGATTAAGAAGATATCTAATTTTTTTTTTAAAAGACGTTGTATCAGCAACAAAGATTCGATGATAAATACGTGCCTGAAATCGATATCATAAGAAGCACAACGTATTGTTGATCGGTAATTCCGTGAAAATTAGTTTGTGGTCTCTTAAAAATCGTTGCCGAATTATGACTCAATATTTTGTTTTTATTTCTGGAATTAATGTAAATTGCGCAGCAAACGTTTCAAGTACTATTTTTTATGAAAGTGTGGGAGGTTATGAAAGTGAAATTAGCATTTTTGTTTCCGATGTAGAATCACTTGTATTTTCGGAACAGAACATTTCTAAAATATGGTTGGTGGTGTAAGGTATAATGAAATTAATGTCTGATAAATTATTCAGAAATGTTTAGACGAAGAAGGGATTTGAAAAATACGACTAATCCTTAATAATAAACGCCTTCCTTGTTTCCTCAAATTCCCCTGCTATATACAACCTTCAAAAATCTTTAAATTTTATAACTATACTATATATACTATTACTTGTTAAAATACTATAACAAGTTAAGCTCGAAAACACCGCATGTTGCTTTCAATGATAGTTTAAACAACAATCCAATCCAAAGTGCTATAATTAAAACTGTTTTTTCTTTTACTATTTGACCATCATATTTCTTTATTGGCTTTTTGGCCTATTTTTTCACTAGTTGTTGTAAGGCATATGTTACGACGATCGTAACGCTTATGATAATCGTAACGCTTATGACAATTATCAAACATTTTGACGTCGTTAGAAATTGTTTGTTTCAGTGAAGTAGGCTTAAGACGAGGCATAACGCTTACGACAAATTATTAAAAAAAAATTTAAAAAAACGTTATTCCAGTTTGAATGGCTGGGAAGTAAAAAAACGTTCGAATTGCCTCAAACATTCGATTGTTCGATTTTTCCAAGCATGTCTAGAAACAAAACTTGAAAAAAAAACTACGTTACTGCCGTACCTGATTTAGACAGTAGGATCTTCATCATGTCATTCGTAAAAGTAGTAATCATTTATTTCGAGTTGGTAGCAACATAGTTACAAAGAACTACTATAAACCAACTAAAACCGTAAAATTATAAAATCGTTAAAATCAGACAGAAAAATAAAATCTGGTTTAACATAATTTCAGTTTAGATTAAATGACCCCAACTTGGCTTTGAAGGTGTTCAGTGAGAATGTTCCCTTCACAGGCCGTAAATAGAGTATTAAGGTATTCCACATAACACAGCCTTTCAAATAGGGAGTGTCCGTACCAAACGTGGCAGTACGGGCTTTAGGTATCGTGAGTAGGGACAAGCGGCCGCCTGTCCCCGGCGTGTCCCGGTATGATAAGGACACACGTCTCTGTGAGATGGTTGAGATGCGGCCCCGTGTCAGTATTATCACAATGCCGTGCGACCACACCCCCTTGTTATCATAAGGAAGCGCGACCTCTTAATATCAATTTAGGAAGCGGAAGGTTGTATTTCATAGATGTCGTTCGGCAAATTAGCGTGTTTAATCAAAATAAACGAAGAACAACAAGTGAAAACATAGCAGAAGCTATATCCTTCCAACAAGTGCCAAAAATTCCGTTTCTTTGGCATTTCTGGTAAAGTATTCTGGTAAAGTATTAGTACACGTATCTTACGATTAAACTCGAACATTACACTACACATTGCTAGCTGCAAACGATAACACATTGCTAGCTGCAAACGATAACACATTGAGCACTTTAAGATTAGTTTAAGATAAAAAAGGTGAATGCTGTTTCCGAACTTCTTTTGATGTAATGGATAGATGTTTAGAATTTTATTTTTCATGGTAGATTCCCTAAGCCCAATAGAAAAAACGTTAAAGCCCAATTCGCATATGTACGTAGTTTTTTCGTACAATTTATCTCATACTACGGACACGGGGTCGCGTCTCAGAGATTTGAAAGACACGCGACTGCATGGGAACATGGTGACAGTGACGCGCGGCCACGTGCTAGAATCGTGATACAAATAAATCGTATAAAAAGCAGCCACGGGTGATTTTTACGAAGATTTTAAAATGCGAATTTTCTTTAGAGGTGTCATGTACGTAAAATTTCCACGTAAAAGTCTTAAGGATGGGAATGAATAGACGTGATTTTAGTCGTAACCTCTTACGAAAAAACTTACGTTCAATTGGTTTAAAGCTAGACTCGAGTTGCTTAGAAATTCTAACTGTTTGAGAAGTTTATTTGTTTATAGACCAGTTACTTGCTGATGAGTTATGGGCAAATGATCTTAATATGATATCTATTTAAAGTTTGTCTCAGGGTAAAAAGATCACCCAAGTTGAACCATTACGAATCAATAAAAAGGACGCACATTTACACACAGTTCTTCTTGAACTGTAGACCATTAAAAGAACAAAATATTAATTGGTTTTGAACATAACAGTGTGATTAACTATCATATCAAATCGTCCTCTCCAATATGTCTTCCATTTCTCTGTTTCAACTCAAGCATGACAAGTTCTTAATTTTTTAGCTACTACAAATTAAATGATAGTGTAAAGAGGAAATTCGATCGATTTTCTTTGCTTTCACATTTTGATTTTGTGAGGTTTACGTTTTTCGATTTTAGTTTTAATTTCCACAACAAATCGAATAATGTAAAAAAGCATTCGATAGATTTTACAAAATCTCAACTAATTTTAAAGCCTCTTCGATAAATATAAAATGTTGAACATTGTTCAACATCTTCATTCGATTTATATCGAATTAATATCAAAATTCGAAAAGAAAATAACAGACTTTTGAGACATTTTTATGAAAAGTTTTGCTGGAATTATACCGTATTTGCCATTTTTACGCCGACCCAAATTTATTTTCGGTCTTTCTTGGCGTTATTTTTTAAAATACCACAGTCGAACTCTCACTGACAAACATCTAACTCTGGTCCTTTTATAGGCAATGTTGTACGTATTAAAAAAAGTTGAAGGCTGATTTCCATTGAGTGGGCCGGCGAAAAGATACGTCGTGAATTTAATTCAATCTATGCGAAAACAAGTGGATAAAAGACATGAATCAGAATACTTCATTTGTATTGACTCTGATAAAAAAATATAAAAATTCGTACCCACCTAAGTTAAGTGGAGATGAGATTCTAAAAAAAATTACCAATAGCCATATTTACCCTCGTTTTCACTTGGCTGTCAAATGTGCGTAATAGATCACTTTCACACCATCAAATCTTTGGTCAAGACCCTTTGGATATTCTCGTATTTTGAATTCCTCACCCTCAACCACCCCTACCGTTTTCATTATTGGTAAGAATAACTCGTGTACAGTGGATTTAAGGTTCACGCTGAAAGGAAGACATGGAAGCTGACACTTAACTTATGTGAGACGATGAAAAAGTTGTTTAATTATTATGGTGGGATACAAATGGTTAAAATGTTCCATATTATCACGTCTTGCAGCTGCCTGTGCATATTGCACAAAGAGAATGCGAAGGTACTGGTGATCGAATAAACATTTAAAACCAATTTTGGAATGTTTATCGACCACGAAAACTTTTTGGCGCCCACATTTTACAGTGCCCAAGGTTAAAAAAATAAATGAGTACCTCTGACGTATATAAATGTCACAAGGGCGCTACAGGGAACATTCAGTGACGCAAAATAACGTTCACGATGGCACTCAAAAGTGATCATCGATATTATTTTGTTTTATTTATTCATTTATTCATTTATTTATATTTTTATGTTAAAATGCTTTTGTTTTGCATTGTATTTTTTCGAATTTCCAATTTCATATTTTTGTCCTGGATATTGATTGGTTAAAATTTATTTGAAAAATGCAAGATAATGAACATGTTGTTCAATATTTTTGATTTATAGAAGAGGCTTTTAAAATTGATCGAATTTTTGCAAAATTGACGGAGTATTTTTGTTAGGCTCTTTCGATTTGTCGTGCAAGTTTGTTCAATTAATCTAATATTGTAAACACATCGCTTATGTGATAATTTGTCTGGTTGTAGCCTGTAGTTACTAGTCAATACCAATTCGATTTTCATGATTTCATGATAGTTTTGGAAATTATCGATACCAGGTGTGTCACTATCATCAATTTTCCATGTGAAAAACATGGCATTTCATATAACAATGTTAATAAGATCATTTGTTATGGAAATAAAGGACAATATATAGGTGTATATTGTTTTTGATGTTGAGCTAATTTCCTCTGACTGTGGACCGCCCTTGTTGTTTGAACAATTGAGAGCCAAAATCTCGAATATATAAGAGTGTTAGAACTTCTAGAAATGTGTTAGAAAGGGAGTCCATAACATAAAAGGCAATTTGCAGTTTTAACAATTCAATGAAAAAATAAAGAAAAAATTTCAATCTTCTTTTCTTCTCTTGATTTCTATCAAAAACCCTTTTTGCAAATCCCAATATCGACGATTTTTTTCTTCTTGTATTTTTCTCTAACGTATTTGCTAAATTTATCTCATTTGACAAATTATAGGTTGAAGAAAATTGTAAATACCTTGAAATAAAATTATTATTTATTATTAATTTTTTGCGAACATTTGGTCATACGATATTCAGTTTCTTGTCCATGTTCAGACTTTCCTGTCGATATATATCTTGGAATTTACGTCTCTTTCGTGTGAATGAAAACACTTCGAGCCTTAAGTGATTAGCCAATTAGAATCGGCGTAATTATTCTGCGCACAAATAAAGTGAAGTGGAAATCGCGCATCACGTTCTTTCTCGCGCGATAGGCGCACACAATTAACAATAGAATCATTTCTTTGCGCGAATGAAAATCTCTCCCGAGAACACGCAATCCCACTTTAGACTAAAAATGTCGAAATAAAATAAATTAATTTAACAATCGTAGCATAATCGACAAAATGTTTCGTTTTAAAATAGTATGATGAATCATAAACTGTTGTCAATTAAAAGAACATCTTAAAAAATTAGATCGTGGGTGGAAGGGTGTGTCTCAACACGCCATCTAAAGGTTTTAACAAAAGACCAGGATATGAAGGCCTTCTGATAAATAAGGCGCTGACTTAAATAGTTTTCCTCGATTAAATAGTTTTAATATCTACTATAAGCGTGGTTGCACATACTAATTACAAATATGAAAAATATGACATTATTAACATTATATCGTTAGCACAGACAGCATGAATTACTACAATTTCGGAACCATTTGTTATTATTTTGTCAAACACAATTAAAAACTCATATATGATAGCTCTTACAAGTGATTTATGCTTTTATAGAAACATCTGCGTTATATTTATCAACTGTGATTGCGTCATACTGAAACTAAATGTCATATGTCAGAGCCACTCTCGAATAAGCAATGTTTAGGCAAAAGAAGAAGGAGCTATTTGGAATAAAAGTTAGAAAGTTATCAAGCTAAACCGTTTCAGAGAAGATGCTCCTTAATCTTTTTGGCGGCTTTGCATATGTCTCTGCTCCTTGAAAGAAAACCCAGAACAAACCACCCAAACAAAGTAATTCAAAACTCGCATTCTTTTTCTAGACAACGTTCAAACTCATTTTTAACGCGTGCTCAAAAAAGAACGGAACGAAGAGACCAACACGAAAAGTGAAAATTGTAAACACTTATTGGTCTCTTATTGACGTTTTTGTGACAAACTAAAGTCTTTTTTAGAATTTTATTGTATAAACTCTATTTCTATCAACGGCTTGAATTCCAAGCTTCATCACAACCTCCCTTTATATTTCTATTGGTTGATGATGATTTCATTGTTATTGCGAAACAAGCTTAAAGCGACAAATAATGTATAGTTTGTAGTATTGTATGATGGCAAGAGGAACTAAAACAACAGGAAATTTATATGATACTTACAAGGTGATTAAGAAGGTGTCGTTTCATTAAAAGCAATTTGAAAAATATACATGCCAACTTCGGCACCAGACTTCTGTTATCGCTTTCAAATTATGACGCCATGTATATTCGTATATGACGTTATAAGATAACATAGGTGATTTATTCATTTGAGAATATATTACTTTTGGTTTTTTCTGATAAGATAAGCAACACGCACAAGGCTTATTGTAAGCATCAGTAATATCAAAGTGTTTACTAAGCTAACTTACCAATTTGAGGCTCGATTGATGCTTAAACGATGCTTCGTATATCTCCCTTTATTTATTTAACGAAATTTTGTTCCAAAACTGTCATAAAAATGCTTTCCGTACTTTCTTTATTTTCATTTGTATTCTTTATCAAATATTCAAGAATTAAAACTTTTCGAGCTTCAATTCATGCTTACTAAACTCGAATGGACAATTGAATAATATCTGGGGTAATAAAATGATATCTTGTCGTGATGCAGGGGTGGAAATACAACCCTCCCAGGATGAGTAAATGTCCATTCATTCCACCCTAACCACGTTTACGGTGCCACCAAAAGTGCGGCTAATTGTTTATTGTTCACCGAGCACGTTTTCTGTAACATAATAAATTGAACTTTTTTTGTGACTAATTCCAGAGATTAAATGTAAAGTATATTTAGAAGTCAGGAAAGTGCAAGAAAACAAAATGTTTCTGTTGGAAGTATGCTTCTGTGGTCAATTTCCCTAATACCACCTATTATGACCGGTTGTAACGGTTTTAATTAGAAAACCTGGCTAACCTCAAAATAGTTTGGTTAAACATTATAACAAGGCCACGTGCGTGAACGTGAATTGAAATATGACAGATACCGTTCTTCTAAGATGGTTTTTTTTTATGCACGCAAGGAGATTTACATGATTTGTGTTGGTCCTGGGGTTTTCAACAAAAAATTAAGAAACATTAAACTTTTCTTTGTTAACAGTTTTGATAGACCTTTTCATAATTATGTCACCAGAATCAAGAATGGTTTCAAGAATCTCACCTCACCACGTATTTAAGCTTAAGAACAGAAGTTCGTGAAACATTTCCCCTGGGGTATCGTTTTTTCTTTGTTACAAGCAGGCATCAATAATATAGTTTTTAGGACTCTCTTCGAGTTGTCGGCGATGTAGAATTGACATGACAATCACAGAACTGTTTTCGTAGTTTTTATGACGGCATTTGTATATCGTCGTCGTGTAGAACTACGACATGACCAAAACATCCAGTATTATGAGAGAGTTAAATTTGATAAACTTTTGATATACATTAACACCACCAGTTAATCGAACATCTAATCGAGACCTTATCTAAGATTAGTTGAATTTCTTTGGAAATAAGTTTGCAAAGGTTTCTGCAGACGCGAGGAAATTAATTCATTAATTTGATTGGGGGTGTTTTTAAAAGAAACTTTATGTTGTCCAAAGTGGAACTAAAAGTTACGATTATGGCTCAGTGTTAATTGGCCTGAATAACCTGAGTTTGGAGTTATTATTGCAGTGGTGTAAAAATAACGTAAGTTTCTTTCAGCGTATTTATTCAGCATATATATGTTGGGTAAATATTACGAGTTTGTGAAAACCTGGTTCGACTTTAAAATGGAGTACAACATCTTTGGTAAAAACTATGACAGGTGTTAATTACTACTGATGTTGTTAATCAAAGCGTTGATGAGTCACGAAATTTGTTTACCTGTTTGTTTGTTTGTGTATTTTGTTTGTTTTTGTGTGTTGTTGACTTCTATATTATGTAATCCGTATGGTTTTGTTATTCTTGCCAAACGAGTAAGCGTGAAGGAAAAAAACTCACAATTTTCCGATCCTACAAATCGATTATGTCATCGTCAGTATGGCGTGCTTGCCGTTGTTGACGCCAAGACATTAACAAGATTTGCATGCCCCCACACTAGCGATAAGTTAAACACAAATTAATGTTTTGAGCAAAACACGGTCATTATATAATTCAGTTTGATAGTGTTTTAATTAAGTATACGCGAGTCACTGAAGCTTAATGACTTGTGCGTGGGATCAAGTCATGGGAAAAAGTCTTCTTTAAGCTGTACACACAAGTTTTATATAAATAGAATCTAACGTGTATTTGAGGCTTAAAAATATTGGATACTGTTGAACAGTTAATGTTTTTTTTTGCTTTGTTTTTTGGTTTAACGATATAGATCTTCGGGGCAGTGATTAGCAAAGACCCATTTTATCAATGAAGAAAACTTGATGCCGTCATCTACACAAATTCTCCAAAATTATGTATAATACTGGTGGTGAAGTATTGGGTAAAAAAATTGCTTCCTGTTGCCAGTGGTGATTCCTTTTATATATTTTTTCCTTGTTTCTCTATAAACTTCCTATTAATACACAATCATGTTTGATTTTACTTGTTTGAAACATTCCACGAGATTGGCGGAAATTAGCAGATATTTAAATGCATTGAAATTGTTCAGTGTGTTATCTATGTATATATATCTATGGAGACGCACGTTCAAGCGGAGGAATGGCAAATATGTAATATGTTATGTATTGACATATATGCCGATAAAAAATACAGAAACAGTATATTGAGCGTTTGGTTGAGAAAAATAAATATCAACTATGTTTGATTCAAAAGCATGTAAGTCTGTTGTTGTTGGGGTTTTTTTTCGGTTTTTTTTTTTTCTTTGTTAGGCATCCGTATATTGTACATGAATTCTAATTGTTCTGAACAAGTTTAATCGTCACGTGACACAGTAGGCATTTTCAACTATAATTCAAAGACAGTTAAGTTGATTAGTGATAGACGTAAATAAACGACAATTCATGCGTTTTTTAAATGGAATAATTAAAGCTCTACCAAATTAATGAAAAAGAAGGAGGCGATTTCCGCGATAATAAAATATCTTTTCGTTTATACTTTTTATTTTGGCGCGAAAATCTTTAACAGCCTTTACACCATTTTGGGGAATTAGAAGTTTTTTTGTTGTTGTTGTTGATGATGTTGTTATTGTTGTTGTTATGTTTTCTTTCTTTTTCAATTGTTTTCCATCTCGTCATCTCATCACCTTTTGTTTCATGCTGACATAACTCAGATTTTTGTTTACAACATTATATATTTGTAAATAAAAACTGCGATATTGTGGAGGAAATTGGATGAATGACCTCCAATTACTCACATATATTTAGTGATAAATCAACAATTAATAGGAAGCAGCGGACAAATGTCACGTGAAAAGAAATTCAAAGGGAAATCATGCCCACCGTGAGATGTTAAGAAATGTTATTTGATATTCAGTGCACCGTTGCAGAAACATTTCTTTAATTCCAGGCTTTTGTCTATAACTGCATTGGTTTTGTCCTTTGAAGAAATAGAGCGAATAATGTGGCCATATTACTTACAAGAGAAATGTGAAAAACTCACAGTGAAATCTTGACGTTACGAACTCCGATATATAGCGAGATCTCGTTATATCGAACCTGGTTCTCTTTCCCCTCTCTTATCAAACCCTCTCAAAATCTCCCGTTATAACGGACTGATTTCTACTTCCCTTGACGGTTCGTTATAGTTAATGAAAATAGCAGCCGCTTGATGCACGTAAATGGTTCCCTTATGAGCGTTGGAACCGCTTGGTTGCTGAACACAATAAGTTAACAAATATTACACTTTTCCACCAGTTTTTATTCTTGAATTGTAATTTTCAAACAAAAGTGCTCTCCGATTCCCAGAATGTCATGAACTTATCATTACCAATGATTGTTTCGAGTGATGGCATTTAGTAAAAGAGATACTATCATTTGTCTTTAAAAGGCAGGGACCAATTATGAACAAGCCAAAAAATAGTTCTGATCAAAAGGTTCTTCATACGTGATATTGCTGTCCTAATTTTGTTAGTTCATTTAGAATTTAATGTGCAATCAATGCTCGTTATGGTGAAGCAGATCTAATCCAAACAGTTACTTTTCACCACAAAAAATATTGGACCTTCTACAAATGGTTAATTTTGGAAATTGAGTTAGCGTTTGATCTTTCGGCTTTTTCAATCTGTTCCCTTATAGTCTACATGCACAAGTGCACATTGTCGAAAATACATTTTCGATTCTGAAATAAGCAAATGTTCCAATAAATAAAATTTTAATTGTGAACATCTTAAATTCCCTTGCCTTTTTCTTGGTTTCATATAAACTGTTAAAATGCTTGTACTTTTTGCTCATCGTCATTTTCCGTTGAGCAAAAATTACACAATAGTTATAAGCATGTTAAGGAGCGGGAAATAACATCCTCAGAAAAGCCTGGTGCAGATTCACCCAATCGCTCTAAAGACCTCTGTTTTAGATTTAGATTTTTCTTATTGGAATATTTAGTTGACGTAAGATCGGTTTAAGATCTATAAAAGACGGGATCAATGCATTAATTTGAAACCATAATCCAAACATTTTCCAGTTTCCCATCATCCAATGAAAGGTTTTTAAGAAAGATCTTGCGTTATAGATTCATATACACGGATTTGTTTGTACGCTTCATATCCACCTAGTCAACCAAAAAATAATGATCAAGTCAGAAATTGAAACACGCGAATCTAAGGTAATTATTCCAATGACACGAAAGACTTACAAGGCGTCACCCACTTCCCCAATGATCAGTGGGAGAAAGAAGACGAGTATTCGAGACTGGATGTTTTGAAAATGAAGAGAACTTATCTTGTACATGTCAACCAAAAAAGTAATCATTAAGTCCGAAATTAAAGCAACACGCGAATGTTAGGTAATTACGAGGCGTTTGCTTGTTTTCCTTATTTCTGTCGGTGGGAACTAGAGATGTTTACACAATTATATCGACATTTCCGTTAATAGGTTGTATTAATTTAATTGAAACCACAATTTGAAATGCCTGTGTTAATTTCTTTCATCTTTTTATATTAGCAGTTTTGTCATTAGACGAGATATAAAATGTAACATACTCGTTTAATATTATCATTTGTGGATTAAACTTCGACATGTCAACATGTCAGCTCGAAGAAATTGTATAGAGTTGTTCTGAGGAATGCTTTATCGAAATATACACTATATTTATAGATTCAAAGAAGAGATATGTTCTATATTGGAATGATTTTTTGTCTAGTTTTTTGGTATTGTTTCAATGATGGAGAATTACTTTGTCTGGCAAGCTCCTGGGAGTATTCCTGGTGGTCTTATGTACTTGGTCAGCGGTGGCAATGTGAGGGAGAGAACCTTTTCACAGTTCTAGTTGTGTTCCCTCCAAAGATAACTTTAAGTGTAAAGCTTTGGCTAGTCACTTAGCCCTTGCATCTCTTGGAAGCTTTGTAAATACTAAATATTTCATTAAAACTTAGGACAGTGGTGAGAACTGTTTGTCATGGAATGAGTGAGGACTGTCAAATAAGAAAATTACTATGTCGCTTATCGATGTTATCATTACGACCAGCAGTTAGACAGTGATTATGAAATTTCATGCGATAAGTCAAAAACGGAAAACGACCATACATAAATCTCATTAAAAGATTGTTGAAATGATTAAGAGTTATTATACACGAGATACAGTAATGGTGTTTATTCACTGATTTTTTTTAAGAATGTCTTCCACAATGTAATGACCACCTATCTGTGACTGGTTTAAATAGTAACAAATATTCTTTCTTTTTTTTTTGTAGAAAATAAATAAACATATTTATTAAAATTCAAGATGGTATCCTTAGTAGTGACTGATGGGAATGATCTCAATCCAGCCTTCGCTTCGATTGATGACTTTATTGAATCGCTTATTCCAGAAGTACCACAAGCGCTTGATGTGACCCTTCCAGAAACGTTTTTAACTGCAAATGCTGAAATGACTGATATAAACATAGATCAAGAAATTGTCAATTTAAATATGGTACCAATTGGTGATTTGCCACTGGAACAAACTGTGGTGGCGAGGCAATGTGTTCGGAGTGGTTCAACGTCATCGGCAGTGAACTCTCCACCGTTGAGCCCTATCTATCAGACACCTGTAAATCCAGTCAAAATAGAGGAACAGAACTCCGCACAGGAACTTGTGAACTTCAACCAAGAAACATTCAATCCTTGGGACCAAAAAAACTGTGATAAAAAGTACCGTTACGATCCAAAGCCGCTTTTGAAAAAGAATCGACGACAGCTAGTGCCGGCAGAAGAGAAAACGCAAAAATACTGGCAAAGGAGACAACGTAATAATAAAGCAGCGCGGAAAAGTCGGGAAGACCGACGACAGAAGGAACTAGAAGTTCTGCATAATATGAATGCGTTGCAAGAAGAAAATTATAAACTGAAAATGTACATGAACAGTGTGTTAAAAGCCAACGAGCAATTACAGTTAGATCTCTTAAGGATGAGACAGCAACTTGTACATGCTGGAGTTTTTACGACCACCCAAAATTGCTGACACGAAAAAATAAAAAGAACATAAAGATCATAAAGATATATTGTAAATATATAAATTTAAAAAGACTTTATAAGATGTTTACTTGACAATTTCGTACACGCAAAAATGTTTGTCCTATTATCAGGAAATAATTTGAACAAACTCAAAAAATAAATGTATAGAAATATAGAAAATTAAGAATCGAACTTTTTACACAGTTCAAAATATATATAGAACACGATTTCTTTTTTGTACAAATATTTTCCCATCATTTATTTTTGTTTTATTTTTGTATATATATATATATATTTTTTTTTGCCACAAAAATAATAACAGACAAACATAGCAATAACAATCGTGTGTGTTTTTTTTGTTTTTTTCCGTCGAGAGGTTTTCTTTGTATTATTGACCAAATGTAACGGTGTTGTTATGGTTCCAACCATATGAGTGATTATCGAGTCAAGCACATGCTTTAATAAAATGTCCATCAATTACTTTGTGGCTTCATCAGCTATAACTTCTTTCAATTTAGGACGAAAAATATTCTGTGCAAACTGGACAACAATGTTAATTGTCGTAGAAATTTAGCATTTTCCTTTTTTCTTCCGTTTTTCGTTTTTCTTGAGGTTATTTCAAAGACGTGCTGCCCTTCAGTTTCAGAACTTGGTTCAATATTTTAATAAAGACGGTTTTAAAATAATATTTTTTTTCTCTTGTGTTCTGTGGTTAGTCGCGTTTAAATGGTAGGGTGGAGCGATTTGCCGTTTCTTTGGTGTTTAATCATACCAAATGAGAGTTTTCAACACGAGGTAAAGAGGTTCAATTGCTGAAAGGAAATGAGCATTTTATCGTTTTTAATTGCAACTACAGTCTCGTATTGATATCGCGTACGTCTCACGATTCTTTTAAAACAAAGATTCATGGAGGACATTTTGCGAAAGAGAAGACTGAAAAAGATTACTTTGAGAGTCATATGTGGAGCAGAAAGGGAAGTGTAGATATGACGTACGCCATTACGACATTAGATCGGTTTTGACGGTTAATTGAGAATTAAATCGTAACCAATTTTGTTAAGATTCAAATCAAAATTCCCATAGAGTATTTAACGTGATTTTTCATTAATAAATTGCCAGCTAATAACAAATTCATGTTGGAATGAATTCTGTTCTTTTTTCAATACTTTATTCTCATCTTATTCTCACCTCATTCTCATCTTAATATTATTATTATTATAATCTTAAAGAACTTTGTGAATAAACTATCTTTAGTAAGGGATCTTTCAACAAGAGTAAGAAAAAATGAAATTGCAATTTTGTTATTACATATAGCTAATTCCTCTTTCTCGATGGCGCAAGAAAGTAACACACTGTTTAATTAACATGATATCGATTTGAAGTGGTTAATGCAGACGGTTTCCATGGCAAATTTACCAATCTCTATTCAATAAATTTCATATTTAACTAAAACAATAGGACGCTACGTGATTGTTTCAAACAATTCAAGTTGAAATTCATTACTGCGAAAATGGCAATGTAGAACTGTTTTAAATTAGCTGAAAAATTGAGTGACCGCACAAGACCAGAATACCTGTCTTGAAGACTATTGATTGAGATTTAATTGGTTTTATGTCTCACTTTCAATTGACAAGTCTACAGACTGTGATCATTAGAAACATTAAACGAGAAATTGTTATTTCTATTCCCCTCCTCTTATCTTGACTGTTAATTTTTTTCTCCTTAACATCGTGCAGCCGTATCATGCGAGCAGAAGAAAGAGAGAACACAAAAGTTGGAGAGTAATATACTTTTGCATTTGCATACACAGTTTTCAGAAACCCAAAGTTTGTAGTGTAAACGCTGTAAAATTTGTTTGGTCCAGCGAGGGTTAGGGTCTGGAAATACAAAAAGGCGTCTTTGTCAGCTTTGTCAGCAAGCTATTCGAAATGGATAATCTCCAGGAGTTTGAATCGGAGTCACTAGATTTTTCCCAAACATTTTTTTTACCCCGGTTATCTCCCCGATAAAGTAATTCTTAAAAGGAAAACAAATCTTTTAAGGTTTTCTGGAAGAATGGGGTTTTTTTTTGAACAGATAAAGTGAGAGACATTTTGGTTGATCCTGCACTTAAAACAATAGATTAACATCAGTGAGTGAAAGTTGATTGTCTGTCTGAAAAATGACACTTCTTTTGTGTTGTTATCTGCCAGAATATACAGTTCCATATAGGTGGAATTTCGTGTATCAACTTAATTCTGGTAACATGCATTCCAAAAGATACAACATCTAAAAACAAGACATAGATGATAAACTTTGAAGATAAAACCGTCTTTATTTTTAAAAAACAATCTTATTACACAAACCTCTTTACAGGAGAGGAAACAGAAAGTTCAAACAGTGGAGGTAAACAAAGGATTGTGGCAATGTCAGAAAATCATTGAAAATTCAAAAAATGTCAACGACCAACTTAGAAAACGGAACCATTTTAGTTCAAGCAAGCGTCCGTGGACTTAAACGTTAATTCAAGAAAAATCAATTTTGCAACAAATTGAAATTGAAAGTTGAATTTCTTCGTATTTAATTTATTTAATTCAATTTTCACTGTTTCAAAAAATTGAAAATCGCTTTGAAAATCAAATCATATCGAAAGAAAGAGATATACCTCCAAGTTTAATATTTCTGAGAGCGGGTTCGAAGGAAGTGAGTGTCATGGCCTTTTCACCACTCCCAATCTCCGCTACAAAAACCACCATTATTAGAGTTTACCTTTTGTGTTCTCTGTGGTTTAGGGAACTATTCAGTAAGCACAAACACCAAAAATTACCTTAGATGTTTGAGCATGATTACGATAAATTGCAGTTTTGGGTTAATCTCTCAAAATTGTTCCTACTGTTTACTGGTTCCCCTGAAGCTATCCATTATTAAACCATTTCCGTTTCATCTCATATCTTCTTCCTTCCGAAAACCAAAACATATATTAAATATTGAAATGTCAATCATATATTTATATTTTTATATAAATACCAATTTCACTGAATAAATTAATTAACTTAAAAAAAAGCTTGAATGGTTTGATTTCTAAGATTCGAGTTTTGATTCTACATAGGCGTGAATCTTTCATGTACAGCTGTGCCAACGAATGATGATGTTTATAACGACATTTCTGCCATGCATTTAAATTGCACTGTTAAACTTTTGACCAGACCTCGGGACATTAAATAATGAGAAAAGCATGTGAAGCTTGATATGCACAGAGGAAAATGGTAATATTGAAGGAAAGGAATATCTTCATTTAATGATGCCGAAGGAAGTATGATGATACTAATGTTGAGTTTTGCAGTGATATAATACATTATAAATTGCTTTTACATGCAAAATTTGACATGGTGATGATCGTGGTGTGTACATCTAGCTATTTCTAACCAGCTAAACTTATTATTTAAATGCTATTTAAAAGACCTTTAAGGATAACGGAAGTTTTTTTTATTTCTGACTAGGCCATCCTCTTTAATTGTATATATAATAATAATACCAATAATAATCTTAAAATCGTCTTAAAGAACGAGGCATAGCCGGACCCAGACAAATTTAACAAGGTTTCCACTACTAATTTAGCTGGTTAAAATTCGGTAGATGAACTGCATATTAAGCTCGTTTTCCATCAGCTGAAAACGTCCGCGCGGAGTCGCCCTTAATTTGTTGTGAAGGAATTTGGGCATGCGCTCTTCTCGAAATTGATGATGATGAACTGTTGAAGCACTTTCAACTTCATTTGAGATTCGCGAACGATTACACCTAATGGTAAACAGCCATTAGTATGCGACATGCAAACACTATACACAACGGCGCAATTTTCTCGAAATATACAACACAATGTATATTGGAAGCACTGAAAATCATTCGAACACATTTAAGTTTAAAACGTTTCTATTTTTTTTAATCGAATGTAATTGAATGTAGATCACCCTTAATTTTTTTTATTCTTTGATACCCAGTGGGCACAGGGACGTCCCATGGACGTTCAGTTAGGACGTCGGACGGGGACATCGAAAGTGAAGTCTAACCTGTCCGCCCGAATAGGATGTCCAACAGAGACTTGAATAGGACGTTCAAAGGACGTCCACATGGTACGCGGACGAGAGGGACGTCCCCGGGACGCGTGAAGGACGGATGCGTGCCCACTGGGTAATGCAAAACACCATATATGGCCGTTAAAGGCATACGGAACTACCCAGGGTATCACGCATTTTGAGTTCGAACACTCGGGACCAGAAAATAATCTTTTTTATTTTGAAATTATAATAATTTTTGTTAATCGCACCTTTCATTAATTTGTTGACCGTGGAAAGTTAGCTGTTCTGTATTATTTCATCAATTCTTTATCGTTTTCAAATCTTTTTCGCAGAGTTTAGCGCTAAAATTAATCACGAAATTAAAAAAGGACCGTTATTTGGAGATGGCCGTTGAATAGAGGGTTTCGTATGAAAGTTTGACTAGGAAAGCGGCAGGGACCATTTTGTACTGGCCGTTGATTGGAGGTGGCCGTTGAATAGAGGTGACTATTATTAGAGATTACACTGTAGTTAACTTTGCAGTTTTAAGAGTCTTTACACTATTTTCATCTTTTCAGCGTTCGTGCGCTTATTAAATACTTTGAGATTTTGAGATTTTGAGCGCACGTAAAACATGATTATGAAATTTTTTTGAAAATCAGTATATGACACATTGGACATGACTAAGGAAGATGAAAGAAAACAACATGTCCATTTCCCAGCAAAAACATTTTTAGGGTACTTATATTAGCGAAAGGGAAAAAGTCTGTTGAAGTCTTATAAAAGTATGAATACATTTGAGTTCACAATAAGCTGTTTTTGCAGCCATTTTTTATAAATATTGGAAACTCAACTTAGGATTAGACTCCCACTATCGCGAACTCTTTAAGGGGCGGGTGAAAATGTTCGAGACAACAGATATGCATATTCGAGTAAACAACCTCTTTTTTTATTTTGATTGGTTGCTATGGAAAATAATATTTTTGTTGAATTTGTATCTACGAATGTATATCCAGGAAAATAACCTTCTTTAATGGCAATGCAAACTTAATGGATTGTAATTCCTCCTTTCATTTTTATATATTCTTTTAATTTTAATTTTTATGGTTTGTAAACCTATATTTTGTATTATGTTACATCACACTTTTTATATGAACTTTATAAGAACAACCTGGCTGAAGTTTTGCCAAAATTAAAAATTAAGCACAATCTAAGAATAATCTGAAGGCTGAATTCTTAGTATGTAATAACGACAAACTGTGCCTTCAATGAACTATCAATATGTCACACCCAGCAATGTTAATATCCACCGCAGGTATGTGTAGAACTGGTTTATGAAATTAATAAACTTACATTTTTACATCAACACGTTCCATCAAGGCGTCTACCTGTCTATGTGTACTGTACTAATGACTCAAAAGTGTTAAGTCATTTGTATAATCTTTTATATATGGTTAATTGACTGAAATAGTAGCTATCCTCACTGGAAAACCCATTTGCAAAAATACATTTTTAAAGTAATCTTCTGATTACGTCTAATTATGGCATCTGATAAAAAGGTGTTTTATATAAATATAAAATAATCTCAAATGAGACTTTATCAAATTGTTATTGTCCACAAAATTAACAGTTTTCTTTAAACAACAAAAAATTGTTACTTAGCAACTGTGAAAACAAATCGCTAGCTTGAGTTTTAAAAGCAGGTTTTTGAAATGGCTCAATGGTCGAACGAGCAGCAGAATTTTATGCAGTCTTTTTATGTGTATACAACTTCGATTAGAACTGGAGTTATTTTTTTAAACTTTGCGAGACAGCTGTTAAACATTAATGTTCATTTTGTGGATTGTATTTCAAAAAGCTTGAATGAAATATATTAGTACTCTGTAAAAGGCCAAATCAATGTTTTTGATTTTTTTTTTTAAAGAAAATTGATTGAGAACACGCATACACAAGAATAAAATTGAAAAGAAATTATAAAGAATGGAAAATTCGATTAAACAAGAAATAGAAAATGAATTAGAGCAGTTTGTTCAAGAGTCAGGGCGGGACAGTGGTCTATCGTCCACAGAATCACCGAGATATCAAGATACAAATGCGAAAGTGAGTTTTGTAGTTATGATCGAAATTAATTCAGAATGTACATATCTAATTTCATTTGCCCTTCTTAACAAAATTATTATAATATTGATCAATTTATGAGATTTCGTAAGGAATTGAAGCTTTGAAAACAAAATACAATAAATTTGATAATTGCTTCAGAAGCGGATATAGAGGGTATGTCGAAATTTGTGTAGAAGAATGTTAGCTATTAAACCATAAAAGAAAACCGTGTAAGTAATCCCATTGGTGATACAGACTGAAAACAGAAATTAGGTTTACGTGCTCCTCCACAATTTTTGACATACCCTAGATCCGCCGCTGTGCTTACTAGTACGTGTTTTGCTCATTACTCACTGAGTTTGTACCTGAAACATACACGGCTTTTTTATAAGAAACCTACCGAAGGTTTACTACCGAAAGTTTCTTAATTTATGTAATAAATTTAGTTCTAAAAGTTTCCGACTTTCTTATTACAGGAATTACAATTTTGATTTTTAGAGAAAACCACTGAATTTAAGAATTTTGAATGTTTCATACAATATCTCCACTATATACAGTAATTTCAATCTTCCAGAATTACATCAACTCCACGTAAAGTAGTTGATTCTAAAGAAATCTTACGATCTATTCGGAGACATAAATGTTTGAGATTTGCCAAAAAGTTTCTCATTTGGAAATTGGCATAACCATCATAGTTCCAAAAGTTTCTTAAATTTTGACGGGTCTAGTACGAAGTTTCTTATAAAGTTGTTTCTTAAAAAAACATGTATATAAACGAACGTATAACATTACTGATAATGGATATATAGAGTGACCCGCAATGTGATGAAGTAAGAAATTCTAAAGGTCATATTACAAATATTAACTGCACGTATAATGTGACGCAGCTGACGCAAAATTTTCAGTTTTAATGTTAATTTACAATGTTCCTGAGAGAAGGGGCAGAAATTTCTCTTAGTAATTCTTAGTAGTTTTTGATTTGTTTATTTGTTGGTTTGTTGGTTTTTTAAATGACCAATAGATTTTCAACACATTTCGCTACGAACTTCACCATACTTTTTACGACAGCTTATGCGACCTTAATACATGGAGAGATCATGTGAATTAATTTTTATTTAATTTTTATTTTATTTAATTATTAAAATTAGAAATGAAATGAAATGAGAGAACCCCAGCTCTGCAACCGTAATTCTTATAATATTAATTTTCTCCTACTCTGTTTTTTAGCTTACCGAAGTTGAACACCAACTGCAGGTCTGTTCGATTTTAACAATAAAATATTTTAAACCTTTAAATATTTAAGCATTTTATAGCGACTGTAAATTTAAAAACTATAATTAAAATAAGCGATTTAAATGAGGAATTTTTCCATTACAAAACGTATAATCCAATTTCCCTCGTCCATGATAAATGTTAGCCATTTATATACTGCTGTGATTTCTATTCAGGAACTTGTATCGAATTCACACAAAGAATTGCAAGAGGCGAAACAAAAACTGGAAGAGTTAAGGTAATAAAAACGCTGTCTCCTTTCTTGATGTTGTAGATTGCTTTTTATAATTTGGGAAATTTAATCTTTTGTCATTCCTCTGACAAATATCCCAGTGGACAAGCATCCGTCCTTTCGTCCACCTCTCGTCCACGTACCATTGTGGACGTTCTCAAGACATCCTTTGAACGTCCTCTTCAAGTCTCTGTCGGACATCCTATTCGAGCGGACAGATTAGACTTCACTTTCGACGTCCCTGGGTCGTCTCCGGGACGTCCTAACTGAACGTCCATGTGACGTCCCTGTGCCCACTGGGATAAATCTAAATAACGTTGTGTAGAAATATTCTAATATTTATGATTTATTCTATAAGTAATAGGACTAGTAATGTAAATTCTGTATGAATATAATAATGATGTAAAAAAATATATACATTATATACTGACGACACCTGAAAACATAACTCTTTACGTCTTTACGAGAGTGTCGATCCTTTTGGAAAGCAAGAGACGCAGGGTTTTAGCTAAATCCATTTCGAAATGGCATGCTAGAAAACATTGTTTAATCATTTGGTTACACACATAAATTCAAGACCTAACCGTCCCTTCCAAATATATTGTTTTCTTTTCGCTATCATTCTAGATTAATGCGTTACGAGGAACAAACAGCTTTTAAAAATGAGATAGAGCAATTGCAAGATAAAGTGGACGAAGAAGAGAATAACTCTAGTTTCTTAGAAGAAAGTTTGAAATCGGTGCAATCACAGAAGGAAAAGGAAACACAGCGTGTAGCTGCTTTGGTGAAGGAACAAGTCATAGGTATAAAAACAAATTGCATTCAATTAAGAAGACGAGCATTCATTGCTACGTTCAAGGACCACTGGTTTTGGCGAAAAAATTAACCAAGCAGTGTCTGTGCTAAAGACACTGGGAAAGCGAGAATTTTAAGTGACGCCTTTTGTTTCTCATCTGCAAATTGGATATATTATATTATATATATATAAAGTACCAAGGGAAGTAGCCTTTGGAAAAATTTATTAAAAACTCGTGTTGTTTTACTTTCGTTTCTGTTACGAGTTTTGTCGTTAGAGCGATCAAAATACCCGGAATTTCGATATTTAGTTATAGGTTTTTGTTTTGGTAAGATCGTAGCTTATTATTAGAACGTGTAATCATAGTTTATTAAACTATGGTGTAAACCGTCCGAACTAATGAGGAGACGAGAAAAGACGCCTGTACGACTTCCTTGTGTCCACTTGGTCTAAACTATACCTGTTATTTGATGTTAGGTTCTCAAATCAACATGATGCAGGAACAAGAACTCGTGCGTCTTGAAATGAAACTTAAGGAGAAGGAAATCGAACAGTTCAGTGTATCAAAACAACTCGATCATCAGCGAAGAGTAATAATAGAAAAGGATAGAATTCGTCTGAAACAGCAAGAGGAAATCCACACGCTTACAGAAAGTATCAACCAATTAGAAGACAGGAATTCGTTTTACAAACACGAAAGTGAGGGAAACCATGAGAGGTTGCGATCGTCGGAAAAAGAAATCCAATCGTTAAAAAAACGATTATTCGAATCCAAACGGGAACTGGAGAACTTAAAGTCTGAAAACACGACATCGAAACTGGAAATGCAGCAAATGAAGATGTCGTGCAACAGATTGGAAGAATGTGTACGAGCTGAGCAGGAGCTTGTGGGAAGTTTAAAAGAAAAGCTCGCTTATTTACAGGACAGGTAAGAAACAATACTCTCATCTAAAGGTCATAAATTTTCGCAGGGAAGGAGTTTTTTTGTAATTCATTTCCGCGATTCTAACTCCTTAACGCGAAATTAAACTTCGCGGAACTTAACGGAACTGGCTCATAAGAGCAAAATTTTATTTTTTTAGATTTTTTGCTGCAGTTAAACAAAATACACATCGTACTACAACTGCGAAATTCACAATAAACAAATCGAGATGAATTAAATAAATTGCCCCCGCGAATTTACATTACAGCTTAAACGCGTTTCGCTATATTTCGTCCTAAATTTTGATACAGGTGATGGGCATGTGGTGTGACCATGATATATATATATCGTGGGTTGAAATTGTAACGCATACGTCTTAGCAACATAACTTCTGTTTACAAGAGCATTTTGGGATTTGTTTACAAGGAATTTGTACCTTCATTTGGTAGTGAATAACTTTCATTGTAAAACATTGTGAATAAAAAGCTAATGTTTTCTCATCTCACAATGAATAATTAAAACCAATAGCAAATAAATGAACAATGATTTTGAATAAAGAAAAATAAAAAACAAATAGAATGAAAGAGGTTTATAGTAAATAAAAACTTTTTCTTCTTTTCTTTCAAAAAGCAAAAATAAGTACGCGTAAGTACCACCAAAAATTAGTTTACTTGTACTTGAGGAAAGCTTTATGATTGCTTGTATTGTTAGACAGCCTCGTTTCCATTGTTTATGTATTTCTTATCGAGTATTTTGATTTCGTGAGAAAATTAACATTTTCCCACTTGTTTCTCCTGTAAAGTGAGCAGTTACTAAGGAAATAACATTTTTTCAAAGTGTAAATAGAGTTTTGCTGTAGGTTAACTTACGCTGTATCAAGCAATTAATCCATAATTCATGATGTTTTGAGGAACGAGAATATTCAAGACAGTAAAGAAAGTTGTTCATTAATAATTTTTGCGCATATTTTATGATAACTGTGATTTTCTGTTTTAATTTAGCTGAAGTGCAAGTTAGGAACAGTTACTTAGCAGCAGGAATTAAAAAGCTTGCTTCTTTTTTTTCTTTTTTTTTTTAAAGAGTTTTTCAGGATTGGTTATTTTATAGGAACTTGAAACAAGAAGAATCATTTCACGAACGAGAGTTAAACTTTCAACAGGATCTTGAACTTGCTAGTACCAGTGAAACGAAGTTAGCAGAAAAATGCGAAAAAATCGAGCATTTGTACCACGAGACTAGACGGAAAAAAGACGAGAAAGATTTTGAAATAAAACAATACCAGGAAAAGATCGTGACGTTACAAGAACAGCTTCAGAGAATAACAGATCAGAAATATGAAGCCGATTGCAACTTCACTGAATTGCAAACTGTAATAAATCAACACATCACCACATCCGTAAATTCACCACAATCCCCGAAACAAGGTAATTAGATACAACAGACTCTTTAACTCACTTTTGTGCTGTGCAGTCGATAATAGTGATGTAATTTATGAAAAAGTCTATATTGTTGCCTTGCAATCTAACCATTTGGCTAACTTCTGTCTCCCAAGCTTGTGTGGGTAACTAGAACTCTTGAATCATGATCTCCACCACGCTGTTTCCTTCGTTTCACATCAGGTACAATGAACATGTATCACACCATAACTCCCGAGGAGTTAAATGATTATTTTGAAACGAATTCATCAAGAATGTCGAGCCTGCAGTTCGAAGTGACCGATCTGACGACGCAGATCCGAAAAGAGCAGGACATTATGCAGGACATGAACATCACAATAGCTGACGTGAAACTACAGTTGGAAAGAACAAGGGAGAATTTGAACAGTACTGCCCAGATGAAGGATAGCTTAGAGATACAATGTCAACGATCCAGGGAAACCATTCGAATGCAGGTAAAGATATTCCAAAATAAAGTATAGTTTACACTATCTGATTAATTGAACCGATTTTAAATTGTACGACAAATCGAATTGTGATACCAAAGAAAAATCAATCGAAGTTTCTGTTAAAAATGAAAACTGTTCAATTAATCGAATAATGTAAACGCCGCTACACGTGTCTCACAATGATGTCAAAAACGAGATTGGATAACTAGATATAACCTGCAAAGCAGCTTGGTCTTCGAATTTCCCTTAAAGATAATGAATTGTTATAAGTAGAACTGAGGGTTGCAGTCTCATAATGTCAGCAGTTGTAATCCCTCATTTGAAAAATAAGAAATGGGTCTGGAAGGAGCAGCTGACCCATTTGGGATGACGCGATATAACGAGCAGTGAAGGAAGTTGTAAATCGATTCGTTAAATTGCGAGTTTGTTAAAGTTAGAGAGTTTCTAAGAGATGTTTAAAAAGCGGAAAGCAATCGGGTTCGTTATGAGGAGATTTCCTTATATCATTATCCTTATATCTAATCTCGACATTTCGTATTTACATTACTAGCTAACATGTTTCGTTTTTGATAATGTAGACAAAAGTTTACCATTTGCAAGTGATGAAATTCGATCAATCTAGTTACTTCTTATAGGAACATGACGTCACTCGTTTGACTAATGAAATCCATAATTTGCAAAATTTACTGAAAGAGAGTAAAAGCAAAGTTCAGCAGTTGGAGTCGAATATTACGGTAACGGCAGACGAAACAACACATAAAGAGGAAGCCCATAAAGAGGAGATCAGAAAATTGAAAGGAAAAATAAAAGCGCTGGAAAGCAACAACCAGTTATTGGAAGCAACAAGGAAGGAGATCAAGGAGGAACTGCTGCTGGAGAACTTAAAGTTACAAGAAAAATGTGATGAATTGGAAAAAGAAAATAATAACCTAAAAAACGAAATGCAAAACTTGATAGATGATAATCGAAATTTCGCTCAACGTCTGATACATCTAGAATCTTATTCAGATCGATTGAATTCACTGGTGGAACAACACCAAAACGACAACAGTCGCTTGAAAGAGAAACTGCACAACCAGACGAAACACAATCGCACAATATCCGAAGAAAAACAGATGGAGATCGTTACTTTATCGCAGAAGGTCGAAAGCATGAATCGAAGTTTGCACGAAAAGGACGAGAAAAGCGAGAAATTGAATCGAAAACTGAAAAATGTTAAAGAGGATCAAAAGCATACAGAAGGCAAAATGAAAGAATTAGATACCAACAACTCGGAATTAGAGAAACGCATCAAATTGTTAACTGACAATTGTACGGTAGGGGATAGAACTATCGCCGTGAAAAATGAGGAAATTAAAGCCATGCACAAGCGATTTAGAGAGCAATCGAAAAATATCGAGAATTTATTCGCAAGAATCGAAATGTTAGAAAACGAAAAGAAAACTTTAAAAAGTAATTTGTCGCAAGCCGAGAATCGGCTGACGTTGAAAGAGAACATGATCTTAGATTTGTCTGAGAAAAACAATGAAACGTCGCGTAGTTACGAGGAGCTGAAGTCATCAGTGCATAAAGTTGAACTGGCAGGTAAACAGCACGAATATAAAGCTGATAACTTGAGACAAGAAAAAAGAGTGTTGGAAAAATCTATGAAAGAATTGAATGACGAGAACACGCATTTGAGAGAGCAGTTAACAAATTTTCGAAGGTTACTAGCCAACGCTGAAGACGAGAAAGATAACAGGTATGTATGACAGATATTTGTAATTCATTAAACAATTCTGAAAGGGATCATATATGGTGAATTAAAAAAGATGATTCATTTAATAATGTTGTTTAATTTTCATTTCAGCATAAACAACTTGACGTTGATTCAAAGTGAACTCGAAACTGAAAAACAAACACGCCGACTCAAAAGCGAGTTAGAACATCGACAGCAAAAAAAATCACTCGAAGACTTAAAATCCGAGGTAACCAATGACTTGGTTTGATTTAACTGAATTGATCGGGATTTCCAAATACACATAGAGAGAGAAATTTTTCAGCAAATTTTTCCTATTTTTTAATGTTTACGCAAGATAGCCTCTTCGGTTCTGATAGAACTGTTATCAATGAGGGTCCTGCGTAGAAGGGACTAGAGCATATCTGTTTCAACCACTCAACCAGGTTCCCACAAGACGTTTATCGCTAACGTTTAAGTTTGCAATTCATTGGAAACATAAATCTTTCAGTGAAAAAGTAACTAATGTTGTTCAGGAATGGTTTGAGAACATAAAAACATAAACCTCAATGAAGAATCGAATGAATTGAAACGTTAAACGGTAAATGGATGTTTAATAAACGTCAATAAACCCTTAGTGGGAATCAACCTTTAGACATCAATCCCGCTCTCAAGCTGAGTGGATTAATTCAGACTGGAAATTTCTCTGTGAAGCTTACTGTAGTGATAACTAGAAATATTTTGGTTTAAGCACTTCACTGAGGCACCAAGTCAGAACATAAATCATCGTTATTTTTCAGGTAAATTGTCTCAGAGAGGAATTAGATTCGGAAAAAAGACGACGTCATCGGTTGGAGTCGTTGTATAACAAGAGAGACGACCAAGTTAGTCAATTGCGATCTACATTTGACCAATCATTGAATACCATAAACAATGACACAAAAAATATAAAAAACATACTAGGTAAATCATTGCAAAAACTTGACCGACAAATTATGAATCAATACGATTCCGACGTGACGGAAAACGAAATGGACGTCACTAATTCAACAGAAAAGTTTGACATGTCAACCGACAAATACCTAAGTCTGCCGAGGAAATACCGTACATTGTCGTTAGAATCGTCCATAGATACCCTGGCACTGGATGTTAAATCAAAACCGAACTCTACAGCAAATACACCTCAAAGAAGTTATCGATCGCCTGTTTCCACTTCCTCTGTATTGCTGCCAAGTAAAATACCTTCAAACAGTTTCAAACAAGAGTCAAATACACGACGGACCAATAAACGTTTAACCAGATAGAACATAAACAATAGGAACGGACATGCGCAGTGAAGCGTTTCAATATTGACACTTTAACCAATTTTTTTTTACTGCCTCGTTACAGGGACTTATTACACATTGAAAAAATCGACCAAAGTGCATACGCCAAAGCGAGTTATCAACAGTCTTATCCGTTACCGCTTCACTAACTTTTATGAAATACAACACGCGTGCATTTTTTAACACAAGTAATAATTTCTTTTTATATATATATAATAGGTGGCATACAATAAATAGATTGACTTTGTTGATTGTTTTGAGTAAGCCTAGCATTTGTATTTTTTGTAACGGAACGCTAATAAATATCGTGAGCATAATAGTTTAACACCTCCTTTATCGTGAACACTCCTTGAAATGCTTGTAATGTCAATGTTTTCATCGATCAAAATTCTCATCCGTATGAAGATCATAACACAGGTTACCATAGTCCATTATACCATTTGATGTTCCAACAAATCCAACACAACACAAAAGATCTAATGACAGAAAGAACAATACAAAATCTATGAAGTTAGATATCGTCTCGACGAACATTAAGTCAAAAGTTCACGTCAATATAGTCATTTTAAATACCGTATTTCTTGAATAAGCGCCCCTTCTGGAAGTTTTTTTAAACTAACAGTTTTCAACAACAGTGTTTGACGAAACGTCGTAATAAAGTCATGACAAGAATGTGTCGTTTTCTTTTAACAGTTTTCTTTTAACAGTTTTCACTTATAACTTTGCCTTATAGCGTTGCCATAATACTTTGGAACGTTGCCGATCTGATTGAGGAATTGCTTTCCTGCACATTCTAATTAAAACGTTTGGCATCAAAGTTCCCCTGGACGATTTTGTCCGTTATCTAACTCTATAAAAATCATTTTGTTTGTTCTTTTGTGAAGAAAAGACTATTCTCATTTCGTCATTATCATGAAAACCATGAAAATACTGTACGTGACATCAAATGTCTGTTGTTGGTTGGATGACTAGGCCTTTCTTAAATGTATGATATCCACAAAATGACGATTATATCCGCAAAACAAACAGTTTGTATTGCATAAAGCCGATTATAACATACAGTTTGTCTAACAAAATGCAATCATCAATAGTTCGCGATGAAAACCTTGCTACTTAGTTCTGGGATAACAAAGACATGAATTTACGTCATGACCCGTTCTTTGGAATAAAAATAATGAAAAAAGAGATTTTCAAGCGAAAGTTTAATGACCACATCTTATTTGGATGACTTGTCCATTCAAAACAAACCTTGTAACTTTTGCTAGCTATAGTACATTTTTTGATTATCGGGCTTTCCGTACGAGTTAGGCTTTTTCCCATAGTTTCGATATTCACCTATAAAAATAACACAGTTCTTATTACTTACATATATTAAGAACTTTGAGATCAGAATTTGGCGTTATTTCAATACCTTTTCCACCGCGATCATTAGAATATCCACCTCCAACGCTACCACGCCCTCTATTAAAACTGCTCCTTCCACGACCACCACCTTTAAGATTCAAACAAAATTATGAATCGTCCAAAAAGCATCATTAACAAAGGAGCTTTGGTGAAATGACTTAATTTGTCGTTAGTTATCAGAAAGTTTGATGTCATGGAATCCGATTTTCCGAACACACACATAAAAACATTCCGCACCTCTTCCACCTCCACGGTGAGAATCTTCTGTTCTTTGTCGAAATTTTGGCATCTCAGGGGGTGGAGCCACAAGGGAAGGTCGACCACCTCGATCAGGCACCTTAAGTTAAATAGAAAAGTTAAGGCTGGATTGAACGTATAACAATGAAGCGTTTGTCTGTGTGAAGTGATGAAAATTCGCCTCGGCTATTTCCGTCAGTTTCACATAAAAGATTTTCATAGCGAAATGCTTGAGCAGATGTAGTTGCAGTTCCGGTGGCAACGTCACCACTTATATACACCGTTCCAATAAAACCAACAAAAATATATAGAAAATTGACATTAATGGAAAATATAACGAAAAATATTGATCAAAATGCAAACTTCATGATGTAAAACTTATAAGATTTATTTCGGTAAGGGTCAGGCTTTGTCTCCTTTTTCATATTCATTTAAAAGATTTGTGATCAGAGAAGTAGGTGCGTCTGTCAATGATAAATAAACGCCCTCACAACATTGAGAGTGAAGTGTCACATAGTAGTCACCTTTCCAATCATGACTTTGTTGATATCACATTTGGTAACTTCACGTTCGTCTCCACTGCTCGTTTTAGCAATGACACACAAATCTGTGGAATAACAAAACAATTAACGAAGAGAAAGACTTGAGAAGACTTCCGAAATCAAAACACCAATCAAGCTAAATACCTGATCTGGCTGTTAGTATGTCCACAATTGTTGTTCGAGAGTCAGCGATCAACTTGGAACGTAATAATTGATTAATTTCGGCCATATCGTCGTGCGACGTCTACAATAGGGAACGTAATGAAATTTTGAGTTGATTATAAAACCAGTGTAACAGTGAAAAAATACATTGAAAAATTTGGCCAAAATACTTCTGCGCAAAAATTTTCGGCAAGGATTTTATCACTCCGTTAAGAAACAAAACAGCAGTAAATATGCAATTTGGTCCGCAATTGGATGTTAAAAATGTATTTTGAGGTTCGCAACTTGGATTTTTCTTATGTTATTACATATATTCCTGCCATGGCAACGAGAAGAATCCTGTCCAATATATTTACCTTGAGTTTTTCTGACCATGAGAAAGATTGTAAAGTCACATCGACTCGTTTGATTAACACTTTTCTTCTTGTTTTATATTCCAAACAAATCGCATCATTTATTTTCTCAACTTTCTCCTAAGAATAAACAAAGTAACAGATTAATTTGTGTGGACTTTTACATCATATCCACTCGCAGTAACTATGATGATTGATGTTCCCCAAATTCAATGTTGCAACGTAAATGACCGCAGTGACAACGGTGAGACTTTTTCAAAGATTAAATTAACAAAATTAAGGTAGCATCTATTCTTCTATGATATTCTTGATTCCATCTGGAGATTATTACAATCACGCACAAAAAAGAAAAGGAAGGAAAAATGATCCGCAAATTCGAAATCAGTACCATCAAATTGTTCTATGTGTAAATTTTTAATGAAACTTGAAGCACTTTCTAAATTTGGTCCAAATTTACTCAAATTGTGACGTAATATTTGCACTTTTTACATAAATGAATGCCATTTCTGATTTACTTATCGGATTTATCGGATTTCAGAAAATGAAGCATCAAATTAAAGGTATTGTCAAGCACTCTAAAATGGTAGAAAATGGTATTTTCGCGAATTTATTTGCGGACAAAAATTTGAGCTTTTTACAAAGAAATCATGAAATATCTATTTTTGCATTTAAGAAAGCCCAGCTCTAGCCCGACACAGTGGTATATTTTCCCTTCAATTCGGATTCAAACTTGAGTTATAGCACATTCTTTGGGCTTTGGGGTTCGAAACTTTGGGCTCCCCAGACTTTTCTAAAAAAAAATCTAAATTCTTATCTTTTCCCTGAAACCAAATTATTTGATGCTATATATATGAAATGAAGCCTCGCATCCATAGCCCTCTCACGATTAAATTAGCGAAATTAAACAAACTTTGGCATAGTAGTTTATATTGTACGGCAAGAAATTTTTTGTGGCATGTAATTTTTGCGATTTCGAAGTGGAGTTCGAAAATTAAAATGTTTGACAAGAAAAACCTGTATTTTAGGTCTTGTGTTTTCATCGAAATTCCTGAACTATTGCAAACTCACATGACTTTTCATTTTTCGTCACCACAATACTGCAGTCAACTCTTACTGTCTTGAACAGGCGAACATCCATTGATCCCTTGAGCATTTGGTGGATTGATTTCAGTTTTATGCATTGTTAGTTCGAAATATCGGAGTTGACTGTACTGCGTATTTAGATTGTCATAAAGATCACATTTCAGTTGAACCGCAAAATTAAATGGTGCAAAATATTGCACTTTTGATGTATAGAACTGTGAAATTAAAATGGCAAAAAATTCAAAAAGAAGACAATAAAATTAAAAACTCAGCAGAAATTTTAGGCTACGAAAATCTCTTCCCTTGCAAACCACATGGAGGAATTAATAACATATAACATATACACATTTTTATTATTCTAAAAAACGACTAAAAAACACTGGACTGCTGTGTTGCGCTGACCAAAATAACCAAAAACATACCCATTGTGAAGGCGATAACGTCTTCTTCAGCAATGGTTCCTTTAAATAATCCTCAGGCAATTTACTGGTTATCTGTTTCAGCTGGAACATGTAAAGAGATACAAGGAAATAATTAGGACTTTGCACATTAGGCGGTTTTCATATCATTTCCACACCAACTTACTTCTCCGGTGAAAACATTTATAGAAGTATTTGAACGACGAGGCATTATCTGTATCCCAATCAGAAAGTATTAAGACAAATGAGATTTACAAGAGAGATTTATAAACCAAAGGATTCACAAGAGTTTACGTCAAACCTTTTTCTCAATTTCTTTAAACAAGATCTGGAGATTTACCACCGCCAACGGTATCTCAAGAATGGTAGTAATTTTTTCAATAGATTTTCTAATGGTGTTTTCTTCTAATTCCTGAAAGCCAGCAAAAGTGAGAAAAAATGAATTCGATTTTCTTTAAAGAATTTGCGTATTAACACGTTTTAAAAAGTATCAACTGAAAAAAAACCCCACAGCAACCAACCATAGCATTAGTGGATGGACTTTCCTCCGCTTTGCCACAAATAATTAAATGACATGCTTGCAACTCTGTAATCAGAAAATCTAAAAGCATACCCATATAAATGTATGTAAGTTACACATCAGAAAGATATTTATACATCCATTGGAATATTCTCCCAGATGATACTTGACTACTTACCAAGTACAAATAAACGACCTTTTGAAGTATGCAAACCACTTTTTTGTAGAATCTCGCCATATGGAAAACCTGACAAGAAGATGAGTTGTTTATTCTTGGAAATGCTCCAATTGAAGGTCACTGGTAATAATAGGCAAAAGAAATCTTGAAATACCTAGTTCACGTACAAACCCTTTTATCTCAATGTCGAATGCCTCCGAGTCGCCTAGTACGAAAAGAAAATGAAGCCTTAAATGATTTAAAAAACGACAGGATGTAACTTGGGCCATAGATATCTGTTGTCACTTCATGTTTACAAGGGGTGCACACAATTAGATTTCTTTCTCAAAAGTAACATCATTTGTCATAGCTACAAGCACTGCTAATTATTTTCGTCATGCTTTTTTGTTCGCATGATATATAATACTTTTTCGTAGTTCCTGACAAATTTTTTTTGCTGCTTGCAACTATCATCAGGCATCTAGACCCATCTAGATAATCAGTTTTCATGTGTTGATATAGCCCGTTTTTTAACAAAAAAAAAAAAAAAACATACAATTTTGAAACTAAGGCTCAATAAATCTGTGTTGCATGAAAACAAAAACCGGAACAAGAAGATGTTACATCCCAGCAATAAAAATTGTCACTATGAATAGTGTTGGTAGTTGGTAGTCTCTCAAATAAATAGCCAAATTTCTATGGTTCTATGGTTCAAAAAAAACCCTCACACTCCAGTTCAATTGCTGATATCAAATGAAATTCAAAGTCAGTTCGTGTGTTGTGTACGGTTTGCACTCGTTACATATCTGCACATACACATGATTTTGGGTAAACTCCCTCTTTTTCTTTCAGGAAACCAACTTCAATTTTAAGAGTTCTAAATTTAGGAATGTGATTAAAAGCAGTTACACATTTTAGTAGCATCTTTAACTTCTCAGAAGATGCTGTTGGAACCACAGCCTTGAACCAAGCCAAAGCATTCTAGTCTCCTTCTTCATGGAAGGTAGTAAAACTCTACATCACTGACACACATGTCATTTTCTTCTGAAACAAATGAAAATTCGAATAACTGACAATTGTTTTGAATTAAAACCAACAATGCTTTAAGCCTTGCATGAATTTGAGTTGTAGTTCACACTTCAAAACTAATTCCTCAAAAATTAACATTGATAACAAATTTTCTGTTACTCATAGTGACCGATGTGTTTGCATCCCATTGGAAACTGTAAACTAATTGATCGAATGCTGGCCTTCTGCCAGGTTTTGGTCCAGCACCTCAGAAAACTGTCGTGGCGATTCATATAAAGAAAAAGTAATTCTTATTTTCTCGTAATCCTGCCAGCAACAGATTCACTTTTGTTTCGGTATCAGGAGCAGTTGTGCTACTCTTTGATGTTAGTCATATCAACGTCTCCATTTCCAGCTCTTCAAATGGAAGTGGAACTTGAAGTTCTTCTCGGTATTTTTAAACCTTCTTAGGTTACTCAATCTTGGAGCTTTGGGAAACCAACTGCTACGTGTTGGTGGATGTTGAAGCTGGTGGTGGTGGTGGTGGCAAACCTGTTGTTGGTGTATTAACACCAGCACTTCTTCTACTATATGACTAGGTCAGTTGTGCAGTGTTGTTAGAAGCTGTAGGGGGACACAACCAAATAATCTTCCGAAGCTGTAGCTGATCTTGCGTTATTAGGAACATTTTGTATATCAGTAGCCATTTTTGCAGAATTTCACGCATTTTTGTTCTGATCCGGTTGTTCGCACAGGTTCGACAAACAGGCAATATACATTTTACAACAGAGACATCTCGAAAATGAAAAAAAGAATGTTTCACGTAAATATAAACACATCACGAAAATATAAAGACGCTGTCGAACAAAAAAAATGGTGTGTACGAAAAACAAACAAACTTGTCGTCGAAAATTAAAAGAATTGATCAAAAACTAATAAATACAGCTAAGAAAATATTGTTCTCATTGTTGATATACCTCCATATGAATGTTGTGTATTTTCACAGCTCATGAAGTTAAACTAAGTCAATGTTGCCATAGAAAAATCTAATTGAAAATGCAGGACTTTTCCAGGATTTTAAAAAAAAATAATGGTAAATCCCAGGAGTTTCCAGGACTTTTCTTTTATGGTAACCAAAATGGTTCAGACACAATCAAGCGAACTTATAGATATTCTGTTCTCATTGTGTGTCCTGTCGTCTTGACATTCAGAAAATATGGCCCACGAACCTAATATTATTGTGAGGATGACGTTTGATAAGACGATATGGAAAAGTGTAAAACGCCATCAAAGGAGACAGTTTGTAAAACAAAGAATGAAAATGATGTTTGACATAATACCTGTTATGGTTTCATTTAATTGGCAAAAATCCTTTAGTTTCGTGGCCAACCAAGCAACTAATTCTATAAATGAAGTGAGTTTTTCTGAGTTTATTGCGTCTTGAAGTTCTGTTTTATTTGGCAAATCCCCTTTATATCTATAATATAACATTACGAAAAACTGACAACTGAACTTTGAGCTTTTTATATGCAACATCACAATTTCTTTTTACAAGAAACACAAAACAAAAAAGCTTTGTCAATCTGAACACAGCTTTTTCAATGTGAACACAGTTTTAAACATACCTCAAAAGTTGTAGGTTATTCAAGATTCTTTCTTCCATTGTGAAGATTTTCCTTCAAACTATTTCAATTCAAAATAAATATCAAATTAGCACAGTAACAAACTTCTTTTCTTACTATTTGCCCGGATAAGATCAGACTTTAGATTGTTGATATAATTGTCAACAAATATCACAAATGACTTCAATCAACTGTAATTCTATACTATATAATCATGACAAATCACTTCCAAGAATTCCTCAGTCTGATTTAAGGCTTAAAAAACTGTACTTTTATCAGAATTGAAAGCTTGAATGTCAGAAATGACATTCCAGACCACACATAAATTTTGAAATACGGTCGCATTCAGTCACATGTATCATGAGCAACTTGATATTCAATACTAAGACATGACACATCATTTTCATTGAAATAGGTCAGAAAAGGTTATCAAAACTCGTCAGAAAATATCTTTATTTCTTCACATACAAGAATAAACAAGAATTGTGAAAAACAGTTAACCTAATTAACAATGGACCATTGTATAAAGCACATAAACGAAAAAGAAATTATCAATTTCTATAACACATATCAGACACAGCTCTTGAAGCTGATCATATCATATCAGTAGGGTGTTTACAAAATATAAAAACTTATTACATTCAAGTAAATCAAGAAGAAAATATGAAAATTTGGCTTGTTTGTATGTTCTTCACTTCCTGCACCGAAAGAAAAAGAAAAAGAATATAAACATAGTAAAATAAATATTCTGAAAAAAACTTATCAGCAAATTATAAATACTAGCTGAATACAAAAGCAAAAGCAAAATTAATTATTATATACTTCAGTGGAATAAATTTCAAAAACAAATTTCAGACATCATGTAACAATCTTTCACTCCTTATTTGGATGGTTGTACAACTAACTCGCAACAGTTTATCCTACATCTATGTATTTGTTAAGCATTATTTTTTTCTTTTAAAGACATACAGCTTCTAGTTTGTATTCCATTTTTCCAGAAATTATTTCAATCATCAGAAAGTGAGGAGCAAGGGAAGGCTATATTTATACCCTGCATTTAAACGTATATTAATTGTGTATGTGTGTTCTCTCATTCCACTGTTCTCTTGTAAGTTGGAGAAAAATAAGAAAAAACTTCATTCTGCAAAATGTTGGAAAGACAAAATCTTGGACAGTGCAGAAATTCAGACGAACTTATATTTTGCCATGAAGAAATCTGCAATTTTGCCTGGCCACAATTTTTGGAGTATTAACCTAATTTGCTTTCTACGTATTACTGCTTAACCAATGAATCCAAAGGAGTGAGTGTCCAACTGAGAAAGATATAATTTTTATCCTTAATTTTCTTTTTTCATGGCATCTGTCCACGATTGTTAAAAAATGTTTTAGTAGCTCCACAAGTCGCATTCACACACATGGGACATCTGAGAAGAAACTGTTTCGAAGATTCTTCACCAGAGTAAATGTGAGCTCGGACAAGATCAGCTAACGCTTGTATAAATATCTTGTTGTCATTCATTGCGTTTGATCGACGGATATTTTCAGCACCAACCTCCTGCCCAAGTTCTTCGACATATTCCAGATCAAGTTCATATAATGTTTCAATATGATCTGAAGTAAAAGCTATAGGAACAAGAAGTATATTTTTTCTGCCATTCTTGACTAGACCCTTAATTGCTTCGTCAGTTTGAGGGCCAAGCCAAGGTAAGGGTCCAACTTTAGACTGCCAACATAAACGATACATATGAGAAAAACTTAACATCTCCATGACCCTTTGCACTGTAGCTGCAACTTCTTGTGGATAAGGATCGCCTCGATTGACTACAGACATAGGCAAGGAGTGCGCAGAAAAAATAATAACAACATCATCTTTAACTTCGGGAGGGAATTTTTCTAATTCATCAACAATGGTCTGAGAGAATGCCTTTATTAACCCATGATGGGTAGGCCATCGATCTATAACAGACCATTCTATTGAAGATGGTACATTCAGCTGTTTATAATATCTGTAAACTGCATTTAAACTGCTGCCAGTCGTGGAACACGAATACTGAGGATACTGTGTAAACGCGATACCACGTTCTACTCCGTCTCTTTCCATATGACTTAAAGCATCTTCGGTTAGTGGTTCAGCATACCGAAAACCAACATAGTACTTATGAGGAGCAGTCTCAGGAGATATCTTGTCCAAAATTTTGACCATCTCTGCACCTTGATATTCAGTCCATTTTCGGATAGGTGAACCACCACCAATCTTTCGGTACTGTTCAATGATTTTCGGGGTTCTACGGGTTGCGATGAATGGAGCAAGCTGCTTCTGAGCAGGAAGTGGAATCAGATCTTTATCATGAAATAACCGACTTAGGAAAGGTCCCACTTCATCAAGTGTGGAAGGTCCTCCCATGTTTAACATTAAAATTCCAGTTTTTGGATTGGAACATATGGTAGTTGTTGACAAAACTCTCTTGTTTAGAAATGCAGGAGATATATTTCTGAGAGATCTTGTAATATTCATTGTTCTTATAGCCTATAAATAAGAATACAAAAGAAATACCTAGATCACAGCAATCAAGAATATGCCTAATAAGTCTCTGTAAATAATATTTGCACTTACTACATAAATAAATGCCATTTCAGATCTACTTATCGGACTTTAGCAAATGAGGTATCAAATTTAAAGTGTTGTCCAGTACTTTAAAATGGTATTTTAATGGTATTTTTTGAGCTTTTTGCGAAATTTAGATAAAAGATATCATTTAAATGCTTGTGTGCACGTGGCGATTCTCAAGGTAATTATTTTACATTTTTACAAGTATGGAAATCAATTTTCATTTTTCAACTTTAACACCATACAACAGTAGCTTATAGTCGCTTGGCGTCTCTTAAATATAAGAAACATTTTTTTCAGAATAAATACCAGTCTTTCTTAAGTCTTTATAAAAAATCTGATTGTTGAAAAATCGTTATATACCCCCAAAGATTGTGCCATAACTCAAATTTGAATACAAATTGAAAAATATATATACCACTGTCTTGTGGTAGAGCTGGGCTTTCTCTCAAGCAAAAATTTTTGGCCGCAAATTAATTCATGACATTAAGCAAAAATTGAAATTTTAAGTTGACCAGAAGTTGCATTCATTTATGTAATAAGTGCAAATATTATTGACACAGACTTGAGAAGTAATCCTAAATTAGAGACAATATCTGAGTGTCAGGTTTTTTTCGTATATTAAATAAGCTCCTGCGTATAACAATGTATAATATAATAACAGGATCAAACGAGGTAAACAACAAGAGAAATTAACAGAAACATGATCATACCCCACCCCCACCAACAGATTCTTGCTTATAAAAAATCAGAAGATGTATATGGAACTCAGGAAAATTGACAAACACAAATTAAAAGATCAAAACACACAATCATCTTTTTAAATAACAACACATGTACAGAGCATAATAGTTTTTTAAGTTTTGCAAAAAATGTTTTTTTGCCAAACAAAAACTCTTATACAATCCGTTCCAATTCTTTTGCATATCCCAAACATTGGCCTATGAGCTTTAACGAAGGTATCTCTTGCTGGTGTTGTTCTTGCGATTCAAATACATAAAAAGTATTCGTATCTGTTTGCCAATTTCTCTAAAGAAGAAAAGAAAAAAACATCAGAGATGATTTGTAGTAATTTGAGAATCATGATCGTGTAGATAAAGTCAGCAAATAAAATTATATATATCTTACCTTATTAGTAAATTGAACTAAATCTTTAACATTCTCGAAAAACAACATACGACATGCTTCCTTCTGTGAGATTCGGTTGTAAGACTTTTCTATGCATACAGCTACTTCATCTCTATGGGTGAAAAACAACAAAACAGATTAAAATTAAGAAAAAAAAACATCAGATGAAAACATCTTGAATGAACATGTAAAGGGGCTACAAGTTCCCTGTACAGTGATTTTTGTTTACCAACATCCTCTTATATTAAGATATTCGCCAAAGGGACCAGTAACAATTATTTCGACTTTAAGTATGATAAAGTTACCAGGGGTCAAGTTATCAAGTGTTCTTATGATCAAGTATTAATCAAGTATTCAAGGATAAAGCAAAAACAGTTATTGTTATCAGAAGATTGTGTTAACAAAAGTTCAAGTTATAAGGATTAGACTGTGTATATTTTACCTCAGTGTATTCAATAAAATATTGATAAAGAAATGATAACTTTCTGCTGGAACATTGCCTTTGCTTAAGAACACCTGAAACAAACAAAAATTGAATTATATTATTATATACTTAAAAGTTATAACAACTAGTCTGATTGTAAGACTTCTTCTTCGAGGTGATAAATGATAAATTTTGTGTTTATAAGAGAAAATAGAGAAAATATGGTAAGCAGTATAAAAATAGTTCTTACTTTGTTATAATTTCCTTCCATGAGATACTATAACACAAGTGCAGAAGACATTATGTTTATCATAAACTACAGGATACAAAGACAATGATAAATTTTGATCTTCTGTTTAGCAGGCATATATCAAAAAGTAAACTAAAAGTGTGATGCGTTTCATTTGATTTAAAATATATTTGAGTGATTTTTTTCCTGAAAATATCTTTGATTATCAGATACCAAGTTAAAAGTTAATTGCTACCCACAATCCATGCTGGTGATGTCATATCTTTAGGCCTTAATTTGGTGTTTTTACAATGTCACTTTCCTAAAAAGGTTGCACATGCAATTTTTTTCCTAAAATGTTGTGAGGCTTTATTAATTAAACATGATGCCTTCCAGCTAAACCAAAGATCAACTGATAATATAATCCAAACACCAATATTACTTCTTTTTAATGAGTTTACCTGCTCTAATGCAACAGGACATCTGATATAGACATTTTCTTGAAGTTCTTTTGGGGGAAGTAATTCCAGTTCCTAAAAAGGATACAGTACTGAAGAAAGTAAAACGAATAACATTCCATCCGAATTTGTAGAATCAATCCAATCCAGTAATAGTTTGATAGTGCTTCACATTATATCACCAGATTCAAATCCATAATCTTCTTACACTACTACGAAATCTTGCTTTCTTCTTACCTAACTGAAAATAAAGACAGCAAAATTTTCTCAGGAACTTTGTCAATGGATATCTGTTTATGTTTTTCCGTATTTTAGTATAAGGAGTGCCTGCTTAATGTTTTTTAATCGTCTTATGAAGTGTTTACTGTGCATCGGAGGAGAGTGAACTTTTTGGATATGAATTTGGATATGAATTTCATCATCAAATTTGTGCTTAAGAACCCCTTTGAGATTTTTAAGTTATTACAAACTAATGGTTAATAATTGTTATTGATGGAAAAAACATTTGCATGGTGTATTAAAAGGTTTATGCTGGCAGGAGATATTCCAGTGTCACTTAGGCAATGCCCTGTGAATACTATTGACTTGGTGCCGCAAACAAACTTGTTTAGACAAAGGTTGTGATGGTTAAGTCGTTTCAGCATTGGGTGGAGATTGTACTTGTGTTCATTCTTATCCTTATCCCATACGAGGATGTCATCCAATATGTTTTTAGTTCCTCTGCAGCCGGTGATTGAAATTTGTCTCTGGAAAATCTCAAAAGTCAACCATGTTTCATGCGACACATTTTCGGGAAATGCCCTTTAATCCTGCAAGTATTTTTTGACTTATGACATTCATGCAACTTGTGTCCTTGGATCCCACAGTGACCACATTGGTTGAAAGGGATGCGCTGTTATAACTGCTGTGTTGCTTCTAACGGAATTGGTTGGTCATGGTGTGCGGTTTTCTTTGGTTGATTTGATTTGTTGGTGTGGATACTCTATTGTGACGGTTTCCATTACGATTGCTACTGGAGATTCAGTTGATATGGTCACCTTCTTGGGAAGTCAAGCCTCATCCAAGACTTAGGAAAGTTTTTCCCGTCGTTGATTGCTTTGTTTTGATCGGATTAAACTTTTTATTTTTGAGCAAGTCAAAACATTGTATGGTTGAAATGTTGAAACCAAAACTTTGAAGAGTCACTTGAGAAAAACTGAGAAAATTGAATTTGTTTCTTTGACAATGGAATTTACTCTTAATTAAATTCTCTGGTATAACAGTTGTATTTTTAAAAACTTTGAAAAACTGTTGGGATTCATGAACATTTCTTAGGGCCAGCAACACTTTCACAATGAGATTTCTCTCTCTTGTTTTTGTGTTTTTATAACTGAGCAAATCGAATATTTAATGCTCGAAATAATTATCTTCAAGAAAGTAAAATTCGAAAATGTTAATAGTTTTTTTAAAAAGTATTGCATATAACAGTGAAATGTTTACATGTTTTCTGTACTCATATCTTTAAACCAGTACAAAAAGATTTTGATATATTTTTTTTTAATTTCGAAATTTTTATTCTTGTTTTTCAAACTTTTACAAACAAATAATTGACTATAATTCTAACAAAACAAAACATTAAAAAATAAAATAAGAAAAAACATCAAAAAATAGAACTATTGCATTGATCTTAATTAATAGATAAAGTAAAATAAAATGAACATGTTAACTATTACACACAATTTTTGTACTGACTTCATGTTGATATTTGTTTGGAGCTCAAACAATAGCTCATCACCCATATCGAAAAATGCAGCAATTATAGTTATGTGATTTTAAGTCAAGTATTTGTTAACATCTTATTTCCGTCATGTATTTTCTCAAACAAAAACATCAGACAATGCCAGTGCAGACAGAAGCTTTAGTCAGCTTATTCCCGTTACAGAATTCATGTTGCTCAAACTCCCTTTTACAAGTTCAATGTTGCACGCAACTGTACATCTTATTTACATCTATCTATATGTTATAATAATCTGGCGACCAAACACAATGTTATGGTAGACAAAAGGGTGGACACAACACAGGTAAGAAAGAAGCAAGATTACATGTTAGTATAATAAGATATACATTGTCCGTGCACCAATTAAGTCTTTGAACGTTCA
This sequence comes from Turritopsis rubra, assembly GCA_039566895.2. NCBI lineage: Eukaryota > Metazoa > Cnidaria > Hydrozoa > Anthoathecata > Oceaniidae > Turritopsis > Turritopsis rubra. The sequence goes on along the minus strand of CM077626.1, from coordinate 9,258,145 downwards.
GCTTTTCATATTTGCTTTTAGTTAATTTTTACAATGTTTGAGATTTCTAAATAGGTCAACTAGCACTGAAAATATGGGGGAATAGCATTTCTTCAGCGCTTTTGCTATTATACACAGACTTATTACAATATGGCACAGTAAAGCATGTAAAAACATTTTATGGAGCCAAAGTGGAAAAACATTTACACTATACTAGTTCGTATATAAAAGATGCTTAAAAATATTTTGCACGAGCAGGGTCATAAAATAAATCAAGACAAACACATGATTTTTTCATCTTCCTGAACATCTGAATGTAAAAAAATCATTGGTGAAAACTATATTTATATAATCAACCCAACAAGTTTAGATATTATATGAAATTCTCACATGCACTGTTTCACAAAATAAACTACATGCCTACCGTGTGAAACTCAGCCAAGCGATTTTGTGCCAACAAGCACATTAGGTTTAATCCAAGTAACTGATAGAGGTATGGTGACTCTGTCAATATACCACTATAAAGGAATGATGTTCAAAATAAAACATTATACTTGGGTATGAAATATCCCCAATATAAATTAAGTGGACCCGTAATAACCCATGCTTTTGAGGTAACATGATAGAGCAGCAATCATAGCAACCTTGAACTACAGTACATCCCGAAAGAAAATAGACACTCTCTTTATGAAACCTAACTATTTTAATGCGGAGTTGTAAAGTTTCATCCAGGCTGTACTGTATACAGGAAAAACATATGGCCATGTTTCTATAAGAGCACATGTTTCTATAAGAGCACAATATTACCTGTAATCAAAATAATAACATTTCAACTGTGACATGTAACGTTCAAATGATGGTATATCCTTCTTAGCAATACTCCATTGTACACCGATCTCCAAAACATCTCCTATAAATAATGAAAAACTAACATTCAGCTACATCAGGCTTACTGTGAAATGCTTTTAATAAGGCAACTGTCATCCAACTTACTTGCAACAACAAGTTCTTGCGGTGTTGGATTCGTACCAGAGGTAGGAATAAATTGAAGTTCAGTTAAAGCCAGCTGAAAATTAGAGAATTGTCATAAAAATGCATCATCAAATAAAAATGAGTCATCATCAACTAAGAAAAAAAGAGAATTCTATTGCAAAAAAATGGTTAAAATGTTTAATTATTGCATTTCCAATGACCTGATGATGAATTGACATATTCCATGCAATTTAAACTGCTGACAGAAATGAAAACAAAATCACTAAAATCAACAAGCATATAGCTGTCCGTCCATCCATCCAGGATGGGGGATCATCACCTCATTAATATCTTTGATCGACGTAGACAGATAATCTCATACATTTTTTGGATCAGTATTTCGAGCTCTATAAGATGGTAGTACTTTCCAATAGCTTTCCGAATTTTTTTTTGTCCTAGGAGAACACACACCGACAGTTTTCATGGGCGGTGAGCACCACTGCCTTGTGTACTAGTTTTAAATGTTTTCATGAAGGGCAGTATGCTGGAGAAAACACAATAATGTCTTAGAAAGAGAACCCAATGTAGTATCTTCTTTCTGGTCTTTGTTAAGCATAAAGTTATCATCTTTTTTAAGTGCACCTGATTCACGATGTTGTTAAAAAGTATAACTGATACAAAAAATTGTTATTATTAGGAAATTTCTGACTAACACCCTGGCTGTCTTAGTTGTTTGTCTGTTGCTATTGTTCATACTCAAAGAAACTTAAGTCAAATGCCATTAGTCCGCTACCCCTTTGCAGTTATACCGTGGCTCATTTGGATACTGTGACTTTATCTGAGATTCCTGGTTAATCTGGCAGTAAAATGTGACTTGGCCTTTCCGGTCTGCAAAACATATCTGAAAAATGCAGATGGTCTGCAATGTGTATGTTAAAACAAGCACCAAGTCACACGGCCACCAGTTTCAAGATCAATTGAAGAAACTGGATCGAACTGGCAATTATTTAAGTAATGATGTAAACTTTAACAAAACTATGATTGTTTTTAAGAGGCATTCTACTATTCTTCAATTTGTCCCAAATTCAGTAGACAGGCACCATTTTTTTTTTATCTGTTAAATTTTTAGGGACATTTTTTTGGGCGCCCATAGCATTTGAACGGTATCAATTTCACTCTGGATGCGATGTTGAATACATATATTTTGAGGCTCAAATTCTGTAAAACACAAGCACAATTGAGGCTGAAACCAATTTACATGATGCTTATAAAAAAAGTGTAATTTGTGTTTTCACCAGACTTGCGGCCGCCTGTTTAGAAACTAGCAGCTGCTTGTTTTCATACTTGAGAGAACTTGTTAAGATAAACAGTTGCTTATCTTAAAAACTGACGGAAAAGACACAATCACCAGTAATAATAGGAATAACATGTATTAGATAATGGTCCAGTTCAAATAATCAACATCTTGACCAGAAATCATCTATCAAACACATGGATTATTTGGATTTAATTATGTATAATCACAATAACCGATAATGGTTAGCAGGGGAGACCACCTCCAGGGTGGCTTGCATGAAAGTTAATGCAACTTAATTAACAAAATAAGATTAAGATAAGTCATACCTTTAATTGTGTTAACAATTTCCCAACATTTTCTAGGTTTGTAGGCCGTTTATTCCACTCCTTGATCAAGTTTTGATACATAGATACAACTGGGCCAAGTGCCGCCATGTTAACTGAATAGTCTTGAGGACAAATATTGGTGTAGGTTCTCGCCTACTATCCCAGGGGAATTAAGCTTTATTAACTTTTTTCACTAAGTCTAAAAACAAAGAAACTCCATTTCAATGCTATAAGAGATAATGAGAGATAACATCATGCATTTCTTGATATGCCTACACAACTTTGTGGCGGCATATTTTTGCCCACATCATTATTATAATGGAATCAGTGCTACTGTGTAGGGCAGCAAAAATTGATGTCTTTATTTTTATTACATTTAGAGGGCTATTTTTGCAGGAAATAAATAAACACTTCCTTAATAGAATTATTCCTTTATTGATTCAACTGTTTTTACCATTGTCACTCTAAAAATTTGATGCGATTTCAAATCTGATTATATAAGTGATTTCAAAACAGAGGAATCTGGGGATGTGAGAATCGAATAATCCATTTAAGAAATTACTTGTGCATATACGGCAAAATGTTGTGGTGCCGCAGAATGCCAATCGTTGCTTTTTACCTGCTGTAGAGAACAGGTAAAACTTGCCCTATTCCAAACTTGAGTAAACTTAAAGAGCATCACCAAAAAATCTTAAGGATATTTATAGGTCTTTGAGTATGATATTTTATTTTGAAAAATTGACCAAAAATGTTTATTTTTTCTTAACCTAACATCATATCGTCTGAAAGCCAATTAAATCCTCTAAATAATGCAATTTACAGAATTAAAAATTGTTAACTTGTTCAGAAGATATAAATCACTTATCAGACTGTCTGTCTCAAAACCCCTGAATGAATAAACTCAACAATTATCATCTGATTTGTCAAACTTTTGGCTACAAAACGTTCACTGGTGAATTGTTGTAAATGATTTTGAAAAGAAATATAGTGTGATTCATGTAGGTGCTTCCTTTTTATTCCTATTTTCAGAAATCCAGGGGCTGGAAGCGTTTCTTATGAGAAACTTATTATTACCAGTCTCCTCTTTCAAATGAAAAAATGGTAGGGTGCTAGTATATATACTTTTGAAACAGAAACTCAATATGTACAGGAGAACCCCCTCGAAAATATTTTTAATTTTTAAATTTAAAATTAATTTTAAGTTTTCCTGAGTTACCTGCTTGTTTAAAACTAAAAATACAATGAGGCCGGGATGTCTTTTACATATTAAATTGAATGAAGAAATTAAGAAATTGAATGAAGATCAACACATTTTAATAGAAAACAATGGAAAAGAAATTTTTGCTAATTTAGGGCAATTTCGCTAATGTTTGAGTCACAAACATTTTAAAATCTCCAATTCGCAAATGTTTATCCACACAAAATTTTTCAGATTATCCGTTTGCAAAAACTTATCCGGTTCCATATTCCCCTTCCCAGCAAGGCATTAGAACAGCACTGACAATTTGATAAAATGTTATTTTGTGGGGTTAGGCCATGTTTTTGGCCACTATTTATTTTTCACTTTTCTGACTGCAACAGTGCACATTTCTTTTATATAACTTAATCCATTAAGGTTGAGATCATAATTCAGAAACAAATTTCGCATTTTTTAAAGTTTATATTCGGTCCGCTGCTTTTACATACTCATTAATCTAAAATAATAGGTTCTGCTGATATTTCTGCATATTTTTGCTTTTTGCATGGAACTTCCCGACAACCACCTTGACGTTGATAAATTTCTCTAATATCCAATGATTTTGTATATATTTTGTTCTTGCAAATTTCTGTTTTTCTGTTTTTCTTTTGTTTTTTCTTTTGGTAGTAACAGCACAGCTAATTCATCAATAAGGAATGAACCAAGAATGACAGGCAGATTAGGTTCAGTGTAAAGGACATCAATCAGCTCAATAAAACGATCTATAAGTTGACCACATTTCACGGTGTTATACATCTTCACTGTCACTTGACACAGTATCTCTAAACCACCTGGCAGTGAGGACTGTGGACATTTTAGCGGCCATTTTAGGTCCTCTATCCAACAGGAACTTTGTTACTCTGGAGATTTTGAGAAGCAATTGACTTACGGCATCACTCTTATTGCAGGCTTTGGTAGCAAAGGTGTCAAATGAAATATCTTCTTCGTGTGAGTGAGCTAGTTCCTCATTAGGCTTTGGATTCTAATATTTTTTGTAATAATGAAAGCCACAGATTGCTGAATCAAATTGTCTGGTGATGGACATCTTGATGCTCTTCTTCAGAAAAAGTTGTCTTTCACTTGATTTACATCAATCTCATTTAAATATTTTCTCGAAAAAATGCTTTGACCATATATGACCATAATTAACTAATTTATTCGAATGGTGATGATTCGAACGCGGAATATTTTCAGCTGTAGACTTCATGTTTACAACAAATTTTATGAAATATGGAAGCAGATTAGTTTGCCTGTTTATCACTTAGAAAGTACAATAAAGACAAAAAATGAGGTGAGGTGACTTGTTTTTCGTGATGACATTAATAATCCTTCGTATTAAATGTATGGCTGTATGAGCCATATGTATGGGTTTAATAAGTCAAAATGACTCACACAAGCTGTAGATTTTTCACTTATCAGTAATGGTATACCAAATGGACGGACAAATATGGTTAAAAAATTGGAAGGTATGGGTCTGAACATGGAAACACGGAAGTCGTTCCACGTTTTAAGAAAAATTATTCAACTCTCAAGGAAAGCTCAGTGCGTGATTCCAAGAAAAAGTACGAACAATTGAACGAAGACAAGAAGAAAAGTTCTAACACCTGTTAAATTAATCGTAAAGAAAAAGGTAGGAAACCTTTGCTTCTAGGACAACAATTTTATTCTATGATTAAAAACTACCTTCAAGCAATGTTCGAGGTGCTGTTATCATATTATGGCATATTTCAAATTCAGAAGGAAAGGCGTTGATGAGAAAATATCCAGATATTGTTGGTGATTTGTCAAATGCATAAAAACATCAAGTAAAGTAGATATACCAGAAGCAGCCAGGAAAGAAATAGAAAACATATTCTTATACAAAATTGTCTGAATAGTGGAAAGCTATGCTATTCTGAATTAGTTGATCAATTTTGACCAGACGCATTTGAAGCTTGTACAATACAAAAATAACACACTTCACAAAGAAGAATAGTGCTAAAGTGATGATGGTCTTTTTTAGGAGCAGGATGATCCAAATGTATGTGAGATATTGAATCAAAATAAAGATAATCAAAACGATGCTCATGAAAGTGAAGCATTTTGTGTCAGAAATGATGAGGTAAAACCTAAAGAATAGTCAATTAAGAAAGAGTTAACATTTTGTGAGAAGTTAGGAAATATCAAGCATGTTTTTCCCACTGAATCATACAGTGAATATGCACTAGTAAGTGTGAGATGGAGAAAGATTTGGCAGGATGGCAATCTAAAATTATATAGATTGTTCAAAGACAGAGTAAAGTTATTTCATTAATGAAGATGGAGTTGATGCAAGAGGCCCTTTTCAAGAGTTTTTTTCGTGTCTATTTGAAGATGCTCAACAACGTTTACTGCAAGGCAATCAAGAATTAACTTTTATACATGACTTACAGAATGTTGCAAATGGTGACTTTCTAAGATATGGACAACTTATTCCTTTGGCATTGCCTGCTGGCATATCAAGTATGCCAGATTTAGACCTACAAAATAAGCTATCAGAAATATTGAATACATGATTTATAGATATACCTATATTACCTATAATTGTTACCAATAATCTATGTTAGTTTTTTCCCTTGGACAGACACAATTGCTAATTTGCAGATTCTTGCAGAATCGGAACAAAAATATGAGGACATGAGCATGAACAATAACAGCAGGTAAGAGACAAGAAAAGGAATTGTTGTATTGTTTGATCTTCATAAAAGTAGCAGGTGAATTATCGTTTGGTCATAAATATAAGCTACTATCTGTGTTGCTTTTAATGATGACCTTTATAGAATCTGCACGGTAATGATGATGTCAGCATGAGGTGGTACCTCCAGCAGTATTTATAACAGCACATTGTCTTTAATTTCCTGGGATGTCACAATAATTATGTTTATATAAGCTTATAATAATTCTCGTCAGGATATATATTTCAAAAAGTTAATCGCCATAACCTTTTTACTACTGGACGGAAAGATTGACCTTGGGGCTTCAAACCATGACTTTTAAATCCCCGTTTTGAACACAGATTACCAGGGCATTTTCTGTTCATCATTGCAAGAATTTTTTCTCATGTTTATCAGAGTTGCCTTGCATCATGATTATAATGATATATTTATGAAAATGTTACGAGTAATATCAAGGGAAATAATCGGTAAAAAAAGAAATAAAATGCCATGAGATGCTTCAATCATCCCCAGTGTTTCCTTTGGGATTACAGTTCTCGGTATCTACTTTGCGGTTCTAACTGTTCCATGTTTTATTGCAGAATTGTTTTGAAAATATCAAAACTGTAACACGACGAGAATATATTCTCCATTGTTTGGGAGCTATATACTTATCTTCAAAGGACAGAAATGTTTTTATATTTCTTACTAATGTTGTTTTGATATTGTATTTCATATCTTTACATCATTTTGAACGTGAATTAGGTTTCCTAAAGAAAGTGAGGCAAATCGAGTGTTTTCAATCAATGATATGCTAAATATAAGTAGTTATAATAAGGATATCCTATAGCCGTGCAACATTAGGGTTTTTTTTCACGAAATTAACATTTTTAACTGAAAATCTGGAATTTCTGCAACATTGGAACAAAAATAAAATAAAATAAGTTTTAAAAAAAAACATAACTAAATATTGCTCCAGATCAGGAATTTCTTGAGAAAAAATTGAAAAAAATTAACTTTTTCTGCAATATTGGGATTATTTTTTTTCATAAAGTTTACTCTTTGAGTTGAGGTTACAAAGGCTGGCAGTTTCATACTTTATGCAATGAAATAGCATCCATTTTCGTTATGACAACATTCAATAGAACTCCATCGCAGATATTTTTGGGAGTATTAGGAATAAATTACAGTTTGCGTTGATAACTTCTGTTGCCACAATTTGTTTTCAATTGGATGATAATTAATTTAAGAAAGATGGATTGATAGATGGATTTTCTATATTATACAATAAAAGATATTTAAGAAAATCTGTTTTTCCCCTACAAAACTCCTTATATTTTTCACCTTCATTGATTTTTAAAAAAAGAAATCCTGTTGGAAGGTTTTTTTAAAGTAACTTAATTTTGTGAGTTTTGTGAAAAAACATAATTCCAATGTTGCACAACCTAATGTTAAATATCTAATATGTTACATAATTAAAGTATTTAGCTAGAGCAGATCAGCAACTCATAGGAGACTGGAAGTTTTACACAAATTTTTTCGCCATCTCCCAATACACCTAATTGGAATCTCAGAAAAATGTGTGCTCCTTCACAGTATTTGAATATAAACAAGCATGTTTTATGAAGGTTTTCACTTTGAAAATGCATTTTTTTTTTAAAAACTGTTTTGATGTGCAAAACCTTCTCCATTCGACTTATATATTTTGTGATCAAATTAACTTTCTAAAAAGATTTTCTTATTTCATTTCCATTTCGTAACTTAATTCTAAGAAGTCTATTTTCGTCCTGTGCTCAAAGCTCTCTAAAAAATATTTTTTACCTAAGGTACCTAAGGTAGTTTCATCTAAGTTCGACAAAACAACTTTACAATCCAACAAATGAAAAAGGAAACCTAATTTACGTCCAAAAGGATGTAAGAAATGAAATACGATAAGATAAAGACATTTCTTTACTTTGAAGATAGATAAACGGAGGAAAAAAGGAACGGGAGGATACGTCCGTGTTCAACCATATATTCTTTATTTGACAAAACAATTTTCAAAACAATTTAGAGATAAAACACGGAACAGTGGAATAACAAATGAGATATCATAAAAACCACGTGCCATAATAATCCCAAAGGAAACACTAGAGTTGATATTTCCTTTCTTTACCTTGAAGATACTTGTAACATTTTCATAACTATTACATCACGATGCAAACAAACTCTGATAATCAGCTGGTTATTAAGCATGTCGAAAACAAAATATCGTACTGGGGAAGGAAAAACTTCCCCTATATGGAAATCTTCTTTCAAAACGGGGATTTAAAGTACCATGGCCAATCTTTCCGTTCCAGTAGTAAACAAGATGTGGCGATAACAGCACACATGAATATCAACAACTTCATTTTGTTCGTGTTTTTTGTGTTTGGATTCAAAATAGGTGAATCTGTAAGCGGTCCTTTTGGAAAATAATTGATTGTGTATAAGTGGTTTAAAAATAAATCTAAAAACATCGATTACCTAGCACCAAGAAGAGTGACCAATAATGTTTTCAAAAAAAAGAAAGAATTATTTGTCTTGTGTGTGACGACACACTACTAGCTATAATATGTAATAATAGATGATTTCAAATAACCACCAAAGACAGTTTCACCCATGATATCACTAAGATAATATTACAGAGCATTGATTTCAAGTAAATTAAATTAAAATATAATAAAATAACGTGATGAAAATGTATACTAATTGGGTGCTGCAAAGCGATTCAACGGCATGATGAGTAAGCATTACTGGCTTCATTATTTGCACCGTGTACCAATTCCACGATTTTTTATGATAATCAGCGCTCTCCGCTATGGGGCGCCATCACTGCCAATATTCGCTAATAAATACTATTTTATGTGCACTTAAAGCGGGATTTCCACTTCACTTCCTTGATACGCGTATCAGCACAAAATACGGTGCGGCGGCACGTTCGATGCAATATCCCTTTAAAATTGTGTTCGTATTTTTTTACAGAATATTCATGAAAAACTGCAGACGTTGCAAAATTTTAGTAGTTTGTTTGGTTACCTTTTTCAGTAATAATACGGGTATTGCATTGGGTAATTTTTGGTATGCGGAGAGAAGTATTGATACGCGAATTTCCAAATTACAATCAATGCGCATGCTCAATGATACGGTACGTGCTGATACACGTATTATTTTTTGAAGTGGAATCCCACTTAAATCTTTGGAGAAGAGAACGCAGTCAAGGCCCGATTAACTCCTACCTGATGTGGAAATCCCGCTTAAAGTTAAAGATGTTGCAAAGAACTAAAACATTCATTCTAATAATTGCTGTGATCACTTCCATACTTCTTGTGCAAAAAGCAAGCTGGTTACCTGCCATCCATTTTCCCGACTGATCAAAGCATCAAATACAGAAGAACAAAATGGACCGCACCGATCTCATACAACTCGAACTATGATTCCAGGTACAGACTTTTAATAGCTGGTGATATCGAACAAAATCCTGGCCCTTCATATTACACGATTTTTGAGAAAACAGTTAGGATCAACAACAAGAGACTTGAATGCGATCAATGTAAAAACCTAACCCACCATAAACGTGTTAAGAATGTGCAGGTCAACTTCTTAAACAACCGCATCCCAGTAATATGGAAAAGTCTCAACTGCTTGTGGTTAGTTCTAACTTTTCACCATACAGCGAATACGGAACCAGAAGTTGAAAATAGGGACAGAAACATTCTACGCTAATCAATCATAAAGACCTAACGATTAGTCATTTAAACAGGCAATCAATGGTCTCGTGTTTAACGAATTTACACGTTTTTTTTTTTATTAAAACACCTAAATTTCGGCTGAGGCTGGATGTGCTTATTTTTCTGAAGATTTTCAGCCTCAGGTGTTCTTATTGACGTTCTTAATAGAAATTCAAACAAAAAACAAGAAAAAAATTATTTGACAAGGACCCTTATCCATTTCACCTGAAAAAACATTTCATAGCTACATATGATAAATTTGAAACAAAAGGCTTCATAATTAGACGAATTATCCTAGACACTTTTTTTATTCGAAGTGTCAATTTTTCCTTTGGGAATTGTATAGAGGCCCATAGTGAATTAAAGAAAAACAATTTAGGCGAATGCAAAATGTGTGCTTTTTCATTTTTCACTCAACACAAGTGCCTTGGTGAGATAATATGAAGCGTCAAACTACTCTTGGGAAATATCTTTTCACCAAAAAGGTTAAACACAGAAATAACTTTATTGACGTAAAAATTCCAGATTATGTTGAGAGTGATCCACCTCGTCGAATAAATTGTGATTTTTGCAACATGAAATTTTTCAATGAGCAAGGTTACAGTATTCACTTGAAATGCAAGCATGCAAAGTAAGTTTTTGTTACAGTTTTACCTTTTTTGTCTTTTTCTTTCTACGTAGCTACCGAATTTACGACAATTACTGTACATAACTATTTCATTAATTTTTCGAATTACATTGAGGTCATTGTGCTACTAATATTTGAATTTGGACCTTTCCAGTTTACAATGAAGTGCAGGATTTTGGACTGAGAGTTAAAACACGCAGCAAGTAAAATTAAATCTTGGAACTTCTCATTTCAGTGCGGTGAAGCAAACATCCACGAAAGCTATCGCTACAAACAACGATGATCTCGTTCAAACCATTGTCAAAGAAGTTGTTAGTGATTTGGTTGACGCTGTTTCTTCGGGTACCCCTTTAGAGGGTGAAGTAGCCACGAAAAAAAACAACGAACAGACGCGGGAAAAATCGGAGAGAGCAACACTCAGCCATTCAAAAAGCCCAGGTGATTCATGACTATGAAGCAGGAATCTCACAAGATATACTTGCAGCTAAATTCAACATCAACCGCTCGTTAGTTTCCAAATGGTATAAAAACAAGGTCAAAATACTTGAATGCGCGGCTTCCGAATACAAGAAACATCTCAAGATAAAACCCGCCAAGAAATACAACGAATTGTACAAGGAACTCCTTGCTGAATTCAAAACTGCCCGATCGAAAGGACATCGCGTGAATTTTGGCTGGTTGTGGTCACGAGCAAGAAAAATCCAACGACAACTGAAAAACGACCCTAACGCAACCATACGCAAACATGTTATAACCGCCTTTATCAAGAGAAATCACATCCGCATGCGATTGCGTCAAAGAAATCGTAAACAATCGAAAGAGGCATTCCGAGATAGCCTTCTCAAGTGGCACGGAACAACCAGAGAAAGGCTTGTGAAGACTGGCAAAAACGATGGCTACGATCCAAAATGGGGCAGGTTTGTACCAAAACAAAGGTTCAATGTCGACCAGTCTCCTTTACCCTTCGCTGTTGAGACTAAACGCACATACGAAATCATAGAGAAAAATCAGAGCAAAAACCACAAGGTCTGGATCAGCCAACCAGGAAGCGGCCTTGACAAACGCCAATGCACGCTGCAAGTTTGCTTCAGACCTTCTGGCGAGCAACCACACATAGCTGTTATCTTTCGTGGCAAGGGCAAAAAGATCTCTGAGGATGAAAAGAAGGCTTGGCACAAGGATGTGGACGTCTATTTTCAAGTAAATGCCTGGGCAGACACGGAGTTCTCCCTTAACTGGATTGAAAAGACATTGTCCCCGATAGTCGAAAAAGAATCTAGATATGTCCTTTTTTGTGACAACTTGACCGCCCAGTTAAGTGATTCTTTTAAAAGCGCTGTCTCGAGCACTTCTTCCGGAATAGTTTGGTACGGGCTACCTAACGCCACCGATCTTTGGCAACCTGTTGATGCAGGGTATGCAGAGCTATTAAAACGCTTTGTCAACCAAGAGCATACCAACTGGCTTGACGACGATTCAAATGCTGACAAATGGTATGGTGGGACATTTACGGCCAAAGAACGGCGGATCCTTATTACCCATTGGGTTGGTAACGCCTATCAAAAGCTTATTGGGTCTGCCTATGACTCGTTTCGCTGGAGATTATTCCAAAAAACCGGCTGCTTGATTACCGCTAATGGTGAGGATGATGACAAGATCCAACCAGAAGGGCTGGAAAATTATAAAGTGCCACCGCCAGCTGAGTTTATCGAGCCTCTTTCTGCAAACCCTGAGCAGCCAAATGGTATCGGTGAAGCTGAGGATCCTAGCGATGTCCAAATTGTTGATGATGTGGAAGAAGTTCCAGATGAAGAAATTATCGTTGAAAGTGTTCCTGACAATGTTGAGGATCGAAGTGAGGATGACGAGTTGATAGGAAGAGAGCTAAAAGCATTGTACGAGAGCGGCTGGTACAAAGGAGAGATCAGATATTTCAATAGCCGTATTGGCAAATATAAAGTACGATACACTGATGGGGAAGAGGATTTTATAGGGATAGAGGATTTTGATGGGGTAGAAGTTGTTTTATTGTAGTTTATGTATATATCTAAATAGACTGATATCAGAAAGCTCTTTATATTTGAACAATCAAACATTGACTGATTTATTTATTTTTCTCAATCTCAGCCTGGCAGTGTTCTTTCGATGTTCTTAGATTTTGGCCAAATCTCAGCCTGAATGTTCTTATAAACGAGGTTCTAATAAAAAAAAAAAACGTGTACTGTGTTTGTCTTTATATTAAAGATGCAATTAAATACAAACAACGCAACAATATCTTCAACCTTAATACTTCTATTGAACATCTCTGGATCGAGGTAAAAGGGAAAAATAAACGTAGCAATTTATTTTTGGGTACTATTTACCAACCACAGTCCGATAGTCCGAACCACAGTCCCATAGTCCTTCAAAAGATTTATAGGTGGAGAAGCTAGAAACACTGTTGACACAGATCAATACCGTTTGAGATGAACCTATTGTATTAGCTGGTGATACTAATATCAATCTTCTAAAGGACACCCCCATCAGCAACCGATATAAAAATCTACTAGATATATTTAAATTTCAAAATGTTGTCACAAAAGCATCAAGAAACGGAGTCAGTCTTATTGAGCATCTCCTCACCAACATCCCAGACAAAGTTTCGTTTACTGATGTAATACTTGTGACACTATAAGTGATCATGATGCACCTTATAAGGCAATTAACATACAAAGCGAAAAATTTAAACCAACATATAAGCTGGTCAGGGATTACAAAAACTTAGATTTACAGAAGTATGAAGATGATTTTAAAAGTCTACCATTTAGTGTTATATATGCTATGGACGATGCTTTAGAACAACTTGAAGTGATGAACAAAATACTAAATAACTGTATTGATCGACATGCATCTTTAAAAAGATTCAAAATGACACGTCCTCCTGCACCCTGGATGAAAAATCTTAACATCTCTAACCTTCAGAAAGAGCAAGATAAGTTACGACATCAAGCTCGTCAAAGTCAGAGCGTTGGAGATTGGATGGCATTCAGAAGTGTGCGCAACAAGCTAAAATCGCTTATAAAAGAAAGCAAAAATACGTTTTACAGAAAAGCACTTTCATCCTGTCGTCCAAAAGAAATCTGGCAGATAATTAAGGAAGATCCAATCGAACTGAATAAACACTTGAATCACACTGCAGAAAAACTCACAAAATCCAGCAGGCAAACGATAAAACAACTTCATGAAACAATCGGAAACTTATCACCAAATCCTTGTACCGCATTTAGACTACAGAAAACAACTATTCAAGAAGTCCAGTCCGCTTTCATTAAAATTAGAAGCGGCTGCTCAACCGGACATGATATGATTCCGATACACCTTCTTAAACCAGTCTGCGACTACATCATATCTCCACTGACATTTCCTGACACCTGGAAGAAAGCAAAAATTAGCCCAAACCCAAAACTGAAAATCCAACACAATCTATCGTCCCATATCTGTGCTCCCAACTCTTATACATGCTTTCTCAATTGGTACAACACATCGACACTCATATGCTTTTCCAAAAAACACAACATGGGTTCAGAAAATCGCACTCAACCACCATTTTAGTTCTAAAATTACGTAACGATATTCTCAGGTCAATGGATAAAGGTGAAATAACAATCGCTGTTTGCGCCGATTATTCCAAAGCATTTGATACAATCAAATTTAATACGTTACTCAAAAAGCTACACAAACAGGGTGAAAGCATTACGTACAAATTGACTATAAAAGATCTAAGGTAGTGATAACTGGATTTGGTGTACCACAAGGATCAATATTAGGTCCTGTCATCTTTAATCTATACGTTTCTGATTTGACGGAACAGACGGAAAAGTCGCACACATTACAATATGCTGACGACACAACCATATATGTTCATACAAAACCGAAAGACATAGAAAAGACAAAGCACGAATTCGAAATCATCTACAGGCATGATCAACAGAATCAAACCTTGTTTTTAACAATGGGAAAATGTGTAAAACCCATCACTTGGAAAATAACATGAACCTGAAAATAAATTGTGATGGCAAAACTCTAGACAAAAACTGACAAAATGAAAATACTTGGCGTGCTTTTCGATTAACATTTGGACTGGAAAGAGCACATTTACAATATTGTTCGTCAATGCTACTCAACACTTAATATCTTGAAAATGCTGAAACACTTATTTTATCGAGACTGGACGAAGTTTCCAAAACAATTGTCGAACAGATTGCAGTTTTAAATGCAACTGCTAGATTTGTATTAAACAAGCATGCTAACATTCGTGACGTTATAATTGATACCGATTGTCGAAAGACAAGAATATTCACTTGCAGTGCTAACCTTTCAAGCTCTACGCAACAACAACTACCCATCAAACCTATCAGTAACTTTAAAAATCGATAGACGTTCCCTGAGAAACAACGAACAACATTGCGGCCGGAAACTTTTCACCAATGACAAAATGCACACATTCCAACACAAAGCAACACAGTTGTTTAACGAACTTCCAAAAAAGTTAAGAGATTGTGCGAACTTAACTACAATCAAAGAAATGTAGTTAATCCTAATTTGGACCTCGACAACAGTGTTATTTCGATTGGTTAGAGAGTTATTTCCTTTCCAATGCACTCACGCAATGCAGGTCGTTTTTCACTTTCTGCAAACTTAATGCCCAGCCAAAAAACACCCAAAGTGTTGACAAATTATATCCAAATTAGCAATTTGGCTTATTTCGTAAATCGCGTTATTGAAATTTCAAAAAAATCTCAAAAGGTGTTCTCGATTTGGTCGACACATAAGTCCAATTTCACAGTCAAGCTAAAAAATGTCTTTGGTTATTTATCCCAATTGCAAAATCCCCGAAATTCTCTTGCCTACAAAAGACCGATAATTTGAAATTTAAAAGTATGAAAAGGGACTTTTATCGTACACTTTTTGATGCAAACTAAATTAATTATACCTTTATACGTGTAAGTCGCAACAATTTCTGGTATTTGTTTTAACCGCCAAACAACTCAACAGACAAGTCTCAACTATTAGCTATACAAAAAATATTGGAATATATTATTACAAAATGATCATGGCATTAATTCAGACAAAAGTTCATAGAATTCCTTATAGAATATAGAGTCTTTTTTACAACAAAAAATAACACAGTTAACGTAAGAAATGTTTGAGTCAACAGCAATCAACAAAATGTGAAAGTTAATAATTCTATCACTTGTTAAAAGTATTTGGATGTTAACAAAATATTAATACGCTGGCAGGTATCAAATCAACAGTTAGGCTATATCGAAAGCAAGAGAACGTTTTTTATTCAAATTAACAGCATGGAACTCTTCTGACAATTCCCTGAATGTTGTGTACGTCGAAGGTGGGTTCAAATGTACGAAATATTGGTCTACGGTCAGCACCATTTTGCTCAGAAAAACTAATTTCTATTTTGGAAACTGCAATCAAGTCGCTGCCACTCATCAGCCTTAAAAGTGTACGTCGATCACTAGTGTTAAGATTTCTAATGTATCGTTTCAAGAATTGGTCGCATTGCTCCTGTTGATTTGAAATGTTGTCTTTGACAAAAAATAACGAGACTATATTTTTACCTATTGGTAGCAAGTCTTTCAAACTTTCGATACAGGAAAACTTTTCAGAAACTTGACAAGTTTAAAAAACCCATGCCAACAACTACTTATATATTGAGGTTTCTGAGTAAGCTCTTTATGAGCAAGCTGAATGATGATTTCATTTATATTCTTTGATGTGGGTGATGAGTAGCACTGATCTGTTGACAATACATCTAAAATATCATCCATATCGTCTTCATCTAAATTTCTTTCTATAACTTGTTGTGGTAAATTGCTCAAAAAGGAAGAAAGTAATTCCTTTTCACTAATAAATTCCTCTCCACACATACAGCTTTTGATAAACGCGCACGACAAATGAATGAGAAAGTATTCCATAACAAATGAGTCTGAAGGAAACTCCTAATAATTTTTTTTCCTAACTTGTTCTGTTCGCTGCAATGGAACCACTTTTACAAAGCCACAATCCTCAAGGATATTCCTCTTTAGATGAGTGGGAACTGACTTACAGTGAGGACTTGGTGCTACAATAACTGTCTTTTTGACCGTCTTCTCCTTGCTTGAATACGTTTTTTTTGGCAGGAGCTCTTTGACTAATACGTCGATGTCCTTTTGAAGGCTTATATCCTCCAGAACTCCATGGATTTCTAAAAGGAGCTAAAACTGCTTGAGCTTGGCCTTGGGATTCATTTTGTGCAGTAGTACTGGTGCACACTAACGTTGGAAATATGGCACAGATTTACGAATCAATAGTACTTCGACCTGCTGAAGTGGCTGTCACTTCTGCAACTGGTGTATTATTTTAAAAATAGTAGGAATATTATTCTCCAATTCTCCGCCCAGAGCAGCCCTTGGCATTTGAAATCATATCTTCTATAGACTTAGAAGAACTCATAATTAGTTGGCTAAAATGTAACAAAGTGAATATATACAAAGTGTCCTCTTTCAAATTCGTATTGTTTTATGGTATATGATTAAGAAGTCGGCGTTTTAAATAGGGTCCACTTATGTGTTTTTTATCTGTACAGTTAGCAAAATGTATTCATATAACTATCATATATATATGACTACTATATATATCACAACTTCTTAATAAAAATGGGGTATTTTGGTTTGTTTTTTACCGTCGGAAGTCACTTTGAATAAACAAAATTTAGAATAACTGCAGGTTCGAATAAGTGATGGATATTTACAGAAGTTTGTTAAAGAAAAACCAAGGGAAATGCAAATCACTTCGAATAATCGGGAAATTCGAATAAGTGCCGGTTCGAAAAACCGGGAGTCAACTATATTATCATAATGATAATCGTAAAAAGCAACAAGGCTAAAACCCACTTATAGATGATGGTTCTTCACATTCAAATCAACGGATTGAAAACTGGTGGAGTCCTTTTAGAAGAGGCTATTCGAACTGGCTAATTAATTATTTCAAGGAGATGATGAAACCCGGAACACTCTTTTCCAAGTTTTGCAGCTAGAATTAGACATGATTTCAAAAGAGTGGAATAACCATTGTATTAGGAGATCTAAATTTAGCCAAGTCGCTGGAGTTCCGGATCAGCTGTTTCATGTTTCGGAAATACGGTGATACCAAGATC
This sequence comes from Turritopsis rubra, assembly GCA_039566895.2. NCBI lineage: Eukaryota > Metazoa > Cnidaria > Hydrozoa > Anthoathecata > Oceaniidae > Turritopsis > Turritopsis rubra. The sequence goes on along the minus strand of CM077626.1, from coordinate 9,240,093 downwards.
AAGACTCAAGACGAGATTAAAAGGATCATCGACCAAATTGATATTCATAAGGGAGCGGAGGATATACAAAATGTCCAGGATGAACATATACAAGCTTACTTTATATGTATAGTAACTATGGAGCACCTGACACATCCACCCACTGATTGGGATATGTTCATTCGCATTATCGAAAGTTCTGGATGCTAAGGATATTGAGCACCCTATACAATATTTATGTATTTTCTATTCTTTGTAAATGCATTTCACCTTTGGTTAATTTTAGCTGTTTTCTTTTTTCAATCTATCGAACAGGTTTGTCAAAATTCACCAAGTTAGACAATGTAGCATAGCAATGTATGCATGCAAATGTTTTTCTGCTATGGGGATTATACCCCTAAAAACTTTTCTCCATAAAAAACGATATTTTGTATCAAGAAAAACACTTTCTTGAACAAAACGTACAATGAAATATTAAAAGCAATATTACAACTAGGAATAAAATAAACAAAAACGAAATCAAGCTTCGCACACCAGTGATTTAAAGTTTGGCGAACAATGGTCACATTATCCTTCACTTCACATATCTTTTCTTCAAATGAAAACAAAAACAATAAGAAATCCTACCAATAGGACTTTGAAGATGATCAAACCAATATCCAATAAATAGAAATGTCAATCATAAAAACCCGTGAAAATAGGTTATATTCCGAAGTTCACTTTGTATGTAAATATATCTATGAGATTGTCCAACTGAACTAATCGAAGTAATATAATGAAACACAATAAATATAATTTTTCTAAATAACGCACAGTTTAATCTTAGTAAAAACTTTAAACACCTGCCAAAGCCATATTCACCTTCTTCTGTGTTAATATGGACGGGCAGTGTCACACTAAGACCACAGGTGCTTACTGTTGGCAAGCACTTGCACACCATTCCACATTAGGAAGCCGAACAGTCGTATTTGAAATAGACATGGAATTTCGACTGTAGGCGGAACACTTGATTTCTATTGACTTCCACTCCTCGGTAGCTGATATAGTAAGAGGCAACACTCATCATAGTTCTAATAATTTTACCCACTACCTAAAAAACAGAAACCCAAATTCTATTTTCCTCTCACCAGTCTCACCAAATGAGATAAACAATATTATATGTACTTTGAATAACAACGAAGGAAATGGCCCCAACAGAGACCACCAAGTCTTAAGTTCTACCGATCTGGAGATTTCAAATGTCCTAGCAAAATTATTCAACATTTTCATTTCAAACATGTCAATTCCAGATATACTAAAGACGGCTAAAGTAATCCCTGTAATCAAAGTCAAAGGATCTCCTCTAAGTGTAAAAAATTACAGACCAATATTAATATTATCTAACATCGACAAGGTATTTGAAAAGGTAGTTTGTCAGCGCCTAACCTCATTCTAAGAGAAAACCAAAATACTTACAAACAGACAATTTGATTTTCATCATGCTCTCTTTTTTTCTCATGCCTCGTATGCTTATACATTTATAACATATTCAATCTCAACTTTCTCCAAACCACTCATTATACTAGAAATTCTAACATTAACTCCTCATAAGACCTTTAGTCAAAACCTCAAGACATGGTTTCACTCAATTTAATACCAATATATTCTATCCTGGAATTTCCTACAAAGTCTTACCCCTCTTCAGGACCTTGCTTGTATCCTTAAGTTTAACATAACTCAAGACACCTGTAAACTTAGGTTGTTACAGTTATATAACTAGCCTACGACTAATTGAACAAAACTTTCTTGCAATCCTGTTTTTTTTCTTTTATATATACGTCCAAACCCTCGGTATCTATCACTAGAGTATTTCTATTGCTGGCCATCACGTTGATCAGCTACTCAAAAGCTATCTGGTGGTCTCCATTACCACAACTGTAACTTAATAACCTATATTTTAGCTTCTTTTTTGCCACAAATAAATTACTTACTACTTTTTACTTGCAGATCCAGTGAAATATTTCATCAGAACGCCAAATGTTTCTTAAATAATTTATACTTGCATACACTTTGTTGACGTAATAAGTAAATTACATATAATAATTTACAAATTTTTTTTTTCAGATTTGCAGGACTACTTATTGGTAAGTGTATAGCAAACCTGTTCTGTTCCCACTGACGCCTCAGAGACGTCGATTCCTTGCTAGGTACGACTAAAAGCGGTAGTTTATTGACTTATGCCAATGCTGATATCCCATGGCAGCTTAAAGCCAGTTTTCCACTAGGCGGAATATTCCGCTTGCTGTCTAGTGGCTTTTATTTTTTTAACAAATTCTGCCAAAGCGTCCGCGGAAGTAGGATCAAGTTCAACTTTACACAGATTAGGTTTGTACCATTTATGTAAAACACTCAGCAAATTAAAAATTGAAAACACAACAACTACTGAACCTGGACAACAAATTTCTTATAATAAAAACATATTAAACAAAAACACTAGGTAAAGAGAGAAAACTTATTTCCATATACTTGAATAAAACTCACAAGAAAGACCTCCAGTGTCAATGCCAGGTTCTCCAATGAAAGTTATTTTATATTGGCAATTAATCAACTCTTGGTGAAAAGACGATGAAAGTTACGAAAACAATGACCACGGCATATATATAATGTAATGACAGGACATTGCTTACATCAATCTTGACTTATTGAATGGCATTTGAAATGGAAGTCAATATGATCTTCTCATCAACTATTTGGTTGATATGATCTGACGGGGTGAAACACTAATTGATTCATCGGTTTTCTTTATCATCATCAGAATCCTCAATATACCAGCTGGTGGTACAGTTAGTTTTGGTTGTTGATCCATGGTCAATCTCCAGTAATTTTGATTTATTCTCTTTGTCTGTCAGATACTCTAAAGTTGAATACAAATAAATACAAATCCATCTAAGAATAAGGCTTTGTCAGTTCAGTTTTATATCTCTCCACAGTAAATTCGAAAATTGGCTCTTCTCAGCTTCCATCGATTCATCGTCCTCAAACATGATAATTTGCTCATCGTCGAAAGAACATGGTTATGACGCCTCAGAGTTGACGTTGACGTAGTTCTCCAGGATTATACTTTTCAGTCTATCGAGATAACGTGGCTTAGTAATCTATGAGTTGCCCGTTACAAGTTACCCGTTGCTACAATAAAATCACTAGTTACGAGTTACGTTTTTGCTTTTAAATCACGAGTTACGAGTTGATATTTACGAGTTGGTACATTAATTTTACAAGTTGGTGTAATAATTTTACGAGTTGATTTGTGCACAAATCCGCGAGTTGGTGTACAAATTTCACGAGAGTTGCTTTTAAAGTGCGGGTTGCGGATTTAAATTGCAAGTTTCGAGCTTAAAGTGCGTGTTGCAAATTTATGGTCAAACAACGTTGCAGTAACATTGAAGTATTCACTTGACGTTGCAGTAACATTTAAGTATTCACTTTTTTTGACCACTTTTTGAATTTATACTTTAAGGTAAGAAAGTTTCGCGATTTGTCATCATTTATTATCACAACAAATTTTGAATAATACTGTTCATTAAAAAAATTAATCCTGCAAAATTTTTTTTTTCAGTTTTGAAGTGAGTTCCTATTCTTTAGGCGAATTCATGAACCTTGATATAAGAATCTTAATAAGTCAGACATATTTCCAGGTAGGGAAGCAACCGACATATTAAAATGTCTTGTCCATCACGAAAACCTCCGCTGTTGTATGTTTCACCTTCATGCGGCGACTATGAAGCCTTCGCATACGGGCACGATATTGCAAGTGGAAGAAATGCAGTAAAGTTAAATAGTTGGCAGTCGTTTATAATCGTATATGACATAATCAGGAACGTATTAAGGTTTAGTTATCAAGACATTACAGAATATTTATCGCATTACTGATAGATCCTGGGAAATGTACGTGAAATAATTTATAATATTAATGTATTGATGCATGGAAATTATTGCTTGCACCTATTTTTATTTTATAAGAACCCAAGCGAATGGTTTATTTCCAAATGTTTCTTAATTTGTGAAGTGGATTTTTAAATGTTTCTTAACGAGTTTTTTTATTTCAGGAATCAAAACTTAGTTCCATTATAACTTAGTTCCAAAAATTTCTTAAATTTTGACAAGTTTCTTATAAAGTCGTTTTTTATAAAAAAAACCCGCTTATATCCGCTTCGTTAAGTGTGCCTCTGGAGCTTTATATGCGCCTTGAAAAGCGTTTATAACTTTTTTGGAGCCAATATTCCGTCACCGAAAATGCGCCGTGTCCTAGTCAGTGGCCTAGACTAAATTCTGTATTCATTAATTTTGTAGAACTGTTTCCGTTTGGCAGTACTAAACCCTGAAACAACTCCAACCAACCACCCCTCGATTTTACAATACATCTCAAAGGAAGTTTCCGAGTGTCTTTTCGTACAACCAACTTCTTCAGGATAAAATGAAAACAAACGTAATTATCGAACGAATTTTTGGATAATTTTGTTCACTTTTAAAAATATCGCTGGATGAAAAAACTAACAAGTATGCCCTCGTTTTTAATTTTTTTTAATTATTCTACTGAGGAATTGGAATTATAAGTGACTATTGCTTGGAAATAACGCTATTACATTAGTAAAACACAGGGGCGGGGACGCAAGGTATTGCCCATACAGCTTGATCTGTAGCAAAATTTTGCCAAGAATAATGTATATTTCAAGAAATTAACAGTTGCTCTTTAATATACTCTCCGTCTGTGCAACATTTACAAATCATTCGCTTTAGAAATCATTCATTGCATTCTTTTTGGATTAGCGCATAATTTGTTGGCGCTCCATTCGACTTGATATTTTAGTTAAATTTTAACACTTAACCCCACAGCTCAATTGTTCGTGAGTTTGGATCTGTAGAGGTGTCTTTCCATCTATAGATGATATGAATTACACGTTTTTTTTATAAGAACACTCAACTCTGACGAAGCCTTCAAACGTTCTTTACTTTTAAACTTTGAAGCTTCAAGATGTTCTTAATATGTTCTTAAGTTATACACAATTGAATATCTAAAATTCAAAATTCATCTTCTAATGGAGTTAAGTTGATACTGTTGTAAGCAACATGATGATAGTAATCTTGTCTTTAACTATATAATAACATTTTCTTGTAAAATGTAAAAACATTCGAAAATAATTTCGAAATAAATAATCATTCCATGAAAACTAGAAATAGCAACAGACTACTTAAACTTGAAACCGTAAGTTTGAATTTGGCAAAAAACAGGATTTCAAAATTTACAATAGCCTCCCTTTACCAATCAGAGAAAGTAGAAATGTGGCAAATTTTAGTGAAAGGCTCCGTGCGCATTTTGGCCAGTAATTAAGTTTATTTGATCAATGTGCACTCACCCATCAACTGAAATTTGCTTCAATTCTAGTTTAATCTGCATATTTTATTGATATTGTATATAAAACTATTTTTAACCTTTTGAAATTTTAATATTTATGTTTTTTGTACTTTCGTTTGTTGAGTACGTGTTAACTGCAGATTGATCAATGTACTATACATAACGATAGGTACGATAACCAGAAGAACGTGCTAAGAACATACTAAGAACATTCGAGGCTTAGAAGCAAGGATCGAGAAGCAATTTCACCGGTGTAAAAATTTAGAGAAGAGTGTTTTCAAAAGAATAATTGCAATTATTTATTATTTACCTTCGATCTCATACATCAAACAAAACCTTTCGATCTTGAGATGTATGAGATCGAAGGCTTCCATGTATAAGATCGAAGGTTCAGATTAGTTCAGATTTTCGATTTAATTTCGGATTTTTTTTATTCGGTAATATAGAAAATATTTTTTTACTCTTTTCAAAAAGTATTTATGTGAATAATCTTGAAAACCTTACTTTGTTGAAACATTAGTGCGTGAAAAAATTGTTCAACGCGAAAAAACGTTACATCTGAAATTTTTAATAACTTCTATGTAAATATTATTAACAACTTAAATATAATTCCTTGCAAGGATTCTGAAGACCAGTCTACAGAAACTGATGACATAATGAGTATTATCAATAAATATCAAAATCATCTAAGTGTTGGGTTGATTTCATTCAAATACCAAAAACATCTTTACTTTCAAAAAGGTGTCAGTAGATGAAGTGTCCAACGCCTACTAACAGATTTGATTTTCTTTTAAAAGTACAAATGGCCCTACTCCTGTAAAACTGATCCAAAAACTTTCTGATACAATAGCGTCATCACTCTCTTATTTCATCAATCAATCACTTGAGAATAACATTTCCCCAATCTTTATAACTCGCTGATGTTTGTCCAGTCTTCAAAAAAGGGGACAAACTACTCAAAGAAAACTACAGACCACAGTGTGTTACTGTGCTTATCAAAAGTCTTTGAGAAAGTAATTTTTAACCAAATAAACCACTACTTTATTGATATTCTAAATCCCAAACTGTGTTGTTTCAAATATGAACACAATACTCATTACGCTTTGCTTCGCATGATTGAACTTTCGCAAAAGTGTTTAGACAAATCTTGTAAAGTTGGAACAATACTAATGGACCTTTCAAAAGCATTCGATAGCATAAACCATGAGCTATTTATTGTAGATGGCTCAAAATCCGTAGTGGCGTCCAACAGGGGTCAATATTAGGTCCGCACTTATTTCACATCTTTATAAATGATCTCCTGCTGGTACTACAAAAGACATCTGCAACTTTGCAGATGATAACTCTATATTTTCCTGTGCAAATTCCACAAACTTACACCACGATCCAATACTTGTATTGCTGTGGTTGAAAAACAACGAACTTGCTGCAAATACATCAAAATTTCAGATGTTATTTTTGGGAGTACCATATCACGAATTACCGATAACAATTAGTGTGAATGGCATAAATATCAAATCTGCTGAGACCGTTGAACTGCTTAATCAACAGATTAAGGCACTATCTTCAGAAAAAAGAATTACTATTATTGTTTAAGGGGAGATTCTCCTCTAAAATGTCAAATATGAGATGTGAGCTTTTACGTTTAAATGACACTACCATGTTTTGAGAAAGTTTTCCACGTGATTTTTATGTCGTGCTAGCCCTCTGTTCGCCACAAGCGTTCCAAAAGCAAATGAGCATAAATATAAGCAGGGTTTCTATTCTATATCTGCCCCAAATTTTCCAATTCTAAATTTAATAGTCATAATTTTCTTAAAATGGATTTTTGCGCTAATTTTTGTCATTTCTTTCACGTTCTCTCCTCCCTGCCTCTCATGCTTCATTTACGTCCAACACAACGCCTCTCTTCCAGAAAATTGGCAGCGCGAGAGCGAATTTTTGATAAGAAAGGCATAGTTTGGAGCACATTAATTAAAACTTTTTTCCATTAGTTGTTTATTTGTGGCCATTTTTTATCAGTATTTAATTACGCTTCCTTGACCTGGATGTTTTGTGGCAAAACTATGTCTCGTAAAGTCGACAGTATTCATAAAAGAGCCTTAAGGGAAATATGTCAAGATTTCAGCTCTTGCTATGAGATGTTGGTTGTAACATATGAGATATTGGTTGTAACATATGGGTTAAAAAAATTCACGATATTCATCTGGCCAGTCTTCTCCATGAAATTGATAAAACGTTACATGAACTAAATCCTGATTGTATGCAAACCCTTTTTGTGCCGAAAAACTTGACATACTCTATACGCAATCCAAATTTGATTTCTCTTCCTACCAGCATATTTTTATTTCGTGATAGCCTCTTACGAAACTCCATTTCTGATAGTGTAAAAGAAAGGTCAACTCTAAACTCCTTCAAGAGAGCACTAAAACCATAAAACTTGCAGATATATGTAATCGTAAAATATGCAAATAAAATATTTTGTTGGTGTAAATTAGTATTTAATTTTTACTATGTAAACCTAGGAGGATAGAAAGAGAAGGAGACGAAACTCTATTGATTATATTGAAATAAGGCTCGTCACGATAGCTGGTGGCATAACAGAAAACTTAATTTTAAATTAGCGATTAATTGAATAAATTATTTTGAACAGCAGATGTCTTCAGTCTGATTTTTTCTAAACAATTACTGCTGCATATTGATTGCTTTACCAAATTCTCATAACATAATTAAAAATCAAAGAAAAGAAGTAAACATTCTACATTTTTACCGTTATTCTAGTAGGAATTTTATTTCCAAATTTTTAATTTTAAAGATTCATCAACTACAAGGATGTTTTTCTACACTGTTTTTATAGGCATACACTTCAGGATTGTGAGGCTTAAATTGTGATATTTTCAAGCGTAAAGCGTAAAGCAGAAGCTGGATTCTCAAGACGATTTTCTTTGGTTAACATTTCCTTCAAAATGTAAAAACATATACAAGGAAAAAATAGAACTTCCATCAAACCGCACAGAAAAAAACTGGCACGAGCGTAACGAGCGTCGGGTTCTTTCTATTTGAATTTAATGAAAAAAATGAATAGAATCAAAAAGCCTTTCAATTCGAGTTTCGTCTCCTTCTCTTAAAAAATCTAGTTATGCATTAGACGTCATAATTCGAGTTATTAACTTGAAATTTTCGATATCACTTCGAGTTACTAACACGAAAATATATTTCTCACTTCTACAATTTGAGTTACTTACTCGAAATAACTTTTTCAAATAAATCAAGTCGATTTTTCTCGAGTTATCGTGTCTTCTTAATTGTTCAATTCTAATGAATATTTGCACGAGAACAATTTGATAGTGCTAATTTTGATTTACATTTGTCAATGTAAAAATGGGATCAAAATGAATCAGTTAAGCTCGGTTCCCACTGCGCGATAACTACTATCGCAACCTCGATAACTGATGTCACGCGATCGCGATAGCCACTATCGCGCAATGTGAACGAACCTCGATAACATTTTGATGCATATTTTCTAGTTATCGGCAGCGCGACAATATCAAAAAGTTTTGATATTATCGTCCTCGCGATAGTGAACTTCAAAGTTCTACTTCAAAGGTCTACTCAAAAAAATACTTACTTTTAAAAAATTCGCGATGCTTTATTTCGTAGGTTAACGTTACTCTTTTTGTTTAAAAAATTATCTATTGACGTATGTTCAGCCTTTCGTTTTTCTTCTTTTATTACTGCACCTTATGCATGACGTCATATATGGTGATGTGTTTAAAAATAAAAGACGAATGAAAAGCAGAAGTGAAAAAAGATAGTAAAAAGTGATTTTATTACTGTCAAGAAAAAAAATTTGTGAATATGGTATACTGTGCAGCAATTAATTGTACCAATAGCTCTAGTAAAAAAACAGAAGAAAAATTAAGTTTTTTTAAACTGCCCAAAGACAAAAATCTCAAGAAAACTTGGATAGCAAAGTTGAAATGAGCGAATTTGCCAAAAGAGGAAAATGTATTTGTTTGTCATATACATTTTGAAGAAGATTGTTTTCAAAGAGATTTAAAAGTAAGATGCTTTATTTTTCTGTCTATACTGAATTTTCGTTAGAGTATATTACTTTCACTACCACAAGAAAATCCTTTTTAGAACGAATTACTCGGGCTAACGTCGAGAAGAATTCTTAATGACGATGCTGTTCCTACTATTTTTTCGTTTCTCAAACCAACGCAAAAACGAAAACGAATTGATAAAAGACAAGAAATCTTATCTAAACGACAGCTTTGACTATAATTCCTCTCAGATTTTGATGATGAACGAAATCAATCATCAATAAATGTACGAGTTTGTACTTTATTGTGGCTTATCAATGATGCATTGGAAAACGTTGAACAAATGGAAAAGCTAGATAGAGAGAATCTCTATTTATCCAATTCCAAGGAATGCCAATACGACCCACAGTCACACTGTAAATGCATCAGCTCAAACAACTCTTACCATGCTTTCATTGGAATACTTAGAAAAATCTACCAAGACAGTTGATATAAAAGGCTATGAATCATCAACTGAAAGTGAAGTGCAATCACTAGATGGTTTGGATTCCTCATACGTTGTCGGTGAATTAAATAGTGAAAGCGAAGAGGAACCTGAATTAACAAAAGGAGAGGAATGTACACAACCAAAAGGGAGCGCGTTTATTGTTTACTGGTCATGTTTATGCCTACTCCTTCAACGCTGTCTTAGTTGTGCCTTCCGGCTGTAATTAAAAATGTTGTTATTAAAGGTTCTGCACTTTGTGTTCGTTTATTGTGCTTCAATGGACATGAGCATATCTGGCGTTATCAGCCTATGCAAAATAGACATTATACGGGGAACTTAAGACTAATTGCTGCTGTCCTCTTTAGTTCAAATACTTATCGGAAACTCAGTTGGTATTTAGAAATCCTAGACATTCCATGGGTATCAAAAGCTTGGTACTACAAGATCAATAAAACCTACATGGTTGGAATTACCAACGAGGCTTGGCTCAAGGAACAAAATGCAATGATTTCCAATTCGCTTCAGAGAGAACTTTTGCTAAGTGGTGATGGCAGGTGTGACAGCCCTGCCCATAACGCCAAATATTTAACGTACTCTTTGTTCGATCAGGATTTAAAGAAAATCATTGCAATTCCACTGACGCAAGTAACAAGGTAGGAAGTTCAAATCGAATGGAAAAGGTAGGTTTGATAAAAGTTTTAAAGGAACTAGAAAGAAAGGAATTAAACATAAAACGTGTGACAACTGACCGTCATTGTCAAATTAAGAAATATATGCGAGAAGAACAAACAGATATAGACCATCAATTTGATATATGGCATTTTACGAAGTCGATCAAGACAAAATTACTGAATGCATCAAAAAGAAGAATTAAAGCCATGGATTAAATCCATCTGTAATCATTTGTGGTGGGCATGCGCCACATGCAAGGAAGACGAGCTGCTATTAAAAGAGAAATGGACTGGTGTCATTTTCCATATCCAAAATAAACATAATTGGACTGGGAACTTCGTTTACCACCAGTGCTGTCATCTTGAGTTGACGGATGAAAGCAGTCGTTGTAAAGCTTGGCTTTCTCCAAAATCACAAGCATTCGAGGCCCTTCAAAATATAGTTTAAATCTTAAAAGATTTGAAACAATTGACAAAATTTCCCACACTGGTGTATTAGAAGTTTACCATTCACTACTGAACAAATGGGTTCCAAAAAGTACTCATTTTTCCTATCAAGGTATGATTTCTAGAACACAGTTGGCTGCTTTTGACTTTAATGCTGGTTGTAATTTACAGCAAGCCAAAACGAAAGATGGGAAAGATCGTTATAACGTAACATTTTCCAAAATAACAAAAACCTGGTCTGCCAAAACAATAAAAGAGGAAAAAAGCCTCACAATGTTCTCTAACTTAGTAGACAAAACAGTCAAGGCCATTGTTGAAAAAAAACCTATTTCAGTTATTTAGCCGCCCAATACGCTGCCAAGGAATATTGCATCAACTCCGAAACCTGACAAAAGTTTTGTTATAGCAAATCAAAGATCGAGGTTTACTGTTTGGCAAATCTTAATTGTGTCTTTATATTTCCATTTCCATTTTTGTTTTACAAAGGTTTCTTAAAAATACATTTGGTGTAGATCCTAGTTGCTCGTTAGTCTGTTCCCCACTCAAAAGGTTTATAAATGCCGTCCAGTTCTGGATATTTCTCTTTTATTTTCCAAATAACACACGATACATCGATTGCCTTTTCCCAAATGCTTGAAAACAAACCATATAAATTGCTTGTATGCGGCAAACCTGAAGCTTCTATTGCTAGGATTATCTTCCAAAGCTTTACCACGAGTTTCATGCAAAGCAGTTAATACGTTATGATATTTTTAAGGTATATTTTCTAATTTTTGCATTCTTTTTAACTTAACTGGCTTTTAAAACAACTATTTAATACAACACAATTAAAAAAAAAAAAAAAAAAGAACATGTTCGCCATATATGACGTCAGAGAAAAGGTCGCTTCAAAAAGTTTTGAATAAAGCTTCACTTTGGGCATTGATTAAAGAATTAAAGAAAGACTTTTGAAAAGAAAAAAAATTATCTACATACTAATTTGATAGTAAGGAATTGAAATCTGACGTTAGTTCAAAATAAAAATTAGTAGACCAGTCCTAGGATGTAGATAGGTAATATGGAAGTTCTCGATTTTTTAACTCGGGTTTTCCGGGCCTCCTAGGTAAAACCAACATAAAAGAAGTTTGTTAAAAAAATAATAATAATAATAACAATATTTTGGCCAAAATCGAAAAAAGCCCTATGAATCACAATAATCACTTCGGCTACTATCAGCGCTCTTTTTATTATTGACATTGAAGTTTTGTTAATAATAATTTTTGATCCACTTATCCATATATCCTAAACTGGGCTTTCTTAAGGAAAAGGAAAGGGTAAAGGAATCATAAAATTTATTATTACATTACAAAATTAAATTACTGCAACAAGTTCTAATATAATATATATATATATATATACAGCATGTTTCTATGAAAAATACATGTATGGCTCATTCCTATACCACACAAAGTAATCGTCAACAGTTAGGGTTCAAGGGAAAAGAAATTATTCTAATACTTCGCTGCAAAAAACAACTTCCACATAAATATTATAATTGTCATATACCTTAGCGGCCCTTATTTGGCCGGCCCTAAGTGGCCAAAATTTTCGTCGCTGGCCAAATAAGGGCCGGCCAATTTGGGGCCGGCCAATTAAGGGCCGCAGCAAAATGACCCTACGAGTGAAAATTGGCCACTTTTTAAAATGAAGCAGAAACTTCGAATCATACTCGAAGATGATGAAAGAGCGACTGACTTTGAAGTAGAGAAAACTGCGTACCATAGCGAAGTTAGTACAAAAACTGAACCAGAAGAAAAAGCTGTTACGAACACTATTATTATTGATTAAAGCTGAGAATAACAAACGATTAAAGCGTGTAAATTTTACTATTTTTATGCAACGAGAAAAACTTATGTTTGCTTGAATTTGAAACGCATTGTTGCTTCCAGTCTAAAACGATTCTTGAATATAAAATTAAATTTTATCAAAAGTGGCCAATTTCTTATCCTTGTGGCCAAATTTCGGCCCTAATTGGCCAAATCCAAAATAATTAGGGCCGTCCAAATAAGGGCCGCTAAGGTAGGACATAAACGGATCTAGAACTTAGGCAAAATTTATGGAGGAGAGTTACGTTATATAGAATAGAAAATAAAAACGTGCAAATTTCATAACGCTTGGACTCCACCTTTATCGCAAACGCTAGATCCGCCGCTGTAAGGATGTGCCACAAGTGAATCGATATAATATATACATAGACAGATATGTGTGTTTATATACTAGATAAAATAATTCTAAAATTAAAATCTTTGTTTTATAACAACGTAAGGGGCACAAGCATCCCTAAACTGAATAGACTAACACATTATTTAAGATGTTGAAGCAGCCAGAGCAAATTTATGATCATTGACATTGTCACTCGTCAACCATCTTAGATGGCCGCCGACAGATCGCTTACAAAGATTCCATACGAGTTAACCTGTCGACATTCAAACAACACTTTTCTGCTTACTCTCAGTTAAGACTTTAATATTATAACATTGAACCTGCTTGATTGACACCCTTCATAATCAGCTTGGCTTGTTCTGTTAAATATTTTTGATCGGCCGATTGTCCGTAAACAACTGCTTTAACCGCCTCTGTAAAGTTCATGAACATCGCAGGACGGATGGGGAATTTCAAATTCCTTGGGGGAAGTTTCTGCAGCGGCACCTTGAGCGGTTTACCAACCAATGGCAAAATTTTGATCTGTTGGCGTTGTGATAGAGTTTGGGCAGAAGCTGCGTCAATTGGAATGAAACTTAACGTGTTCGATTGATCTTGTTTTGTCGTTGATGCATAGGCGCCATGTTTTCTTGGCGTGAAGCATGTAGACATTTGCTCTATGGCATTCAACTCCTTCTCCGTGAAGAGGTTAACGCCACACGGACGTACACTTGGATTTTGACACGGTGTTTCGAATAAAGTTCTCCTGAGTGTATCTTTGCTACTTCCTTGCATACTGGTCTCGGTTTTACTTGAACAACTCCCGGCGGTAAATTTGGCGTAATCGTGATCGGGCGTCGACGAAGTTGCGCCAGACTTTTGTAGAAACAAAGCAGATAATTCGTCAATCATTGGAAATTTGAAACTGTTTTGCTCTTGATTGGCAGACACTCGTAATGGTGTTGGCGTGCGGGGTGTAGTGCTTACACATTGATGTTTGCTTGTATGGATGCTGCTGTCGTTTCTGACAGATGTATCGTGTGTCCTTTTCCTTTTATTAGGTTTATCAACAATAAACGGCGTGGTTATCAACGATGACGGAGTTCTTGAAGACGTGGTGATATGTTTCGCAGGTGTGGATGTGAACAATTCATTTTTGAAAATGTTTGCAGTGTTTGCGCACTCACTTATATTGAGGAACGCCGACGGGGAAAACCCCAGTTGTTGTACGGGTAAGCAGGGTTCACACTTCACATTTGTATTGGAAGGTGTTAACGGTAGTTTCTTGTTCCTCCGAAGAATGGATGGCGCAAACGGCATATCCGCCATTGAAGACGGTTTAACGGACGGTGCAAAAGTAGAGAATGCAATCCTTGGTCTAAATACAAGTAAAAACAAGCATTCCAGTAAAGATACGATAACACAAACTTAATTGGAAATTCTAGGAGTTTCAAGGTAACAATCTAGAACTTGTTAAATGAAAACCTCGATGCCTCAGTACTTTACCTGTTATTTTCAGTTTCAACATTCTCCTTGTTGCTCGTCGGACTGTCTGATTGTAACAGGCCTTCGACGCCGCCCAACTCTGCCAGCATATCAGAAAAGTTATTCATATTCTTGAATGGTGACATGACTAAATCAGATTCATTGGGTAGTTCGCAAGAATCATCATCAGCATCTTCGATTTTAATGGTGACAGGTGAAATACCATTGCTATGTTCGTCGTTAGATGTGTGTCGGCCTAAATTTGGATCATTTCCGGATGGATTTTTTGGACTAGCTGAGATTGTTTTGTCATTCTGCCTAATACTTTTTTTAATGCAAGCACTTCTTGTCCTGTTTGATCTCTGCTTGAATCCAGGTTCGAAACGTCTCTTCATCGTTGAATTCCAGTGGTTTTTTATAGCATTATCAGTCCTTCCAGGTATAAGCTTCGCAATATCAGCCCATCTATTCCCAAGTCGACTGTGAGCTTCATAAATAATACGATCCTCTTCTTCACTCCAGGCATTCTTGTTCACGTTAGGATTCAAGTGATTATGCCATCTCTCCCGACATTGTTTACCAATGCGACCTTTTAGATGCGATGCAATAAGTGACCATTTCTTAGGTCCATACTTATGTACTAGTTTAATGACGAGTTCATCTTCTTCTTTTGTCCAAGCTCCTTTAATTAACGATGGGTCAAGGACCTTGTAGAAGGTAAATGAAGATTAGAAGAGACATAAATATATATAAAAAAGTTAGGTTTAGGTAGGTTAGGGTAAAACAGCATTAATTTCATTAAACTGGAATGAAAGAATTCGTGTAAACAGCTAAAGGAATTTATTTCTGACTGTTAATATTTGTTTCTCGTGTCATTTCATGTCATGCATATTATACTACACATTTCTACATATCCTAATCAGACGTTTATAATTAATTGGAAATACCTTATTCCATCGTTGCTGACACTGTATCTCTGTTCGGTTCGGATAAAAAGAACATATGACGGACCAATTACAACCAAAATGAGTGCAAAGCTCACGTAATTTGTTATCTTCAACTTTCGACCACTTTCCCTTCTGTATTCGAACTTTGCCTGCTTCTTCGTCAACATTCAAATCAGTACTTAATGATTGCTGAGAAACAGCAGCAATGCTGAAAATGCAAAAATAAAACACCTTCAATGTAATAACTTTCTTTTCCATTCTCGAAAAGACATTTCTCCATGGTTTAAGGTTTTTAATAATAGTTACCCGCCAACAAATCCACTGTCTTCAGCTGAAGTTTCTGCCATGCACAACACATGTATTTCATCAACTCTGGTCCTCCATTTAGATGTACACTGTATTTCTATTTCATAATAACATCTAGATATATATGCTAAAAATAAAATGAATAATCATAACGAAAAGTAAAATCACTTGTCTTTCTAATGCTCACAAAGTACTATTTAAAAGCATCTTGCAAGTGATTATAATTAAAATATCAGTTGGATAAATAAAGTAAAGAGGTAGATCTATACTTCTTGAGAGTTCCCAATAAGCTTTCCATCTCAAATGCTTGTACAAGAGATATAAACTGATAAGCAAAACGAAATTCTTTTTACAGGTGTTTGCAATAAAGAATATACACAAGATTACAAAATTGTTGAACTGTAACTGGATAAATCAATCAATACATAATGCTAACATTAAAACCTGTTCCCCAAATCCTTAGTAAGTTTTTCACTGAAAACTAGTAGTTGCTTTTATTAAATGTAAATCAAATCTTTTTCTGTAAGTTAGTGCATTCTGTAAAATAGGTACTTGACTTCAGAAGTCAGTGATGTATTCAGGATGTATTAGTGGCGGTATCTGGTTAAGGCCGAAAACGTTGGTACCTAAAACATTTTGTAAATTAGTAACATTCATAGACATATTCAGGGTCAGTCAAAAGTGGAGGAGTCCAACCGTTATGATATTTCTTTTCAGTTTTCAGTTTTGATAGGTTACTTGCACGTTTTCCTTTTCTGCTGTCAATGACTTAATCCTCCTCCACAAATTTTGACTGAGCCCTAGCTACACCTCTGGACATTAGTACCAATCAATGAACAACCTTTGCCTGATGTATAGATTGCCACAAATACAATGAAGGTTGCCTGGAAATTTCACTGATATTTATTTGCAAGCAAGAGTGTTGATTATCATACCACCACTACAAATTTCTTCAATAAATTCAAACCGTTTCAGCCATTGCAGACAAAACAGTTAAGTTTGAGAAAGTCAAACACAGTACTGGCACTACTAAGGATTCACAATTTCAAATATTCGCCATTTTCCTGCCTTCTAAACATTATAATAAATAATGATTTTTGGATGATTTTTACAACATTAACAAAGTGTCATACTTGACTGAGAAGTGCTGTTTCCAGCAATTTTAAACAGGGTTAAAGGCATACCAAACTACCCAGGGTGTGTTTTTGTTTAATGGATCCTACAAAATTCAAAATTTAAGCGAGAGAATACAATAAGAACATAAATTTTTGAGGGCAGAATAAATGTGACAGAAAATTTTGCAATTCAATGTTTCCGAATATTGTGACATTTATTTCTACCCGCAAACAAATGTGTAAGTCGATTTCCACACCTTTAAGCGGAGAAATGCCTGGTGGTATTTTTGAATTCACACACATATGGTAAGCCATGTTCAAAAATGGCTTTCTTTTCCCTGACTGGAACAACACTAATATTCAATGATATATGGTTGTTATTGTTTCAGAAAAACTAACACATAAATGAAACCCAAATAAATGTTCTTTGTGTAATAAAACAAAAAATAGAAATAGGAAAAATAGAAAATAGAAAAGATTAATTAATTTTGCAGAAAGGTCGGACATTGATACATACATTGCATATATATTATGAAAATTTATTGGTAGTAATATTAATCCTAAGTTTTACTTATAGATGAAAGATAATAATAGTGGAACAAAATAATTTTCACTGACTTTTCCCTGACCAAAGGAAATTTTCAGAAAGATTCGCTGACTTTTAAATTTTCCCTTCTTTTCCAGGTTTTTCATGTTCATTCCGGACCCTGTGATAATGCCAAACCCAAACCTGAAATGCCAACGTTTTATTTGCTGTTTCAGTGGCGGGCAATGCCAGCCATAATAGTAGATGCAATTTCAATGGTCCGCAGTTTTGACTGTACATAATTTAGACTGACGGACATTTACCTTAATTTTAGCAAGTAGAAAATTTGGCAAAATCAATAATGGTGGTCATTCACCAAATTGAATCCATGCCAAATTTAAGATAATCGTCCTTTGCCAAATTAAATCCACATCAAATTAAAATAAAATAAAAAAAAAATTTGGAAAATTACCATTATCATCTTAGCAATCAATCCTTTTTCCTTCATCTAGTCTAGGGCATCTAGCTTCTTTTATGTTAAGATGGAGTTTTAGAAAAAACAAAATATATTTGTATTTTTTTCATTATGCGCCAACATAAATGCACCCGATATTTAATCGAAAAGTCAGTTCGCAAAAATAAATCCACCCCAAATTTAATAAAAAAGTCACTTTGTCAAATTAAATCTATGCCAAAAATACCATTTTGGCCAATCACCTTATTTATAAAAATGAGGAGTATAATTAGTACAATTAGTACAAGCACAAATGTCTCAGAAATCAACCCAAACGACGATAACATGACTGAGGCTGAAGATTATTTCAGTGATTGCTCCGAAAAGAGCTTATTTTCGAATAATTCAACCAATCAATCATTTGACACTCCGTGGCAAAAACATTGCAAAGCAAAAAAACGTAAAGAAGAAGTCAAACAAGATAAACCAAGCAAGGAGTTAGAGATCATGGAAAACATCAGCAAGTCATTGCAATCAACTCCAAGCGACACATCAAGCAAGATAGCGATGATTTGTTTGGCATGATGGTTGCCGCAGAAATCAAAAATTTATCCCCTAAAAAGAAGAGAAAAATCAAATTTGAAATCAACAATTTGCTTTTCAAATACCAAGAAGACGATGATACAGCAGTAGTCTCACAACCACCTCCGATTCAGATGTATGGAAATACAAACACAAATCTACCCATGGTTTCATTGAACGAACAATGGCCGTACGGAACATACAGAAATACACGAACTTAAACACATCAAATAACTTAAGATATTTAACACTTTTTAGTTTAAACTAGTTTTTAAAAATACTCTGTACACAACTTTTTTCGTGGCAGAATATAATTGTTCTTAAGTTCGTCTGACATGATTGAGTTGCCAATTTACTCGTCCCTCTCCATTCAAATACTTCATCAAACAACAGCGCATGTTGACTGCGTCATCCTTGTAACGAGAACCACGGACATTGAGGAGACTTTCTAATGCACCATTCCTTTCTGATACAATATTCCTCCACTCTCCTTCTTTTATTCCTCCTGTACTATCTTCGCAGTCTACGAATGAATTTGGACAATAAGATGGATTATTGGTTTGACGCAGATAATTGTGCAGAGCAATGCAGGCCAGTGTGTACTTCTCAGCATTTACTACAGATGCCTCTATAGGAGTTGAAAATATCCTCCATCTTGCAGCTAGAATACCGATACAGTTTTCAATGACTCTTCTTGCTCTTGAAAGACGGTGATTAAAAACTCTTTCCTGTTCTGATAATTTACCTGGGTATGGTCGCATTAACCACGTTTTGAGCGGAAATATTTCGTCCCCCACTAAAAAATAAGGTAAGGGGTCAAAATCACATCCTGTAACTGACTCTGGTTTCGGGATATTTTTCGTGTGATCTTCAAAATACCCTCCCATGTTGCTGTGAGCGAGGACGCCACTATCGTTATTACTGCCATACTGACCAACATCGAACAATGTAAAGCAATAATTGGCGTCACAGATAGCGAGCAGAACAAGGCTAAAATATCCCTTGTAGTTGTGGTATAGGCTTCCAGTGTTTTTTGGACATTTAATTCGAACATGTTTCCCGTCGATAGCACCAATGACGTGTGGCATGTTCCACGTACCTTCAAATTGTTGTGCAATCGTTTTCCATTCTTCTGGTGATTTAGGACTGTGTAGATATTTCTCAGAAAGCACTTGATAAATAGCGTCACAGGTTTCAGATATAATCTTTGAGACTGTAGCTCTTCCGATTCGGAATTGAAACGATAGTGAAATTTGCGACTCTCCAGAAGCAAGGAACCTCAGTGTTAAGGCAAGGCGTTCATTTGAGGGTATTGATTTTCTAAATGTTGTGTTTTTTTTCGAGATTAGAGGTGAAACCAATGAAAGAAGGTGATCGAATCTCTCTGGTGACATTCGCAAAAACCTTAAAACAAATAACAAGGTTAATTTTTCCCATTGGTGATTTACATAGAAATTTTGTAATAGATAATATGAGGATATTCTCACCGAAAATGGTTTTCCCTGTCTTCTAAACGCAACTGCTGGACCATTAAATTAAATGCTCCTTTTACTTGTCTTTCTTGAAATATTTTTTTAATCCATACTTTTCTCACTTTTTTTGTCCTTCCTTCACATCTTCTTCTTAATAAAAAAAATAAAAATACTAAAAGCTTTCTTCGTCTTTTCTCGTGCTCCATCTTTCTCTCTTTTTCATCTATGTTTTGATTTGAATTTGTACGGCGACGAACTCGTTTCTACTAGTGTAAACACCTGGCACAAAATTAGGCGACGAACTTAAGGCGATGAATTTATAGCGAGGAATTGGCGACGAATTTATAGACCCAAGTGGGAACCAAGCTTAAAAGAAGAATTTGTTTCAATGATAATTTAAATTTTGATATGATAATTTTAAATTTTTTTGATCGAACCATTCCTTTAGAGTTATAAAAACAAACTCTGTAGACATCATAGTCTAGACATTTTTCTTCTTCATTCAAAACTTAAAATGCCCTATTCACACTATAAAGAATAAGTATAGACAAAAAGCGCATTTACTAAAACAGTGAATCGCCAGTCCAGGCAGTAACCAACAGGGAACCACCAGAAACCACTAGTGAACTATCAGTAACCATTGAACAGCTGAGACAAGACACTGAAATGAAATAACTCAATAGCCAGAGATTTTTCCACCAGGTTCTGTTCTTCCTCTCTATTTCAGTTTCTTCTTCTGCTCGCTATGCATGGCTTGTCAACAACAATGTGAAAAAGAAAGTTAAGATTATCATAATGGTAATGTAAAGGAGATAATGACATTCGCAGCTTCATGATTTTGTAGAAGTCCTAACTATAATGTAAATAATGTTTAACTCTACAATACCGTAGCTAAAATCATTTTGAGAACAAAGTTATTAAGTCATTAAAGGGATCCTACCATCTAAAACAATATTCTGTAAAACACTTCCTCAGACCATAAATTAAACATCCCCATATCTTATAAGGTATAAAATAAACGCTAGGGTCGATAATCAGCCAACATTATTTTTTAATAATGTACTGTCTTTCCGAGAATTCGCTTCTTCCTCATCAAAACAAACTTCAGAGTAGCCTCTAGTCCTTACGCAGCTCAAGTGATAAACAACAAGTTGGTCTATCATATCAGATACTTCAATTTGCTGTGAATAAATATAGACAAGCATGGTGAGCACTTTTCAAAAATGTCAAAATCGTAATCTTCGTCATCTCTTCGAAAAAATCGATGAACTTAAAAGAGTTTATATTGCTAATTTGGGTTTCATAGCAGTGATTCATTTCTATCAAAAAAGTCAATGGCAATTTGTTTTTTCCTGGTTTATAAACATTTTAGATGGTAGGATCCCTTTAACTGATGTGTATTATCAGCCACGTTCTCTGACTTTGCTGTGGTGGCGTGCCGCATGTCCAACTTATAAAGGAGCAGTCAGCAGTTAAGAAAATGCTTGCTTTTGTTGATTACCGCTAGTTCTCTGATGGTTACCGCTAGTTCCCTGATGGTTATCGCTGGTTCTCTGCTGGTAACTGCTGGTTACTGCCTGGACTGGTGGTTCACTATTTTAGTATCTACGACGAAAAAGATTAAAAAAAATTATATTGATGTTCTTTTTATAATTTCAAATCTTCTGAATTCCCAGGTGAGAATATTGCAATATTTTGAACAGAGAAGAAACTTTTTATATACCTGAAAGTTTAAAGGTGCCTTCAAAGAAACTTTTGAAAAATTGAAGGAGCAGTTTTCATGGCTAAATATAACAAAAGTCAAAAGACTGATTCACACAATCTGTTAATGCAAGAAGATAAAATTCCTTCCATACCTAATTTTAGCATAAGCTTTGTATCAGGGAGTTCTAACTTGATTATCAACTATCAACGATCATAAATCATCTGCTAATCACCAATGTGCAATTCAAGGAACATGCCATAGTAACTGGGAAATCATTGCCACCGTGACAAATACAATAATGAGTAAACCGTCAAAGAAAAGTGCTATCCAACAGAAATTTTTATTCCAAAGTTTTTCTTCAACTTAATTTTAACTTATAGTCATTCATTTCACTTAACTAAAAAAGTTGCAAAGAAACAGACAGGAACATGTCTAATCTCCTCATTCATTCATCAGGTGGACATACTTAGTTTCATCTATTTTTAAACAAATTTTTCTGCCTAGATGCATTCTGATTTCTCCCAAAATCCTTTTGAGAAAACATTCCAACAAAAACCTATCCATGTCATTTTCGCTTCAAAAAAGTAATACATAAAATTATTATATAAGTCATTGAAACCACAATGTAAAATAATTTCATACAGGTCGTTTGATTATAGAATATAAATAGTAAGTATAAAGATAAAGGCATTATTTGCCTCCTGGGGTTTACAGGTTAAATTGTCCCCCATACTTTACTCTTTTGTTGGTTTTGCCATAAAGTTGAATTACAAGTGATTGAGTTCAGAGGAGGATCTAGAACCTAGTTGAAATTTATGGAGGAGAGCACGGTTATTAAGGTTACTGCAAAGGGTCAGCACACTTTTTCTTTGATGCTTAATATTTTCACAACTAAAAATAATTATGTAATGAAAGTATAATATTTTTGAAAAGCTTTTAAAAAGCTTAATGCAGATACAGTTTTTGAGTTCAACATTAAAGGAACATGACTGCATAATTTATTTTCCGTTACCATGATGATTTGTGTCACAGGACACTTTTTTCCAGAGGGTATCTACAATTTTATAATATAGAAAATGGCTTTTATAAAATCAGAAGATAACAGATGTTTGAAGCATTTGCTGTCATAGAAATGATCTCAGCTATTGTGAGTAAAATCAATGTTTTTTTCTTGTCAGGTGTTTTATTGTTATGTTGTTTCTTTATTGCTTTATGATGATGTTTGTGTTATAAATAATTAATTAAGCTTTGCTTATTATTCAGATTGACAGATCAACTCCCAGTGTGAAAATTTCTGCAAGAGCTCCCATAGGAAAAAAGAGGAAATTTTATACATCCAAGAAATAAGAACTTATTTCAAAATAATAATCTAATATCTAATACCAAAAATCGAAATTTTATTTTTTTCCCCATCATTGACCCTTTATAGTAACCTTAAAGTGTATAAGAGAAAAAGGTGCAAATAACCTAATCAACACTTATGTTTTTTACAGAAAATTGATGACTCTGTACTCCTCCACTTTCTTTCACAAACCCTAGATCTGCCGCTGGAGTTTGTAGAAAAAGAAAAACCAACCACATCAATTTTCCTTATTTTGACCACTGCATACGTTTTTTTTAATTTTATAAATAATTTTACTTTTGGGAAATTTTACTTTAATGCAAAATCTGATATTCCAAAATAGTTATTTCGATGTTTATGCAACAGCAGCATTAAGGAACCAGCAAATCTATTAAGTGATTGACATTCAGTTACGTATGGGACACCGATGTTTTTCTTGTCATTAATCTAGTTAGTTTTTATTTTATTTACATAATGAATATTTTGACAGGATAGACACTTCATAAGTGTAAGTACTACTGTTATTAGTGTGTGTCCTGTGTGCGTAAAACTATATGATTTCATGTTTAAAACGAATTAGTAATTTACAAAATTATATAAGATAAGGATAAAACTTATGGCTTATAATACTATGGAATGACTAAACGTAACATTGACAATTTGGCAAGTAGGCAGTGTAAAAACGAAGTGAAAAAAGTATGGACAAAATCAGTAGAAAAAAATTGATATGAGACACAACAGTGAGCCTAACAGAATGGGATAATACCAACTAAGCAGGATAGTATGCTATCTTTCAGTCTTATAAAGTTATTTTTCTAAAGGCTACTAGTAAACATCAAAATGCTGCTGTTGCATAAACATCTAAATAACTATTAAGTAAAAGCAAGTGTTTAGGAAGTAAATAATGGGGTATTAAGTGCATGTTAATCATTCTAAAATTTTTTGTCATCATTTATAAAAAATGTTACATATAGAACAGAAAAATTGAGTCACTGAATCTTTCATCCATAAAAACTAAGATACATGCCCTTCTTATTCATTCACGTCAATTCCCAAAGTGATTGCCAAAGTATATTGAAAAATTCCCCCTACCCCCTACAAAAAAGTGCTGATGTGTCTTTCTTTGGCACAGTGAAAGAAGGAATACATGAAGCATTTACTACTAGAAAGATTAGAGGGGCAACACACACCGAAGTAGTTTATTTAGGGGATGTTTATATGGAAAAGACGAGATGGGACATTTGCGGGGACTGGATGAAAAACGAGATGATTATATCTCGCCTTTACATGAAAAAAATACAGCCGGGACAACACTTTTTAAACTTTTTATAGTTTTAAATTTAGAAATTTTTGAAATCGTTCTGGGACAGAGTGTTTATATGAAAAAAAAATCTCATTATGCGTCCTGTGCCAGCAAAAAAGCCACAAGCAAGCAAGCTTGATCTTTGTGTTTTTACAACTGGTGCAAAGCAGCAGTTAAAAATCTTTTTTTTTTTTTCAGTCTCATGTGTCGTGTCGTGGATCGCGCCACAACCACAACTTGATAACAAAAAACAACAAAAAAAGGATCCTCGCATTAAAAGGAAAAAGAAAAAGAAACGATGGCACAGCAGTAATATTTTCTATATAATATTGATTTGGGTATATGGGAGAGTGGATTATGCCTTTCGTGTAACATTTCATCCTGAAAAAATAAGCTAATTTTTTATTTTTTACAAATCACAAACGTAAAAAAATAATTACCTTTTGGATCTTCGCAGCTATTTCTGTCCTGTTGGTTTTTATTGTTGTGATGACCCCGCGCAAAACTTTATTTATTTATTTATTCCCAGTTCTCTCCAATATCTGCTGCAACAGTGCTCGGTGGTGGAAAGTTCTGGCGAGGAGGAGGCGTCAAAAGAACTCGTTGTAGGAGGGTGATATATTTGTTTTTGATTATTTAAGTAATTTGTTTAAAAAGTTGTTGAACACTGTGCATGGATAGTAAAAGTAAATCGATCATCGTTTACATTTAAGAGGTTTAAATAAAAATGGCGAAAGCAACAACATTTTTTGACCCAAAAGCACCGGCAGTTGTATTAAAAAGCTTGTTTTCAAAGTACGACAAAGATGGCAGTGGTCAGCTAAACAAAGAAGAAATTACTGTATTATTCCAGGAGGATTTGGGTTTTACCAAAGCACAAAGTGAAGCCTATGCATTACTCTTAGACAAAGATGGGAATGGTGAAGTATCCTTCGAAGAATTTAATTCGTGGTTGAAAAGCGGTGAAAAGTTTCAGAACATCAATGATAAATCGAGATACAGACGTCTTCAAAAAGCAGTCGATATGTTCAAAAAATACGACGCGGACAATAATCAGTCGTTAGACAGGGAAGAATTCAAAAGATTATTTAAAGAAGTCGGTGGAAAACCGACTAAACTCGACGCTGCATTAAAGGAGTTGGACACGGATGACAACAATAGGATATCTTTTCAGGAATTTCTTAGATGGCTCAATTGGGTGCCATTAGAAGAATTTTATAATTTAACTTCTAAAATTTATTTCATATATTATTTCTTGACATTAATGAAATATTTGAAGTTGTTTCTTCTTTTTTGTTTCGGGTATTTTAAAATAGCATAAGTTTCAAGGGAATAAAGTTCTAGTTACCTAAAACGAAACAGTTTCATTTATACAACAGTTCGTGTTGTATTATAAAATTATGTAGGGTGTTAAAACGCCAAAGAATGAAGTCATTAAAAATGTATTGTAGGAGTATTTTTCTATTGTTAAAAAATATTATTCTATTTTCTATTCGTTTTATGGAGAAGGTAATTCACATTTTCAAGTTGTTCCAATCGATATTCGTGAAAAACGGATGACTTTTGATTTCTTCGTTACCACTGGGACCAGCCCCTAAAAATAACAGGACGGACATTGTTATGGCGACACTATCCAAACACAACTAAATCAATGAAAGGCTAGATTGTAATCGCGTATTATGGAAAGCCGATTTTTGTAACGGATTATAGTTATGTGTTCCAGCAACCAAAAACTTTTGAACACGATCAGATTCCAGCAGTTGATCTAGTGTTAGGTAAAACAACAAGGGGAGGAGTGTCATGAAATTACTTTTTATTGGTTACTTGCACATCAATTTGTATACACAAGTGAGTGTGGATGTATGCTACACAGTGTGAAGCAATTTCTTTTGTGGTTTCATAATTTGAATAACAGAAATACCCGCAGTGCTTGGAGAAAAATGCTTTCAAAAACATTTTAACAATTTATGAAAGTAAAGTTGTTTTTTTTAAAAAGTTAAGGCAGTAAATAAAGCCTAATTCCATTTCTTGCACCAACATTGATTCTTGTTTCTCCTAAACATTTTTCACAATGTCAAATATACAGGTGCAATGATGGTGTAGTAGAAGTACGTGTTCGAGTCTGTCAAGTCGTATCTCGATACATCACTCCGATGTGTTTCAAAAGCAGCGTATTAATATGAAATTAAATTCGATGCCAACAATCCGTTTTACACGACGATTTGAGAAATCACTAAACCACTTGACGACAATCGCACGCGTACACTTATGAAACCATTCGACGACTTGTAAAACGGAATTTTGGCAACAACTTAACTTCGAATACGAGCCCATTTGGAGCCATTAACTGACTGCACACTGGCCTTCTTACAAGGAGGAGCAATTCTATACGTATATTTGACGGTAAGTTAACTTCCCAGTTGCAAGTCAGCGGGCGGAAGAACCAACCGACATGTATGGAAACCCAAGGACTCAAAACTCCGGGTTTCTTACTTACAGTGGAAGGAGATTTTAGCAATTTTATCACTTATTTAATAACCATATGCTAAAAATAACTAAGGCTGAAAATTGATGCAACTCTAAGAATAATTGACTTGGATTTTTCACGGAGCAACAAAGTTAAAAATCGACTTGAAAAGTTCGCCAAATCTGCGTTTTGATGTTCTACACACGCGGGGTTTTTTTTTTTAGGATTTTGATGAGACAACCATGGTCATTCTGTACTCATTATCATAACATATGTGTATGCTATATAGCATACTCAGTTAGATGGCTGGCTTGTAATATGTACATTGGTGTAACGATAAAACATAGTCATTAGAAAATTCCCTGGTCTGGAAGCCTGTTGTCAGGTTATATTGTCGAAAGTTGGGGGTGTTGCAACTAAGAATAAAGATACTCCCTCAAAGATGTTTTCTAATATCTCTGGAAATTTATTAGGATTTTGGAAAATGGTTATTTTCGGCGGAACCATAAGATTGAGGGGTGGTGAATAATTTTTTTTTTTTGAAAGCTGCCAACATATATCTTTAAAAAGGAAATTTGGTGAAGAACGATTTTATCCATAAACCATGCAAAATTTGAGTGGTTGTAAACAATAGGAAAATTAAATGATAAGTAGAATACAATGGTTTATTCTTAGGAGTTGTATAACTTTCACTTTCACAATGACGTCAGTACAAAATTCTTTGTTCCATTAAATTTGTTTAAAAGTAATTTATCACTGGAATTAATTACGGTAGCAGCGAAAGCGAATACCGTATTAAAACACCCTCCTCCTCCTCCTCCTCCTCCTCCGGCTGAAATGACAGTTTAGTCTACGCTTTAGACTCTTCGAAATTTCCTTTACGAAACTATATAAATTGTATTTTACCAGTTATTCACGAAAAAATGGATCTTATTTACAAAATAGAGGATCTCAGTTAATTCAAATTCGAAGAATCACTTGAAATTAATTTCGTTTTTTTTCTCTCTTTTGGCTCTTAAGGCCTGGTTTCACGGACATATTTATTCAAAATAATACCCAAATAATAATATTTTGAAAATATTTTATTGTGTATAAAAATAATGATTAAAACAAGTTTTCAATTTTTTGGGGAACAATAGAATTATTTTGCAGCAATTTTTACCCATGGATAGATCTTTTATTTGAAGCACTGAATTTAAGCACGTATTCGACTTAACTAAACAAACAGTTTTCAAAGTTATTTTTAACGAGGAAAAAATAGGAGAAATGGACTATTACAACGGCGTGAGTTTTGATCAAAGACAACAAGAAGTACAAGAAGGTTACAGTTGATAACGCAACTGTAACCAATAACGTTTTTTTTCCTCTTTCTTTTCCAGGTTTATCTTGTTCAGCTATAAGAGCAACTCCTAACGAAACAACCATAACTCCTAATAAATCTGTTTCGTCGGCCATTATGATTACTTTAAAATTGCAGTACCTGATCTGCTCATTTTTCATATAAAAATTTGCATGACATTATTTTTTATGCCAAAAAATATGTACGATACACGGACAATAATGTTAGAAATAATATTATTTTGATATTATTTTGAAAAAATATGTCAGTGAAACCAGGCCTTTATACATTTAAAATAAAAAGTTTTAAAATAAGATATGTATCCATATTTCTTTTGTTTTAAGCAATATAGTTTCTGCTGTTTCTTTATTTACACTGACGATCTTTTTTTAAACATAAAATGGCGTTGTGTAACTTAGTCAAACAAAGTTTGGAAAGCTATACAATCATTGTGTACTGAC
This sequence comes from Turritopsis rubra, assembly GCA_039566895.2. Taxonomy (NCBI): domain Eukaryota; kingdom Metazoa; phylum Cnidaria; class Hydrozoa; order Anthoathecata; family Oceaniidae; genus Turritopsis; species Turritopsis rubra. The sequence goes on along the minus strand of CM077626.1, from coordinate 9,211,386 downwards.
TGCTGAACAGGGTACGGCAACATCCCTGTCAAATACGTTAAGATGGCCATAGACTCACATTGTAAACACCGCAATCGATACCTCTACATTCCCAACTGCTTAGAAAACAGCTAGGATTTGCAAGATACCAAAATCAAATGGTGCTAATACTCCTGACGAATTCCGACCAATCTCTGTCCTTCCAGTAATGTCGAAAATATTTGAAAAGATTATACTTTATGGAAGCGAGGGGAAAATACAATGACACTCAATCTGGTATTCGGAGTGGTCATAACACAACGACAACATTATTGAAGACTCATGACGACATCATCAGGTGAAATTACGCTAGCAGTTTATGGGCGACTTTTCTAAAGCCTTTGATACGGTGGAATATGGAACCTTAATTAAAGTGTTACACGAAATGAACTTCTCTAAACATATCCTGCTACTTTTCCATAGCTATTGAACCAACAGATACTAAGTTTCACTTATTGGATGAATGAATGGTTTGATTGCGGCTTTAGTTACGAATATATTTATATTTTATTAAAATGACGGTAAAATAATTGAACTATTGGTTGTACTGTTGTACTGTGAACTGAATTGATTATAACTCGCATAATTCTTTGTCACACACCCAACCCCACCCCACCCCACTCCCAAGAAAACACTTTCCTTACCGAGTCTTTCTTTATCATCATACTTCAACAGCTAAAAAGGGATAAAAACAAATATGAGACTTTGTCATGAAATGCTTCTATGAAAAAAAGTTACAACGTAATTGTACCCCAGCTAAAAGTGAACAAGCTTCATTACTAACTCTCCGCGGCAGGGTTATGACAGAGCGCGAATTCAAACCGTCCGGATGACATGAACGTAAAGTCTAAATAAAAGTTTAGAAGAGATAATTACACTTTATTTTGATAACTTCCTGATTGGAGCGCGTCAAACTAACAAGTTGAAAGCACTTCACAGTCAAAACTCTAAGAAATAAAGTTTGTAGGAACAAGTCGTCTCTCCAAATTTGTCCTTCACCAAACAAAATTTAGGGATTTTCCTACGAAGGAGCGCTTTCGAATTATTAGATCTATCTATAGCTTAACAAAAACGTAGCGTTAGATATGAGTAAAGAAGTGCTTGAGAATAGAGGAAATCTTTTAGCTTGATAAAAAGTGCGATTCTGAAAACATGATAGCTATGATAGCTGCCCGAAGTGCTCATGGTGCGTGCTGTTGCATCCTTTCTGCTATTTATACGAATGCTTCTTGTTTGCTAACGTTTGTTTTATTTTAAGAAATTTGTGGATAAACTGTAAGTTGCTAAAGCTACAAATTAAAACATAACATAACCTTATCTGTAATTTCTCCCCCTACGTTTTCTGACTAAATTTTATTTTATTTGTCGCTTTTTGGTTGGTTTGGTTTAAACGTAAAGCTTTTAGATCTTGTTTTTTCTTTGTTGTCAGTTAGCTAATGAAGATTGTATTAAACGTTTATATAAATTTAAAATTTGCAAGATGTGTTTTGATTGGATATGCATATACTTTTATGCCACTTGCCCCTGCCCACCTTTTTGGTGAAACAACTGGCAGCCATCACCTGTGTCATGCTCTATAATTAGTGTCCCTTATGTGAGATTTTAATGGATTCGGAAACTGTTGTATAACATTTGATTTGATTTGTGTAATGTTCAAAATAATATATGCGTTTTTTTATAACCATAGTTGACTGCGTTTTATTTTTTTATTTTTTATTTTTTATTTTTTTTCGCGAATCAATTTTGATTAAATCGGGCTCTTCTGCTTTGAAGTGTTTGTTTAATTTTTATGATGAAATGTGGCCGACATGAAAAATTAAACTTCTGTATCACAAACGTTAGTTCTCAATTTCTATATTCTTATTAAATAGTGGTACAACTAGGAGGATGAAGAAAAGGAGAGACTATTTTCTCGTGTTCTATTCAAATTTCTATTGTTCATGAATTCAAAGGAAATATGACTGCGTTACGCGTTTCATTGGATTTGCAACAATTTTGAGAATGTTTTGATTCACTTCATCCTATGGACCTTTTGGAAAACCCCTGATATCTTAAGAATGATAAAGAAAAAAACCCTGATTCTTTTACTAAAACAAGCACAATATTTGTACTTTACTTTCTGTAAAGTTTCCAATCGTAAAACAAAGAAAAGGCCATTTAAAATTTGGAAAACTTTCGTGAGTGATACCATTCACTCGTCGAATTTAAGTAACAAGGAATAATTTGCTTTTACTGGCCTGAAAAAATATGTTGATGACAAAGAATGAAACTTCTGTTTTTGCTTAATTTTGTTTTCAGGCCTTCAGGATTTTTGTAATAATTTTAATTAATTATGTGTCTTATAACAAAAGAGGTTACGCCAGCATAAAGCAACGTGTAGTCGACACAACAAAAGCAACGATGATACTTCATAACCAATGACAATGTAGGAATAAGAAATTATGCGTTTCTTTGTCACGATTTTTGTTAATGCCGCGGGGATATCAAAAATAGTTTGTATTATGTCGCTTAATTGCCGTAACACGGTTACTTCAAATGTCAGAAGTTGTGTCTCCTCCTCATTCATCCTCCTAGGGCACACGGAACAAAATACAAATTCGCAAACATTAATTTCACACTTTTTTATTACACAATCGTAGAACTCTGCAATCTTAACACCTTTAAACCTCATTTCCGTAGAGCTGCATTTCTCGCTGTAGCGGAAAATGCTCGTGAGCAATTTTGTTGTGCATTCTCTTTGAAGAAAAATGCACAGCTTTGCTCATGTGCTGCTCGTAAGCACAAAAAAGGTAGCAGCGTTGATTTTTACGTCCACTCGATTTTGAAATGTTTTGATTTAGTATGCACACGCATGAAAACACTCAACATTGCTTTTCGCGCCCGCTCTCACAAATTTGTTGAATGGTGGTCCTCATCATTTGTCTCCAACACCTATATCGCCCATTCCCCCATGTTTTTACTAATTTTATAATATATATGTATGTATATTTCAACTTTTTTAACAGGACGAACGTTAATAGCAGTTTTATTGTACATATTTGTATATACAAACTGAAGTTCTCATCCTGTATAAATATTCATGAAATAAATAAATAAATAAATAAATAAATAAATAAATAAATAAATAAGAAATCCGGCTTAAAGGAGGAGGATCGCAGATGCATAACATAACTATCATTCAGACATACCTGACCGGTAAGCAATTCAAATAATACAGCTCCATAGCTCCACCAATCAGCGGCTTGCGTTGGTTCAAACACACAATCAACTTCAGGTGACGTGTACATGAAAGTAACAGCGTCTGCATCCAGTGGATACTCGATTCCTTCCACATTCGAAAAATACGTTAATCTTATGTTACCATGGCAGTCAATTAGAATATTACGAGGATTTAGGTCTCTATAAAAAAAGAAAATCCGTCTGGCAGAGAACAGGCCCACTAAGTCCGTAAAGCAGACGCCATAGGCATATTTCTTTTATAGCTTTATTAAAGTTTTTATAAACTACATGTAATTTTTTCAATATAAATACTTAGTCAATGGCTCCAAATGGGCAGATGCACTGATTCTAAAGCGCATCAGAATGGAGTATCGAGATACGACAGCCCTGAGACTCGGACACAAGTCACCAACCGCTACTCTATCGGCACACTGATGTTTAATATGTTAAATTAATATTTTCAAACAAAGAAAATCAACAACAATAAATGATATCATATCATACCGACCTACATATAACACCTTTAGAATGCAAATCCATGAGCGCTAAAGCGATCTGTGCTGACCACACTCGAACATCATCTTCCGTCACCGAGTTGTTGTTTTGTGAATGATGTCGTTTTAGTTTACTTGTTGATTTCAACAAGCAGACTTCAGATGCCAGCTCAGATGCTCCCTGTGACGTGTAATTGTTGCATGGAACATCGACAATATCTGTGTATTCGTGAATAGTACCGTTCTCTACGAAAGACTTATCACAGTCGGTCGCATTCCAGGAATGGCGTGACTCGATACATGATGTGTGACGCTGGTGTGACGGAAATATTGGCATATTCAAGCAATCCCACAACTTTCCGCCGGTAACGTGTTCCAACAATAAATAAACACCAGTCTGTGTTTCAACACAATTAACTAGTCTGGACATAAAATGACAGTTGTATAAATTTCGCGGTTGTTTGCGAGTTTTATTGATTTTCTGTAGGCTCCGTTTATATTCCCCTCCTTGTTTGTGTAAAACCTTCATGACGAAAACATCGTTGGAAAATACTTTTTGCACCAACATGACTTTGTCAATGATGCCAAAAACTTTGACATCACGCAAACGAAATCTCCACTTGTTATCACCAGAAAAACTTCCAACACACGCTGCCTGTTCATCTTGACTCGATTTCAAACTCGATCGAAACAACTGTTCCGCACGTAACAGGTATTGAGCCGTCTTTCTTCGAACTGCTTCACGTCTATCAGCGTTATCGTCAGTTTGGACACCACGTAGGAGCAGTCCTATGCCGAATTTGTACATTTCAAATGCTGCTTCGACGTTTCCAAAATCTTCTTGTTCGATGGCGTTGCTCATAGCAACACTAGCTTGAAAGACATAATCATCTTCCTCCACAGTTCTTTCAATAATTTTCGACATTTTATCGTCTACTTGGAATTTTTTATGAAGGCGAATTTCATTGAAATTCTCCTCTGTGGTGTTTCGATTATTGTCGGTCATTGAGTGCGAACCGTTATGCACTTCAACTTCGCTGTCAGAGTCGTATTCGGTAATATCGTCAAGAAGCGGAGAAGACGACATGTCGTTGAGAGGCTCGTTCAAAAGGACACTCGTGTCTTCACTAGAACTTAAGCGTGGGGTAACGGGGAAATCTTCGGCAGCTTCAGAAGCAAGACTTTCCAAGTCATCCCCACATATAGAACGAGCTTCTAAAAGCCACGATTCACGACCTTTGTCACTATTTACAGCAATAAATACGTCATTTTCTTCGTCACTTTCGTCGGCTATCATACATTCGTTGAGGTTTTCTTGTATCCTATCTACACTCTGTTCTCCACTATCTGTTGCATCAGTGATGTTCGCTTCCTCTGCAAAATCAATTCATAAAAATCTTGAAGACATATATTCTTACGGCATCCTCTTTTAAGCGGACCCGGATCCGGACGCTGACCCCAAGAAAAACGGGACACTGGAAAAACTGGACCCACCGAAATATTTGCATGCGCTAAAACACAGAGCAGATCATAATTCACACCAACATCATTTTAAAGGTTGCTGCATCTTCTCTTCAAATTTTGTGTTATTTTTGAACGTTTCTCCACCTTCGGCTCAGCAGTCGCTGCTCCAGAACAGAAATACTTCAAGTTTATGGAAGTTAGAGTTTTTCCCAAGTAAAGTACATTATGGGTTGTTGGTGCCCTCTAAAAATGATATTATTTTGAATCTAAAAAGGTTTTACAGATTTTCTGCGCTTGTTGGAGGGAAGGATCTTGTTTATCATAGCTTTCTTAAATACCACAAAATGGCAGCCTATTTGCCTATCGTATTGTAAACCTTTATGATAGTAATAATAATAATTACTTAATATTTTTGACCTTAATAGTCTATGTTGAAACATTCACTAATTATCCATCAAAGAACGCGAATATCTATAAACAATACGTCACTGGGACAGTCATCTATAACATTTTTCATATGACAATGATCATATATATAAACCTAGCTAGCTGTGTGTTTTTCTGAGTAGGCACCAAAAAACATGTTTTGGTTAAATTTCATTATATATGAATTTTTATCGTCATTTTGAATCTTAAAGCAATTTTTATCCTGTTGATAATTCTTCCAATTCAGTGATAATTCCCCCATTCATTGGCTGCTACAGAGACAAAATATTCAACTCCAATGGCTAAAGTGTAGTTTAAGCATCAACAACAGATACAACAGGTACAACAGATACAACAGATACAACAGATACAACAGGTACAACAGATACAACAGATACAACAGATACAACAGGTACAACAGGTACAACAGATACAACAGGTACAACAGGTACAACAGATACAACAGGTACAACAGGTACAACAGGTAGAGAGAGAGAGAGAGAGAGAGAGAGAGAGAGAGAGAGAGAGAGAGAGAGAGAGAGAGAGAGAGAGAGAGAGAGAGAGAGAGAGAGAGAGAGAGAGAGAGAGAGAGAGAGAGAGAGAGAGAGAGAGAGAGAGAGAGAGAGAGAGAGAGAGAGAGAGAGAGAGAGAGAGAGAGAGAGAGAGAGAGAGAGAGAGAGAGAGAGAGAGAGAGAGAGAGAGAGAGAGAGAGAGAGAGAGAGAGAGAGAGAGAGAGAGAGAGAGATTTTCTTCAAAATTCAACAAGAAAGACAGACAATCGATCTGGTCTGTGTTTTAGCGGATGTGAAATTTTTGGTGGGTCCATTTTTCCATGGTCCGGTTTTTCATAGGGTGGAGTTTTTCTTGGGGTCCAGCGTCCAGGTCCGGTTAAAAGAAGCTGCCTATTCTTACAGAGATCAGAAATTAGACTTTCATAACATATATACCGTTGTCCACTTCAGTGCCAGCTTCAATTGCATTCGACGAGTCATCTGCTAAAACTTTACCAGCCTCTCTTAAGTATGGTGTGATTTGACTGGAACCACCCTGAAATGCACCACAATAGACACTTTCAAAAAGTAGAAAAGCAACAAACAAACAAACAAACAAACTGATACCTAACAAAACTACGTAAGAAAAAACAGCAAATTTTACATTTATAAAAACTTCGAACGCCTGATGTGCAATCATGTCAGGATAGAGAATTGTAAACATCATAAGGCGTAATGCTGCTTGTCTTCTCTCTTCTATGACTGCTTCATCAAATCTCCCTAAAAATTAAATTGGTCAATTGATTTTCTTTTGATCAATGGATATAACTCATGGTGATATTAAACTTATATTTAACCTGGATATCATTTACATGAATTAGAAAGAATAAAACACATGCTGGGATGAGATCCAGTTTTTTCCAACTACGTATGTGAAGTTAACAAAATGTTACTCATCATTCTTCATGTAAACACAACCATCAGGAAGGAACTGCCAATTATTTTCTCAATATATTTAGGGTTGGTTTTACATAGCTAATCTTTTACATAATATAGCTAATTGAGCTATATTTTTCACATTGTCGCAGAACGAGTAGGAAAAATAGATTTTGGTTTCGTAATACAATGATGAAGAGCACTTAAGTGAATTGGGCTTCTCCATAAATTTAAGGTAAAAGTTTTTGAAGGCATAAACTTAGATGAAACGTTTTAAGGAAAGTCTTTGGAAATGCTACATACGTCTGATAGTGACTGTTAGTTAATTAGTATGTGTCCTTCATTTTGGGATAAAAAAAGATTTTACCAAAAATATAGTAGTAGTTTTTGCCCTCTATTTTCATTTTTCAGAAATATTTCATGGCTTTTTGGCCGGATTTCACAGACGGCGTATTTGTGATATTTTTCACGGAATAAATTTTGTAAAATGCCTTAACCCCTGAAAATTAATCTGCGCAAAAATTAATCCACTTACGGTATATATTATATATAATAAATTATCTAATTCATAAACCATCATATATAATTTGAAACAGACTGTCTCAAATTACGAATATGATTTTTTGCAGCAATCCAATAACTCATCATCCGCAAACACCTTTTGCAACTTCATTTTCTTCTGTCAGTTCAGATATTATATTTCATGTCATGAAACTGAAAACCACATTGTTTTTTACCATTTTATAATATTTAGTTATATTTTTCCCAAACTGACTATAATTGTTAGACTGCCTTCCTCATTATTAAATATAATTATAGCTATGTGGCTAGCCTCCATTTATTCATTACGATTTGTAAAGATAGTTTTCTTCTAATCTAATAGCCCTTAAGTGCAGGCTAATTGCCATTTCGGCCGGAGCAGTAGGAGTAGGAGTCCAAGGGTGTTTTAATAAAGTATTCACTTTCACTGCTACCGTAATTAGGGAGTTCGAACAAAGGGTTTAAGGGTTTGCGTCAGAAAGGGTATTTGGCTATTAATATTTTGCCACATTGTAATTATGATGACAGGAAAAGGTAGAAGCATAAACTGGTGAAGGTGTCACCCACGGAAAGGCTAGTGTTGGATGTTAGCCTAGTTAGACCATTACACCAGACAGGCAAGGACTTTATGGATTTTAGATTATGTAGTTTGAATGTAAGAACACTCGGAGGTAGGTCTGGAGAAATTGCAGAAATGTTTGAGCGTAGATCAATTGTGTTGTGTACAAGTTAGGTGGTGAAAAATCTTGTAAAATAATAGCAGGAAAGGCTACTAAGTACAAGTTATTTTGGATAGGGAGTGACAGTAATTTGATATCGGATAGATAAAGTTATTAATGTGAACAGGGTAAAAGAGAGAATAATACTGATTAAGCTTATGGTTCAAGAGAGCATTCTCTCAGTAATCTATGCTCCTCAGGGTGGTTTTGATGGTGCACAAAAAGACTTGTCTAATCAACATTGTGGGTAAGCTAGGAGAAACAAAAACTGCAGTGATAGCTGGATATTTTAATGGTCATGTTGGAAAAAGTATAGATGGCTTTGATAGTTTACATAAAAAATATATATTTGGGTAAAGAGACAGAAATAAGGAAAGAGAAAAAAATTATTGAGTTTTGCACAGCCATGGGACATGATAGTAGCCAATATTTCCTTTACGAAGAGAGTCATCTAGAAACTTATGAGTCTGGTACAGCTCAACCTCAAGTTGAATATTGTTTAGTAAAGGAAAGGTCAAAAGAAGCTTCTGAAGGATGTAAAGGTTCTACCTAGTACCTACCCAGTAATTTGTAGCTTAAAGGAATTGGAGGTAAAAAAAATACTTATTACTTTTTTATCGTGGGTACTAAATTTCTAGAGTGAAGTAAATTTTCAATTTCGCAGGTATTTAATTTCGCAATCAACAAAATAAAACACATTTTGAGAGTACAAAATTTTGTGTTTCAGGAAAAATGAGGAATTCTAAAAACACATTTTTTTGCTTGAACTTTTTTTATATTTCATTAAAAGTCTTTGTTGTCAAAGACATCCAAAAAGTTTTCTGAGCCTTCTTCCTCCCATTCATATACTGTACTGTACTGTTCGGCTAAGTCGTTATAGAGCAGTCTTTTCAAAATATCGTATTTATGTTTTGAGAAGCATGTCCTTAGAAATTGTCTAGTGTGCTCTATATATATAAGTTGGTGTTCTTTACATCTGGTTGCGTAAATGATGTTGCTTGTAGCGCAATCACCGGTATCACAAATTTTGGCAGTTATGTTAGTTTTGACACGTGTGATGGAAATTAGAACAATTTATGAGAAGACAAAATCGGTCTGCCACAAAGTTTCGTAGGTAAGTTCTTGCTTTTAGCTTGGATGTCATGCCAAATCAAGTAGTTACCAAGATGTTTCTTGTGTCAAAAGGCAATGATTAGTGGTGACTTGAAGATTTTAGATAAATCTTTGTCCTGTTGGATGATATGAAAGTTCTGCTTTAGAATAGAAGGTAAAGATCGTAGTGAAGGATGCGAAGTGCACATAAAAGTAGATTGCTTTCGGTGGTTCGGTCCTTTTTTCAATTAACAAAGAATCATGTGGCAAATTTTTTACTTCTATGTACGTTTCAAGTGGTAACTATGCTTAACCATAAATGTAATCAGTTTGTTGCTATTTTTAGTGTAGTCAGCAGTGGTGGAGCAGATACAACGAATGCAAATGAATTATCCCTTGGGAGGGTATTACATATGGTGTGGGCTGGATGACAAGATGTTGCATTTAGATAAAGGTGTGCATCAGTGGGTTGATCCATTGTAACATCTATGTCGAGGAAGTTCACCTTTTCTTTTGAGATGTGTGTTTGAAAATGATAGAAGATTTCATGTTTCATGCTTCATTTGATAGGAAATTTTGTAGTGATTTATCATCGTGGGTCCAAATAAAGAAAATGTCATTGATGTATCGGATCCAAAGCATAGTTTTCAAACCATGTGTTTTAAAAAAAGATTCAATATTTTTTTCAGCCATAAATAGGTTCCAATTGTGGTTCCTCTGTTTATAGATGTTGTTTCCAAAAGCAAAATGCATTCAATTGTAGAACAATTTTGATTAGACGTTTTAGTAGCGATGACAATATTTTTTTATTCTTCCTTTTTTATAAGAATTGGTAACAAGTGTTTGCTCCTTCCTTATGATCTATGTTTGTGTATAAAGAAGAAACATCCATGGTTACCAAAGATGAATCTGTCGGGATATTTTTCACATTCTTTATTATGTTGATTAAGTACCTTATTTCGCGATTTTTTTTAAAAACTTGCAAATCACCAAATTTAGTATACGCCAAATTTAATACCTTTAAGGTATAAGACTTGAGAAACCATTGTAGTTTTCAGTAATATTGCTACAGCAGAATCTTGATATTACGAACCTGGTTCCTTTTTGTCTCTCAAGAAAAACCCTCTTAAAATCTTTCGATTTAACGAACTCTCGACAAAACTAACAGATTTCAAGTTCCCATCATAGTTCGTTTATTCGGAGATACAGTTAAACCTCAGTTCCTTTACTGATTTGAAAACACTTTTCCCTGACTATTCATTGACATTTTATGGTTTTCCCAGACTGAAAAATGAGAAAAATTAAAGTTAAGACATGTTAAGAATGTCTTTGTAACAAAATTTAAATTTAAAATTTAACAAAAACTAAAAAAGCCCTAGAAGAATTTCCATTGAAAAGGCCATTGAATAATATTTCCGGCTTACCGAGGTGATTTTTATCCATATGACCAGCCCCTAAATTAAATAGCACAAAAACAATTATATAGAAATTTACTGGCTATATAGAATCCATCTAAAAATTAGGAAAAAGATGTTATATAACATGTTATTGTCTCCTTTATTGTTTTGTTTGCTTTGTTATGTTAGTACCATGTGTTCCATTGTTATGTTAGTATTTTCTTCTTTTTCTTCCTACTGATTTTTTGACTTTAATTAGAATTTTAATAGAATCTATTGTAAACGTCAAGAAATTGAATAGACAGCAGTTAAATATTACACAATGTATCATCATCATCACCATACTTGGTTTGACTACTGTAGCATTCCTTTCTATTATTTTTTGGCCATACGCATGACAGTTGACTTGATTTATTTTATTTTATATTTAAACAATGACAAATTGCACAAAAAAACTGCCTGTCATAAGTTTTCATAATCTCAAATCAACAAAAAGAACAAATGGGCTAAATATTAGTGCAGAAATGTTCCGGCGGAAAGAGCATTTGCCCGACGAAAGAACTTAATCAATAGACATAAATTTATCTGCCGATAAATACCAAGTGTTGTCCAACGTAAATAAAAAATCAAGGGCAATCAGTATCCTATCCTAAGTTAATTCCACACCAAACTTAATTCACGTATAAAGTATGAAAATTACTCTTTTACTTTTATTCTAAAGAACGCCAAAATAATTGAAAGGTGTACACTGGACTGCTGTCCTGACAGCACCACAAAAATCTGCCAGCCATGCAGAAGCCTGAAAACAAACAGAAAAGGTTGCTAGAAAAATGCTGCAGTTTTACACTTCGTGTATCACTATTTTAAAGAACAACCCGACATCTCAAAGAAAGCTAGACCAACGACGGCTGGGTCTTTTTCATGGATAGTTATACAGGAAGTACTTATCACAGTTTTTCAAATCCACCAAACATATATAGCTTGTAGCTTTAGTGTTCTTTGTTACAACCCTTCACCTGTCAATGACCTCAATATAAGTTCCACCTCTGCGTCTTGACACACTTCGTCTAAAAATCTGGCTGTCATATCACGTTATTTGTGGGTATGCGTTACAAATCCATTTTTTTTGCAGGACATTGAGTAATCCACATCAAATTTCATCACACATGCACATCTTGTTGGAAGGTTAGGAAGTGACCAATTAAATCTCAATTTAATTGCATCTCGAAACTCCTGTTTATTCAACGAGTAATCATGATCTTCTAGAGGTATGACATTTAACCAATATGATGTCCCAAATTCTTGTATCAAGTCATTCTGCTGTTTTTGTTCATCAGACATAGATTTCGCAAATCTTCCAGTTTTTGTTGATGGTCTCTTCTGTGAATATCTTTTAACAGTTATGGCTGGAATGAATTCGTTCCTCATTATGTCCTCTACTGGTTGCAAGCTGTTGGTAATATGTGGAATCATTCTTAAAATATACGTAAATTTACTTTGGAAGCCCTACAACTTTTACAACGATGTATAATTTCAAATCTTTTGGGTAATAACCATATTTTGGCCTGAACTTACTTAACTTTATTCACCATTCATGTAGATGTTGTATAATACCAGCACCTGTCAGACCATCAGCAAAATGCAACAAATATCGTGTCATTACCTATACTAGATATAGCTTTTATTAATGGAACCAGACCAAGAGTGTAGGTCGCTATGGCTGGAGGATCTCCTTGTTCTGTACCTACTTTAGAAACTATTTCCTTAACACCAATTACAAATAATTGAGCTGGAACGTTGCAACAGTTGTGGATGAAGGTTGAGAGTTCTGGACATGTGTATTGGATATTATGAAGTAATGCTTTTCTATAAATTGAATTGAACGCATTTTTTGCATCAACCATCAAGACAGCGTTTGAAGAGTAAAGTTGAAATACATCATGCATAGCATGGATAGCTGCTTCACATCCTGCTTCATGTCCACTACATAATTGTAGACCTCCAGCTCCATTTCGAACATCGTCCTTAACTACTATCATAACAACTTTTCCTGTGATCCTTCTTAATACTTCACCTACACCAATAGGTGTATAGGTTTTTGTCTACTGGGATCAATCTGCATGCTAGATATGCTTCTATCGACATGCTTCCATTCTTCTGATCTCCTTTTTCAGTAGAGTTTCTTTATCATCTCTACAAAAGCTTTGTATAAATCTGAACAAGCAGATACATAGTGATTCGAGGAGATAATTTCGCACTAACCATCAGCAACCATACCTGAAGGTCTGGCACCCCCTTTCGTTTTAATTGCTGCTTGCTCGACCAATTCTTAGTCAATTACTTCAAATACTACTGGATGTACTTCCTGAATGATGCCTTTGAGTAATATGTCTCCAGAAGCATCTGTTGTGTCGAGAAGTTTTTGGCGCAATTGATTTAGTGTTGCATCATTCAAAGGCATATTATTACTTAGCTTCAATGCTTCATTGATATTACTTTTTCTTATCATTTTCGAGAATTCTTTAGATAGTTAAGAAATATTCTTTTTGGTATTAACAGAAGAAAGCCTCTTTTGAATGGAGTCCGCTTCAAATACTAATTCTCCTATTTCACCCTCTCTCCACAGGTCTAACTTTCGTTCTAAGGCTTTGACATGATCCTTTGTTTTTGACGTTTTGCTTGGTTTCTGGAGAAGTAGATGTGGCATTAGGTGTATTGCTTTCCTCGCTAAAGGTGAACTTGAGTTCCATGCGTTCATGAGTTTCATTATTTCCATGATGTAAGCTTTACCTGCTGATCCAGATGGTAACATGTTCTTCTTCTAATACCCAATCTTTTCGTAAGATTCGTTTTCCCTTGATTACTTTTTTTGCATGAAGTACATTTAAACGTATTAGTCTTGTCTATATATTCGTCAATGTTCTGTTCAGGACCGCAAACACTTTCTATATTTCTGGCAACTGATGTTGTTTTCCATATCCAGTGGTGGTCTCAAGAATTAATTGAATGTGTTTGCAATTGACTTATTGAGATTGCTAACTTTGATAATTGAAAATTGTATCCTTAACCGTTAATTGAAAAGCGTCCGCCATCTTCGGAAGACATTGCATAAAATTGTGAATATTAAGTGGTACCATGTTATATAAAATCTTTTGTGTAAACTAACGTTGCACATCCTTAGAAGATAAGCTCTGTGACTTACCTTACTAAAATAAATTAACTGTTCGTTTCCATTTTTACGTTAGCAGCGGAAGCGAATACCATATTAAAACACCCTTGGACTTCTACTCCTCCTACTCCTCAGACTGAAATGGCTATTAGCCTGCACTTTAGAGTTTGTGAAACCCCCTTCACGAAACTATATAAATTGTAATGAAAGAAACCAGTCTAGGAATTTTTAAAGGCTTTACATCAAAATCAAAACATATATGAAATATATAAAAGGGAGGATTTTAGTTACTCGTGACTGAAAATATCACTTGACCATACATTTGAAATTAAGCCATGATTTTGCTGTTAGTATTGCCTCGTGATTCGAAGCCCATCAAGAGTTAAGAAATTTCATCAGTTCTCAATTTAACTCTTTTAAAAAAAACCTTCTCATTACCTTTCTTGTTAGTTATCTACACGTTTTGTTATCCAAACGTTGGATTTGTCCAAAGATTTAGTTAAAAAAAACAGTATTTTGGATGGATTGTTCGCTTATGAAATCATTATATTTTTCATAGTCACAAGAAAAAAATGACAAAGTATTATACATATTACATATTGGTATTATACATTTTTTTTTCGATTTAAAAAAATAATTTTAAAATAATGTATCTATGGTTACAGCTCATGCATGTATATTTCTTTTATTTTAAACAATAAGTTTCTGGTGTTTCTTAGTTAAACCTTTATTCACACATTTTCTTAAATAGTGGTGTTACAGAATGACTGGTGTGCATAGCACATTTCAATTTTAAATGACGTTAAGTATGTCTGCTGCTACCGTTTTGTGCCATCTGGCTCTTGTTCTACTAAGTACGTAGGCACAGCAAACAAACTTACAGTATAAGTACATGGAACGTTTTTAAAACCCGTTTTCTTAACGAACCAATTAGAGATTGAATTGAGGAAAGGTGTTGAAGAAACGGCAAAAAGGAACTCCAATACTAAGGAGGGTGTTATGAAAGGCATCAAGTATTAACCGACCGACCGACTGGAGAAAGCTTTTGATAGAGTATCTTGAGATGCAGATTGGTGGGCTCTAAGAAAGGTTTATTAGAGTCGTCCAGACAATATGCAGAAATGCCAGATCGGAATTATTGGGGCTTTTAGTGATGACTTTCTTGTCAAGGTAAGATCGCATCAGGGATGTTTAGCCCTCGTTATTCATCATAGTGTTGGAAGCCTTGTCTAGGGAAATCGGAAATTGAACAGTTAATTGTGCTGTGCACAAGGAGAGATTGCAAGAACAGAAGAATGTAGAAGTAGTGAAATGTGGTGGATAGTCAAATATTGTTAAGTGTTCTATTACCTTGATACTGTTGGAGCTAGTGGTGGTGTAGAAGATAGGGTTTTCTTTGATTTTTTCAATAGGCAAATTCAATCATGCACTCACTTTGATCACATGACATATTACAACCAATGCACAGTAATTATTTTCTATCATGTGATCAAAGTAAATGCAAAACAAAGTACTGGAGATAGTTTAATTTAAAAATACCAACAATAGAACTTAACAATAAAGATCCAGACCAGGAAATATTCTAATATCTTTAATTATGTAAGAGTTCAATATGAATATATAAATCCAAATAAGTGATTATAATGCTTAATACATCATCCAAAACATCTTAACCCCTTTGTAGTTCATTGAATTTAACATGAATAAAAAGCATGAATTATATTAAACTTACCAAAAAGTTTCCCTTTAGCAAACTCTGAAAAATGTTGCTTGAAAATATCAGGATATGCATGCCTCAGTTCTTTATATAACCTCCTAAAATCATTAAATCGTTTCCAACCAAGAAACTAAAATTGAAGAAACATAAATATGAAAAATAAGCTTTTTAAGGCACAATAAACAGCTGTATTCAGAGATTAACAATCACTTCAAATGTGTACATGGAATAGTACAGCTAAAAAACCCCGTAGACTGTTAGTCTGGTTGTTAGGGGAAATTTGTGAGAAAATTTTTTTATCAAGCTGATACCTTTCCTGAATATTCCCTATGCCATATTTTTCACCAGAAAAAATGCTTTCCATAAAACTGTCCAAAAAATCAAAATTTTCAAAATTTGACATGTAGTATACCATTTTGCAGCCTTTGTTATGGGGATTATTTTTTGCAAAAAAGTTGTACCCTGAAAATGTACTGGAAAAAACTTATTCAATTTACAAGGTTTAGCAGATTATCAAATATTAAAAAAAATTTTGGAAAACAATTAGTAACAAGGTGAATATGGCACTTATAATACTTTTGAACAGACTATGTAATCTTCTTAAGATTCTGGCGAAACTTTTATAGCATTTGAAAGAACAAGGCGTATAGCCCTAGAATCCAAATAAATTTTACAAAGTTTTTACCACAAAGTTTGGTGTATCTGAAAATGATACATTGACTTAGGCTTTGTGAAGCTAATTGTCTTAATCTCTTTCAGACTGTACTGTAGGTCAGTGAGTGAGAATGTGGATAATTCTTCATGGAATTATTTTAAACTTACTTCATAGTGTGCATTGATCTCTATATTGTCATAAGTCTACAAAAAAGAAGTTCAAAGCTTCCATAATAATTCCTAGACTTTCAATATAAAATTTATACAATTACAATAGTGAAGATAGTATTATCTGTAATAAACATAACAAATAAACTGAAAAAATAAACACAGGCGGATTATTATTGGATTTCTGTGTAGCAGGGAATACCTTACAACCGGCTCTGTTTTTCTTCTCTTTTTTTTCCTTACTGTCCAAACCTCAACAGTTTTTCGTTTTTCATGTATTTCATTACATGAATTTTATTTATGCACAAGCCAGTTAAAAAAAATTTTAGTTCTAACGTTTGGACTCTGGACTTAAAAACAATCATCAATGTGGCTATATATAATCACATCACATTTTTTTTTTGACGGTTACGATTAAACTTTTTTATTTCTACTTCCCTTTCTCTTGATACTAAAGTAGTACCTATATACTTCATGATTGTTAGTCAAAAATCTTATGGGCTTTCTGATTAAAACGTTTTTAATACTAATAATCACTTTGATTCATGATTTGATTCGTAACTTGTGACGTATGGTTTACTACGTATAATTTGTTCGATAATTGCAGGATGGATGAGCATGTGCAGGAATTTTATTGCTTTTTATACAAAAACATTTTATATGTTTGGGGGAAAAGTACTAATATGACAATGTAAGAATTCTTTCAATATACATTAGCACTTTCTGTGTAATTTCATGATTTTTAGTTTCCACAGAGAATAAGCTTTGAATTAATGTGATTCTCTCATAGGCTGTTAACATTATTTTTTGGGCCACATGAGATTTTTCACAAATCGGTTTCTTATTAAAACCTTTACACTGTTTACATGTAAGAAGTGATGAAACTTATGTCGGTCAAAAAGACAGACATGAAATCTCATGTCGGGTGTCAAAATTTCATGTAAACGCAGCTGACACTTTATGATCCCCTCTTAACTTATTCAATATTATTTACGCTGTTATGGTTGTTCCCTTTTATTCTCTATGGTCAACTAGTATAAGCATGTGTACATCTAGTTATTATTATTTTCTTTTTTTTTTATAATTTTTTTAAAATGTTTTTTAAAGAAGTGATTCATACCTTGAGTTGCAAACGATACACAGTGTGCCCGGCATATGATTTTCTTGGATTGGTTACATCAAATTCAATTTCTTTCTTTTCAGTCAGTGCAGTCTTGATTTTATCCATTATAAATATATGCTATACTAAAAACAAAACCAAGTATTTTGAAATGGTCAGGGAAAGGGGTACTTTTCGAAAGAAAGGAAGTAGAGAAACCATAAAATACATAATGATCACTTAAATACCTCATACATTTACTTAAATATATTTTGGAACCTTGCATAATAATATGAAGACACATACTATAAAAACTATAAAAACCTGAAGAAAAATTATATTATTTTTCATCATTTCATCAGTTGTTTACTACACAGACTGTTTCAAGAATTTAACTAAACAATAAAATTATTTTGCTGTGGCTCAGAACTGGCCAACTTCCACTGTTCTATCATAATTATAAAGTAAACAGACTAAACTTTAAACTAAGCCATCATTCTTTCCACAGTTAAGTATAGATGAAATGGAATCAGGTTGGAGGCTTGATGTTTCTTATGTTTTGCAAGAAGGAGCCACTTTTTATGTAGATATCAGCGGATAGGCAGGTCAGAATATGGTCCTGCAACTGCTTGTGAAACAATATTTGCACTGGACTGAGACCAATCTCTTGAATTAGAGTGTTTCTATGTTGTAGGATAGTTAGTGCAGCTCTGTGGTTATCCAGTCATTTCCTTTTGGTATTTCCCATGAAAATAAGTTTTGCAGACTTTACAGATAGCTCCTTTCTTTTATTGGACTTTAGGTATGCATCAAATGAGTGAGTCCCTAATGTGAGTCACACCCCAATCCTTCAAAAAGGTTATAAATGATTTAGATGAAAACTGGTGGTCCTCTGGTATCCCGTAGGTAATGTTAGTTATGGTATTAAGGTCCCTATCATTAAAGTAGAGGTTTGTCATCTGTAACCACAAATAGGTCAGGAACCCCAGTACATAGTTTTTTGCATGCCCAAGTCTCCATGATACTTCTAGGGCATCTCAAGACTTTGTTGATTAAAGGTTTTTTGGAGTTTCTAAACAGTTCATCTAATGTTGAGTCCCAGTGAAATGTGTTGTAATATTTCACTAACTGTCAAAATGGCTCCATGATTTGGCTAATAGAATAAGCCCAAGCAACTTGATATACAAGTCCGAACCAAGATTGGGCATCTGTAATGCTGGTTGGAGTGGGAAAATCCCTGATAGCAGAAATGTCTGCAAACAAGCGTAAATGAGTAGTTAACGAGAGGTAAAAGAGTGAAAACAAATGCTAACAAATGAAACTCAATCATGTGCAGACGAAATTGAAGAACACGAAATATTAATTTGAAATTGAGAATCGTGGATATACTTAGGTTTTTTCTCACAAACTATGGAGTTTTTAAAATATTGTTGGTATTACTAAATTATGGAACTAGCCAGAATCAGCCAGAACCACCCAGAATCACCAGAAACTAGCCAAAATCACCTATAACTAGCCAAAACCAACTAAGTATGAGAGGATGATTGTATCATGTTATGTTCTGAGGTTACTTTTTCAGACAGTCAGGGAAAATATGGAATGAAGGATCCCTTAATTATTAAAGTATATATCCTTCAATTGAGGGATTATATTGTTTTTCAGCTCGCGCTTTGGCACTGCTCTTTTTCGAAGTGATTTTTTTTTTCATTTTGAAAGGTTTTCTGATAAGAAAAATTTTGAAGCGATGGAAATTTGCGATTATCCGGTGCGATTAGGAGATATAAGAAAGGATACCTCACTTAGAGGTATATATCCCTCATTTGTGGGATCATTTCGTTATAATTTACCTAAAAAAGTAAAAAAAATGCTTGAGTTTAAAAAAACCCGGTGAAACTAAATACTGTTTATTTTGCAGTAGGTGCCCAAAAAATTTCAAAGTTCTCTATTTTTTTTAGTTTCAAGAGCCAACCAGCAATTCCCAGATATAAAGAAAGGTACCTCAATTGAGGTATATATTTGAGGGATCAATTGAGGGATCAATTGAGGGATCCCTTGTTCTATTGTTTTTATAGTCAATATCATATGCTATATGATAACGTTACTTGCTGTCTGTCTTAAAAAGTGTTGGAAAAAAACATTGATATTTATTATGGTAAGGTTTGTAAGCACCAATTTTTTAATACACAAATTTGGAAATAATGCAGCCATTATTGATTCTATATTGTTCACAGGTTAGGGCAAAATTAGGAAAAATTGAATAAAAAGTTCCGCTTTTCGCCTAAAAAGTCCCAACAAAGTGGAGAAAGTTCTACTAAGCAGTCCAGAATAAAAATAGGTACAAGATGAAGAAGAAAATCAACAATCAAGACATTTTCACCCGACAGGTCTTACTTCTCTCCTCCTATGTAAAGATAGCGCGAAAAAGCGCACTTCCAGTGAAATATACCCTACCAAGGTTATCGAAAACATCAAAAACCGTAATGGTTGCATTATCTCCGAAATGTGTATTAGAAACTCAGCGATATAAATCCTTTCCCTCCTCCTACACCACGTTATATCAGTTTGTAAGAATTCCGATAGGTCAGTCGGTACATTACATTGCGAACCCAAAAAACCCCGCCACATTTAAGGGATCGTCGCCAAGTTTCGTAGCAATTCGTTTCAATTAAAATCGTTTCACATTTTTTTAGTTATACGAATTTCTTTTCAAGTTTTAAAAACATAATCGTATCAAATTCGTTTCACTTTAAAAATACCAAATTCGATTGAAACTCATAGCACAATTTATTCCAAATTTGTATCAATTTTTAATTTGTGAATCTTAAAATCTTTCGTAAAGATTTCAATGGGTTGTTTTTGTTGAATTCATGACGGGAATATATAAAATCAAGGGAAACAAACGGGAGAGAACGACGCAGCTCCGTTCACTTCATGTAGACTTATCTACCATCATATACAAAACAAAATACGGACAAAATATGCATAGTCAGCGTTTAACAAAGTAGACATACAAAATAACAAAATAACATAGAGGTCAAGTTTCTCCAAAGAAAAATCCAATTCGTTGTAACAAATTCTTCTTCGGAAGCTTTGCAAAAATGTCCGCAACATTTTCAGCGGAAGGTATATAATCCAGGAGGCCCGGAAAAGTTACAAAATCGAGTTATAAAGTCGAGTAATGGATTATGACGTCATAATTCGAGTTATTAACTTGAAATTTTTCATTTTCGATATCACTTTGAGTTACTGACTCGAGAATATTATATTACTTTAAAAGATTCGAGTTACTAACTTAGAAATAAAGTTTTAAATTATTTTTCTCGAGTTATCATGTCTGCTTAATTTTCAAAATATTTTGAATAGCAAAAACAATAATTTTTCATATTATAAGCATTAGTTTCAAAATAATCATGTCGAGTCATCGTCGAATTCAAATCATCTCCACCACCATTCCCCTGCCCGAAACCCCCTTACTTTTCCATTTTTAATCTAATTGTTCCGAGATTCAAAGAAAAATATATGTCAGCGTAGAAAGTGTCATGGTACAGCTGTTGTTAAAAATGTTTGAACGATACATAATATAAGGATTGCTTATCATTAGAACTTTCATATTACCTATCTACATCCTTAACTGATTAATTTTGATCCCATTTTTACATTGACAAATGTAAATCAAAACTAGCACTATCAAATTGTTCCACGTGCAAATTTTCATTAGAATTGAACAATTAAGCAGAGACGATTAATCGAGAAAAATTGACTTGATTTATTTGAAAAAGTTATTTCGAGTTAGTAACTAAAATTGTAGAAACGAGAAATATATTTTCGAAGTGATATCGAATATTAAAATTTCAAGTTAATAACTCGAATTATGACGTCATAATGCATAACTCGACTTTATAACTCGATTTTTTAACTCGGGTTTTCCGGGCCTCATGATAAGCAATCCTTATATTATGTTTCGTTCAAACATTTTTAACAACAGCTGTACAAGACATTAAACCATGACATTGGGCTTAAAAATGGACAGGTAAGGGGGTTTCGGGCGGGGGATTGGTGGTGGAGATGATTTGATTTCGACAATGAGTCGAGACATGATTATTTTGAAAATAATGCTTATAATATTTGAAAAATAATTGTTTTTGCTATCCAAAATATTTTGAAAATTTATTTAAAAACGAAATTTCAAGTTAGTAACTCAGTAAGTCTAAAGTTGTTGAAGCGAGAAATATATTTTCGAGTTAGTAACTCGAAGTGATATCGAAAATTAAAAATTTCAACTCGGGTTTTCCGGACCTCGCTTATCGTTAGAACTGCCATATTACCTATCTACTTCCTTAACAGATTAATTTTGATCTCATTTTTACATTGACAAATGTAAATCAAAATTAGCACTATCAAATTGTTCCACGTGCAAATTTTCATTAGAATTAAACAATTAAGCAGACACGATAACTCGAGAAAAATATTTCCAAGTTAGTAACTCATAATCCAACAGTATTCGAGCATTCGTGTAACACGAATGAAATGATAGATTAGATTTAGATTATTAGAATTTATTTGCTGCTGGAGTAAATTTTACAATTACATAGCAAGAATAAATACAATAGTAAACAACCTCTATATATACTATTAGCAGACAGGTAACCATCATTTAATAGCAAGTATGCTAATCATGGAATGGCTACCCCGGAATCATCATTATAGAAACAAGGAAATTAGAAAAATAAGTAAATAAAAAGTAAATAAATTTTTTCTTTATATTTATTAAAACATCCATTCTCCATGAAAAACAAAACAAAACAAAACAAAACAAAAGCAAAACAAAAAAACAAAAAAACAAAACAAAACAAAGAAAAGACAAACGAATAAACAAACAAGAGAGACTAGGTTTCCTGATTTCTTTGTAGGAACTTACAAGTCAATTTTTTGAGCCTTGACTGGCTGAGTGAAGGTAATGAATTGTTGGGTTCCCAGTG
The DNA here is from genome assembly GCA_039566895.2 of Turritopsis rubra. Lineage (NCBI taxonomy): Eukaryota > Metazoa > Cnidaria > Hydrozoa > Anthoathecata > Oceaniidae > Turritopsis > Turritopsis rubra. The sequence goes on along the minus strand of CM077626.1, from coordinate 9,188,804 downwards.
TGAAACAAAACACAGGCATAAACAAGCAAATGTATTGCATGAACAGAGAATTTGGGGAAATTTGGGTTGAGATGTTAAGCAAATAACCTAAACCTCGCATGTTCCTTATGTAATCCAGCATGACTGACGCAAAAGTACAGCTTGAAGTACTATGCGTCCACCATCAGGCACAGCTTGAAGTGCCAATAGAGAACATTAACGTACAGCTTGAAGTACCAATTTATCATGACCAGGCACAGCTTGAAGTGCCAATAAACAAGTTAACCTAGGCTTATGTACAAAGGAAGTATAAGTGCTTCCAAGTATAACTTGAAAGCAAAGCACAGCTAGAATAACCAACATACTGTGAAAACATAGGAAACTCCTGCAAAATCCCCAAAACCGCTGACAGGGGAAGTCCAACACCCCCAAATTTCCCAAATAATAAAAGAAAACAACATGATGTGACTAATTAGGTAATTATTGTCATAACAAAATACACGATTCTTTATTATAACAATACAGAGTAGCAAAATTAAAGTTAATTAAATGTCTTTTATATCCCAAACCTTGGTTGTGCCACGGAACTCCACCATACTAACAAACCACTGTCTGAGAACATTATCAGACAAATGAATGTAATGACGGTAACAATCACTAGACCACCTTCCCATTATTTTAGACACTGAGTCCGGGACACCACAAGAAGCAGCAGCAGAGGCACCACCAACTCAAAAACTATGTGTATTAAGATCAACATTATGAGGTAAGGAAATTCTCAAAAATGTGGACACATATTTTCGTGTGACGAAATCACCAGATTAGAGGACAAAAGGTGGGCTCATAGTGTGACCCCGAAGAACCAAATAATAGTGAAGACTATGAACTGGACGTAACTTGCCCCCATTTCAAAACAAACGTAATTTAAAACCCTTACAAAAAGGATCTGTCTTCGAAGAATTAATAAAAACGTAACTTACCACAATTATAAAAAGATATATTCTTAGGGGATAAATCCAACATAGGATCAAAGGAACTCTTAGAAGGAGAGGTATATTCAGAAACTCTTAGTAAACCAAAGAATTCAATCAAAATGAGACTAGACCGTAAGGCACTATCATAAAGGGAAAAGGAAGAATTAATAATAAAAGCCAACATTTGCTGTAAGTGATTGGTTGAAATTGGTAGACGTCGTAGTATATTACGAGGTTGACAACGTCGAATACCTCTAAGAACGTAAAACAACTTAGGCATATTCTGCATTTTTAAGAATATTCACATATAATGCCCTGGTATTGAACAGAACTAAGTTATACTTTAATCGTGGAATATTTAACTTGTTTGGACAAAAAGGAAACGAAAAGTAGTAACACAAATTGATTAAGTGGGAACGCGAGTAAACATAACTGACGGGCAAAACTTCAAATAACGTAACAATCCAGTCCGATACAATGAACGAGTAGTGACAGCCAATGACTAACACAAATAATGGTTTATTAGTTGGACAAGATTAGCAATGCTTTCGGCGGGATGCAAGTTTGATGGATGTCCGCGCTGGGACAAAGGTCATGAAACCGACCGACCTGCAAACGAGAAAGAGAATCAGCAAGTACATTATATTTGCCGGGAACGTGCTTTATAATTAAATTAACGTTTTGTTAGCCAATAAAAAAGAACAATGAACGGATAAGAGACAACAAATCCTCATACTTACATGAACCAGAAGTCCAAATATGTGCAATAGCCTCATTATCGGTAAACAAAATAATTTTTTTATTAGACCAAGAAGTTTCCCAGGAGTACACTGTAATCACAATAGCTAGCAGTTAAAAAAAGGTTAAACTGTACTTAAGAAAATAGGTTATAGGGAGCGAGAACCATCTCCCATCATAAAAACCACCAATACATACACCAAAAGCATCAGTAAAAAGATTAATATCAAACGAACTAATGGTATCTTCTTGAATAACAGCAATACCGTTCCACGTGGGCAAAAATTCTATCCACCATTAAATATCCTTTCGAGCCTCTGAAGTAACCGAGATATGATGGTGAAGACGCGATCAGAGGTTAACAACACAACGAGTCGTCGTAGAAAGAACCGCCCACATTTGACAACTTTACAAGCAAACGACAAAGACCCAATAAGAGATAGTAATTCAGATTTAAGATACTTCTTCCTCTCTTTCTAATTATTAAATAAAACCACCAGACTATCATATTTGTCTTTAGGAAGGCGAACAATCAAATAAAATTGTCAATTTCAATACCTAGATAAGTGATACCTACATTGTGAAGGACCAACCAATTTTTCGGGTGATTATGGAACTCCTAACAACTTAAAAACATGTTCCATAATAGACATAGCATAACAACAACCGTCTTTATACCGATTAGCCGTGAAAAAAATCATCGAGCTAATGTAAAAGATTACGAACAATAAAAATAAACATCAGAATCCAATGTAACAAATCCGCAAAGCAGTTAAATGTAAATGGGGACGACCGTCCACCAAAAGATAAAACAGCATAAAAGTAGTAACGACCATCTCATCTATAACCCAATAAATGCCAATCGTCAGGGTGACTGGGAAAAGTCTAAAGGCATGTTTTATATCCAATTTTGCCATAAAGCAATGATGTCCCAGCTCAATAACCAAATTTACAGCATCATCAAATGATGAATATGAAACAGAGTAACTGTCATTAACAGAGAAATTTTTAGGAGACGACAAATCCAAAACCACTCTAATTGTATCATCTTTCTTAGGTACAGAACCCAGAGGAGAACAGGGAAAATTAGCAAAAGGAATATCAGCTAATGGTCCAACTGTATGGTCTGTATTTAATTCTTTTAAAATGGCTTCATTTTACTTTAGCAGTGTGCTCGTAGGCTTACTTATTGTTTGCAGACCTTTGTTATATCGAAAACCCTGTTTTTGACGGGAAGAAGACCCAAAACCTCTATCTGGGGGAGTGCGGGAAGCATTCCAAAACATGTCTGTCCACGATCCTAATTGACACTGATTTGCCCAATGCTCAACTTGTCCACGTTAAAAGCACCTAGAAGGACTGGAAAGTAGTGGAATTTTCCTCTTCATAGCCTACAAAGGTGTACAGCGAAGGTGCTGATTGAACAAAAAATCATCAATGACATCCCAACGACGAGTTGGGTTATTGGCTACGGAAATTATATGGATTTGGTCAAAAGCGTTAACATGAGCAAAAGCATATTGACTGGCAAACTGAACAACAAGAGATTGATATGTTAAAAGTAGACGAACTAAATGGGGATAATAATAAACCAAACAACGCTCATAATTGGACCAAGAAAAAGACCACGAATGGAAATCGGAAACCTTAGCTTTGTTGGCAGGCTTTTCAGACAGAGCAACCCGTGGAACAACATTATCGCTAGTAAATGTAACATCATAATCACCAGAATCATCCATCACGATAGATGACGCAACAGGCGTGGCAGATGAAAAAAAAAAGATGGAGGTAATAAACAATCTAAATTGATATATTCATACGCCTTAATCCTATCCAAAACGCGTTTTGCACCGGAGGCAAAGAAACATTAGGAACAGAAATAGGATAGGAGAAACCCTGAAGAGCCTCACCAGCCGACACAACGTCGTTCCCAAGATGGTTACTAAAGTTGCTGACATCAAGCAGCGAACCGGGAGCCGAGTTCTCATTTAAGGGAGTTTATTTGAAGTTTATTAAACTTAACGTTCTTCCTGGAGACTTTCCCTTTCACGACGTTGACCTTAAGAGGTTGTAGTATTGCTTTAGAAGAACTAATAACAACATCATCGTCAACAACATTATGTTGATGATTAACATCAACAACATTGTCGCCGTCTTCATCCTCAACATGATAATGAAGAAGAGAAACAACAACGTACAACAACGTCATTGACATCTACTACCATATCAGCGATATAATATTTGTGTCTGTTGAACAAAGCCACCGCCAAGTCATTGATAGAACATCCCTTAACATTCATGTTAAGAGAATTAGAATATAAGACGAAAGGCTCCTTTCCCAATGCTTTCCATTCCTCAGTTGAACGTTGTGGCTGATGTGGCTCGTCAAAATTAATATATGCTTCATCGGTAGAAGGAGAACAACGTGGAGTGATATCAAAGGAACAACTTTCACCCGAGGATAAAGACGACTTCCTACCTGAGAGAGGGGGAATATATATAGACATAGACATATGTATAATGGATATTTATCTTGAAAAAGAACTTAGGAACATTACTTAACACAGCATAACTAAAACTGGTACACACTGGCAAACTGAATCACAAAATTTCGAATGCGTAAACAAAAGACTTTTGAACAACGTGCAACTGTGCTAAACCCTAATAATGATTGAATAATGAATAAACAGTGTAAGTGATATAAATATACGTTACCTGAGGAGGACTTTTTCTTTATAGATCCATTCTTAGAAGCCATAGCAATTATTCTTTGAGAAAACTTTAACTGATTTTGTGTGTAAGACTTTAACTGAAATAAACACTAGCTCTTACAAAAACTAGCCCTTATCAAAGGAAGACACAAGGTAGAGTGAAAACACAGAGAACAAATCCATGACTTATATAGACTAGGCTAAGCGAGTTTAGATAAGGACATGATTCCAGACCACATTATAACAATAGTGCCACAAGTAAGCAAAACAATGCAAAGAATGCTGTATTCAGTAGGCAAAGACATAATGAATGAGTTTAAATAGATGTTACATGAGAAAGTTAAAAACCGACGAAATATTAAGAGATTAAAATAAGGATTTTGAGTGAGCATTATACTTTGCGAAGGTTCAGACACGAGCTGTTGCGTTTTGGAGTTTGAAAATGCGAGAGTTAGACCGAAGATTCTGTCCCCAAACTTGATTAACATGAGAAATATAAGATTGAAAAAGTGAAAAATAGACTGAAACTAGGGTATTAATAGGTAGAAGGTGTCTCAGCTTGGATAGAATTCTATTTATTTTGTTAAGTTTTAGTGAAAGGTAGTTTATGTGGGGTTTCCAAGATAGATGTTCATCTAATGTCATTCCTAAATACCTAATAGAACATGAGAGTTTCATTGTTGAGTTTTAATTTGATTTCATGACTGAGTATTTTTCTTGGATTTCTAAATAGTTTAAGTAGCGTTAAGGGCGATCTTGTTAGTACATAACCAAAGTGATAGAGATCGAAGGTCTTGATTTACTTTGGTTTCAGTATTTTTCAGGTCTTTGTTAGAAAAGAGAAGAGCAGTGTCATCTGCAAAAAGGAAGAAGTCACTGTTGCAAACATTAAGAACATCATTGATGTATAATAGAAAGAGTAGGGGACCTAAAACAGAACCTTGGGGGACTCTATGAGGATTAACTTTGTAGTCAAATAAAAACATTTGAACCATTGGTTTGCGATGCCCCTAATACCATAATGGTTGAGTTTTGTCAGTAAGATGGAATGATCAACTGTTTCATCAAGCTTTTTGAAAGGTCTAAGAAGACACCACATGAGAATTAATTTTTGTCAAGGGCTGCTCTAATTTGTTCTGTTAATGTTATAAGAGTGTGGACGGTAGAGTGTTCGAACGAAAGCCAAATTGTTTGTTAAAAATTTAATTATTTACAGTAAAAAATTTGGTTATTCGACTGTGTACAAGTTTTTCAAAGATTTTGTCTATATTAAATAAAAGAGAAATTGGTCAGTAGCTTGAGACGTCATGATTGGGAGCCCTTGTTTCTGAAAACTGGGATTACCGATTACGTTTTTTAGAGTAGTTAGGAACTTGCCTGTTTCGAAAAAAAAGATGAAAATGTTTTGTTAAAATGTTAGATATATCAAGAAGAAGAAGGTTCAGTATCTTGTTAGGTATGCTACTAGGGCCATTTGATTTATTAGGATCAAGAGATTGTATGACTTTGATTATCTCATCAGAAACGGGGGTAAAAAAGAAAGAATGTACAGAGTTATTTTTTGAATACTGATTTACAGTTTTTTTTAAACTAGGAATATTGTGTCTAATTTTGTAAGCAACAGTTACATAGAAGTTATTAAAAGTATTTGAAATGATAGAAGGATTTCCAACTTATTGGTGGTCAACTTTCTGTAAGGCTGATATGATATCCGGTAATACTGTGGCGATCATTTGAAGATGATGCCCAATCGGCATCACAAAATGCATGGATTGGTAGGTTTCTTGATGGTTTTCTGAATGTGAGTTGATATGATACAATCTTCTTCACATATTGAAATACATGTTTCTGGACAGGATAAGTGTTGAGATGCCAATTTCTTCCGCTCTGTCTTAGGTCATTTAATTTCCATACTTTGTTCCATACTCCTATTTCATAGCCTGCGTGCTGTGTTACTTATATATCTTTTTCAATCGGAGCATGTATACATGCTATACATGCTCCGATTGATATAGATATGCACTTTTCACATCCATCTGATGTAATGATAAGTTTTGTGCGGTACTGATATTTGCATAAGGGATCTAACGGATTCCATGCGTGCAGTAGGAGGAAATGTTTCTATACAGACAATTCCTTGTACTTGATTGTATCTTTTTGCAATGTATCTAGCTTTTTAGGTTGGATCATTTGGATCTCCTTTCTCAGCGAATATACACTTACCACCGACAATTGAGTTATTTGTTGGCGGATAAGTTAAGGCATATGTGTCGTTGAGTTGAAGAGATCTAATTTCCTCATCCATTCCAGCTTTCCATTTTAGGGAATCATTTCGGTTTGTTACATCCTCATATGTAACTGGTGCATTTATCATGTAACAATAGTCAATATAATTTATTCAATCATTATTGTCCAAGTTGTCAGTTTGATCATAATCGGTTAAATAATTTATCGGTTTTCGGTTTCTGCTTGGATATCGGTTTTCTGTTGTCACTGGTTTAGCTGGTTCCAGTACTTCAGCTGAAGCGGCTGCTTGTTCGGTTTGTTGGCTCTGGTACTTCAGCAGCTTTTTCATCAGGATCAACAGGTGGAGTTAAAAGATCAGGTTCTGCCTGTTTGTTGGAATTCCTCGGTAATTGTTACTTAATAATAAAACTAGGTATGATGGACTTTTGCGGTCATAAACAATAAAATAACCTTTTTTGCATCGCGGTTCAAGTTTCTTCATATTTGGAATGTATGAATAACAAAGGCTTCCAAAGATACGAAGTTTGGAAATGTTTGGTTTGAGTCCTGTGATCAGATTGTAAGATGTGTACTGAATTCTCTGAACATAGCAACGGTTTCTAATGTGGGTGGTGGTCATAAGTGCATATGTCCACAAGTACTTTGGTAATCCGGATTCAATGAGTAGAGCACGGGCCATGTCGAAAATGTTCTCCAATTTCTCTATGGGGTCCATTTTGGTGGGGTGAATACGGAGAAGACAGTTCGTGCATATCGGAATCCATCTTTTGCTACGGGGTCAACAGGACCTGCTAGATCAGTATGAATTAACTCAAATGGTTTTGTAGCACAGGTATCTGCTTCTTTGTTTCTAGTGTCAGTTTGTTTGGATAAAATACAGGTCTCGCAATCAACTTTCTTGGTGCGGTTCCTTATCTCGTGTAAATTGCAATGCCCTAGCTATTTATGCCACATTTCAATGGTTTCACTTCGCTTGTTTGTTACAGATGTTTTGCATAGGTAATAAAGTCGATTTTTATGTTGCTCAATTTGGAAAATTGAGACAATATGGGTGGTAGCTCCACAGTCTGCCAGAAATTTATCAGTGTCCTCTGAGAAAAGATAAAAATCATCATCACTGACTTTAAAAGCATAGGAATGACTTTGCTCTTTATTTTAACGATTGCTTCATTTACCAATTTGGTATGGTGTTATTGTTGCTTTCGACAAAAATTATCATTGTGAGTATGCTATTGGCAATAATGATTACACCATTTCTTCTCTTTTGCATTTTTTCCGCACTCTGAGGATATATGACCTGCAAAACATATCACTTTGTTAGGTTGTTTACGAAAGAGTGTGGATCATCAATGAGTCCTGAGTTGGTGAGTCGTGAGTTCTACAATTTACCTGCGACGAACTTATGCATCTTATGCATCATCGGTAAATCGGTTTTAAATCGGATTCAAAAGTTTTCATAGGGAATCAACTACGATTAGTAATTTTACTAGCAATGTCGTGAAACTTTTATAATCACTGGAATAAATTTACACAAAATCACCACGAGGGGCATGATTCACATGACAAACAAGGATAAACCGTAGAAACCATTTTGCTGGCAATCAAAAATAATGTTTTTATAAACTTTGATTAATAACAGACTATTAAATGTGCTCAACATTGCCAGGTTTTGTTTCTTTAAAGATTATAAACTTTGTTTACAGTTTGCTGTTACATCTGTTTAAATCTGGTTTACACTCATTTGATAATAAAAAAATGAAATTATTACTTCAAAAATTACTTAAATTGAACTAAGAATAGAAACCGTCCACTACATCTGGGACGTCAAGTTATCAGACTATAAGAAGCGAAATGTAAAGGGGGTAGGTTACACGTACAATTTCACCCCGGGGCGAATTTCGCCCCGGGGTGAGTTCAACCCTGTCTGTAAAGAAATCACTTTACCTGTATACACGTTATAGCCGAGGTGAAACACAACCCCAGGGCTTATTTCGCCCCTGTCTATAAGACAGGGGTGAAATTCGCCCCGGGGTAGATTTGTGAATGATTTTAACGTATATACAGAAAATATTGACTCAAACCGGGGCGAAAATCTTTTCTCTGTTTATTTTTGTACTGAAAATGTGCAAATCTGTTAATCAAATTCTTTTTAAACGTGAACTTTTGTGAAAAAGAAGTAGATATGGCAGAGAATTTTAGAAGGAAAATCAGGTTCGTATTTTGGAGGCTTTCTTATTGGCACGATTTATTTCTTGATATTTGAACACTTACCACTCTTAACGATATTTTTAACGATATTTTATGATGAATATTGAGGATTGATGTAAAGTTTAAGTATAGATTTATATTTTGTTATTCTTTATTAGATAAACTATACAGAATTTTCACTTTTTATTAACAATGTCCCATTGCCAATCTACTGCTCCTTCTTCATTGAAAAAAGTACAGAAGGTATCCCTTATTGTTTTTGCTTCAAGGGAGTAATTATTTGACCCCATTCTTTGTATATCTGTCAAACCTGTGATATCGAGATTGTTTTGATCTTCCACTTCATAAGTATTAGGATAATAATTGTTATCGCCTTCCTTCTCTGAATTTATTGACAACAGAAAGTTATCCAGTGCAACAACTGCTTTTGTTATCAGCCTAACCTTTTCCACCGTAGCACATATTGGACGACGAAATACGCGAAATCTACTAATGACTATGCCAAACGCATTTTCAACGATTCTTCTTGCTCTTGACAGCCGATAATTAAAAACTCTTTTGTTTTCTGGTAGATTAGTTGATGGGTAGGATTTCATTAAGTGTGGTTTCAATGCAAATGCATCGTCACCAACAAATACATACGGCAAAACTTTGTCTGGTCCATGCAATTTTCTTTTTCCTAATGATAACGATGAAAGCATTTTTGAATTCCATGTGACAAATGACAAGTAGACAAACAAATTTATGAAAATTCTTGCTTGGTATATTCAAAGACTTGCTCTCCATAGCATGGCTGATGTGGCTGTTGTTAAATACTCTTCCGTCACTTTGTCTTCCAGAATCACCTTTGTCAACTAGGATAAAGCAATAATCAGCATCACATATAGCCATTAACACAATACTAAAGAATTTCTTGTAGTTAAAGAACATCAATCCAGATCGTGGCGGAGCTTGCATCATTACATGCTTCCCATCAATAAAGATAAAGATTAATGAATTTAAAATTCCTAACCATGAAATTTTCAAATTGTATCCGAAGGAAATCTTCATCGCAGTAGTCATTTATTCATTACACAGATTACCTATTACCTTAGGAAAGTTCCATTTCTGTCAAATACGTCGGCTATTTTTTCCATTCTTCTTCTGTCGATGGAACCTTCAAATATTCTTTCTGTATTAAAATATTCCAGATCTCACTTCACGTTTCAGCAATTATGCGACCGACTGAAGAAGGACTGATTCTATAGCTAGCTGCAATCGTTACTTGCGCATCACTAGTAACCACATACCTGTAATAATGATAATATGAATGGCAAAAATCGTATGCTGGCATTTTCTCTGTTCACTTTTAGATAGCCATTGACTAGGATAAAATAAATGTTACCTCAATGTAACACATAATCTTTCACTGGGATGAATAGGTTCTTGCATCTTGGTTGCAGTTTTGGTTAGAAGAGGGCCCACCCAGCTTAGTAAAAGCTCAAAGGTTGATGGTGACATCCGAAAACACCTGTAATAATATTCTTTGTCGTGTAGCTTCATTTCTTTAACTAGCAAATGATATTCTCCTTTTTCCTCTCTTTCCTTGTAGATTTGGCGAACCCAGAACCTTCGATTACATCTCTTTATTTTTTTTAATGAATTGATGTTAATACTTTCTTGGTTATCTTTAAGCATCATTAAAATCAGTGCTTTCTTTTTGAGCAGTAAAATACGTTTTTTTCGTATAAAAAACATCCTCACTGTATAACTTACTCCTCGGTTTTGATTTTCATTTTGTCCGCGCAGACAGTTCCACTTAGTGGAAATCCGCTCTGCGTAAGAAATAAATTAAAAACCATTTGCTACCATTTGACAACTTCTGTGCAACCATTAAATAACTGTCACATAAATAAGTAAGATGTTCTTCACTTTCCAGTACAGTACACACGTCTACTATTATAAACCATAAATTTTTCTTCCACTCGTTAATTTGTTTAATAATAATACAATATCCTTTGTTTCATTTCTTCGTTCGTCTCGCGAATCAAAATCCTTACGAAAACGAAAACAAATTTGTTTAGATTTTGAAAACCCATTTCTATTCTGCATCATACCACGGTGAGTAAACTTACTAATACTCTCTCAACAACAAACAATATTTATTCTTCGCTTTTGAAATTAAAGCAAACAACAACTAAAAAAAACGCTTCTTCGCTCTTCTTGTTCAAAGAAATGATCGTTTAGAATATTTGAAACGAAAACCATTGCATTGCATCCTCCACCGTATCCTTCACAAGAAAACCTGAATTGGACATGTCATTGATACAGCAAACTGTATCGACGACGCTGAGACTTCATTTCTTCAAAACGCAAACAATCTCTTATGTTATGCATGTAAACGAATATTTAAAAGTGTCTCTGGATTAAAGAACCACCATAAAGCTTGCAAACTCCTAAGCGACAACATCAATGAAGTAATGCCTCCGAATAACGACGATTCAATGCCACGCGATTTCAATGTTTTCAAGAAAGAAATCCACGACGCATATACAAAGATGAGTGTATGGAGGAAAAACCTATTTGAATTACCGAAGGGAAGCATCAGTAAAAGCTTTTTGAATGAGCTGACTAATGCATTAAAACATTGGTGTAACCACTCTCCTCAAAGAAATATTGCATTCAAAATGTTTGTGCTGTTACCAAACTTAATGTTACAGCGTACAAATAGATAGAGCTCAGCGGCTGAAAACAGAAAAATCTTCGAGAGAAGATTAGATCTTTGGAGAAATCAGAAGATTGCAAACTTAATAACTGAATGTCTTGTGATACAGAGTCGACTTTCAAAAAATCTACCGAAGAAGGAAAAACACATTGGGGAAACCTTTCAAAAATTAATGTTTAAAGGGAACGTCAACGGTGCACTACGTTTATTGACGTCACAACAATGTAATGGTATCCTCCCGTTAGACGAATTGAACGCTAAACATCCTGAAGCTAGCCCAATGAACAGTGATCTACTCTTCAGGGCCCAGTAGCTGAAGTAAATGATGTCATATATGAAAGTATCGATGAAAACTGCATCAAAGCTTGTACCAAAACAAAGGGAGCTGCTGGTCTTTCTGGATGGGATGCAGATGAATGGCGAAGGGTTATAGGAAGCAGAATATTCGGAGCAGTGGGTACAGATTTACGGAAAGCTCTTGCAAGATTTACAAGGATATTATGTGCTACACGTGTAACCGAGTAAATCATGGTCCCTCAATCGGTTACTACCCGAAAGCGTCGAAAAGGGTTTTAATAATAAAAGAAAAGCATCTACAGGAAACACAAGAAATTTTCGATCAGACAGGAGTTATGATTACAACAGAGGGAAACAGACATCTAGGAGCTGCTGTTGGAAGCAGTCAGTTCAACAATCAATATGTTTCAAGAAAAGTTGATCACTGGGTTTAATAAAATCAAAATTCTGTCAAAAATTGCACAATCGTATCCACACTCCGCTTACACAGCCTTTGTGTTCGGCTACCAACACAAATTCACATACCTTATGAGGACTGTTCCAAATATTTTCGCCGATCTACAAACCTTAGAGGATGTCATTAGGAGCCACCTTTTAAAAGCATTGCTGAATGGATATATCTGTAACGATCAAGAAAAAAAACTTTTTTCGCTGTCAGTTAAACTTGGGGGCCTCGCAATTAATAACTCCTGCGAAAGAAGTGACATTGAGTATGAGAATTCGAAAATGATTACGAAACCGATGACTGAGAAAGAGAAAGATCAGATTGAAAAGTACGATGAGGAAGTGGAAATTCACCAGAACAAGACACACTTGATCATTCAAGGGCAAAAAAACCCAGAGAAACGAAAGAAGACTGGAAGAAATTTAGTCAAAAATAACTGACAGGATAACATCTAGAACAATCGAAGCGAGTCAAGAACTGGGAGCCTCAAGTTGGTTAACATCTTTGCCAATAAAGAAATATGGCTTTTCGTTGGACAAACAGTCATTCTGGGATAGCCTCTACATAAGATACAACAGCGCACTAAAACGTCTGCCAACAAATTGTGTATGTGGAGCATGTCCCCATGTCCCCATGCCCTATCTTGCCCAAAAGGTGGCTTGATTTCTATCCGCCACAACGAAGTCAGAGATTTAACTGCCGAACTATTAAAAGAATGCTGTAAAGATGTATGAACTGAGCCAGTACTGCAAGAACTGACCGGAGAAATCTTTTCACCCTCCACAACCCAAAAGAATGAAGCAAGAGTAGATGTTGTTGCAGGAGGATTCTGGGTCAAAGGACAAGTAGCGTACTTCGACGTCAAAGGTCTTAACCCGACAGCTAAACTCTATATGGCCCAGTCTCTGACTGCTGCTCATCCCACAAACGAACAAGTGAAGAAAAGAAGCAACTACAAACGCATAAATCACGTTGATCAAGGGACACTGACTCCCCTTATATTCACTTGTTTTGGTGGAATGTCTAGAGAGTGCTAATCGCCATTAAAGTCAAAGCTCTGGTACGCACGATCTAAAATTTCAATTATAATTGTCCATACGAACATTTCGTTCCCAGTCTTTTTATTCACACTGACTAAACTAAAAATGTTATGCACACCTCGCTATTAGTATATAGACTAGTATAGCGTGTAAATTTTTTTTGAAGGTTCATTCTTCCACTGAGTTACTACCCTCAACACCCGTGCTTACTATCTCTCATATAACATAGGGGTGACGAAAAATAAAATCACACAATCCAAAAGAATAGGTACCACTGAGTTGTAGAGCTTGAAAACCTGATCAAGAAAATGTATGGGATCGTCTCTGTGTACGATGTACCGTTACGGAGATATCGTCGATCAAAAATTCTGATAACGTCGCACCCGTCCCCAAAAATTTTTCAACCCAAATTTTTCGACACCCCACCGCCAATATCGCACGCCCAAAGTGACGTCAGTTATTCCCATTGGCTCTCGAGATATTTGATCCTAAAAAACGCGTTCTATTTAGAGTGCAATGCGATGTGCCCACTGACGTCGCGCTACTCCTAAAATGTTTTTACACGCTATACTAGTCTATATACTAATAGCGAGTTGTGCATAACAAATTTAGTTCGGTCAGTGTGAATAAAAGGACTGGGAACGAAATGTTCTTATGGAAAATGTTATAATTAAATTTTAGATCGTGCGTAACTGAGTTGTGACTTTAATGGCGATTAGTATTATAGGAGTAGCGCGACGTCAGTGGGCACATTGCATTGCACCCTAAATAGAACGCGATATTTAAGGGCAAATATCTCAAGAACCAATGAGAATAACTGACGTCACCTTGGGTGCGCGATATTGGCGGTGGGGTGTCGAAAAATTTGGCTCCAGAACTTTTTGGGGACGGGTGTGACGTCATCAGAATTTTTGATGGACTATATCTCCGTAACGGTAAGTCGTACACAGGCGATCCCATACATTTTCTTGATCAGGTTTTCATGCTCTACAACTTAGTGGTACTTATTCTTTTGGATTGTGTGATTTTATTTTCGGCATATTTTTTTAATATGCCTGATGATGATAGTGGAGGCCGTTCAAAATGTAGTGCCGCGCTATTCGTGAAAAAAATAAATAAATAGAAATGTAAAGTTTCTATTATTTCTATTGTTTCCACGTAGAAGCTGATGAGATTAAAAGAAATCAGACAATAAAATTAAATATTAAACTTGACACAACTGCGATTGTAATTAAAATGAGATGCTGAAAGTCTGAAACCTGGATTGAATCTTGAAAATCTATTAAGGTATTGTATAAAAAAACGAGACAATAGATTGGAATTTATTAATTACATTCGCATACCTATTTTTTTGTCTGATTTATTAATCTCTTTTGTCGACTTGAGGACCCCCTCGCAATCATCACCAATGCGTCTGTTTCAAATGAAATATAAGTTTTATGATTAATCTATCTATCTATATATATATTTATAAAAACTCAATAGATAAATATAATCTTTACCAAATAAGGACAAAAAACAACCTTTCATATTGTTCAATTTTTTTTTATGTAATAACTTTGATCTGCATTTTGAGCTCTATAGGGTGGTACTACTTATCCTTTTGGATTGCGTGATTTTATTTTTCGTCACAACCATATTAAGAAGAAGAACATGGGATAGCGATAAACCATGGGGAAAGTAAACCTGCAAAAACATTTTACAAGCTATATTATATATACACCCCTAAATTATGAAAAAGGAAGAGCGCGGGTGGTAGGGGCGGCAAATAATGGGAAAAATTAACCTGTAAAATGTTTTTACCCGGGATACTAGCATGTATCATTTATGTATGTATGAAAAACATTTTACCGGTTCACTTTCCCCATGAGTTACTGACCCCAACCCCTGTGCTTAACCCTTTCTCTTACAATATGGCGGTGACCATGGAGCTTTACAACTTAGTGATACTTAACATTTTGGATTGTGTGATTTTATTTTCGGTCACCCCTATATTGATAGGAAAATCACGGGATGGGGGTAACTACTCATGGGGAAAGGGAACCGGTAAAATGTTTTTACCTGGGATACTAGTCTATATACTAATAGCGAGTTGTGCATAACAAATTTAGTTCGGTCAGTGTGAATAAAAGGACTGGGAACGAAATGTTCGTAGGGACTGTGATATAGTGACATTTTAGGTCGTGCGTAACTGAGTTGTCGAGATATAGGCGATATTAGTATTATAGGAGTAGCGCGACGTCAGTGGGCACATTGCATTGCACCCTAAATGGAACGCGATTTTTAGGGTCAAATATCTCGAAAACCAATGGGATTAACTGACGTCACTTTGGGCGTGCGATATTGGCGATGGGGTGTCGGAAAATTTGGGTCGAGAACTTTTGGGGGACGGGTGTGACGTCATCACAATTTTTGATCGACGATATCTCAGTAACGGCACGTCGTACACAGGCGATCCCATACATTTTCTTGATCAGGTTTTCGAGCTCTACAACTTAGTGATACTTAACCTTTTGGATTGTATGATTTTATTTTTCGTCACCGCCATATTGATAGGAAAATCACGGGATGGCGGTAATTCATGGGGAAAGTGAAGCGGTAAAATGTTTTTACCCGGGATACTAGTCTATATACTAATAGCGACTGTGCATAACAAATTTAGTTCGGTCAGTGTGAATAAAAGGACTGGGAACGAAATGTTCGTATGGACTATGATATAGTGACATTTTAGGTCGTGCGTAACTGAGTTGTCGAGATATAGGCGATATTAGTATTATAGGAGTAGCGCGACGTCAGTGGGGACATTGCATTGCACCTTAAATAGAAGGCGATTTTTAGGGTCAAATATCTCGAGAACCAATGGAAATAATTGACGTCACTTTGGGCGTGCGATATTGGCGATGAAGTGACGAAAGATTTGGGTCTAAAACTTTTTGGGGACGGGTGTGACGTCATTAGGATCTTTGATCGACGATATCTCCGTAACGGCACGTCGTACACAGACGATCCCATACATTTTTTTGATCAGCTTTTCGAGTTCTACAACTTAGTGATACTTATTCTTCCCCTTTCTGTGATTTTATTTTTCGTCACCTCCATATTGTATGAGAGATGGCAAGCACGGGGGTTTGGGGTAGTAACTCATGGGAAAAATCAAGCTGTAAAATGTTTTTACCCGGGATACTTCTTATACTAATACTAAATCTTGCTTTTTTCTTACCTAACTTTGAAAGAAGGAACTTTAGGAAAAATATCTCGGGTAGTTCGTCAATAGATGTTTATTTTTTCCTTATTAGTATATGTGGAATCTCCCATTAGGGGAATCTCTAGTTCCATCTTACGGGTTTTTATTACTTCGTGGAGTGTTGTGCCTTTAGGAAGACATCATAAAGCCGCCTGGAGGAGAACGCAATGCAATGTTTTTTGCGTTCGAAAGTTCATCAAATTTTCTCAACGTTCATTTTTTTAAACGAGAAATGAAGACGCTGTGTGTAAGATTTTTTGTTTTGTTTTAATAAAAAATTATATACAACGCTTTAAATTCAGTAATAAAGAATAAAAACATTGATCGTCAGTAACTACTCTATCCAACGGGATAGTCGATGTAGACCTATTATCTGTTCGTGTTATCAGTTCATCATTTTCTACTGACGCCTATTTTTAAATGTGTCTGAATGTAGCTTTTTCGTATCAGTTAATTAGATTAGAATATTGAATAGTATAGATGAATGTAATACAAGAAGAAATTTGTGAAAATCATGGTTATATACAAATATACATGGTTTTTGTATCATGATGCACAAGTGTAGATTTGGGTTTTGACATTTCCACAATTGATAGCAGAATATAGATTTGAAAGATAAAAACGTCTGAGAATGTATTGTTTTTGTTAGCTTTAGTGAATAGGGAAATGTGAAGATATTTTCTTATATTTCAGAAGATTAATCGTGGTTAGGTAGAAGTATACATTGGTTAGGTAGGAGTATACGTTGTATTGTCTCTTTTGTAAATCTCTAAACATTGGAATTTTATCTTTTAGTTTAACTGTACAACTTTCGAAATCTCTAAATTTTTGTATATACACAGAATTATCATTGCAGTATTGCGTGGAAAATCAATTGATGACTGTAAAAAAAATTTACACGCTTACGGGTGTGACGTCATCAAAATCTTTGATCGACGATATCTTCGTAACCGTTAGTCGTATGCAGACGATCCCATACATGTTTTTGATCAGTATTTCGAGCTTTATAGCGTGGTACTACTTATCCTTTTGGATTGCCTGATTTTATTTTCGCTGACCCCTATATTGATAGGAAAATCACGGGATGGTGGTAACTCATGGGGAAAGGGAACCGGTAAAATGTTTTTACCCGGGATACTAGTCTATATACTACTAGCGACTGTCCATAACATTTTTAGTTTGGTCAGTGTGAATAAAAGGACTGGGAACGAAATGTTCGTATGAACTGTTATAATTAATTTTATAGTATAGCGTGCAAAATTTTTTTATAGGTTCATTTTGTCCATGAGTTACTGCCTCCACCACCTGTGACCTTCCCCTTTCATAATATAGGGATGACAAAATATAAATTATAGAATTACAAAGGATAAGTATCATTTGACCCTGGAAATCGCGTTCTATTTAGGGTGCAATGCAATGTGTCATCTGACGTCAAACTCCTTTTATAATATTAAACTAAAGACGCGTCATTAGCTAATATACCAATACTGAAAAAAGGCTTCTCGCAGCATAACCTTCCAGATGGTATACAATCAATGCCTGCAGCCTTTTTTAATTGTTTTTCAACAAATACAAATACATACGTAAAAGTAAAAGCAGCATTAGAGTTGTTGACAGGTTCTCTTTGTGCTCCCCAAATAAAATCTATAAGAGGTAATGCTTTCATCTTTAAATTTGATGCCACTGACGAGAAGAAGTTGCAGGACTAGTTTGCTTTCACTACCTTTTCTGTTGGACCGCTTGTGGTACATGAACTGCTAGGTTTCTCTTTTGTGGGTAAAATGTCCTTAATCGTTCTCCAAAATTTGGCTGGGTTTTTACTGTTTTCGCTGAGTAAGTTATTGTAATACTTTCTTTTCGCATGCTTAATCATATTGATGCATCGGTTTTTCAGCCTTTTATATGTTAACCAGTCCTCGCAATTTTTAGATTTTCTTGCCTTTCTTAGTATTTTGTCTCTGTCATTCATTGCAGTTTCAATTTCTAACGATAACCATGGACAATGTCTGCCTTTAACACGCTTTTTCACTATAGGTGCATGACGGTCTATAGCAGCTTGAACAATACCTTTAAGAAAGTTTCAAGCATTGTTTACATCAGTATACGAGTAGAGTGGTGACCAGTCTTGCGCTTCGAGATCGTTAACGAAATTATTTGCATCGTAATCTTTATAATTTCGCGAGATGATTTCTTTCTGCGGAGATTTTGTATTGTTCGATTTCCTGACACAGACAATACAGTCATGGTCGCTTACAGATTATGGGATAACATCTGTCTTTGTGATAATCGTTGAACATTTAACATTTAGTTGTTTATAACCTTGTGCTGTAATTAAATCTTTTACATCACGATTGTCATTTCGTTTCAAGTAATTAACGTTAATGTCACCCAAAAGAATAGTTTCTTTTTCCATGTTATTGACACATAGTAACATTTCTGTAAAAATGGAATTCTAAGTTTTTGGTAGATAGTTAGAATCATCCAGGGGTCTGTACAGACAGCCGATCAAAAAACGTTTGGCTTTTTCCGGGAGTATTTCGACCCAAATACATTCAATATTTGGATTTTCGATATCTCTTCGACGTTTTCATCGAATATTTTCTGGAATATACATGGCTACTCCACCTCCTTTTCCATTTTCCCGATTTTTTTTAATGAAGTTGAAGCCCGGAATTTCGTACAAGCTGTTGTTGTCATGTTCGTATGAGGTTCTATGTGTGTTTCAGATAAAGTTATGATAATATTTTTCTGTCCCGAAAATAAAGTTGTGAAGTTCTCCATGCTGTTGAATAAACCCCGACAATTCCGATGTAGAAGTTTTACTCCTTTCATCTGCATAATATTACTCAAAGAAGCAAGACCTGGGCAACTCCCTATGTCACCACATACCAGCAATAATCAGCACAACAAACTCTTACATCTAAAACGAGTAAATATTTTGTTTTTAACAGCATACAATGTAGAATATGTGAATGTTTCTTGTAATTCAAAACTGCAGCCATACATCGTTACAGTAATTCCATCACTACCAGATGTAAAAACTGTTTTTTTTTCAAAGTAAAGCAATATACAACAAAACTGCTACAAGAATCAAAACACGTCTTGCCGCCATCTTGCCCGCACTTATCGTCAATGTCATATTAAAAGGCTGGTGGTTACAGACTCACTTTCTTCATAAGTTTCTACACCCACCACCCGTGCTCTTCCTCTTTCAAAATATAGAGATGACCAAAAAATAAAATCATAGAATTGCAAAGAATAAGTATCACTCAGTTGTAGATCTCGAAAAGTTGTTAAGAAAAATGTATGGGATTGTCTGTGTACGACGTACCGTTACGGAGATCAAAGATTCTAATGACGTCACCAAAAAGTTGTAGACCTCAATTTTTTTTCGTCACCCCATCGCCAATATCGCGGACCCCAAAAACGTCAGTTATCCCCATGTTCTCGAGATATTTGCCCCTAAACGTCGCGTTCCATTAAGGATGCATTGCAATGTCGCCGTGCCAAAAAATCCACGTCGCGTCATTTGCTACTACAAATATACTAATAACGAAAAACGCTTGTCGCAGCATCGTGGTTTTACGCGCTCCTCTCGTGAGAGAAAATGACCGTGAAATTTCTGAAAATGTAGCACTCCCTAAAATAAAATATAGGGGTGGCGAAAAATAAGATCACATAATTGCTAAGAATAAGTAATTTTAGACCCAAATTTTTCGACACCCCACCGCCAATATCGCACGCCCAAAGTGACGTCAGTTATTCCCATTATACTTTGGGTGCGCGATATTGACGACGGGGTGACGGAAAAAATTGGGTCTAAAATCTTTGGGGACGGGGTGTGACGTTATTAGAATCTTTGATCGACGATATCTCTGTAACGGTAAGTTGTACACAGACGATCCCATACATTTTCTAGATCAGCTTTTCGAGCTCTACAACCAAGTGAAACCTTATTCCACACCATTCTGTGATTTTATTTTTTGGTATCGCCCATCTTATATGAGAGAGGAAGAGCACGGGTGGAGATGGAGAGGGAACTCATTGGAGGAAAGTAAACCTATAAAATGTTTTACCCAGGATACTAACGTTTCCATACAAACATGATAACGACATGATAAATCTCTTCACTTATTATGAAAAATACTGGTCTGATAAATAAAATCTTCCAATTATTATATACAAGTGGAACCTCTAATAGCGGCCACTTCTAGGGACCAAACCTCAGTGGCCGTTGTGTAGAGGTGGCCGCTGAATAAAGGTTTTCTGAAAAAAAATTGATTTTAACCTAAAAACCTGTTCTACATTTTATCATTCGTGATGGGTGTATTGTAGGACATATATCTAAACATTTGAGCAAGGTGTTTCATAGATTTCTTTCACTTCCATTTTCTTCGATCACTTGGAGGTAACTGGGAAAAGAGTAAACCGTGGGGCTGGATTTGGTTTGGAGATTCCAGTTTGTTACCAGGCACAAGGTAATATGAAAGAGATGTTAAATGGTTTGAAGACCAGATTAAAAAAACACCAGGCAAAAGCGGAAGAATTGGCCAGGCAGTGGATAAAATGAATATATATATATATATTGTAAAATAACTTTTTTTTCCTTTTAAAAAGAAAAAATTATGTAAAATGTCTTATTTTCATTCGTTTATACTCTGCAAAAAAACCATGTGGCCGTTGAATAGAGGGTTTCGTATGAGAGTTTGAGGTGGCCACTATTAGAGGTTCCACTGTAATTATTATTTTAATATGTCGAGTCACTGGCTCTACCATTTCTTGTCTCTACCATTTCCTGTAAAATTGAAAATTGGTGGGAAGGACATTTTTCCTAAAAATACAATTAAATATCTGGTGTCCTTCTGGATTCTAACTTTGGGAAGTCCCAAATTTATGACATTGCGGTCAAACTCCAAAACACGGTATGGTATTTTATCTAAATTTCGTCATTGTGTGCCTTCTGGTATAAGATTAGTTTACCATGCGCTATTCACCTCTCACCTGAACTACTGCAGTCAAATCGCTAACGTAAAGGTAGCCGTACCTAACAGCCGCACCTAAGCCCTAGCTTAGCCGTACTTAAGAAAAATTTTAATTTGAGAGTGATATAAATGTGCTTCTAACAGTTTGAAAAGAGTAGTGTAGTGATAGAGTAATTAAGTGATAAAGTACATTTAACTTTTCTTTCGTCTTTTAGGGAGAACTTCGATGGTACTAAAAGCTGTACTCCTTCGTCGAAGGTTTTGAAGGGAATCCCCCTTTGAATTTCTAACCAGCTAAGTTCGTGGTGTAAACCTTGTTAAAGTTATCTGGGTTAGTGGGCGTAAAATTAGGTATGCCTCGTTCATTCAGACGAACCTTAACCACGAAAGATTAGGTAACCAAATTAAGCTACGGCTTGGGTTTATTATGTAAGGCTGACTCGAAAATTAGGTACGGCTGGCGAAAGTTAGGTAGGGCTAACCAAATTAAGGTGCGACTTGAATGTATTTTGTATGACTGACTCGTAAATTAGGTACGGCTGGGGAAAGTTAGGTACGGCTAACCAAATTAAGGTACGAATTTATTATGTAAGGCTGGAAATCTTTTGATTCATAATAAACGTCCCATTTCTTTAACACCCACTAGAAATGGTTGATGTTTGGCGCGTTAATTAAACTGAAAAAGTGTAAATCTAACTTTAAAAAAGAAGAACAACAAATGATTCGCATAATTTCAACACGTGAGAGATTATTCGAAAAACAAATCGATAAATACATTGTGTCGTACATTGGAGTAGTAGATTTAACCTATTTAACCATTATAAGATTTAACCTAAGGAATATACTGCCCAGCTCTCCTTTATTTTACCTAGCCGTACCTTATTTTCGCTAGCCGTACTTAATTTTTCAGTTTAATTTAACGAATATTGCCCACCCGTCCTTTACCTGGCCATACCTCTTATCCTTGCTAATCATACTTAGTTTTTCAATTTAACTTAATGAATATTGCCCAGCCGCCTATATTTTACCTAGCCATACCTTGTTCTAGCTAGCCGTACTTAATTTTTCGATTTAACCTAAGAAATATTGCCCAGCCGTCCTTTATTATTTTACCTAGCTGTAACTTATCCTGGCTAGCCGTACTTAATTTTTCGGTTGATCCTACTGAATATTTTCTATATGCTGTGTTTCATATGTAGAGTATTGACAAACCAAAGTGTTTTCCATTATTTGGACTGAAATATCTTATTTTTTTATTTCTTAATTATGTTGTCTTGTTCTTCTTGATGATCAAGGTACCTATTACATTATTAAGTCATCCCTACTAACTAGCCGTTCTTAACACCCTCAGACAGGCTGTACTTATATTCATGGTCAGTCATACTTAATTTCCACTAAGCTATATGGGGATTCCCTAGCCGGGTCTTCCTCGTACCTCCTCGTTGTTACCTGAAGTTAATTTTACTTATTGAACTTTTTTGTATTTATCAGTGGTGTTGCTGGTTAACAAACTGAAATTACGTGTCAGGACATCTTTATTATATGGAATTATTTACTTGTTTTGCAACAAATACACTCATCTATTTTGTAAATACGCATATCTAGTAAGGTACGGCTAGCTTTACGTAAGCAGTCAAATCTGGGTTCAGCCTACTCACCATCAGGTTAATGGAATCAACATTCCTCAAAAATGTGCACCCTGTCTCATCACTTTCTCTCACTATCAACAACATGTCAGTCCTCTTTTTAAGTTCCGCAATATCTTAAAGTTTCCTGAACATATCACCATACTGATTGCCTTTGTTCATGCAAAACCTCGCATCAAATCTGCCTCCTGTACTAAATGACACATTTACAGTTGTCTTTTTCCATGGATATGACACTTGTGCTGCCAATCTTGGTTTGATAGATTGTCAATTAAATCCCAATCTATCAAGTGATGGAAGGATACTCACACTGCCTTATGCTCTCTATGTTTTAGGGGGTTGACTTGTTCTCAACTAAAAAGATATTGTGTTTCTCATTTCACCGGAACATTAATTTCTAGTCTCTTTTAAGTTTGCATATCAATTACTACTTCTGTCATGTTGTGTTTGTATCTTTTGTATTGTTTGTGGCCGTACTTTAATCATCACGTTTGCAAACTGTGCTTGTCCTGTGGTCTGTCTTATAAGTTTGTTATGCCAATGTAATATTGTAAAGTGTTTGTGCAGTCAATGGTTGCATTAGCATTTAGATTTATAGCTCTACAGAAAGTACTGAATGATTATTTATTTGTTTGAGAAAATCTATTTGTTTACAATCTACAATCTTAACAGGTTGGATGGTAGTTTAGCTTCGACTGTGCGTCAATTTGATGACATTTCACTGGTTTATAGGATTCAGGTCCAGGATTAGAAGCATTGAGCAATAGCTCCCCTCCTCTACTGTGAACTAGGGAAATAGTATCGGATGGATAGCGCAATCGCCCGGCAAGCGAGAGGTCAAGTGGCAAGATAGAGGTCGTGGGTCATTATAAAAATCTTTTGTATTCTAGACTGTTTAGGTGGTTGAACTGAACATGGAAATTCATGTTAAATAAACAAAAGACTGTTAACTTTTAAAGACTCAGATCAGCTTCATGAAAGCTAATATAAGACACCTAAAGTTTCTTTCGGCTGTACAGTAACGTAATGTGATCCTACCAGATCATTGTAATAATAATGAATAAAGCTCCTACATTTTCTTCTCAAAAGCTACTTCACCATCTCTTACAACGGATTCCTTAGGCTTGATAACAATGTTTTGTTGCACCATTATTTTTGATTTTGAAACGGTGAACGAAACAATTTATTAGAAATTTGTGGATTGGTGGTGCAAAGGAGAGCTTGTCATTTTTCTTTTTTATAATTGTTTCTAGGATGTTAAAATTCATACTAATTGTTAATAAGCAAGGTAATACAAGATTTTCAACATACTTTGAAGATATTGATCGGGATGAGCGATTATGGATGGAATCGGATATTGTAAGGAAATGCTTAGCCAGAAATGAGCTTCAGGTATGTATAAATTCATTATCTAAGATTTAATTTTGAATTGAGAATTCAGTAGACATCTTTTGAACAAAACCGTATATGATCGACACACAGTTATATACATGCCAATTTCAATAGAATTTGACACCTCAGTCTATATTAAGGAATTTTGAGTTAAATATTATTTTAACCAATGAGAATGCGAATGTTTGTCTATGAATGAAACTAATTGAATTATAACCATGTGTTTTCGTTAAATAACAATTCAGTATAATCAAGTGTCGCCAAATCCTTTAGTCAAGTTGTGGAGACAAGTGCCTGCCAATAATATTGCGGTATATATTCAATTGAGTCAATATTTCTTGAGATATCCGTTCCAGGGATTCAGAAATCCGCCTTTTTGTCAAAACCCAATTAAAAAAACCCACAGAATGTATTTGGGTTTTTTAGTGAGTAGAGGACTGGTAACACATAGAGATCATGTGGAAATTGCTTCGAAACATGGGCTGTTAAAGGAGAACTAACGACCAGAAAATACCCCTTAGTAGCTACAAATACAAGAAATTAAAAAATATTCACATATTTCTACTATTAAATTCCTAAAAAGGGGTCTGATATCACCCTGTTCTTGTACTATTTTCCGCCATTACGCACCACAGTTTCTTGCGAATTACCATTTTTTGTGGCATATTTTTGCGAAGCTTTCAAAATCATATCATAACAAAACAAACATGTTTCAAAGAAAAAGTAATGAGTATTCTGAAGACTTCCAGCAGCGCAACACGTCTCGTCTGAGTTATTGCATTATTTTACACATGGTAACTGAATGTGAATGCTGAAGAGAATTAGAAAATTTACAGAACTCCAAGCTCAAAAATATTAATTGCATAACACAGCATGAAAAATTCCTAACACTGTGAGACAGCATACATCCTGCTACAAAGAAAAAATATAATCTTCAAAGAATTTTAATTTTTGTTATTTAATTATGTCGTTCAAGTTTTCACTTTTTTCTGTTGATAAACACTATTCTAATAAAGAACTTTTTCCTCAAGTCATGTTTATTAAATATTATAATTCTCATTGTATGCATGATTGATTGCGATAATACCCGATTTATTACGTTAAACTTAATAGGTTTTGGAAAAATTTCTTTTGGATCTTCCCAGTTGTATGAGAACAACCAGGATCAAGGTGTGTTGGCATATTTCTATCTTTCCATGACTATCTAACAAACAAGAGTTAAGAATTCCGTTCCTCCTAAACATATGTACAAGGCCTTAATCATAAACATAAATGTTCCTGAATTTCTCTTTACAAAACCAGTGGCTTATTTTATACTATGTTTAAATTTAAGCGGAGTCATGTATGTGATAGAATAGATGCTAAAATACATTGGAGTGATTGTGAATCTAAACCCAAATGTTTTTCATGATTCAAGAACATCATTGATGAGTTGAGAAAATACAAGAAAATATCCATCACAAGGAAGATGATCAAGAAGAAAATTACTTACATAACACAAACACTATAATGTATGTTTTAAATAAAATTTTTATCAAATTTTGCAGAATTTAACCATTTTTTGAGAAAATCAAATGAAAATCTATCAAATATTTTGAAATGGTTCCATGCCACGACTGCAAGAATCCACATGTGTGAGAAATGTTTACAAAACATCCTCGCGAAAAAATTCTCACAGAGTTTTTTCTAACGAACAGGATACTCACAAAATAGAGTGATATCTAAGATTAACAGAATTCACATGGGAGCATTCAGACTGAGGTGTCAAATTCTATTGAAATCGGAATGTATATAACATTGCATCAATCATAAACGGTTTTGTTTGATAAACATCTACTAAAATGTCAATTCAAAATTAAATCTAGTTTTTCAATTCTGTTTATATTAGTAATAATTATGAACTATTATAACTATTATTGCATTTTTAGTGTTCATTTATTGAATATCAAGGGTTTAAAGTTGTTTATCGACGTTACGCTTCACTTTTCTTCATCATTGGAATTGACGAGGAGGAGGTGGAAGTTGTTTTTTTATTTTTCAACTTTTAATTATAAACGTGTTAGCTACAGTGTATTATGTATTTATGGCTGCAATCAATTCTTACTTTCAGAATGAACTGGGAATATTTGAATTTATTCATAATCTAGTTGAAATCTTGGACAAATATTTTAAAGGGGTTGTAAGTAGTAATAACTAATAATACTTATAAGATTTTATTTTGCATGTTCTTCATTTAAGCCTGGAATACATTATCCATTTAAATAGATCAGTTTAAATGGATAGAAAAAACTGATGAAAAAAACTGATCCAACACAGGTGTTTACACTATCCAACAAACGTAACCAACTAAAAAATCATTCTTGACTTGAAAAAAATCATTTTAAAATGAGTTCAGAAGAGAAAGTTGCTGTAGCTGTTGTTGCAATATGTCTTGCGTTTAAAAAAGGAAAAAAACGCACAAAAGTTAAACGGTCGATTTGGGTCAAACCTTCGTTATCTAGACGCAACAAGTTAGGACTGGATAATGCACTTTTGAAAGAATTTCGGAACGAAAATAGAGATGAATACAAAACGTTTCTGAGAATGTCTCCTCAAAATTTTGACATTCAAAAAAGTGATACAAGATTTCGTGAAGCTATCCCTGCTAAAATAAAGTTGGCTATAACGTTGAGATTTTTGTCTACTGGTGAAACTTACGTTGACCTACAGCATCAGTTCCGGGTCCACAAGAGTACAATATCACAATTTGTCCCAACCGTTTGCGAGGCACTGTACGAGGAATTGAAAGATACATATCTCAAAGTAAGTTTTCGTATATATTTTTTTCACATAAAAATAACATAGCTATACGAAAATGTAACAAAGAAAAATTGAAGCTTTGCGCTTGAGGCACATTAAACCCTTGTGGTTGTGGTAAACCAAATCCTGTTTGCGGCAAATTAAAGCCTATGTACGGTTTGTTTGAACATGCTGTTGATAGGGCCCAGGTGTAGTTTGTGGCATATCGAACTGCACACTATAAATCAATTCTTGCATTTTTAACTTCAAGTACTCTGTTTTTTGTTCATCTTTGTTTTTGCTGAGACTTGCCACAATATGCTGACCAAATTTTTCATCTGCATCATCGATCTTTTTGGTTGCAGTTGCAAGGAAGGACATTGCATCGTCACGAATTATGTCCTCCTTGCTTTTTTCTTCCTGTTTTCTCTTTTTTGGAAGCGGCTGTTTCGTTGACTTCTTTTCCCTTACTTCATTGTTATCCAAAACCTCGCTGTTCAACGAATCTTCTAGTGAATATTCCTCTCTTTCATTCTCGTTTTCATCGCTGTCACTGACCTCCTGAAACGAAAGTTTAAATTAACCAATTTGTATTTGTAGATGCCATCAACTGAGGAAGAATGGAGAGTTATTGCTAAAGAATACGAAGATAGATGGAATTTCCCCAATTGTATCGGCTCAATGGATGGTAAACACGTAATTAAACAACCAAAACAAAGCGGTTCTTACTATTTTAATTACAAAGGAACTTTTAGCATAGTTTTACTAGCACTTGTTGATGCCAATTATAAATTTACGTATGTAAATGTGGGTTGCAATGGAAGGATAAGCGATGGTGGGGTTTTCCGTAACAGTTCCCTATCAGAGGCTCTTAATAATTATTTGCTTGGTATACCACCGCCTAAAGCACCAAACAATTTCAATGTTCCGTTACCTTATGTTATTGTTGCAGATGACGCTTTCCCACTTAAACAAAATATTATGAAACCTTTCCGGTTCAGAGGCTTGTCACGTGAAAAACGCACTTTCAATTACAGATTAAGCCGAGCACGTCGTATCGTTGAAAATGCATTTGGCATACTTACAAATAGATTTCGAATCTTTCTTTCACCAATTCAATTATGTCTAGAAAATGTAGACAAAATAACTTTGGCAAGTTGTGTTTTGCACAATTTTCTGAGAGATAAAGCTCCGTTATATTCACCCAAAGATAGCATTGATTTTGAAAATACAGACGAGGGAAAATTGAATTAGGTAGTTGGAGATCAGAACAGTGTGGTTTGACCTCGGTATCGATTACAGGAAGCAATAACTATAACAATGGTGCAAAGAAGCTCTTTTGAGAAGCATGTTCGCAAAAGTGTTGATCTTCTTTTTGATGTCGCTTTCTAAAAAATATATATAGAAAAAATATGATAAATGGTATTGATACAAGTCAAGTCATATTTGTAATAGTCATGTGATTGTAAATAAATAGCAAACTGTTTTACCTGACATAGATAATGTTTTTATTAAATGTTGAAAACTCTTAATTCTTGCATCCCTATCTCGATACAAAGGAGAAGAAACGTCCCATAAACAAACTTCTTCTTTCCACAAATTAATGAATTCTTCCGTGCTTTCATTCCGTTTCTGCTTTGATGCCATGTTTTAAAATTCGTAAAATATCCAAAAAAGAAATAAACTGTGTTTTCCTAGCTGTTTTGCCTCACTATATTTCTCTTTAATTTGTTATGTATCTCGCGTGACCCCGCTTGCTCACTTGCTCTTTTATTTAAAACAATACAAATTAAGAAAACAATAGAGAGAAAAATGGATGAAAGTTGAACACGTCCAACTTTTTCAAACGCTTTCCATTTAAACGGAAACAGGTGAAAATCTATCAGCTTTTAGCGTATACATTATAAAAATTTGACTGGTCCATTTAAACTGATCCATTTAAATGGATAATGTATTCCAGGCTTTACACATAATTTTTCATTGTTTCATTTTGTTCTGTATTTATTTTTTTAGTGTGAATTGGATGTATCTTTTCTGATGGTTAACGTTTCAGTTTTTCTCTAAAATTCCTTGCATAACGTGCAATACATGTTTTTTTTAGAAGCATGATTAGCCTCGGATATGACTCAGTTTTTTCAATCTGAAAATGCTTGAATTCTTGCAAATTATGCAAAGAAAACAAAATTCCATTTAATGGAAATAACCAAATGCAAAATTCTTTTTGTAAAGAATAGGGCAAAATACAGTTACTGGAACAAAATCTCATACATTAAATAAAAATATGTTGAATAGTCAGCGATGGTGTAGTGGATAGTACCTTTGAGTGTGACCGCTGAGGTCATGTTGCATTTCCATACTTCCCTCCAATGTGCTTTAAAAGCAGCATACCAGCCCATTTGGAGCCATTGACTGACAGCACACTGGCCTTCGTGCAAGTTAGAGCAGTGCTATTCGAATCTCTAACGGTAAGTCAACTTCCTTGGTACAAGTCGATGGGCAGAATAGTATGGGAGCCCAAGGACTTAAAACTCCCGTTACTTACTTGCTTACTTACTTAATAGTATCATGCTTTTAAGCGTTGTACATCAAATTGGTATTAAGTTTTAAACATCACTGAGACTCTAAATTTTACTGATGTTTAAAAACTCAAAACCTCTAGCAGAAATATCATATAAAACTATATTATTCTATCAAAATAATGGAAATTCATTTATGCTTTCCTTGTCTTTATTTTCCTTAACAGATAAAAAAGATCATGTATAATCTTGATAAACTACATATAATCCTGGATGAAATGGTATCCAATGGCTACATTATTGAAACAAGCAAAGACAGAATTCTGCAACCACTTTATATCATTGATCAAACCAGTTCTTGATATAAAATACCAGACATATTTGTTTTTTCCATGGCTTTTTAGTATTTTGAAATTTCGTAATGCAAAACATGATTTTGTTTGTATAATTATATTTAGCACAATTATAGACACTACTTAAACAGCAATTTAGGGTTTTCTTCGGAAATTTCTTAGTACAGTATAACCCCGTTAAGTCGGACTCTCAGGGGACCGAAATAATCGGTCTGACTTATCGGGAGTCCGACTTATCCGAACTTCGTCTTAAGTCAGACTCTACTTATTTAGTCCCAAGGGGGACAAGGTTTTAGTCCGACTTAAGGAAAAGTCTGACTTAAACCGTGTCCGACTTAACGGGGTTATACTGTAATTATGAATAAATATTTTTCTCGCCATGTTAAATATGTAATTATGTTAAATATGTAAAATAATAAAGACTTTATGTTTTAAAAAATTTTCTTCAAATATGTTCTCTTTCACTTTTTAATAGAACTGATATTACGAAAAAGCTTCATTTTTTGAAGAAAAAAATTAGCCCTTTTTTTCATCCATTATTTTCCAATTGCATTATATGAACTAATACTTAAAGGGATTCCTGTGTCCAATATGATATTTTGAGGTGTTTAAGAAGTCTTTTTACAGTTTTTGGAAATTCTGTTTTCCTTGGGCAGATATTTCAATTTAAATGTCACCAGATTTTGCAATAATGTTAGTAGTTTTGTTAATGTGCGTAACTTTTGAACTAGTAAGTATTGAAACTTCACTCTTCTACCATTCAACTCAGAGTAGAATTTCTTATTCACTTAGAAATTACAAAGATGTAATCTTATATTCATTTTATCAAAAGTATTAGTGATGAGAAATGTTTGCATCATAATTATGCACTACATAAGTTAAATGTAAGATTTTAAAAATGAAATATCTCAGAAACTATAACGAATTTTCAAATACTGTAAAGAGACTGGTTAAACAACTTTTTAAGCTCTATCATATATCATAAAATTATTTTGGTCGGAGGAATCCCTTCTTAGTTTATTTATTTCTTAAATTAGTGAAAGATTACATTACTGTTAAGGCATGTTCAGACATTCCGATTTTCATCAGATTTCTCATCAGATTTTGTATATTTCACAAATCTGATGAAATAATTAGATCATGCCTACCCTGTGTCTGATGTTTATCATTTCAGTCATTCAAAAAAAATCTGACAGTTAATCTGATGATTTGACTTTCTGGCGCATTATGAATAACTTCTGGGAACCTCGTTTTCACTTACATTTCCCTGTTGAGCAATATAAGTAGCATGGCGACTCCTTTAGATAAAGTGCAAACTCCCCTCTTTTTTAAAAAAACATCACATCTTTTTGAGACCTTATAACTTTGAAACTTTGAAAAAATTGTAAATACATTTTATATATTTGTAATCAGGAATGTTGGAAGTTTTAGTGTACCAAAAATAAGCTGCGTAGGTTACGTAGAAAAAAAGCTTATTAGCCAACATTCAGTTTGTTAGTAAGTCTCTATTTTGTCACTATTTTTACCTGCTTTACTTGATATAGTTTACGTAACCCGTTCAACTACTGTTTATTTTCGTATTTTTCGAATTTGTTTTTTAATGGGGCTATGTATCTGTTGCTTTCTGACATAATTCTAATAACGGTGAAGGTTTAAATAATTTTCAAATGTGTTTCCAAGGTATACATTTTTTCAAGGGTACACATGCATAATACTTAGAAGGCTTGAAAAATGTGTTTTCTTGTACAAATAATACTTTTCGAAAGCCATTCAAATTTTATTTTTTGACTTTTTTTATATTTTCTGACTGGAAAAAAGGCTTTTTGCAGCAGTCAGCCTTGCAACATGAACATGTATTATTTCTAGTGATGGTGTTAACCATGGACTTTGTGCTTGTTCGTATTTCCTATCAGAAAGAACTTACTATTATGTTTTTACTATTATGTTGGCACTTGCATATTTCAGCTGTTTTTGCAGAAATCTTGTTCTTATTTGTCGCTGCTTTATTTTTTTCCTTCTTCATTTTTCTTTGTCTATTTTAAAACTTTTACCAATCACGATATGTTATGTTGTTATTTTAAAATAAATTGAGCGAAATGTCAATAATTTGCAACCGTGTATCACTAAACTTTCGAATTTCACAAATTGGATTCGATAAATTTGATTCATTAAATTTGATTGTGTATCGCCCACTTTATTGTCAATAAATTTTGTGATAAAGCAACAGCATACTCGATGACACTAAACACCTTGTATTTTCTTGTGTATCCTTAATCTAGTCTAATAGTTAGCGTTTCTCTAATTGCTTGTTATTCATTAAGAAATTACTTCTTAAAAAACATTTTATGGCGCTGATAAAAGGTCTCAAATTTCGAAAAGCCATGAATGTACATAATTTTTTGTTTATGTCGACATTTGCTGTATCTAGATTATTTTTTTTCATTAACTACTCTCAACAAGTTCTTTATGATCTGATTTTCCAAGGAAATTATGGGTTTTAAAAAAATCCCGAGCAAAAACAACTAGTTTTACAGTTTATTATGCTGATTATAATTAGGGTGTATAATTCTATATGTCTTACAATCTGTCATTATAGATAAACTAAAATGAGAGGAAAAGTTAGCTGTTGGAAATAAATTGAAGTTTAAAGGGTAAATTTATAATTCTTTTCTGACCTTGTGCACATACATTTAACGGTCAAGATTTATCTGCACACGATGTCTGCGTTGAAATATCTGTCTTTTGGTTAAGTTTCTCCTGGTAAAACATCTAAAAAGTCCTTGAATTCATTCTTTCAAATTTAGTGGCCGCCTGTGTAACCCCAGGTTAATTAGAAAACAGTGTGTTTTAAGAAACTCTGTGTGTTTCTTTGCTTATTTATTTCTTTGCATATATAATTAATGTTTTGTTTATTTGTTTAAGATGAGTTTACCTGGTGGAAGCGCTACGGTGACAATGAAAATGTCGGTTCAAGCAGCGCAAAGCATCATCGAGAAAGATTTTGACCTTTTACAAGTGGTTCTTGATCTCATGCAATCAGTTGAAAATCCTAAGGATCAAAAGGAAGAACTGACAAGAAAGGTTGCTTTACTGAAGTTACTGAATTTCGTGCCTATAAAGGGATATGCATTTATATGTGGATTTTATGCTACTGTGTTGATCCTAGGTTGCTACATTCAAGAGTAAGATGACTCAATGTAAAGACATATTAAGTAAATTACCAGGTCTGGAGTACAGTCCCGAAGAACAAGATGTGATGTATGAAAAGGCTGTAATCGAACTTGATAAGAAAAGGTTAGTAGGAAGGATTTTTCTCATGAACATGTGAAAAGTTTTTACAAACATTTCCTGTGATATACAAAGAATAGGTTCATACACGTTAAGTTTTTGTTTTAGAAACCCTAAAAAATGAAACCTACCACTATATTGGCATATACACACAAAGATTTCTAAAAAACTCCATATTTTTTATTTATTTTATCAGGTGACACACCTAAATTTGTACACATATCCGGTGTGTGCCCCATTGTTCTAGTTGGGACGTTTTAGGGTGGAGGCCGCTATGATGGTTTCCGTCCCGCTAGGATAACTTCTCTCGCGGCGACACTGCCATTTTTGAAAATCGTAATGCCACTTCCCTTCAAAATGAGTTCGTGTGTGCAATTCACATGTCACATAACAGGTGTGGTGATCATTGACATGTCTTATTTTCCATAAAGGCCATGCGATTGTTTTTCGCAAAAGAATTATGTTGACGTTATAGCATGCCAGTAGTAATTGAAACCACTTATGCGGATGGCCTCATCCAAGTCTGGTGAATGCCACACTCAAAAAAGCCAATGCCCCTTGACCCGGCTCCTTTGATGCTATGCGTCCTTGAAATCCTAGCGAGAACACTGTGTCTTGTTATTATTATACAGTTAAAATTCTTAAAATTGGTTTTTAAAAAACGAAATGCTTAACAGTTAAGAAATTTCCATTTTCTTTATCAATAGGAGCGCTTTAGAGCGATTGAAGCAATTAAAAATCCTATCACCACTATTGCAGATCAAACAGGAACCTCACTGATTGCTCAATTTCTTGGAAGACGCTCCCTGAGTATGGTGGAAGAATGAAAGGCATCATGGACAATAACATGTATTTCTTACTATTTAATCAGCTTATAAAGTTCTTCTGAAGTCATATTTTGTTTCCCACGGTCGTAACATTTACCCATGATTCTTTGCGTGATTTTGATTATGAAGATGATGACGACTATAAATATGGAAACGAGACATAATGTCATTATGATATACAAAGTGCGATTTCCATTAAACGAATCTTTTGATGGATATGATGGCGGTCCACTGTCTATACTGCCACCCTCTCCTTTCTCATTGCAATATGGCGGCTTCCACCCTTTGTTGCAGTGACAATGTGTTTTGCTATTACATACGCCCTTCCTTGAGCATTGCTTTGGACATTTCTTAAACTTGATGGCTTGTCGGTACTTGAAAAGATGTAAACATTTCTGATTCAAGCACACACTTTCGTGGCCACATCTCGTGCCTACAAATAAAAATAATTGACGTTTCTGTCAACTCTGAACCCAGGGTAGTTTACCTTTTAGATATACCACATAGTTCATTTACCGGTTTCAAACAAGCAAAGTTAGTGGTGTGAAGATGTTTTTTTACCAGAGAAGTTGGGTGGTTGGTGACTGGTGCACGAATACATTCTACGGATAAACAGGCAACAGTCTTTGCGTTCTAGGTTGCCGTTTCTTTAAATTTAGTAAGCTATTCTGGTGGGGTCACTCGCATATCGATTTTTCCCACCCTTAACGTCCCTAAGCGTCCGACTACTTCGATATTATTAGAAACAATTAATAGACCAGGCAAATTCCTGGGTTTGGGCCACCTTCAACCGGACAAATGCCCATATGGATTTTCATTAACCTATACCACCAAGCTTGCAGAAAATCGATGGTAAATGGAATACCTTGGGTGAAATACCAGGGCGTTAAAATCAGGGGGTAAGCAAAATTGTGAAAAATCTCTGTTGGAGTTATATTGTAACAAATAAAGCTTTCAAGGGCTGTATGAATGCAGTTGATATGAAAAATTTCTTTTTAGACATTTGTTTTCCTATAATTATTATTACAATATCGTTCCCAGGTTCTCGGAAGCCCTCTGGCTTTAGCAATAGTGGCAAGAAAGTCCAGAGAACGATATTACAATCATAATCGTTAGTAGATAGAAATAGAGACACAAACAAAAGACACAAGGTTTTAGTCCGACTTAAAGAAAAGTCCGACTTAAACCGTGTCCGACTTAACGGGGTTATACTGTATTTAGCTGTTGACACATACATCTGGGTGGTTCGAAGAAAGTTCAAAACGTTTTTACGATTATCAACTACATACTGAAACATGACTTCAATAAACCGTGATTTGTTTTCTCCATTCATCATGAATTTTGTAACATCACGTGGGACTTTTGATTTACATGAAGAAATGATGACTTTTTCCGATGCACCACGTTCTCTCGTACTAGCTTTAATAGACTTTCATAATAAGAGTCGGCAACTATATCAATTTTCTGTTCACCATGTGGTGAAGATCTTAAAAATGATCAATTCATATCTTCGTATGTATTAGGGATGGGCGTCATTGTTCTAACATGTGCGATAAAATCTACAATTAAAGTCCCCTCTTTTATGAGTGGCTTTGAACTTCCTTAAGAACTATCTTTGACAAGGCACTCTTGGATGTTTCCCTTTTTGTACCATCAACGTTAGTAATACTCAATGGTATAGGATTTAATGGGTACTTCAGAGCATTACTCATATCAACAACTTTTTCGTGCTTTAATGTAAATGATAATAACGAGCAAACGCTGGACTGGTAAATTATGTCTTCAAAGCCAGACTCGGAAATAATCAACCCCATAACTTGGAAGTTCTCTTTCATAAAGTGGAAATCACCAAGGTGATTTATAATCGGGATAGTTCCAAATAAATTTATAGGCACCCATTGCTGCACCTACATCAAGAGTTATATTGGTATATGACATTCCAGATTCCTTTGCTAGGTCTTGCAAATACTCTAAATACTTCTTACTTGTCTCTACATCGGTAACTTTGGTGGTAGATACGTAGTAACTGTTTAAATAACTGGAGTTGCATTGGATTTGCGATATTCAGTAAGCCAACCAGAAAATGATGGTAATACTTGAGTACACCCACAAGAAAACATTACAATGGCGTCAGCGGGATAATAATCGGAGATGTTAGTTGATGTTATGGTATCTGGTTCTTTGCTTTACTTTGGTTCTTTGCTACAGCTGAATCAGGGGATTCAAGTGGAAGGTGGTCACTGCTGTTTGCTAATACTTGAGCTTATTGTGCTTGTCCTGTCTCTATATCACAAACCTTGTATGATATACAATGCCCCAAGTGATTTAAAACATCAACAAGCTGTTGTTGCTAAAGCCAGAAGGCTTACAAGAACCTGGGAACGATATTGCAATGATTATTATAGGAAAGCAAATGTCTAAAAAGCAATTTTTCATATCAACTGCATTCATACAGCTCTTGAAAGCTTAATTTATTACAACATGACTCCAACAGAGATTTCAAAATATGCTGTGTAGTAGTGGTCCACTCTGTGAGAGCAAGGTTCTTTTCATGAATGCTTAAGGGGAGGGGTGGGTGGTTGGTGGCAGCGAAATGGATTGGCATCCAATACACAAAGTGCTTACCAACTCTTACTAAACCCGGTTCTACGTCCAAGTCGGAAGGATAGTATTTTTTACTGACGCATGATTTCGTTACGCCTGTCTCTCGCCACTTAATACGGTTAACCTTTCCTCCTGTCCACGTTATTTTTCCATCATGGCCATTGTCACATTGCAATTTCCCACAGTAAGCGTCTTGTACTTGACACGCTTTATATTGGGTTATTTCGTTAACTATCTGAACGAACAAAGAATAACAGTTAAAAGTGAAAACAACCTCGAAATAGTCCCTGGATATGAGATATTCGAGAGAAAAGTGTTAAGAGTCGAACGTACCTCCTCGCCACAATGGCCCTGTCTTAAGCCCTTGGTGTTGTATTCCTTGAAGCAATAACCATTGGCAGAAACACTTTTATTTCCAAACATTTCCTGGCATTGATGACGATGTGTCATACATACACCACTTGTGCAGTAACCTTTCCCAGCTGAACAGGAATGTGTATCCTGAATGTGGACATCTGCTGGACAGGTGGCTTGATTACCCAAACAAAACTCCGGTAGATCACACTCCCCTCGCTGAAAAATCAAACATTTTTTAGGATAATGAAATTTCCAGCTGAAGATAAAGTGTTTTTTTGTCATTCGAATGCATTTTTGGGGAAAGAAAGTAACAATAGATAGTGTTAACTCGTAATAAAAATATCCATCTTGAATAATAATTAGATTTCCGAAGTATGCAGCAAAAAGCATTAAAGTTTTAATGAAACGCAAAAGCTAAGTAACTTTGGGAATTTAAGACATACTATCCTATCGGAAATCTTTCCGACTCTCCGTCTGTTTAATTATAATGATAATAATAATAATGATGATTTATTCGGCTTCCACAAATATACAGTGGCTAAACTAAAAATTGATTTGAATAAAATTAACAATTAAAATTTATTTATTGATTAAAAACATATTTTATAAACAATATGAATATACATATATAATAGAAAACAAACAATATAAAAAAATCCTATTATGATATACATCAACCAATAAACGATGTGGATGGAGATAAAACTAAAACCAATATAATAGTGAAAACCATATAATAGTGCCGGATGGAAAACGAAACAGAAACATGATATGGGAACAAGAGTAAATGGGATAGAAAGGAGTTGGGGTAAATCCAACTGAATAAACAAAGGTGGTTGGAAATTATAACTAATAGCAACCTCGAACCCAGGGTCTCTTGCCTATTCGATATACGGATATACGGATATTGCAAGTTAGTTACAGATGATTCTTATGGCTTGTTTGGAGAAACCTTGAGCGGATAAGATGTTTAATAGCTTTTCGTAGATTATCGTATCAAAAGCTTTAGTAAAATCAGCAGGCACTGCTAATGTAATTTCCCTCTTCTTCATTCCTTTAATTATATCGTCTCTAAACTTTAATAGCAACACCTCGCAAGAGTGACCTTTGCGAAAACCAGACTGTGTTTCAGCATAAATTTTGTCTGTAAATTCACAGAGTAAGTAAGGATAATTTTTCATACACTTTAGATAAAACTGGCAAGATGGAAGGCCTAAAATCGGATGGATTAATGGCATTGCTTATCTTAGGTATTGGATGTACATGGGCTAGTTTCCACATTCCGGGAAAAGTTTCCTTTGTGATGCAGTAATGTGTGTCAGCCGAGAGGCAATGATGTCGGAAATAGGTTTGACGAATTTAGTTATAATTCCATCAGCACCAGGGGAGTAATCGCTACGTAATGATTGGATAGCTTTGTGGACAGCAGAATATGTGGTTTGCTTTATGTAGAAATTACTTCCTGAAGAATCGAGAATAGTTGAAAGATCAACATCTGTAGGTGAAAGCTTGGTTTGTTGAGTGGCAAAGGTGACAAAATGATTATTAGAATTATTAGAAATATCACGACTGACAGTTATCTTCTTTTCAGGTGGTTTTTAGATCCGATGGATCGTCGACCATACTTCTTTTCGCTTTCTAGCGAATGCAAATCGTTTTTCCAGTTTGGCAATCTCTTCACTTTTCAAGAGGCTGGCGGTCGAGTAATCATAGTGCGCTTTAGTGGCGCATGTCTTTCAATGCTAGATTCTAGCAGCGAATTAAATATATCGAGTTGTTCGTCATGATCATCAAAAACATATATGACATTAAACGGTTGCTCGCTTATATCCTTGATGTAAGTTTTTATATCAAGAGATTTTTCGTTACGTATCGATTTATATCTCTTTTGGACAGAACATTTGATAGAAGGACTGCCAATCACTTTTTTCAGTATCAGTAAAATTAGGCTGATAAAATGTTCCCAGAAAAACGTATTTGGTGTACCACGATGAGCTTGTAACCATAGGTGTTCAAATGTCGGCTCGAGTTTGGTAATGTCGTTACTCATCTTGTAAGGTATGTCCTCGTGTACTTTAAACATTCGTGTGCACCGCCACCACAACGCTCCTCTCTTTTATGTATTCGATGTTATAGCCTGGTACCTTTACGTAGTTTATTTGGTGAGGATTGTCTCTAAGCCAGTTTCTGATATTGCAACTATGTCAAAATTCGTCAAATGATGATATAAGTGAACGAGTGTTTAAATGACAGACTGAAGACTTTCCTTTATAATATTTCAAATCGCGTATACGCGAGGTGTTTGGAATGCAAAGCGCTCGTCGACTGGACAAAAAAATAGCCTCTATAAGTACGAACAACTAAAAACCAGTCTAAAAGAATTAGACTTTGATTATTTATCCGTACCGGTAGTACTCAATGTTCCTCGATACAGAGCTTAGGGTTCTAGGCTAAGCATTCATCAAATTGACCTTCACTACGTGTGTATTTAACCGTGTATCTGGTGGAACTTTTGGATATTTCTGGAATTTAGTAAGTTTCTATCGTTTCTACTTATCTATTCTTTTTTATGAAACTGTTAATTCAGAAAAAAATACGCAGCATTACCTAACCTAATCAACATTACTCAACACACTCCTTCCAGCACTGTATAATTTTGTTATACATATATTTATATTTATAATAAATATTGGCATGTTATACTTAGTTCCAATGTGTTTTACTCTGATCTTCATTTCTCTGTGTTGAATTTTATTTTATTACTTGTGCATGGTATCGAAAGTAATACAGGTCCAACTTTTTCAAAAGTAGTTCAAGGCGCGCCTTGATGAAAATTTGGAATCGCCGGCGATTCCAAATTTGGTGAGACAGCAGGCTTCCAATGCACTGGTAATTATTTTTTTGCCATATGCTTCAGTGCTATTAAGAAAGTATCTAAATGGAAATCATGGGACTTAGACTATATTTTAAATCAAGGTGACACATTGTTTAAGATATTAAAGCTACAGGACCTCTAGCAGTTGATGAAATGCCTCATAACATAATGATTGAAAGTCGGCTAATTCAAATTTATGTTCTTGGGATGCAAAATAGTCTTTTTTCCAATGATACTGATCTGTTTGATAATCATAAATGTCTCGCACTCAATGAGATTGGCCATTAAGTGAGGTGAGGTGACTCTCACAACTGTTAAAGAATATATTGACACATACTTGAACCCAAAGAAGCGAAATATTCTTGATCCTGCAAAAGAAAATTTTGAAAACATTCCATGTATTTCAAAAATTTTAGAGCAAATGCAAGTATCCGAAACAGATTACTATGATGCACTTAGCATTTCCTGCGACTCAGACTTTCAAATCCATTTAAAACGACCACCAGATTCCTGTTTTGTAAACAATTATTTTAGTGAAGGATTGCAAGCTTGGAAGGCTAACATTAATATTCAACCAGTTTTCAATCATTTCAAGGCCGTAACTTATATGTGTGCTTATTTTTCTAAAGCAGAAGATGAAACCTCACAGGCTATTAAACAAGCTGCAAAAGAGGCTGTTAGTTCTAATAAAAACCATTTTGAGCAAATGAAAGCTATAGCTCGGGCATATACTACAAAACGAGAATGTTCTGTTCAGCTATCCTATATATTAATATCCGACCCTCTGTTTGTCTGTTTGTTTGTTTGTCTGTCACGCAATGGTGGATACGGTAGTACGGTGGCCTAATACGCTAAAACATTTTTTAAAAAATCAACCCGGGAAATGTTTCGAGGTAAGTTAGACCATTATAATAACAGAGAGAGCGCGAAGTTTGGGAGAAATGCTGTTTTTCAGCGGGACGAAGAAATACGTGTAAAAGTTTTTTTTCTAGAGGTTTTCAGGAAGAGTTATTGTGATTACGAATACATATTATTGTCATGTTTCTGTTGGTTAAGGACCATCACCAACCACCATAATAATATTAAATTGCCTGACTCGTACTTATATGTTTAAACTGACCATATATACAAAATGTCTATGTCTCTGTAGCTATATTGCTTGGCTATCTTTCCTTGAGTATTGCAGTTTGTTTTTGTTGTTTTGTTTGGGTAGAGGGGGAGAACCCACCACCACACATTGCACTGTTTTGCATTCTGTGCCGTGTGTATTTAACAGCAAGTTTTAAGAAAGTTGTCAGTATTTCAGTCATCCATAGCATGGTGCTGCTTGACATTCAAATTAATTTGATTAACGACCGATCTATAAATCAGGGCAAAAGACAATATTTTGTTTTACATTCAGGAACATTTTTGCTGTTGTCGTGTTTCTTTTCTATGTGATATCTTTCATGTTTTTAGATAAGAAAATTGGATTTGTCTTGTGCAACTTAATACTGATGGGCGGCTAGTTTACTTAATTATGTCAGAGTTATGGCTTAGGAAAACTTTTCCAGGTGTAATTTTTGCTAATAACAATCTACCTGAAAAACGTTATAGTATATGTAGAAGCAAAGAGGAAATAGATGAGTTGCCTGAAGACTGCACAGAAATATTTCAGCGAAACATGATTGATCGTTATATAGACAGGCCAAATCAATTCTTTCAAAATGGCAAATTTAGAATTCTGGAACGCATTTGTTTTGCCCAATTTTTGTCCCATTACTATCTCACCAAGAAAATGTTTCATGAAACTGAAAATGATTTTCAGCCTGTTGTCCTCAATGATGAATTGATGGAATCAAATCATGCAGATTGAAACAAACCTACAATGCAGAAAGTTTAAAGCGGTTTTGCATTATCATGTGCCAAACAAAAATAAATATCCAGAGGAATATGCCCATCATTTGCTCTTTATGTTTTTTCCCTTCCGCAACGAAGATGCATTAAAATCTTGCTAAATGCTAAATGTTTAGTATGAAGGAAATTATCGTACACTTGCTGAATCGAAAAGGACGCTGATTTCTCCCTTCTGTGTCCCTTCAAACGGAAATGCTGTAAGTTCGATTAGGCTTATAAAGTAAGGCTTGTTAATAAGAATCAAAAGCTATCTGATAGAGATTTGTTGTATCAGGTTATTTCTTCGCCTCCGATTTAT
Organism: Turritopsis rubra; assembly: GCA_039566895.2. Lineage (NCBI taxonomy): Eukaryota > Metazoa > Cnidaria > Hydrozoa > Anthoathecata > Oceaniidae > Turritopsis > Turritopsis rubra. Next base: position 9,146,405 of record CM077626.1, on the reverse strand, counting down.
AAATTAACACCAAATAGGTATTCTAATCCCTATTTGGTTCTCTTCTCCGAGAGATTTGTAAATATGCACAGCATTTTCTTGTTGAATTTAGCCAGATGAATATTATTTTGATTATCATGTAAGTTGGTATTGATTTGTTCGTTTGTTTCAGGCAAAGAATTAAGGATGTGGTTTTGAAACGGTAGATTTTGGAATAAACACAAGAAGCATAAACAAAGTTGAGGGATAGTCGATGTTAAAACAATCTTTTCTTGTTTTGCACATTTTGAATGTGTGACTTCAAAACAATGTTCACAGATCAAGTGGTTACATCTCACTGATTTTTTACAAGTTGAACAGTATAAACCAGGCCCACGATTCTTTACAATATCGCCGGACAGAATAATATTAAGGGTTGCTAAACTATTAAGGTAGTATTTAGATAATATTTAAATAATATATATTTAAATATCATTCACACGCGTCCGCACGTCCGCCATCCGCAATATGAAAGTATTGAAATTGCTAATTGAATAGAGAACTGGTCAACGATTAGTATGGACTACATTGACCTTCCATCAAAAGTGAAGGCTAAGCTTTTATGCATTTCACAAGGAATAGTAAGTAAAAGATAAATATGCCGGTACTAAAGTTGCTGACTTTTGCATCATTTTTTACACTGGTAAGCAAATAACATCCAGTTTGCTTACAGTGACAGTGATATAATCAGTGATATAACCTTTTTTGCGCCTATGTGTTTTAATGCTCTTTACCCCTGTTCACACCTGTTTCCACTCGTCTTTGTATGTATATTCTTCCAAAGAACAGAAAACTACGGAACAATTGAAAGAATATTGAGAGCTACCTGTTGACGACACATTGTTTTCCTTGGTTTGAATTGACAATTTTCACAGCATTCACCAGACGCGCATGTTGCATTTCTGAATAGTTTACACGTAACCTGATGACAGCAGTATCCAAATTTTGCACAGTTTTCTGGATGTCCACAGTCGCACTCCTCCTCATTTTCGATAATGCCATTTCCACAAATTGACGGCTTTTTCTTGTTCTCCGGAAAATCAAACAAGCAACTGCCGTGGCTGAACACAAAAAATAACAAGGTCATAACAGTTTATATGATTTTATATTCGAAATAATACGACTAAAGAGCCGACTAAAATGATGTCATTTGGGTAACAAGGAAATGGGTTATTATATCAATAAAACAATATGATTATAACAATACGAAATATCCCTATGTCTGGTAAAGGCTCCATAACCACAGAAATGCAAAACAAGGTTAATCACAAAAATGAATTAATGATAAGAATTAACTATTATTATTATTAATCGGGAGTTAATGGGGAGCATAAAGGCCACTTGAGCGCGCGCCCGAAGCGCCCGGGCGATCTATTGTTATGCAAATGAGATGTTGCGTCATATTCCGTTCGCAAGCGATCAAAATATGTTCGCCATGGAGTAGAACTCTGGTCTACTCCCGAGCGCACAAATTTCAAGCACTCCAATCGAATTCGTCGAAAACAATAACAAAACATTACACAAACTTAGCAATTACAAAACAATGCAAAAACTCATTCCCAAGGGAGCAAAGCTCTATGCTCTCTGAGCGCGCGCTCAAGTGGAGACCGGCCTTTAAGCATTACCATGCCATAGCTTGTCACAGTCGTATATTTCATACAGCCAGTTCAAGCAGCTCTCTTACCCTTGTCTGATGTGTTCATTAAAATATTGTTCACTACATTTGGAAAAACTTTTCACTTTCGCGTCGATCTGGTGACTCATGATACATTTGGATTTCGGATGATCAAGGCAACCACACGCTTCATTGTTATGGTCGTGATGCATTCCTAAGTTATGTCCTAACTCATGCGCAATTACATTTGCTACATGCTCCGGTTTATTGTGTGAGTCATGATTCAATCCTGCAGAATATCTTGCAGTACAGATCGTGGCTATTGGTGCTTTTCCAGCTGTTTTTCCTGGAAATTCAAAATGAAAACATCAAGTGTTAAGTACCACTATATTGAGCAAAAGACAAAATAAGGTCAGCTGGTCAATTTTCTGGGTAACGAGAATCACACAATTTATTTTTTGATCGTTTGTTTGCCCCGAATTCAAAAATTAAGCTGAAGAAATGTTAACGATAGCAAGAACACAATTTTTTCATGCTTTCACGGATTTACCTCGTAATAAAGTTTTTTTTATTTTTACGGAATTTATGTCAAAAATGTTAACATTTAAATCAGTTCGTCCAAATTTTTAAAACCCCATTTGTTATTGCTTTTGGTTTTGTTACCTAGGATATCCAAATTTTTTATATATTGTGAGAATGATAAACTTATGGAAACAAAATGTACAAAGAATCAAGATTTACCATTATCCAAAACCATTTTCGTGATGAGTTGGGCATTATCGTTTTTTACACGACTATTGATAAACTCAGCGCGATACTTCATAAACTGAACCAGTGTTGTATGTGAATTCCCAACAACCTTGACCATGTTGACTTGCTCCCATACCTCAACTCCAACAAGAATGACTCGTATCCGAAGATGTCGAAATTTCTCATCAAGAAGATTTGCAATACGCTGCGAACGCTCTTCAATGTAACTAACGTTTCTTTCGAAGAATTCGTATACACTTCTATCGTGTACTAAATATAACTCCAAAAATTTAACTGACCCTTTGCTGTAATCAATTTCCCGACGTAGCCTTTGGGGTGGACGTTGGAATAGCTCATCCCTAACTATGACATGATCTATCAACCCAATGTTTTCGATGGATATTCCACCTTTTTTTATTGTCCTTTTTGGGGTGATAGTATAACGTCTGTCACGATAGACAAATTCGCCGTTTAAACCATTACAAAGGTCGAAAGCAGAATGTGTGTCGATGTCCGCATTCACAATGCCGTGATATGATTTGCATTGTGAATTGTTGCAATTGTTGTCATGTGGCTGTCTCGATAATGTTAGCTGGAAGGTTTCCTCACCGTGTAACGTTATGCTTACTTTCGCTGGAAAGGAACAGTTTTCTGTGTCGTGTAAAATTATGGGATTTGTGATTGAGAGTTTCGAGGAGTAAACCGATGAGATGGCATGTAAAACAAACAGAATCAATAAAAACATTTTATTGAGCTCACAATCTGACTTTCTACATCTTCCATCCTTGTTGTAATTGATTTGACGTCACTAATATGTGTTGACGTCATATAGTCCTCAAAGGCATTTATTTCGTCTTTACAGTACCCTTTACTTTTTTTCGGTAATTCATTACTGACTAGCAAGCCATGTAAAAACATTTTTACCATGTGCCCTCGAGGTCAATGTAAACCTCAAACAACGCCAGTTAACATTACTGGTTTTTGAGACTAGAGATCAAGGGAAACCTTAAGTAATTTTACATAAGATTAATTAATACTCTGCATTTGTTTATAAAGTTTTGACGGCATTTTTACACCTTTCCCGAACTTCTGTTAAAATTTGCCCGCGGCATTTTTGAATCTAAATAACTTTTTAACGCTTTAACCGAATTCGCTGAAATTTTGTGACTTTTCCTAACTTTTATTAAGGTTTTTTGAAACTTAAAAAAAAAACCAGGTGACCACGCCCTTTTTTCCGGGGGTGGGCGTTTTGTCAAACATGGGTGTTGTTTTTTTAATTAGCCTTTTGTTTTTCTGATTGTAATGTACTCAATCAACTTAATTTTGTAATGAATTGAACTTTTGTGATTACCTGTTGAACTTTGGAGTAATTTACGGACCAGTTATAATAATTTACAGATCAGATTTGACAATTTACAGACCAGATGTTTTATTTACAAAGCTGATATTTCAACTACTTTGGGAAGCTGTTTTTGAAGGTTGTTCTATTAATTGCATTATCTGATTTTTATTTTTGTGTAAAAGGGCTCTCCTTTTCTATCTTATTTCAATCAGTTGAAGTAACATGTAGCCAGATGTCCGAAGCTATATTTCTCAAAAAAGTTTCACAATTTTCAAATTTTTGATCAATCACCAAATTCTCCTAACATTAAAACAATTCTTACAATGACCAAAATTTGGGCATATTGTTGTATTTAGATACAGAATAATGTAAAACTTTGCAAAAAAAATAAATTAAATTTACCTATAATTTATTCTTTACAGAAACTTACGTAAACTTCAAAATTATTCACAAAGTAGACAAACTGATGACGTCATTACAAAAAGTGATGATGTTATCATGACATCATTTGTAATTATTCTTGTAGTAAATAGGCTACTTAAAGTCTGTACTAAGTTTAATGTCATAGGCATCAATGGTTTAGCAAATATAAGACATTATCTATTGACTCTGGAATCTACAGGAAGAAGAATATCTTGCCCCTATTAAATGATGTATTTTTAACTGTGCTTGGGGAGTCTTAAAACTGCCTTTGTAAAAATTTCAATAAACCGAGACGCGCTTTATTTTAATAGATCAATGAAAGTCCTTCTCTTGTTATATGTGCATGTTTCGAGGCAATGTTTAAATTGGAGATGTGTTTATTTCATAGTTACATTTTGTGGATGTGCCGGTCTTTATTGACGTTATTTTTGAGAATTCAGACAAACATCTAAGCGGCGGGCCTTTTAACCCCGCTTCATTAAAACAACCGCCATTAAGGGCCAGCGTAACGTATCAAGATTCTACAAAAGTTAGTCACCTAGTTGTGATAATTGTATGATGTATTAAAGAGATAATTCGTTTGATTCGTTTGAATTCGATTGAAATTTTTAGGGTTCTGACCGTCAATGTTAAGATGTCAAGTGCTTTCAAATTTATTGATTTAACAAACCCTTGAAATTAAAAACCGCTTTTTTGATTTTTTAAAATAGACCACCTTCATGTCCACCTTATATCTCAGTTAAACTCAATCAAGTGTTTTTTCTTTCATCGTGAAATTTTTTTACCAAACATTGTTTTTAAGGATTATCGCATCCTGTGATCTACTAACTCAGTTGGAAATTTTATTTATTGAATTAGTGATCAGAGTTAAGAGTTTTTTAAAACATTTCGTTGGTGGAGAGACAACTGAGTTATATTTATGACAACAGCTGAGAATAATTTAGCGATCATCGGCGATATGTTTATTCATCAACAGAAGAACTGCGTATACTTGTTTTTCTGGAAATTTATAAACTGTTTTGTCCGCAATTATGACTCTTAAACGAAATAGAGCTGGTAGAGGTGGCAGTTTTAAGAAAAGTTATTTTTATTTCTTTACGAGGTTTGTGTAACATTCACCATTTATCAACTGTATTGATAATCAATTTCACGAAATATATGAACAAAACAAAAGTTTTTCGAACGTTAATAAATTATCGGGATTACTACGTATAGTTTTTCTTTAGGCACTAATGGGAGATATGGAAAAAAAAGATGATAAAGAACAAGCAAGTAAAGAAGATAGGTTGCAAGTTATTGAAGAAAAGATTAATGAACTGAGTGAGAGACTGTCTGATTTGCAACAGCAGTTCTTTAAAGGTTTTTGCTTCTTTTGATTTTAATTTAAATTAGGGGGTGATCACATCAGAAAAGTCTGGAATTGCAGTTGTGATTGCTCAACTGGCTCAACTGATCATTGCCTGTGCTACCGTACCTCCTGTGCTACCGTACCTCCTGTGCTACCGTACCTCCTGTGCTACCGTACCTCCTGTGATCGTCCTTTCAGTGTGAAGTTTAAATGGTTTAGAATGAGACTGTTGTAATGTTTTCATTTAGAAAACTTCAATATATCCATTTTCAATATTCATTGAAAACAATAATTTATATGTTAGCAATGTTTTTATTTTACATGCAGGTAAACTTTCAGGACCAGAATGCGATCGGTTGAGTATAGCAATGCGAAAGCAGCGTAAAAAGTTAGTGGAAGAAAAATACAATATTATTGGGGGAGTTCCCCATCCCGACGAACTTGGGGATGATGACGATGATGACGACGACGTTTAAATAAGCAAAACAAAAATGAATTTCTTCATTGGCCAGACGTTTTTTTCTTCTTATCATTGTTGTACTATCCATTGAAGCATAATGGACAGTTAGAAAGACTGGGAATGAGTTTGGTGAAACATGTAACAAAACCACACTGTATACTTGAAGGGTCTAGTAATGTGCACATTACAAATTTATCAATGTTTTTGTTGGAGCAAATAATTATTGTTTTTTCTTCGTGTTAACTTTTCGGCGCTGAATTGTACACAACCCTCCAAGAGTCTTTTACTCTTCTCCCTTCCTATTTCTGTTATTGTAATTATTTGTTTTAATTGGCTAGCCATCTTGATTTTCTCTTTTTCCAAGTTCAAATGTTTGCCTTTTCATTAAAAAGAAACCTCTTATTATCTGGAGTGTGTATGGTTATGTCGATCATAAACATTTCCCGCTTAGAAATTCAGTTCAGAAACTTTCTAACTTAGGGACTGTTCATACGGATAAAAGTTATATATATATATATATATATAGATAAAAGTAACTGAAACGAATTTCTGTAGACCCCTTACGCGTTCGGTGTATCAGGAGCTGGAACGAAAGTTACCACTCATGTGTCCTGTTTAAGGAAAAGGACACAAACCTTCCTTCAAGAAAAAGAAGAAGATTTCCCCAGGCAAGTATATATAATATAATATGTATTATTTGTTTTGTATTACAGCAGATAAGCCAAGGTTTTGAGTTGTTTTCGAGTGTAAAATTATGTGTTTGTCAACTGGGAAACGAGGTCTGTCCAAAACACAAAAAGGATATGCATTCCATTCAATATTTTATAGAGAGAGAGGATATATTCTCAGTCATTTTTACGTTTTCTTTCTACATAAAATACTTTACTGCATCTTATGGCTAGCCTAACCCAGCCACCAGTCAAGAACCATGACTATATATTATATAATATATAGTTTACCACAAAAATTGATTCATCGAAAATTTAAAACATTCTTCTTTTTACAAAATCAAATTTATCCGTATATAAAGGACCATCAACAAACACTTTTAATCCAATTAATGAACCATTACTTGAAAAACTCACCTTCTTTGGCAAAGCTGTTTAAAAGGGATAATAATAATGGAATTGGTTGAATCCAGTCAATTAAAATATATAATAAAATCCTCAGATAAGAAATTTAGCGAAAATATGTGAAATGTTAAAAGAAATAACTTGCGAAGAAATTTCTATCCTTAATGCTTAATTCAGACATCGAATTAATATAAAATCGCATTGGTTAAGCAGCAAAAGAAAAACAAAAAATAACATGGTGGCGGACACAATGCTGGCTTTTTTAAACTTGCAATGATTTATGACTAGCAGTAGCAATAAAAGAAGAAAACAATGCAGAAATTTAGTTGAAACGTTCGTTCAAAAAACATTCAAATTTATTCTTCCTTATATGGTCTGAACAAAGCTATGTAATAAGACGCAGTTAATTTAATTCGATGTGGCTGAAATTCCAATTATAAATCAGCAGTGCATTTTCATCAAATATTTGGTAAAGCCAAAACAAAAAACTGTTTTAAGTTTTTATTTTCTTTTTCTTCTTTTTTTCAACCCTCTTCTTTTATTTTTCGTTTTCATTTGCTTTTGTTAGTATATTATATCTTTACTTCAAATGTATGTGTATGTGTTTTTTACTAGGATTATATTAAGAAATATATGAAATATAAGTTTCATGATAAGGCAAAAAAAGCCTTCTACAAGTTCCGGCCATTTTTGTTACTTTACTTTTATATTTGTACATTTGTTTTTATGGCAAATATTTACCTTCATTCATTCGTTTATTCGACAGCTCCTGGTTAAACCTAAAATTTTAAATCGCAAAAATTTCTTTCATAAATTTTTTTTCAAATTTTGGTCAACCGCCTAAAAATTTGTGTTCTTTTTACGGTAGCAGCGAAAGTGAATACCGTATTAAAACACCCTTGGACTACTACCTTAGCGGCCCTTATTTGGCCGGCCCTAATTATTGGCCGGCCCTTAATTGGCCACGACCAAATTTTGGATTTGGCCAATTAGGGCCGAAATTTAGCCACAAGGATAAGAAATTGGCCACTTTTGATAAAATTTCATTTTATATTCAAGAATCGTTTTAGACTGGAAGCAACAATGCGTTTCAAATTCAAGCAAACATAAGTTTTTCTCGTTGCATAAAAATAGTAAAATTTACACGCTTTAATCGTTTGTTATTCTCAGCTTTAATCAATAATAATAGTGTTCGTAACAGCTTTTTCTTCTGGTTCAGTTTTTGTACTAACTTCGCTATGGTACGCAGTTTTCTCTACTTCAAAGTCAGTCGCTCTTTCATCATCTTCGAGTATGATTTCTTCATCTTCACTCTCGCTTTCTCCATCATCAGTGATATTATCTATTGTAAAAGTGTCTTGCAGGCGAGACAACTGTTTTAGTACAAATGTTTTCATTTTTTTAATAATTTTACCGTTTTTATGCTGGAATGTTAATTTTAGGGGAACTTCCAATCCCCCAGCTGGGATCGGCGAAATCAACGGTTGGGTACTAACTACAAAGCCTTTGACAACACCTCCTTCGTGTAGGAAATAGTACACATAGCGAGATATCTCTCGGGGAATATGCCCTACTGTAACTGGTCCAATTCTATCCATTCTTTTTATTGTTACTCTACAAGCGTACGGGTCCTCAGCCTTTGATGCAGGGTTATTTTCTTGGTATACTTTCTGCTTCATTTTAAAAAGTGGCCAATTTTCACTCGTAGGGTCATTTTGCTGCGGTCCTTAATTGGCCGGCCCTTATTTGGCCGGCCCTAAATTGGCCGGCCTTTATTTGGCCAGCGACGAAAATTTTGGCCATTTAGGGCCGGCCAAATAAGGGCCGCTAAGGTACTACTACTCCGGCCGAAATGGCAGTTTAGCCTGCGCTTATGAAGTTTATCCAATTCCAGCCTAGCAATTTTATTAATTGGTTTTTCATTAAGGATACAGTATACGTTTTGAGCATAGTTTTTTAAAATTCAAATTTTTTGCCAATTATGAATAAATATTTGCTATATTATATATCACCGAAAAGCATTTTTTATAAGCTATCGAATGATATTAATGTTATTTGAAAATTTTGTACTAGTAAAAATTTAGAAGGCTTGGAAATTTTACACCCCGTCTTCACAAAAGCAACTCCATTTACAAAACTACTTAGTTTCCAGTGCTCATTCCACTCTTGTCAGAATCACAAAAGATGTGGGTAAAAACGGTTTTTTTTTTATTTTTTGAAAAAGCCTCATTTTCAAGTTATTTCATTTTTCCTGAAAAGTGAATTTTTTCCGTCCAAACTTTAACTTTATTTGCTAATAACTTGGGAATGGTTCACTTTTCGGGAAAAAAAAACAAACCGTTTTTAGAAAAATCTATATGCTTGAACATGGTGGCAGTCTCCTTAGCAGAGCTTTTTTAGTTTTGTAAATGGGACTCAAAATGTAGTAGGAACCGTGCTAAAAAACGAACACTGCGAAAAAGCGTTTTAAAAGTTTTGCAAAAGATCACACCTTCAACATGATCATGATATAGATTAACACCTTGACTGGTGATCCTATTATTAACAATATTTTAAACAGATGTCCATTTAAATTACGATGTTCATTCAAACAAAAAATTAAAAAACACGAGTAAAGATGTCGGACAAGAGAGCTGTCATGATACACGAAATGGAAAATCATGGGTTAGTAGTACGCAACTTTTATTATCTCCTACATTTTTAGGAGTTGCGAAATTTATTTAACAACTTTTCAATAATTCTTTAGTTTTGATGGATCAACATTTGCTGAAAACTTGATGGAATCTGTCACGTGGAGACAAAAAAGAGGCAAGGCGAACAAGCAAATTCGGTATATTCACTACTGTATTTGGGCGAGATGTTTATATAGGAAAGAAGTTGGGCCTGAAAACACGCAATACAGTTATCCTTCCACTGTGCTTTCTTATATCAGAGAACTAGCACCAGGAGATATTGTTGGCGAAATACGAGATGACAGTTATAAGGTGGAAATGAAGGAATTTTGTGAAGCATTGGACATTCCAGTTATTATTAGATAAAATAAAAAAGCGAACTCAACTTAAAAATACATACAAAAATATCAACACAAATTGTTTTAACGTAACCCAGAAAAGTGTTTTCTTATAAGATCGCCAATATGAAAAAAAAATCATTGTCTAGTTTCGTTTGTATGGAATCAAATATCAAATATCAAATATATTCTCAAAAGAGTAGTCAGTTTTAATTAACACATGTTTACAAAAAATGTGCGAAAGATCAAGCAAAGAAAATCACGATTAATGAATGAAAAAAACTTTTATTTGGAAATAAACAACTTTCCAGTAAAAAAATCATAAAACCAACTTTACCACTGAAAAATTCAGACTTTTTTAGGTAGATTGCTGAAAAAAAAATTTTTTTGGTTTTTTTGATGTATGGAACGTATACTGTATCCTTAATAATGTTTTCAAAAAAAAATTGAAGTTTCTATATGACTATATGTCATGACAATGTAGAAAAAGAAAAAAGAAAGCGGTCAATACTTTGATACTAATGCCTCATGTTGCAAAAGACCACCCGTGTGTAGTTCGTTCGTTCGCAGAGCTTCTGTTTATGGTGAGCCTCAGCATTTTAGCGAGAAAAAGTTTTTTTTGTATTCCTAGGTACCCTGTATTTTTTAACTATTTTAATTCTATTTCTTGCCGTTTCCTTTTCAGGTCCCCTTCTCTATCAAACCCCCGTGTCACAAACTGAAACACATTTAAAAATCCATTAATAATATGGTTACAATAATCTATTATCGATACTAACTGTGTAAATGAACACTCCTTTTATTTTGATATGTCTTTTTTAAAAACCATGCAAGGGTCCTTTCATCAGGGACATGAAATGTTTGGTGAATCTGCTGTCTGACAATGTACATGTTGTGCTCTAATGTCAGTTGTATTTACTCAAGTGAAACATATGGAACATCTTATGATTTAGATTTCATTATTGAAAATGGAGATAAAATATACAAATCCCTTAATAAAAATACTTATTAGATGATTACTGAATTGCCTAAAACTTTATCATTACTTGAAGCCTCGATTAATGTTTGCTATGCATCTAAAATAGTTGGATTCTTAGATGGCAACAGTGAACCTGATGTGCTTTTTGAAGCAAACATACGGACTTCAAATTATAATGGTTTACTGATTCTTATGAAAGGTCTTTGCTTTAGTGTGTTGTGGACTCAAAAATACTTTTTCTTATTTGATTCTCATAGTAAAGATGCTCAAGGAAAGTAATCTTCAAATGGATTTTCAATTGTAATGAAATTTATAACAAAAATATTATTGGAGAAGTTTATTTTTGAAAATTACTTATGCAGTGACGAAAATGTGCAATTTGAAGTTCATTACATTACTATTACTCAAAGTGATACATCTGTGTACCTGTATTTGAATTGTCGCAAGCTAAGGTAGAATACAATTGAAAAAGAGAGCTGTCGTATAAGAAAGTCAACTAACATGGAAAAAGAAAAACGTCGTAAGCGGAAAGCAAGTGAAATTCAAAAAGAGAAGTGTTGTAGGCATAATGCAACCGAAACTCAAAAAGAGAATTGTCGCAAACACAATGCAACCGAAACTCAAAAAAAAAAAATTGTCGCAAACACAATGCAACTGAAACTCAAAAAGAGAAATCCCGCAAGCGTAACGCAACTAAAACTCAAAAATAGAAGTGTCGCAAGCGCAATGCAACTGAAATTCAAAAAGGCAAATGTCGTCAAAGGAAAACTTTTAAAAAGTACCCATATCCATGCCTTCCACTCCCAGAAAACATCAACGGTGTAATGCCATTAAAACTTAAGCGTAAACTTCAAAGGCCATGTTTTTTGAAGATATAGGCCCTAATTGCGTAAAAAATACTTTGCGATATTTAAGGACTAGTATCCTGTGTAAAAACATTTTACAGTTCCACTCTCAAGAATCAAGATAAGAAATATAAAAATGCAACCTAAAAATGTTTTTTGTTATATTTTTGTTATATTTTTCAACTATTGAGTGAAACCGTAAAATTATGTCTTTGCCCAGGATACCTGAATCAAATGTGATTTAAAATGTGAATGCTAAAAAGATAATACCTGCTAAGGATACAAACGAAGTGTCATTCTTCTATTATAAGATTTCCCAATGTACCATATGATGTAAAACCATGATTAGCACATTCATTCTCCTTCGTCATAAATTTTATTTATATCAATTTTTTTAATCTAAAAAGAAAGAAACCATATAGAGCAGAAGCAAGCGCATGATCGTTCAAGAACAGAATAACTTTTTTTAGAATGTAAAATAGCACTTAATAAATAATCATGTGCCCTCACTTTTCCACTATAGGATCAAGTAAGCATCATGGCTTAACTTCAAACTGGGGATTCCTAAACAACATATGTAAAGTCAGTTACAATATTCAATAGGCTCCCCTGAATGCACATCATGCATCAAAAGAGCAATCTGGAAAGAAATCATATTGCACACTCCCTCCCTTCCCACAGACAAAATAAGACAAAAAACAAAAACAACAGAGATTAAATTTTAACAACTATGATATAGATGCCATCATAGAATAAGCAGATGTAATCAATGGAGAGTAAAAAAGGAACGATATTCAGTGGTCTCCCTGCTACACTTCCCACACCACTAACAAAACAAAAAACACACTTAAAAATAAAAATTGGAATTACCTAAAAATATATATAGCAATAAAATTATAGCTTAAGCAACAGAAAGGAAAAGCTAAAAAACTGGGATGTGTTAAGTACAGTATAAAAACCTATATTCAGGTTGACAATGTGGGGTGTAAGGAGAGAATGGTGCTGGATATTCAATCATCATAATGGGGGAGAGTTTTAACTTTCTTGAAAACAGAAACCAAAACGTCGCTCGAAAAATAACAACAACAATAACATGGGAGATCTCGGCGTAGTATAACACCCTTTACTGCTTCACACGCAAAACAAAACTCAAAAATAATAATTCAGCTTTTCCACAACATGTTTAATCACTGTAAAAAAATAAATGCCACTTCGTTAGCAATCCTCCAATTCAATTAACAGTTTCTTCGCTTTCCTTTCCAGCACACGTTTATACCAAAAACAACAACATTGTGTTCGTGTTTTCATTTAATTTTTTGATTTATACACTTCCACTCGTTTACTTTACAAAATGATCAGTGCCACCAAAAAGAAATAAATTTAAAATCATTTGACAACTTCTTCTGTGCGTGCAACCATCCATTTTTAATAACTGTAAATAAATAAGTAAGTTGTTATTTTTTTTTTTTTACCATAGCGTAAATTCAGCCTGGGGATTCCTAAACGACATACGTAAAGTCAGCAAACAAAAACACAAATAGTGATAAATTGAAAGAAATATGATAAGATATAGATACAGCAAAATGGAATGATCTTAATGGTCTCCCTCCCACGCTAACAAAAGAAAAACAAACAAACAAATCAGCGGCATATACTTTAAGAAATAATAGCAAGAATTCTTTAAAAAACATGTTGATAATGTTGATAATCCCACATGGTCGACATGAAACCAATCGCAACGTCGCAACCATTTTTAAGTAAAAAAATTAATTCCACTTCGTTAACAATCCTTCAATTCAATTCAGTTTCTTCGCTTTTCAGCACACGTTTACTTGTTTCCATTCACTTTTTTATGTATATGCACTTCCACTCGTTAATTCCATCTTTACAAAACGATCAATCCCGCCAAAAAGAAATAAATTAAAAACCATTTGCTACCATTTGACAACTTCTTATGTGCAACCATTTAATAACTGTAACATAAATAAGTAAGATGTTCTTCACTTTCCAGTACAGTACACGTTTCTGCTATTATAAACCTTACTTTTTTCCACTCGTTAATTCGCGTTTAATAATAATACAATATCCTTCGTTTCATTTCTTCGTTCGTCCATAGTCACCAGAAAAAAGCTAGTCTGGAATCAGAGCCGTTTTCGGGCCGTTTCTTATGAATAAGTCGGGTACCGTGAAAAACTAGAACCCATGCTTTTTTTGGTGCAAAATAAATCTTGTAACAGCGGGAAACTTCGAATTTACTGAAGTAAACTCACTATGCCAGGTCGAAATTGCTCTGTATTTGGCTGTTCTACCTCCAGATATACAAAAGGGATTGCTACATTTCGTGTTCCTCGTGGCGACGAAGAGTATAGCGTTAACTTGCGTGCTACTTGGATCGATATTGTAACCAGAGACAGAGTTGTAGACAAGTCTTTGAGGGAACAAATTCGGAAAAGGAATATAAGTATATAGTGTAGCGTGTAAAAACATTTTACAGTTTTCCATAAATACATTTTTACACACAATACTGCCATGATAAGTCTGTGTATATACAAACAATTTTGTGTTTCTCCATGTTGGAATTATATCATATTTAACACAAATATTTTGGATCGATCATTCAAAGAATGCTATTATTCCTATTTTTTAGTGCTATTTGACCTATTTAGAGATTTCTAAAGTTGTACAGTTAAACTAAAAGCTAAAATTCCAATGTTCAGAGATTTAGAAAAGAGACAATACAGCGTATACTCCTACCTTACCACGATAAACTTCTGATATATAAGAAAATACCTTCAAATTTCCCTATTAACTAAAGCTAACAAAAACAACACCTTCTCATACATTTTTATCTTTCAATTCTTTATTCTGCTATGAATTGTGGAAATGTCAAAACCCAAAACTCCACTTGTGCATCATGATACAAAAACCATGTAAAAATGTATGTAATCACTCTCTTCTTGCATTACAATCATCTATACTATTCAATTTTATAATCTAAAATAGGTATCATTCAAATATTATCAAAACAATATGTTAATGCTCTTGCTACCTTCGTTTACCTTAATAATAACAATCCACATACTACAATGAAATACCAAATAAACTGCTAGCTACACATTTCGGCATAGTAGGCAAAACTAACTGATACGAAAAAGCTACATTCAAACACATTAAAAAATACACATCGGTAGAAAATGATGAACTGATAATACGAACACATAACAGGTCTACATCGATTATCTCTCGGATAGAATAGTTACTGACACCGATCAATGTTGTTATTCTTTATTACTAAACTTAAAGCGTTGAATAAAAAAATAGAAACAAAAACAAATACTTTTACACACATCGTCTTCATTTTTCGTTTAAAGAAATGAACGTTTAAAAAATTTGATGAACTTTCGAATGCAAAAACCATTGCATTGCCTTCTCCTCCGTGCGGCTTTACGCCAATTGTTATGGTGTGTGAGTGTATATACAGCTCACGCCACCATGTTTGTTTACACGCCTGGAACGTTTTACGGCGGCCGAATTGTGATCTCACATGTGGGCTCACAATAATGGCCCCTTCTTCTTGTTTTGTAACTTGTTGGTGAAACACATCTGACCCAAGTAAAGGAAACCAATCTTTTATCTTCCCATATTCCCTCTTATTAACGTGGTGACGGGGTCGAAAACGAACTCGCGTGATTCTCCGACAACACAAGACGACGTAGTTACAGCAACAACACATCGAAGCAGTAAGAACATTCATTCCATTTGTTTATATTTGAGCTCTCAAACACGATGGCCCAGAGAGCACCGAAACAGTGGTGCCTTACTCGTAACGAAACGATTACATCATTCGAAAGTTGGAAGCAGAATTTGATCTATATTTTATCTTTGGACTCCAACTTCGCCCCATTCCTTGTAAATGGAGTTACTTGGTTAAAGAAGACCAGGAATGCTGCACTCAGGGGGTTTGTTGGTGATGCCGATATGACAGTCTCAGGGTCCAGATCTGCAGCACAGAAAGTAGCCCACTTGGAACTGATGTTGGGCCAAATTGCGAACTTTTGTCCAATAATTTCGAGAAACACCATCGTGAAAAACTCAACTTCCCTCGACCACATCTGGCAAGCGATCAGAGCCCATTTTGGATTCCAGTCAAATGGAGCCCACTTGTTGGATCTTGCCTCCTTCAAGTTAAAACCTGACGAACGACCTGAGGACCTCTACCAGCGACTCATGGCATTTATCGAGGACACTATGTTGATGACCACCTCCGGCTTAACCCATCATGGAGATCCTCCTGTTGAAGATGAAGAACTCTCTCCCACCTTGGAAAACGTGATCGTCCTTCTCTGGTTGCAGCTCATTCACAAAGATTTACCGGGTTTGGTGAAACAGAAGTATGGAACCGAGCTGCGATCCAGAACTCTTGCGTCCATTAAGCCTGAAATTTCTCAAGCACTTGATACATTGCTCGACACCTTACAGTCGACAGAAGAGTCCAGAGTAATGCGGTCATCTGGGTTTTACCAACTTCCTAGCCGTCAAAAGTCTCAACCTCGTAATGGCAACAAGTCGTGTCCCATCTGCAAAGCATCTGGCAAGCCATCATCTCACTTCCTTAGCCGGTGTCCGAGTCTTCCCGAGGCCGACCGCCGATTTCTTTCGCGTGCTCGGTTGATTGCTACGCTTGATGACGAGGAAGAAGACACTCACATCCCTCCTGTAGATGAACAACAGTACGAAAATGCTCCCTCCTCGATACGCCCTACCGCGTCCCGCAGAGTGCAGGTCAATCGATCACCATCCATACTGATGCATTATAAACATCATCCGGTTGATCTTACAGTTGATTCCGGTGCTGAGACGAACATGATCAAAGCTTCGCGTGCTACAGAGATGAAGATGCCTGTTACTGCCAGTTCGCAAGTTGCCCTTCAAGCGGACGGGCAGTCCCACCTTGACATTGTTGGTGAGACAAAAGTGACATTCACACGCAATAAATTGGCATTCCAATTTGACGCACTTGTGGTTTTCAACCTTGATGTCGATATTTTAGCCGGCGTCCCCTTTATGTGTACCAACGATGTTTCCCTACGTCCTGCCAAAAGTGAGATAACCTTTCGAGATGGTTCGACACACTACTACAGCAACAGAAGACCTGTTAAGCGACCTAGCTCGGTGAACCGAACAAGTGTCCACCTCCTCAGATCACCCAAAACCACCGTGTGGCCGGGCGATTACCTTGAAGTGGAGGTTCCAGAGGAGATTGCGGATGCTGATGTGGCAGTGGAACCTCGTACAGACAGCAACAGGGCTGATCTCAACTGGCCTCCTCCATCAGTACTCACACCCGTCGCTGGTCGTATTAGAATCCCGAACCTTACGGACTCACCTCAGGTTCTAAAGAAGGACCAGCATTTCGCGCAGGCTGTCCTTCTTATGACACCCTTAAAGCAGGAAAATATGGCTCCTGTCGAATCACCTCCTTATGTCCGCATGACTAAACCGAGCATTTCCTCTATTCAACAGATTACCGTTGACCAGGATAATCAACTCCCACCAGATGTGACTTCTAAATTCGTAGCCCTACACAAAGAATATGAATCCGTCTTCGATCCCATCGAGTGCTACAACGGATCACTCGGTCCCATACATGCCGTAGTAAATATGGGTCCCGTTCAACCACCTCAGCGAAAAGGTCGACTTCCCCAATACTCCCGAAACAAGCTCCTCGAATTACAAGAACATTTTGACCAGCTTGAAGGCCTTGGCGTATTTGCCAAGCCTGAAGAGGTAGGGGTAGTCGCTGAATATCTCAACCCTTCTTTTCTCGTCAAGAAGCCTACTGGTGGGTTCCGTTTAGTCACCAACTTCGGGGAAGTGGCGAGATACGCTAAACCTCAACCAGCATTGATGCCGGATGTGAACACCACCCTACAAACAATTGGCCAGTGGAAGTACATCATCAAGACTGACCTCACCAAGGCGTTCCACCAGATTCCACTTTCGAAGGAATCGATGAAATATTGTGGAGTGTCGACGCCTTATAAAGGCATTCGTGTTTACACCCGCTCAGCTATGGGAATGCCTGGTTCGGAAACGGCCTTAGAAGAACTTATGTCTCGCGTATTGGGTCACCTTGTGCAAGAAGGCGTTGTGGCAAAGATAGCAGACGACCTCTACGTCGGTGGCCTGGCACCAGAGGAGCTTCTCGACAACTGGAAACGTGTGCTATCACTTCTTGCTGCAAGTGGTCTCAAACTCTCCGCGTCTAAAACTGTTATTGCTCCAAAGTCAACAACGATACTTGGTTGGATTTGGTCTCAGGGCAGTCTGAAGGCCTCTCCTCACCGAATCGCAACATTGTCAACATGCAGCCGTCCTGCCACAGCGAAGGGATTACGTTCATTTCTCGGAGCATACAAGTTCCTTGCACGCGTCGTACCAAACTGTTCAACATACCTGGCACCGCTCGATCAACTTGCAGCAGGGAAACAGTCCAGTGAGATCCTCCAATGGAATGATGTCAGTGATGCAGCCTTTCGTCAAACTCAAGAACACTTGACCACAAATAACACCATAACGTTACCTAAATCCAATGATAAGCTGTGGCTGGTGACCGACGGAGCCGTACGAAATCATGGAATTGCTTCCACCCTGTACGTGTCCCGCAACAATCAGTTACGCCTGGCTGGGTACTTTAGTGAAAAGCTCAAAGATCGTCAGAACACATGGCTGCCTTGCGAGATCGAAGCCCTCTGCATTGCAGCTTCAATTCGCCATTTTGGTCCATACATCGTTCAATCGTCTCATACCACCTCTGTTCTCACTGACAGCCAACCGTGTGTCAAAGCATACGAGCGTTTGATGCGCGGAAGTTTCTCCAACAGCAGCCGCGTCACGACCTTCCTGTCTGTTGCTAGCCGATTCGCTGTTTCCATCCAACATCTTGCTGGCACAAGTAACGTTCCTTCTGACTTCGGTTCTCATAACGCTCCGGTTTGCACGAACGAGGGATGCCAGATTTGTTCATTCGTTAAAGAGTACGAGGAAGCATCCGTTCTACGCGTTGAGGTAGCTGACATTATCCAAGGGAGAGTTAAGTTGCCGTTCACAACCAGGTCTGCGTGGCTCTCTACACAGTCTGAATGTTCTGACCTCAGGCGAGTGAAGGCTCATCTGTCACAGGGGACTCGACCGTCAAAAAAACTTACCAACATCAAAGACGTCAAGCGCTACCTGCAGGTTGCAACCATTGCGAAGGATGGTTTGTTAGTCGTCCACCGTAACGAGCCATTTACACCCGTACAAGAACGACTTGTTGTTCCACGTCAGGTCTTGCAAGGCCTCCTCATCGCCCTCCACTTGAGACTTGACCACCCTTCTCAGTTCCAATTAAAACAGGTGTTCAGCCGATTTTTCTACGCCCTCGACCTAGATGCGGCACTGATGCTTTTGTACAGTCATTGCCACACGTGTATATCATTACGAAAGATGCCTCAGACATCATGTCCAGCCACGACCACTGAACCACCCTGTGCTATTGGGCTATTCTTTGCAGCCGATGTTATCCGCCGTCATCGCCAGTTCATCTTACTGGTCCGGGAGTCTGTTACGTCATTTACTGCAGCTGTGCTCATCGAATCAGAGGATCATGTTTCCCTCCGAAATGGCATACTGGAAATCTGTGTGGGCTTACGCCCCATTGGTAGCATTAATGCAGTTATTCGCGTCGATCCGGCCCCAGGTTTCATCAAACTCGTTAACGATGAGACATTAATAACGCACGATATCTGTTTAGATGTTGGTCGTGTCAAAAACAAGAACAAAAACCCTGTCGCAGAAAAAGCAGTGCAGGAGTTGGAAGATGAGTTTCTGCGACAAGATCCTGACCATCCGACCCTGACCAAAGCTTCCCTTGCCATAGCCGTCGCTACACTCAACTCCCGTATTCGACATCAAGGTCTCTCCGCAAGGGAGCTATGGACACAGCGCGACCAGTTCACCAATAAACAGCTTCCAATCGAAGACCGAAAAGTAATCCAGAGCCAACATATGCACCGTCTACAGTCGAACCTCCGTGCAAATAGCAAAGGTGATAACTCCCCTATACCGCAATTTAACACTGGAGATTTAGTGTATATGACAAACGAGCGATCCAAACTTCAGCGTCGACCTAGGTACATTGTTACTGGTTCTGAAGGACAATGGAATTATGTACGAAAGTTTGCTGGCAACCAACTTCGCGCTAATACGTATCAAGTGCACAGATCGGAGTTACAGGCTGTTCCGTCCCTACCTAGTTTGCTTCCTTCCTCCTGCCACCGACGAGACTCAGACAACCTCCCGTCAGACGATGAAGCCGAGGAGCCGATAGAGCCTGTAGTGTCACACTTCCAGCCTATCGAGCCTCTCTTTCCTGTAGGCCCAGTACCTTCAGCAGATGAGAATGCGACAGTCCCTAATCAGACATCGACTGTACCCGCGGAGGAGCCTCCTGCAATCTTGACCGACCCACCTGTTGCTGACCATAGTCGTAGACCTGAACGGGTGAGAAAGTTGCCAAGACGTTTCGTAGACTATGATATGTCATAGGGTCCCCTTTCCCCTTTTCAATTTCTCTAATTTGATCATTAAAATATCCTTCCTTGTCCACCCTTGGTCAGGAGCAGTTTATATACTAAATCCCCTCTCTGTTTATCAAATAGGTCATCTTACTGTTTATATCGCTTGTGGTCCTTACGCTATGTGCGACGAAACATTATCCTACACGCCACTCTATGATCTTCTCGGTGTAGTGGCGCAAGAATCACCTGACTTGTTGATCATGGTAAGTTTCAGATAGTGGAGTACATAGCTGTCTATAGTGTTTATAATATATGCTATTAGCCCTTAACCTGGAGTTTCGCCAGATTCTCCGATTCAACTGACAATTTCTCCTCACCTAATAGTTTATAGTGCGAAGGTGGTAAATTTTGTCTGGGTTAGTGAGGTTAGAGTCAAATTATGCCTCGTTTTATCAAGCGTTTTTATAAGACTTTTCACCGTAAATTCATTGTGAAGTGAGCGAGAAATTGTCAGTAAAACATACTGTATGAAGATACGAAATGCAACTGTTTTCACACTTTGTTTGGCATTCTGAAAACTTCTAGACTTTTTTAAGAATACATTTAATTAGTGTATTTTTCAACTGATTTTTTTTGTTTGTTTAGCTTGGTCCATTTGTAGACAGCAAGCAGCCTTTAATTGAAGTAAGTCTACACGTCATACCAGGGGTGACGGCTTGAAATTTAATGTGGGGGTCAAAACTTCTGGTAAAAATGTCGCCCAACAAAATTTTTAAATGTTTAAACCTCCCTAAACCCTCTATAACAGCTGACATATTTTCAAAGATATGAAATAACGTTTTTGCGACAAACTAAAGTCTTTTTTAGATTTTAGCCGTATAAAAAGTCTTTTTTAGATTTTATAAAAAGGGTAACAATGAAGAAGTAACGTTTACTTACCCAGTACGCCAAATCTTCAAAAGGTCTACGAGGAGGAGTGTTTTCTATAGGAATGGCAAGTAATATCGCCTGCTGTTTCAATAAAAAACACTCCACCACAGAGACTTTTTGAAGATTTTGCCCACTGGATTCCAGTACATCTTAGTACACGAACTCACATTAACATTTTAGAAGGGAGAAATTGACGAATCGTTCGAAGATTTATTCCAACATTGCCTGGAAAAGATACATAGTTGCGTCAAACAGTATGTTTCATAATCCTGATAATTTTTCTTTTTCAAATGAAAAAAGATCAAGCTTTATTTAAGAGATAATGTGTAACGCAATGCTAATCCGTGAACTCTGTTATAAAACGGACCACCTCTCGATGTTATACAGTTATATAATATACGATTACTATTACAGTCAAATTTCTATAATAATCTCTTTAATTTGAACCAATTTGAAAAGGTCCCTTCACCTATGATTCCTATGCGAATGAACCTCCAGAAATCGAACTATTTTGTACAAATCTCTTTAATGTTCGAATTGCATAGAGTTTATTGTACATAAAACTTTGGAGTTGATTCAAATAAAATTCTTCGAGTGATTTTCAGTTGTTTTCATTGTAACAATCTTCTGACCTCGTTGAATGTTCGTTCTTTTTTATTTAGACTGAAGACGAAAGTTCTTTGTGTTCCATCACAGAGAGATGTTTTCCACCATTTTGTATATCCACAGCCTCCATTTCACGAAGATGTCAATAAAAGTGAAAAGGTTGGTACGTTACATGTGCAACTGATCGTTATCATGGTATTCCAGTGGGGCGCTTTATGAATACCTTCACAATCCATGGTTTTTCTCTGATGATCACCGTTGAAAGAGAAAGAGAGAAAGCGATTGCGCCAATTGTTATGGTGTGTGAGTGTATATACAGCTCACGCCACCATGTTTGTTTACACGCCTGGAACGTTTTACGGCGGCCGAATTGTGATCTCACATGTGGGCTCACAATAATGGCCCCTTCTTCTTGTTTTGTAACTTGTTGGTGAAACACATCTGACCCAAGTAAAGGAAACCAATCTTTTATCTTCCCATATTCCCTCTTATTAACGTTATGATGTCTTCCTTAAGGTACAAAAACTCCACGAAGTAATAAAACCCCGTAAGATGGAGCTAGAGATTCTCCTAATGGGAGATTCTCCCTATACTAATACGGAAAAAATAAACATCCATTGACGAACTTCCCGAGATATTTTTCCTAAAGTTCTTTCTTTCAAAGTTAGGTAAGAAAAAAGCAAGATTTAGTATTAGTATAAGAAGACTAGTATACCGTGTAAAAATTCTTTACATCTTTCTCAATAAAATGTTTTTACACGCTATGCTAATCGTTTTATAATAACTCTATGTAATACAAAAACGCAGTCCAAAACGCTGCTTAAAATCTTTCATCAATTCATAAATATTTTACCCGCCATACTAAGCATTTGATAATCTTTTCTAAAATGAATCCTAACCATTCTTAATTCTTTCCACTTTCTAACTTTATAGTCAACCAAAAATACTTTCAGACTTTGTGGTGAATAGATTCATAATTATCAATACTAAATCTCAGATAAAAATATTTACTAATTGTAAAATATCTCACTCACCCCACACTACAATACCCATCGCAGAATTAACTTTTGGAATATATACAGATTTACGTATGTAAGATATAAGGTATTAACTAAATCTTAAAAAGAATCATACCTCCGAAGAATGTTTCTTTCTTCAAAGCTGAGTTTTCTTTCTCTATAAATTCCAGGAACAGAGAGATCGCCAATTAGAAAAAAGGCCATCGGTATTAACTAATTTTACTCACGGCCAAAACCAACAGATTAATCAAATCTCTAATCTTTTATACCTTCTTGACTTTCTTCTTTCTATCATTGTACTAAAAAATACCATGCTCAACACAGTTTTTACTAAATTTTCTTTCTTTTCTCTGGAAATCTAAAAAAACAAACCGAAACTGGATAAAATGCCGTTTGATATGTCTTATACCTTCAACATTATATATAACTCGTAAATATGTAAAAACTATTCTTCGTAAATAAAAATTGTCTTTTTTATCCATGTTTCTTATTATTACTTCGTCTAAAAAAATGTAAACAAACGCTTCTTTTTTCTTCAAACAACTATTTTACATTCGTTGTCAATAGCTTAATAAATTAAAAACCATCTTCTGTGCAACTGTAACATATAAATAAGTAAGATGTTCTTCAGTTACCAGTACAGTACACGTTTCTGCTTTTATAAACCATACATTTTTTCTTCAACTCTTTAATTTGCGTTTAATAATAATACAATATCCTTCGTTTCATTTCTTCGTTCGTCTCGCGAATCAATCTTTACGAAAACAAAATCAGATTTGTTTACATTTTAAAAACCCTCGTTTCTTTTCTGCATCATAAACATACTAATACTTTCTTTCATAACAATACTATTCTTCGCTTTTGAAATAAAAACAAACAAAACAAACAACAAAAACAAAACAAACAACAAATACACTTCTTCTCTCTTCTTTTTCACCAAACAAAAATGATCGTTGAGAATATTTCAAACGAAAAACCATTGCATTGCATCCTCCTCCGTGGAGACCTTTCATCGTCTTCTTTCACGTAACAACACGCAAAAACATAAAAAAACCGTAAGATGGAGTTGGACTATTACTAATACGCAAATGAAAATACTGAAAAAACGCTTCTCGCAGCATCGTGGTTTTACGCGCTCCTCCTGTGAAAATGATCGTCAAATTTCTTGAAATATATCACTCTCTAAAATAAAAGTGGTATGCACACTCGCTATTAGTATATAAGACTAGTATCCCGGGTAAAAACATTTTTCCCGGTTCACTTTCCCCATGAGTTCACACCACCCGTGCTTACCCTCTCTCTTACAATATGGCGGTGACGAAAAATAAAATCATAGAAAGGTGAAGAATAAGTACCACTAAGTTGCAGAGCTCGAAAACCTGATCAAGAAAATGTATGGAATCGCCTGTGTACGACTAACAGTTACGGAGATATCGACGATCAAAGATCCTCATGACGTCACACCCGTCCCCAAAACAGTTTTAGACCCAAATGTTTTCGACACCCCATCGCCAATATCGCGCACCCAGGGTGACGTCAGTTATTCTCATTGGTTCTCGAGATATTTGCCCTTAAATAACGCGTTCTATTTAGGGTAATGCAATGCAATGTGCCCACTGACGTCGCGCTACTCCTATAATACTAATATCGCCTATATCTCGACAACTCAGTTACGCACAATCTAAAATTAAAGATAAAGGGTTCACTTTCATGAACTCTGTCAAGGGCACTCCCGCTTATTGGAAGAACTTCTTATATGATGTATTAGCAATGGTTAAACAGCTAGGTCTGCCTACTTTTTTTGTCAATTTATCGTGTGCTGATTTGAAATAGGCGAAAACAGCGAAAGCAAAAACTGTATTAAAACTTGGACTACTCCTCCGAGCAAAATTGCAGTTTAGTATACGTTTAACAATATGCGAAAGTTCCTTGCGAAACTGTAAATTGCAATGAAAGAACGCAGGCTGGGATCTTTCAAAATCCTATCAAAACATAACATGTTGGCCCAGTGTAACTTAGGCTTACAAAGTTTTGCGCGGAAAATTAGACGAATATGTTTGTATCTCCTTTGTTCGTATATATCGAGAGTTAGTTTTGAAACGCTGCTCCCATTTTGCACCATATGGTTCTTGTTATTATTATTATTAATGTTAACCCAGGATAACCTCTTCATTTATGATAGAACTGTTATCAATGAGGGTCCTAGAGCATTTAAAGCCCCCATTTGGGTTACGGAAGCCGTAAGTATGTTTCATCCGCTCAACCAGACAACCCCCTTAGATATCAATCCCGTTATAACTGTTATAGTCGCTGGCATGGTGACTATTGACTTTGAATTATCATGCCTCCGAAAAAACCTAAAGTTGAACAAAATTCCGACAATCGGGTGCAAAAATATTGGGACAAAACTCTTTCTTACATGAATTGCCCCTGCCACCCTGAAACATTGTTTGTGGGGAAGGGGGGATTGTTTTGTCCCAATATATTTTGCACACGAGTATAGTTATTTTGTTCACTACGTCTACGGATACATACTACAGCGGTTCGAAACAAGACAAAACCAATTTTACGTTTGACGTATGCTATTACCTCACTAAATTCGGTACAACTTTTGTTGGCAATCAAACCACTCAATCTTGAGTAAAAGCATTTTGTTTCTTTACTCATTCCCCCATTTGAAGAGAAGATAAGAGGAGTAAAGGTACCAAGTTGATTATACAAGATGCATTGATTGAATTTGCGTTTCTTTTCTTTCTCCATTGATCATAGGGTTATATGAAACTTTTGGTTGAGATAGCTTTGAGCGAAAGGATAAAACCTTCACATCCAACCTCGTACCCAGGGTTTCTTGCCTTTTTGATATACGGACGGAGGAAAGAAGACCCTGGCGAACGCCGATTAAAATTTCCCATATTTCTAGAAATTTTGAAATTCATACGGCCCGAGTATAACAAACCGATTCTATTCCGATCAGATTTGCGTATTACAAAATGGAGAGCAGTCGTGTAAATAATTTTTTCAGAAGGCTTCAAATTTCATTAGAACATCATAACATACAAGGTTGTTTTTTTTAAACCACAGCAGATACAATGTTTGCTATATTTATACGAAGGGATTAATGTGTTAGCAGTCCTTCCAACTGGATTTGGAAAGTCATTAATCTACCAATTACTATCATCTTTACTACCACCGAAGAAACCTGGTTCCAATCACATAACTATTGTGGTCAGTCCCCTCAATTCGATAATAGAAGATCAAATTAAAACATTGGAGAAAAGAGGAATCGTTGTAGGAGTGCTTCCATATCTTAGTTCTCATAAAAACACCATATCGTTATTTGAACAGAATATTAAAAACATTGATACTGATGAGGGTCCTGCTGGTGGTATTGAATTGAAATTCCAGAAATTATCAAAAATGGAAAAGTGAAAGTAATGTTTGCCCATCCAGAAGCTCTTCCTTAAGTCAATTCCATTTCAAGAGAGAGTTGTTGCTTATGTCATTGATGAAGCTCATTGCATGGAAATATGGTATGCTATTAGTAGTATTTGTTTTATAAAATATCTCCATAAATTAAAAATAAAAATATACAACTTTTCCAAGATAGATAGATAGATAGATAGATAGATAGATAGATAGATAGATAGATAGATAGATAGATAGATAGATAGATAGATAGATAGATAGATAGATAGATAGATAGATAGATAGATAGATAGATAGATAGATAGATAGATAGATAGATAGATAGATAGATAGATAGATAGATAGATAGATAGATAGATAGATAGATCTCTCGTGCTGTGTCTTTCAGCTGAAGCATTAGCACTGTCAAATATATAGACCATAACCAATAATTCATTACATGGTCATCACCAAATTGTCTACAATTTTTTTGTAAGAGGAATCGATCAATAAACAATGTAAGAATTTCATGTAAATACTTTTTCTTGATATCCATACTTTTATGAACTAAGTCTGCAGGAAAACAGTGAATGGTTGGTTTCTTATCCACATCACTCATTCCAAGCATTGGCATGGCAGCAGCAATGATATAGGCTTTTCCTACACTTAAAAAAAGTTCTTCACTTCCTTCATAAGAGTCCAAAACGTTCTTGGGTGTTGCATGTTTTCGATTGTACTTTTCACGAAAGTATTTCAAAGTTCCCCTTTGGCAGGTAGAACAAGAATCGTATAATAATTGATATGAATATTGCAACAACGATGCCTTTATATGCCACATAACAGGTTTGAATAGTGCGCAGTGTTCAAGTCGATCAACAGGTGTATGGGAACCAGCAAGAAGGTCTTTAGCTCCAGCAAATCTTACTCTAGTTAACTGGTCCCCAGAAAATGGGATTTTCATTTCTTTCATGAGATCATCCGGAATAAAATTGCAATGAGCAAAGGGCTAGCCAGGTGCTGCAGAGTGCTCAGGGAGGGGAGGGTTATTGCAATTTTTCTGACGCTGCAACTTGGATGTTCTTCCAATAAAGGAGTTACAGGAAAATCAAGTCTTTTTTGTGATGTTATAACAGGTGCTTTCTTAACTTTTCTCTCTCCTGGTGAAACACACTCCCTTTTGACAGAAACATTCTTTCGTAGTTACAATTGAGTTACCTGGCTTTTCTTCCGAAATGACCAGTTATTTTCGATTTTTAATTCACAGTTTCTACAGATGGCTGTAGTCAATACATCTGTTTCTGAAACAACCACACCTATATATATTCAAAATAATATACTCAAGAACACAAAAATGATAAAAAAATATATATTAGCATCAATCAGTTTTACCTGAGGTTTTCAGAATTTTATACTGAAGATCTTTTGCTTTCCAGCTTTGTGAAATATGTGCAACAGTTTGTTATTTTCTGATGCAATGCCACAAAGTCGACAACATTTAAAACCACTGTTTCTTTGATGCACTTTCTTCGGAGTTGCTGGCTGCTGAGTTTCACTAATAATGGCATCAATAACTCAAGGTCAAGTATCAAGATCAAGTATAATGAAACTTTGTTGATTTAAATTTCAATTAATATTGCATTAATTAAGCAATGAAAATGCTCACCTTCCTTTAGTAGTAATCATTAATGTTGAATTTTGTAAGTTTGACAGATATATAAGACAAGTTGGAAAATCAAGCAATATAATTATCAACGACTTTCCGAAACACTAATTTGTGTGAAAAATATATATAAATTTATAGCTAGATATATATAACTATAGTAGTTAGCCAGCAGCAGCTGGCCAAGTAAAAACAGTACCTGTGCAAGCTGCTAACTAAGTGTTAAAATAATCAATATTCTTTATTGTTACTAAGATAAATCGCTAATCCTTAAAATTAAAAGGTGTCAGGATCAGAGCGTTGGAGATGTCATACAATGGCAAATCTTTGCTCCTAAAAACACTTTCCATGATTTCTTCACAACATCTTTTAACATAGCTACAACTGCTAGCTTAAAATTTCCGATTTCCCGAATACTCATAAAACAAACAAACGGCCTTATACTTCGACCAATCAGATTGCAATTTTAATCGGCGTTCGCCAGGGTCTTCTTTGGTGCCGTCCGTATAAAAAAGGCAAGAAACCCTGGGTACGAGGTTGCTTCATATCAACAAATGTTCTTTGTATCCTCTTCTTAAAACCCCTTACACGAATGTCAGTTCAAAATTCTTCTTGTTCGTCGTCTAGTAGTGCCTTTTTTTTACATCTTTGCTCACCTTGGTGAGTAAATCTGCGGCCAAATTTACCAATTCATTGTGACGGAGCGTAATGAAACCTCCAGTTTTCCAGCACATAGCATGCTCTACGGTGTAAGTACAGTGACAAACGCAATGCTCCGGTTGATTGAATTGCATCCAAAGATGAAAGTTTCATTCTTTAACGGTAGTGAAGAAAGCCATGTTGATGCTCTGTATGATATTGATATTTCTAGAGCTTTCAGTTGAGATTAAGACATCTTAGTTTTGATTTTCGTTAAGAGCTGGTTGTGGTGGTTCATTTTAGTCTTATCACTTCCATTCTCATCTTCTAGTCTTTGTTCATGGTCTTAATGTTTTTGGTTGATGACTTTTGACACTAGATCTCTCGTGGTTCTTAGCGATGTTTCGAATTTTTAACCAGAGATTTGTGTCACATTTACTATTCCCATACCACCAGTTTGATTGGAAAGGCAACCCATCTCTTCCCCAATCATTGCACGTTCTGTTCTCACATATTGCTGGTATGAATTGATTTCTGATCACATTCGATAGGATGTAATAGATGTACTATGTTTGAAAAGGTGCGTAGATGGTAATTGAACTTATGTCAATAACCAGCAGTAAATGAATAATAAGCTCAGTGTGGATATATAAATGCAATTTTTGACAGGATTTGTGTTTCAGTCATCCTTTCATTAACTTTATGTTGGATGTACTTGTTACGATCTTCTTCACTACAGGAAGTAGCCGATTTTTGGTCCAACAGTTTTTACATGGTTCCACCACAGCAGCAAACGTTGAGCTTACCATCATCGACGTAAGGTGCATGCTTCGTGTTGTTCATTAATACAGCATCAATTAGTGGTATTAATGCAAAAGCATATATTGGCATGGTATCCAACTAGCATAAGTACATTTGTTTCCTCGTCTTCAAACATTGTACGAAGAGCATAAACAGCGGCCTCACATCCCGATTTCTGACCCGCGCATAGCTGAAGGTTACCCGCACTTTGAAGAATGTTCTTTTGGAACGTTATCATGACAGATCTACTGATGATTCGTCTTAGGATTTCTCCAACTCTGATAGGTTTTAGACCGGGATTTTTGTCCAGCGGAATTAACTTACAGGTCATTAATGCTTCAATTGATCCATCTGATCTACAATATCTCTTTGGACATAGTTTTCTAGCAAGATATGCTACGGCTTCGCTAATTTTCTGCCGCTGTCTCCAAAATTCGAGGGTGTTAACATTCTTTGCCAACCATCAGCATCTAAGTTTAAGGGTCCCGCAGTTCTTTTGATTCGCCACTTTACGAATTAGCAATCTATCAATGAGTAATCACCATAGTATAACTCAGGCCCTTGAAGTACACGCTTTTTTTATATAAGAATATACTTTATAAGAATATTTAAGATGAAATTGGACAAAAAATTAAGAATATCCTAAGAATATCGTCATCTTGACTTTTGGTTATTACATTTAGAATTACCAAGAAAAGTCATTATGACAATAATTCTTAAAAAATAAAAGGAAAAAGAAAACAACATTATCAAAGTAATTCAGGGAGTATTAAAAAACTTAAGGAAGAACACCGAATGAATATTAGTCAGGATTTCGATCCTTAATCAAGAGTCAAGAAATTTAAAGACTCCATTATTGAAGGGCCATACTATGTATGTGTGTCATGTAATCGGTGCCTTTATAAAAGATCAGTCAAAATCTATTGTGAGGAGAAATACACAAAAAATGGTTTTAACCCAAATTGTCATCCAATAATACCTTTGGATGACTCACTATATATATGTTAAACATGTGAAACGAAATTGTGTAAAAACGAAATACCTTGCCAAATTGTTAGCAACAAACTGAAATTGTTCCGTTTGCCAACACATTATCAGGATGTGAATAAACTTGAACGTATTATAATTTCCCAACGTATGTTATTCGCAAAGGTTCGAATTATGCCTAATGGTCAATTCCCAAAAATTAAGGGGGCTGTTTGCAATATCCCTATTGAAACTGATGATGTTTTCAATACTTTACCTAGGCAGATTAATGATAGTGGTGTCATCTTTATGAAATTGAAAAGGAAGTTATGCTATAATTCCCATGTTATTGAATAATCAGTTAGGCCTGAATTGGTGCTTTTACTGTTACAATATTTAAAGGTTGCTAATCATCTATACAAAAATGTTAATATACAGGATGTCATTTCAGCCCCAGACAATTTTTTTGATGTAAAATATATCAATGATGATGAAAATAATGATATAGATTTTAATGTTATAGAAAATAAGTCTGAGGATTATCCCACCATTAATTTTATTGATGATGAAGATGTTCTATTCATTAGATGCAGATATGAATTTGATGATTTTGAAGGAGATGAGCCCTTGAATGAGCATCGATTAAACTGTGTAGAAACTACACTGATACCTAAATGCTCACGTGTTGTAGCTGATGATGAAAATATCATAATTGTTCCAGGCCAAGGAAAAACACCTGTAAATATTTTGAAAGATGAATTCGTTGAAGAACTTGCTTTCCCAGGTTTATTTCCATCAGCCAAATTTGGTTACACTGCTACTCGAGAGATTAAATTATTTCATACAAAGTATTTCAATCAACGGCTATTGAATTATACTCAAAATTTGCCTCAGATGCCGATTGTATATTTTTTGCAAATTGTGTGTCACAGCAAAATGAATCTGCGAAACCAAATGACTGTTGCAATGCGCAAGGTATCAGGTCAGAATGTTACAGCGGGAATGTTTACTGAAAGGTTTAAAGATACTGTCAGGTCTTTTGTAGTAAACGATGAAGCATATAGTTTTATGAACTCTGTTAAAGGCTCTCCAGCATACTGGAAAAATATGCTTTCTGATGTTTTAGCCATGGTTAAACAACTTGGATTGCCTTCATTCTTTTTAACTTTGTCATGTGCAGACTTGAGATGGGATGAGTTAGTAGTAATCATTTGCAAGTTAAATGGTTCTGAAATATCCACCAATGAAATTGCAGATATGTCGTATTTTGAAAGATGTGAATTGTTAAATAGCAATCCTGTGTTGCTAGCTAGACATTTCGTGTGGAAAGTTTTTTCAAATAGATCATTATTAAAGGGGCAATTGGAAAGTTTTTATATTATGTCATCAGGGTTGAGTTTTAAACCAGAGGCTCTCCACATGTACATTGTTTACTGTGGTCTGAAAATATGCCATCCTTATCTGTTGATAGCATAGAAGAATACACCAGCTTTGTTCACTCAGTTATTTCAACAAATATATCGAGTGAACCATCAAAACTTAGAGATCTTGTACAGAGATATCAAGTGCACCATCACTCTAAAACTTGTAAACACTTTATTTTACAAAAAGTAAATCAGTATATTGACAATGAATTAAGCCAATAGAAAAAGAATTTATTTTTACCCCGATAAGCCAAATTTTGAGAATGTTTTGTCTATTGGTGAGGCTCTTGCTTCCTTAGGTATTTCATTGGAAGAATATGAAAGTGCCTTATCTATATCAACTGATCAAAATGACTTTCAAATACATTTCAAGCGAAACACTGATTCATGCTTTGTGAATAACTATTTTGATGAAGGATTGCTTGTATGGGAAGCCAATATTGATTTACAGGCAGTCTTTAATTACTATAAAGCTATTTATTATATGTGTGCTTATTTTTCAAAAAGTGATAATTCTTGTTCAAATGCAATGAAAGAAGTACTGAAGCAATGCAGTGAAACGGAGTCCCCAAAGTATGATACTATGTGTAAGTTAGCAAAAGCTTATAGTGATAATAGAGAATGCTCTGTCCAAGAGGCTGTTTATCAACTAATGCCTGAATTGTGGTTGCAGAAAGGCTACCCTCAAGTATCATTTGTAAATACTAACTTGCCGAATGAGCGTAATATGCTTGACAGATATATAGATAGGCCAAATAAAACCTTCTTAGGAGGAAAATTCCAAGTGATTGACTCTTTGTGCTTTGCCCAATTGTCTGCATGTTACCGGCTTGATAGTGGTAAAGAATATACAGAAATGCAAGATGATAGCCAACCAATAATTTTCAGTGATACAGTTATTGAGGAAAATCATGAGCAGGCTGCCCTTCCTAAAGAGATACCTTTAATGTCATCTAAAGAATGTTTGAAATGTAGAAAGATTAAAAAAGTGTTGCGTTATTATTCACCTAACAAGCATAAGTATCCGGAGAAATATGCACATCATATTTTGATGTTATTCTATCCATTTAGGGATGAAGAAAATGACCTCAAATCTAACGATACTTATGTTGATACTGCTGCAGGTTCATCAGCGCCTCTGTGAAATTTATGTCTGACCGTATACCATTTGCAAATAAAACAATAATTGTTAGTGGTGATCTTTATCAGTTACCGCCTGTATGAGCTAAACCAGTATTCTCATCAGATGGGTTTATAATTGATCTTTTAAAATTATGGCATAATTTTAAACTTGCTGAACTTGATGAAGTAATGAGACAGAAAGGTGATAACCAGTTTATAGATTTGCTGAATAATGTTCGAGTCGGCTCATTGAGTTTTGCGGATGAAATGCTTATCAAATCTAGATTTATCTCGGTAGACAATGTAGACTACCCATGAGATGCATTACACATATTTGCAAAAAATTCTTTAGTCAATTTGAATAATCAGAAAATGCTTGCTTGACTAAGTAACCCAGCAATAAATATACTTGCAATGGACGATTATCCTGAAGGACTCCCTCTATTTGCTATCGAAAAAATCAGGGGAAAAAATGCCAATGAAACAGGATGTTTAGTGTACAACCTTTCCTTAAAAATTGGAGCTCCAGTAATGCTGATTGCTAATGTTAATATTGATGATAGACTATCAATGGTCAAATTGGTACTGTTAAACAATTGTCTTTTGACTGTGGGAAATGTGACACTATATTTGTACTTTTTGATGACAAAGCTGCAGGAATTGAAAGAAAAAATATCTTTGCACAAGGAAACAATTATGTGGCTATTGAAAGAACTGAAACAAGGTTTAGTTTGTCCAAACGGAAAACATCAGTAACTGTCACAAGAACACAGTTTCCCTTAGTGTTGTCATATGCTTGTACTGTGCACAAAATTCATGGTTTAACCCTTGATAAGATTGTTGTTAGTTTTCAATTGAACAGACAAAGGAACTTTCATCCCGGTCACATGTATGTAGCATTCAGTCGTGCAACCTCCCTCAATGGATTGTTTCTAACAGGAAATTACTCACCTGCTGCTATTCAAGCAAATGAAAAGTTTCATACAGAATACCAGCGATTGAGAAAATCAAAAAATTTATTAAAACCTAATGAATCGTTTGTAACCACAGAATTTTATTTTCAGATAGCTCTACTTTACATAAGATCACTGAAAAAACATGCTTCTTCAATAAAGCACTACCAAGAACTTCCAAATACAAACCTTTAGCTTTTAACAGAAACCCAGCCGACCAATGCTTCAGATATGACTGATATTCAGGAAAATATGAGTTCTTTCTCTCTCATTTAAAAAAATAATATAGACAAGTACAAAAGTTTACTTGTAGCACATAGTGAAAGTGTAAGCGTGATGAATGTTAAACACTGGCCTGGTTTTACTATATTTCAAGTAAGGAAGGTGGCTTACTGTTTTGTTGATATACCAAAGTCACCAAGCAAGTGTGAATATCTATGAATAAACTGACAACAATATTATCCAAAAATGATCAAATTGATATGGTGATAGGGGACTTCAATATAAACCTTTTGAAGAACAGTAAAGATAATACAGAATTACAAAACACTTTGCATGGTTTTACTCAAATCATAAAACATGCAACACATGTGGATGGTGGCCTGACTGATCATGTTTACATTAGAAAATCTACTTTGAATGACTTTTCAGTTAAAAGTTTGAAAGCCTGTCTGAACATCTCTAATCATGATGCTGTAATAGTAAGACTAAAAGTTCTTGATGACTGTTCATCTAAAAGAAAACTTTAAAAAGAGCATGGAGGGGAGGGGTGGATTTTGGGGTGCTGGGTGAGTTAGTTTATCTGCCAATTTGAGGCTTAATGCTTGAATGAAAGACCAAGATGTTAAGCCCAACTGGCTTGATTATAATTATGGAGATTTGCTGAAAAGGTTGTTGTGGCTTTTTGATTGTTTTGAACTGGTAGATAAACTGTAAAGTTTTCATTAGAGATTTTAACTTTTTTATCAACATTTTTTTTATCTCATCATGAATATTTGACAGACTATTATTCAGTTTGATTATGATTTGCATTCATAGTTTTATAAAGTTGTATTATGTCCAATTATAAATTTTTTTTAACCAATATCACTACAACATAATATTGTGCCCAATAAAGTTGAACTTACAAAATTTTCTACATAAATTTGGTAAGATTAAGCATACTTTTACAGAGCGTTCTATATTCTATAATAAATGGTATCTAAAGGTTCTCTGAGAGTAGAGTGAATACTGTTTTGAAGCAAGAGAGGAACTTCGTTGATCTGAATCGATAACAATGTTTTCGTTTGATAAAAAAATAGTGCCCAGAGGATATCACGAGTATCGAAATTCAAGTTGGAAAAATGCAAAAGCTAGTCAGAGAGTAAAAGTAGAAAAGGAGACAAGTGCTACGTCGAAATCGATTGATCCTTATGCATGTGCTATCAAAATAAAGAATCGTTTTTTTGACTATTGGATCACAGTAGGGCATAAACCTAGAGAAATTTCGCGCCACTGCTATTTTTTCATGAAGGAAGGGGGTGCAATATCTGGGCACTTAGTATCCACGAATTACAAGCCTTCTCCTATTCCTGCAGGTGGACTTGAGGTGCCTTTGCTTCTGGTGTTTTCTCTCAAGAATGAACAAATATTTGAACAAATGAAAGAATTTGTGTCTACCTTGTATGATTACGAGTATACAGCAATGAAAGAAGATGAAAGCGAAGACGAGGAAAGTGACGATGAAAATGTAATTGAGGTAAAATTGAACGACGGAGAGGGACAAACGGAACCCGGAGAAACTGCGATTGAACAAGAAGGAAAAGAGAGCCAAGTAGAACCAATAGTTCAGGACCAAAACAAAGAAAATGGGCAAATGCAGGAAAAAATAGTATTTGAAATTGATTAATCTTAAATTTTTACCTTTTTGTTGTTGTTTTTGTTGAAAGAAAAAACTATGAAAATTCAAATTTTATTGGTAATTTTTTGTCTGGAAATAAGTCGGCAAAAAGTGACTAAGTTCAAAAATTTAGTCGGAAAAAAGTGACTAATTTTTGTCTAAGTGACTAAATTTTTTGCCGACTTTTTATTTTTGCCGACTTTTTTTTTGCCGACTTTTTTTTTTACCAAGGTACGCGATTTGAATAAACGCCCATTAGCTTTTTATTAATTTTCAGACGCATCTGGGCGTTTATTCGGGAGTGGGCATTTAAATCGATCACTTTTACTTTACTGGACCAAGGATGAGCATGAACATGAACAAGTTGACTGCTTAAATTTGATGGTAAATAATGTTTAAATTAAATTAATATTAAATGCTGTGATGAATAAAATACTTTAGTTTCTCTTTGGGTGCAAGAAGATCTTGTTTTTTGCTCTGAAAGCGATTTCGGCATTAATAAGTAGTTAGGTACGTATCAGCGATTGGTGGGCCTTCTATTCTGTGTTCCGGTGTTTCGTCACAACTTTTATGACTGGAACCATCTAGATGATAATCAGAAGCTGTAGCTAAAGCACACAAGCTTTCTTTTATTTATTGTGTGCATTGTGAGCCACAATCACCAGGCTTACAAAACTAGTGTGCGAAAGGGGAATTCAGAAGTCATAATATAGCAACATGATATTTTTGAGCCAAAGTAGCAAGAGTTAATTATTTCATAATTAGTGACATAAGTTTGAACACAGAATAGTGATCTTAAGGCCAGTTTTTAATGTTTTTGTCACGTTTATTACAAGTTTATGCCCTGTATAAAGGTAAAATCAAGAAGGGAATGCATAAAAATAGGGCGCTTGATAATGTCCAGCTTCAATTCTTATAACGGCACACAACAAATCAATCCAAATGCATTATGCAAAATTTAATTTGTTATCATAATGCCTGCCAAGAGAACAAAATAATGTTAAATTTATTATGAAGAGAAAATTAAAGTATATACACTCCTTGTCAAACATCCGGGGGCCCAAGAAAATGGTTTGGTTTATGTGGACAGTTCGAATTACAGAGGTTCATTTACAAAGAAATAATAGCTGAAGAAAGGACCTTGTCCTTGAAATTAGTTTGAATTAGATAGAGTTCGAACTACAGAGTTTTAACTGTGCCTACAAGCATGCCTGCACATTGTCGCTGAAAATTGACTATAGGATTTGTATTTCATTTATTTATTTATTTATTTATTTATTTATTTATTTATTTGGTAAAGAAAGTCGTAAGGTACAGCCTGAAAGAAACTTTACACGGAATGAATTTTAATATGAAAACACAAAAGATTGATGTGTACAGTTTTTATGTTACACGAAGTCATAATTAAAATCTTCTGTATTCTACACAGTTCGTTTGATTGAACTGAACATGAAAATACATGTAATATATAAACAAGAGACTGTTAATTTCAACGATCCTTCGTGAGGGTAAATTATCTTATGCGGACATGTAAAGTTTCTTTTGGGCTGTACTGTATATTACAGCATATTAGAAAATTTAGGTTTTGGATAAACCCATGGTTGGGTGACAAAGAAAATTTGGAAGATTATAAGCCCTTAAACAGCCCTATGCACATTTCGGACTAATATTTACAGTCAAATAAATCAAAGAAAATAATTTTTTTTAAGAGTTTTATTATGTTATCCTCTATAGAACGTGAGTGAATATTGTCTAATGAGGGCAGGCTAGTATAGCAGTTAAGAAGTTAAAACTTTAATTTAAAACTTTGGATTTAATGGATTTTCATATGGTACAAGTACCAACATTTTTCAAGTTCAAAATTTTGAAAAAATGGGGATTTTCTTTTTGCATACATATTTTGTTTACACATCTTTCACAATTTGTACATAAAAGATAGTAATCAACACTATCTTGTTGTCATGATAATTGAGATGAAAGGTTTTAAAAAAAATTTCCTTTCCTTTTATGTTTCAAAGTATGCAGAAGCAATTTTATCACGAAAAATATAACTTTAATTTCTAAGATCGATTTTTCAAAGGGGTGACTGAATGTTTTTAGTTACTGTCTCTAAAGTCTTATCGTAATCACTTTGCGGTTTCACCAATCGAAAACTAGATCACATGCAATGAAGAATTCTTCATTTTAATGATTAAGGGATTGTCTCCAAATTATGGCATATGTATTAACGATTCCAAGCGATTTGATTCTTAGCGAGTTTTGTCATTAAATTGCTTAAATAATGTATGTAAGCGAATCCAAGAGATTTAAAAACGATCATTTCTTCTATATAATATCATCATCATCATCATCATCTCCGTAGCCGAGGCGGCCGTGGGTGCACCCAGTTCATGACAGTCCTTCTCCAACCTTCCCGATCTTCCGCCATAGGTTGAAGTTAATTGTCATTCCATGGGTGTTTCAATAGGCAAGAAGTACTCGGTGGTGCCTATCTCCTCTCCGAGTTCGCAGTGACACCACGTGCCGGGTGTGCTCAGCCAATGTCCCGAAGGATCCTTTGCTCGACCACGTGCTCCAGAAGCCGTTGGTCCCTGGAGACTCCTCCGCCAACTGGAACTGCTGGTACCCTGCTGCCAGTACCAGAGGGGTGTTGGGTGCTCGACCTACCCGGATGCAGTTTAACGTCATGCCCAGGACACTATATAATATACGATTAAAAAATCGCTCATCTAAATTGCTTAAATTTCACTTGTGGCTCGTTTATCATTAAATCAAAACGAATTTAAATTATTCGTTAGATGACTTTTGGCAGTTTATTTGCCTATAAATACAGCAGCATTTTCAATTCTAAACACATTTGAAACGAAATGGATGTTGACACCATTGATGCAGATTTGTATGAAGATATAGATTGGCTTTTAGAATCTGCACCCGAACCTACCACTATTTACCAGCAAGAAAAAGCTGTTTTAGAAGGTTTGTTAAGAATTATCTCTAAATGTCAATAATGAAATCACTACTGTATTTCTTCCAATAAATGGCGGGTACATTTTCTTTAGGGGTGGTAGGGAGGCGTTTACGTCTGCACAAAGTTTGCTTTTTTTACAAAATATTAAAAAAGCTTTAATTATTTGATTTATCAGCGTCAATGATTTCATCATTTTCTTCCAGAGGAATAGTACTTAAAAAATAACCTTGCTTTTGTCGCTTACGGTGAAATAAACGGGGTGTTTATGTAAAAGGGTGTTAATGATATAATCGTAACATAATTAATCGTTTCTTTATTTCTTATGAACAGGTATAACAAGAAAATGTTGTAGACTGAGTTTGGTATCATGTTAACATTTGTTTATCAAACATAATACTGCAGCAGCTCATTTACTTCCTCAGAACGATGTTTTGTTTATGAATGGAGTATCACTTAAAGATATAACTATTCATGTTAAAAAAACGCTAGGTTTAAATGCGAGTGTTCATACCGTATATTGACTGTTAAAACCCAAATGGAGTTGAACCACTGCATAAACGGTACAAGTCGCTGATTAATGCAAAAATTCCTCCAAAAAGAAATAGTGGTAAAAGAAAAGTTCATCAAGAACAAAAGTCGGAAATCCTGCTGTTAGTCAGTGTACACAAATTAGGTCATTTTATTTACAAAGTGACGCCCCAAATTATAACAACCACGATTTCCCTTACAGAAAAAGTCAGGAAATCAGCAGTAATAACCAAAATAAAAGTTCTAATAATAATCCAGTGACAAAACCAGACTGTGCTTGCAATGTTGACTATTATTTTTGTGGGAATGCAAACCCATTGAAGACTAAGATTACATAAAATGTGTAATTTTTTAATAAAATTCATGAAACAATCACAGAATTTTGGAGTTAGATATCGGTGAAGAAGATTTTTGTCAACGCACTCCACCTTTTCAATGTTCGATTTTCAATGTTCTTTTTCATCTTTGACGGGGGCTGAATTTTTATTTGAAAGAATGTACCTGTCAGATATACACAATAAAATATGCACATGCACACACCCTTTCTTATTGAAATGATTGTGATCAAAAGGAAAATAGAAAGCATCTTTCTGAATTTAATATATGCAAAAAATACATGAGAAAAACGAAAGACAAAGGAAGAATTTATGAAGTATTATAAATGGAATTTGTAATTTTTTGAAAAACATAGTTTTGGTTTGAATGAAAGATTACATTTTGTAC
The DNA here is from genome assembly GCA_039566895.2 of Turritopsis rubra. NCBI lineage: Eukaryota > Metazoa > Cnidaria > Hydrozoa > Anthoathecata > Oceaniidae > Turritopsis > Turritopsis rubra. Next base: position 9,106,358 of record CM077626.1, on the reverse strand, counting down.
CAATATTTGCATAACATTCGCATCAAACAGCAAAATTTTTCAGCATTGTATGCAGGTGTGTGGTGATTTTATTTTGCATAAGCTTTTAGTTGTTTCTCTCCACATATAAATAACAAAAAAGGCTAAATCCTTTATTGTATAAACATCGACAACTTTTTGTCAGTGGATGCAGGAATTTTCATAAACTTCGCTTAAATCCTTAACTTCCCTTGTATTCGCATAACCTTGCTTAAATTTGCTTAACTTGGTCGAACATGATATTCCATTTAAATTCGGAAAAAAGAATAGCCAATGACCTCTTTGGAAAATTCTCCCCTGAGAATTCACAGATTATACATATATTGTTGATGAAAAGTACAGCTGATCAGCTGATTATCAAAGAAAACATTAAACATGATGAACATGAAAGTTAAGAATAAGTGTCATGCTGTTGATCCAGTTTTTAAAAGGAGCTATGGGACCTGTCAACGTTGAAAAGAGAACTGTGAGATCAAGTGGGCTGGTTACAGCAAAGAATTTAATTGCTGGTTGACTGAAAACCAAGTTTCCCTTCCTATTGAACGCCGGTCATTGTTGAAAAGAAATGTAATTGACCCTAAAAACTTTGCAACAAGAAAGTGTCCTGCGAAGTCGGTGACATCGTACATAGAAAAAAAGTTGTTGTCAACGATCCATTCAACTGTAATGTAAAATTACTTATTCTATCATTTTATTTGAACCTTTTTTCACATGAGAAAGATGCCCTATATAAATGAATTTTGTATATTACAGATAACAACATCGGATGGTAAACAATTCTGTATGAGTACCTGAAAGAAACCAAAACTTTAGATAGTTCCAAGGAATTCCCAATTCAAGATGAAGGTGCTGATCTCTCCTTCTCGAGTTCAGAAAATAATGATTGTGATTTTTTAAGCACAACTATCCTTGAAGTTGCTGATACTTCTGCCACATCAAATTAAGTGATTAATCCATTAATGACAGTTACCAATCCTTCTCCTTATGTTGTGTTGAAAAATGCCTACTGAAAAGGACTGTGAGCCATTGTATTTTGATGAAAGTGGCCTGCCAGGAGGATCTGCAAATATTCTGGAGCCTTTTTCATCTTTTGCTACTGAAGCCACTAAAAGTCAGATCGAAATAATGGAAAATGCAAATAGACACCTTCAATGTTCTTCTCGCAGCTTCCAAGCCTAAATTTGCTATAAATAATTTAGAAAACATCAATTTCATCGCAGAATCATGCCACAACATTTTCAACCTGGTCTCAAGAAACTCTAGCATGATCGATCAAATATATAAGAAAATCAACCAACTTGAAAGTTATGTTTACACGAAAAAACCCCAAAGAAAGAGACTTAAATGTTGATGTAAGTAGAATTATGAAACTGATAACAATAAAGAGGGCATCAGTGTTGGAAATGATAATGATTTTTGTGGTGTTGATAATGAAGACGAATCCTGTAATGTTAGTATCATTGGTAATGGTGACGATGTTTGTGCCGATAACGTAAATGATAAGAGAAAAGTTAAAAGACGCCATCGCAATGGATGTGGACGTTCATTAAAAAAAACTATCGAAAGAGTTCACGTTACAAGACTAGCTGAATCTTCATTTCATGAAGGAAGAAAGTATAAAGGTAGTATAAAGATTGTATAAAGGTCGTATCATTGGTAGTACACAACTTTCATCAAATTTTTGCATAAAATCGTCCAATGTGCCCATAAAAGATTGGGTAACCAGCTTTCCACTTAAAATTTTCCATAAGTTGTAAATTCAAATTTATTTGTTATGGTAAACTTTCAATTAATTTCAGAATAATTTGAATGATTCATGCAACTGCCATGAAAGATTTTTATTTATTATTTTCCCTAAACTGTTTTTCTTAAAATTTTCTATGTGTTTCTATTTCTGTGCTGACAGTTAAGTCAGTGCACATACAAAAACACTGTATTACTTCATTTCGAAATTTTTAAGCGAGGTTGGGGACGAGGTTGTTATAATAATGGTAATATGAAAAATCACACAAAATTACCCGTGAAAAAATAGCACGTCAATTTCAAATACAATGGCCGTCTCACACAATCCATCCATCAACAAAGCACCACCTGGCAACAACCAAACACCATCGTCACAAGACACGTTGATTTAATACTATTTCATACTATTTTGTTTTATAAAAGCATTTGTAATTTAAAATAGATTTTAATAATAATGCTCATATCTCAACACACAACCTCTTTAGTATAATTTCTCAACATAAGCAACACATTTTTCGTGCCTCGCATCCAGTGCTTCTCCACACGTTCTGGCACGTTCACGTCATCTTCTATGCTCAAACAAATTTCCATACAGAAACCCATCATTTCTCTGAACCATACTCACACAATCTGTTCCATCACCACCTGACACTCACCAAACCAAACCATCGACGTCACAAGACACTTCTACATAAAACACTCTCCTCCATGAAACACCATTTTCCTTCAAAAAAAACACTGTCCGCATCTTTGCTTTAATAGTCATAATGCTGTCCTTATGTCGGTACACCTCTTTGTATCATTCCTCTACATAACCGACACCTTTCATATTTGTTTATATTTGTGCACAAATATTTTCTTTTGTACGTAGCTAAAACAACCCATTCAAACAAATTCCAACAAAATTAAAAATGCATGTTTTGACTTATCAACTCCACATGGGAATTATGAAAATAATACTGAAGCATTCTGATTGGTTAAAATTAAAAACATATATACAGGGATTTTTATTCACTTTGTAATTGACAAGATGCTTATCATGGAGGAAATTTTTCTTGTTTTCATTGTTTCAACAGATCAGATGTACTTATAAACAGTCAGAATGAAGTGTCGGGGGATTTGTTTTGCTGCACAAATCTGGTCTTGATAATATTCCTTTATACTATTGATTTGCTGTCTATCTTAAGTGTACTCGAGTGTCTGCATGTTTCAAAAATTTGAATATTTACAAATTTCTACAAGAAACAAAAACAAAGTTAATATGTCTCAAAAGTTCCACTTGCCCGATCGGGCATGTAAGGAAGATTTTTTCTTGCCCAACGAGGCAGTCGGGCAAGCCTTATGTTCCACCACTAGAGAGGTCTGATAATAGTCATATATATATATATATATATATATATATTAGTCTTAGATATAAACCACATGTGCAAAGGTGATCGTAGGAGAAGGAAATGAAATATATACAAAGAAGAGAATAAAGTGTCCACGGGGGCAAATAAAAGGAACTAACGGGCTAACTCTAACAAAATCTGAGAAATGATCATGAAAACATTCAAACACACTATTCAGAAAACTTAACCTGGTACAAATTTGGTGCAAAGAAAACTGAATTGAATGAACTGTATGAATCAGTGTCTCTACCATCAACGATAACGTCTTGTCTATTTTGAAAACCGTCAAAATAAAAGTCGGGCTATTAATCACAAATTGCCCTCAGGTCATGCTATTGCTATTATAATAGAAGAATCGTTAGTTTTTTTTAGTCTTTGCAGTTTTTCTGATCATCCAGTTAATGAATGAAAAAAAATTTTGGGACTAAATTTGAGTTGGACCAAAATTTGTCATGCCCAAACTGCAAAAAGTTGAACCAAATAACTTTGACTTGGAAATACTGTTATACATAATAGTTGGAATTATACTTTGTCATTTAATAGCCAGGTTAATGTCATCGATTTATATAAAGAAGCTCTTGTGATTTTCAGTGGTTGTAAAAAGGAGATGGCTAAGATGAACATAAGATTGGTTCAAACTTTCCCTTCGAAAATATATTTCAAAAAGGGAAAGGTTTAAAAAATCCTTGTTTTTCTACAATGGCCTCTTTATCACAAGCTGTTGAAGATTTGCCTGCCTGGCAGGCAGTGCCATTCCCTTGTATATCGTGAGAGATTGATTGTAAAATGTTTAATTCATTTAGATTTCACGAGGTAAATGATTTTTAAATGGCAGAAGAATCGTATAAGAAAAACGTTAATCAATGGTTGAAGAAAAACGAAGAAAATTTAAAACCACCCATATGCAACAGTGTCATGTTAGTGGTAATTTTTATTTTACTTTAATCTTTTGTACATTTTCATTGCCATTATTTTTCAGTTTCCGCCATCTTCCAAAGGAAGCTGTTTGAAATAGATAATGATTAGTCTATTTGTTCCATGTGGTATCCAAAGGTTGTTAACTTTACTTAACCTTGTTTGGGCAAGAGAATTTAGTTGATGACAGTGTGTGAATTTTTATCTGGGACTGATGGTTTTATGATCTTTCATGCTCAATGTTATTGGAAAATGCTATATAGTAACATGAAACATTCCTGCTGAAAACTTTAAAGGGGAAATAAGGACAACTAGATGCCCTTACAGGCAAAAGGATTTCTGCAACATTTACAGCTAATTAACAAAACAAAATAAAAACTTCAAAACCAGCTTTTATTTAGCAAAAAGATTTTAAAAAGAAAGTTGTGTTTTACAAAAAAAGTTCGAAAGGCATTGAATAATCCAAATCAAATGTATAAACGTATTCTTAATCAATACATAAAAACAGATTTTATAAGTATTTTCTTTGAATTTAACGGATAAAAAACCCCATTTTTGATGGAAATAAATATATATTTTGCCATTCTTTCATGGCAAAGATTATAACAATGGGATGCTAAATTGACCTAATTAGCATAATTGACAGTTCAGCGTTTCATGCTAGGTTTGGACAGAGAATGAAAATGCTGAAATTGTCATTAAGTGAAAGCCAAATTTCTTTCTAATGAAATAATGGAATGTGAACACAAGGTTAACAAAAAAAATAATACGGTTTCATGTTGCTAGACTGAATTATCACTTAAAATTATGAATTCTGCTTAATTTTTTGTAATTTTTGTTGTAAAAATGGAACGTCAAAGTCAAAAATGTCAAAGGATAAAATTTGAATAGTTTTCAAAGCATATGAGCATATGAAGTATACGTATATGTTTACCTTTAAAACATGTAGACCTTAGAATATTTTTAAGGTTATGCTGTTTTTTCAGTATAACTTAGAATAATGTCAGAAAACAACAGATCATAGTCACAGCAAAAAACAAAATCATGAAAAATTAGAAATACGAAGGTTGAATGGGTTTTGTCAAATAAAACAATTAAAGAATCCTGACAAAATAGAGACCAACTAATGACCAACCAAATATTTGAAGGTTGAAATGTTGTGAAACCAAAACCAAAAGTATAGAACGAAGAACAAATTCAAACTCTATGAAATTCAAGTTGAAAAACACAATGAAAAACAAAAAGTAACCAGCCCAGGTCTAGAGCCGTGCTATGCATATCCTTAAAGCTGTAGCTATATATAAATCATGTTATACCAAGCACTGCCACGTAATATAATAATTCACTGTAAAATCACTTAGTAAATAAAAAGAATTACCTTTTCAAAAGCTTTTTCAATCAAGTTCAGTCATAAACAACACACTGACTTCTTTCAAGAGTGGAGGAGCTTCTTCGTTCTCCTTTAAAGTTTTTTTTCTTCCTAATTTTCAGAATGAAAAACAGCTAGGTTTGGACAGAGAAAAAACAAAGAAGAAAAACATGGACGGTTGTAATGGATTTCTATGCTTAAATTTGTTGATAGCGTTCAAACGCTATAATAATATAAATTGCATTAGATATTGACCGGTGGAAACCTTGCTGGGTGATCTAATACATGTAAATAGTGTTGAGAGAGGCTGTAATAGTGTAGCACTTCTGGTGTGGTACATTCATTTTCGATGACCGTGTTGTAAAGTGTTATTTGTTGGCAATCTTTTTGTTATGCTGGTGTCTGGTTTGTGAATAATATGCAGGCTTCTGCATATGGGAAATGCTGGCATGTGATAATTGCACATCTCACTGGCTTTTTACCAGTACTTAGGTGTGCTGTTTGGTGTACGCCCAAAATGTTATAAATGTGCGATTGTTGTCTGAGTTTTTCACTTCAGGAGGAAATAAAAACAAAAAATGTATTATTCTAGTGTTGAGTGTATTTTAAGCTCTTTGTTAAGAACATTTTCCTAACTCACTTGAGAATAAAGCCAAACTAGTATAGCATGTAAAAACATTTTACACGCAATACTGCCATGTCTGTGTATATACAAAAATTGTTGTGTTTCTCCATGTTGGAATTATATCATATTTAACACTAATATTTTGGATCGATCATTCAAAGAATCCTGTTATCCCTATTTTTCAGTGCTATTTGGCCTATTAGAGATTTCTAAAGTTGTACAGTTAAACTAAAAGCTAAAAATTCCAATGTTCAGAGATTTAGAAAAGAGACAATACAACATATGCTCGTACCTAACCAATGTATACTCCTACCTAACCACGATTAATCTTCTGAAATATAAGAAAATATCTTCAAATTTCCCTATTCACTAAAGCTAACAAAAACAATACATTCTCAGACGTTTTTATCTTTCAATTCTTTATTCTGCTATGAATTGTTGCATTACAATCATTTATACTATTCAATTTTATAATCTAAAAAAAAAAAAGATACCATTCAAATACTATCAAAACAATATAATAATAATCTTGCTACCTTCGTTTACCTTGATAATAACAATCCACACACTACAATGAAATACTAAATAAACTGCTAGCTACACATTCGGCATAGTAATCAAAACTAACTGATATGAAAAAGCTACGTTCAAACACATAAAAAAAATAGGCATCGGTAGAAAATGATAAACTGATAATACATAACAGGTCTACATCGTCTATCTCGTCGGATAGAATAGTTATTGATACTGATCAATATTGTTATTCTTTATTACTGAACTTAAAGCGTAAAAATATTAAATAAAAAATTAAAACAACAAAAAAAAATTTAACACGCTGCGTCTTCATTTCTCTTTAAAGAAATGAACATTGAGAAAATTTGATGAACTTTCGAATGCAAAAAACATTGCATTGCCTTCTCCTCCGGGCGGCTTTATGATGTCTTCCTTCAGGAACAACACTCCACGAAGTAATAAAAACCCGTAAGATGGAGCTAGAGATTCTCCTAATGGGAGATTCTCCCTATACTAATACGGAAAAACGTACATCCATTGACGAACTTCCCGAGAAATTTTACCTAACATTCTCTCTTTAAAAGTTAGGTAAGAAAAAAGCAAGATTGCGTATTAGTATAAGAAGATAGACTGTATTTAGTGTTATTTTCTTTCCATTTTAGTAAGAGTAAAGCAGGCATCACACAATCAAATTTGTATGGTCAAATTTGTTGAACTCCCTTTTGTATTTCAATATGTTGAACCTTTTGTGATATTGTACATGTTCAATATATTGAAATGTTTGACACTTAAAATGTCCTTTTTTTCTCAATAGATTCTGGCCAAGAGGAGGCTCTTGTGCTGGTTATATAGTATAGAAGAAAAAAAAACAAATGAAAAATGACATAATGAATGTGGTTTTAAGATTATCTACAATTTCTTCATAATGCTATTATCCCGTTCATTACGCTTCATTGCAGCATTTCATAAATTTTCATGTTCTTGCCAAAGTCCAACATTCAGTATCATGTGAAATGTGAACTTTGGACCAAAATCTCTCCAATTTTTCAGGATGCGCAGAATATGTGCACCGATTTATCATCATGCAATGTGAAAGTTTTAAACATGTTTAAAACTTTCAATAAGTGGAACAACTTTTATGATCATGCTGTAAGTATCAAACTTTTTCCTATTACATGCTTCAACTTGTTGAATTCCACAAATTTGATCATACAAATTTGATCGGGTAATGCAGGCTTAAACCAAACTAATTTAAGATTGTGTACAAAATGAAAAACCATGTTCTGTGATAAATCAAACAGTGAATATATAACCAGTTTTGACCCATGTGTCTGTTCAAAGCCAACCTGCTCATCCTGGCTAATTCTCAGACTCCTGGCCTAGTTGTAAAGCACTTCATTGACTAGATCTTAACAACCTTGTCTGTTTGTGGTTGGTAGCCAGGAAATTACAGCCATGCGGTACTTAACCATTGTAGAGGTGAATGCGGACAGAGCATTATTTTTTATTCATTTTCAGTTTATTTAAAATAAATACAACATTAGGATATAGCCCATGACAATGGCAAATTAAGTCAACGTCAACTATGGACGGACGGATGAACGGACGGAGCAAGTCTGCACCATTGCACTTTCAGGCAGAACAGATGTTAGGACTGTATCTATGTTAATGAGAAATGCCTTTTTTCCAATAAGTGTCTAGTTTTTTTCAGTGATTTTTAAAGATAAAAAAGAGTTTCGAAGTAAAATTGTACATTCGTTTTTTTTTCATATTTCCCGTTGAAACTAGACGACATAAGTGCGACTTTTCTGTTCAAGAGAGAGGTAGAGCAGTAAGGAAAGTCAACTGGAATTCTCTAGGACATTGGTTTCTTTGGAATTGGGTGGCTCCGCTGATGATCCTAGTGTAAGCTTAATTGTCTGGGGACGTTATGAATCACAGTAGAGGATATTTTCCTAAGGGTGCCAATCCCACAGAAACTGGCAATGTCTTAACTAAAATCTCATCAATAAATTACGATTACATTGAACCATCATAAAAGAATTACGTGTAATACGGATGACATTGCATTGCATCTCATTGCTTGATATGCTTCATGCCTGCATAACAAAATGTTACTCCAAATGTCACTCTTATTGATACTCTTGATACAGATAAATTACGCTCTATGCTGGAATCTGATACAGAGTTTGTTACAGAAAACAAGTATCAAGTGGTCCCATTTTGCAAACCATGACACATGTTTGTAATGAAACTATCAAAAAAACCTTTTCTTCCATATGACGCAAGTTTGGATCAATGGATGAATGAAAGTTAACAATCATTTGTTTCACTGTTTTGCTTTCCGACGTGCCATGTGATCGCACACCTCATATGATGAAGTCTGGTGTGCATCATGTAGTTCTGTAAAATATCTTCATTTGTATGTTTTTGTGGTGTCCACCTCTAACCATCGTCTTGTACCATGTATATCTTGCGCTGGTTCCATGTTTGGCAACCATAGCTCAGGTGACTACGTATAAGAAAATAAAGTCATTTCACACGAGTACTCAACATTATCTTTTGATTGAAAAGTTTTTTTCCAAGTTTGTGGAAATTTGTACTGCAGAATTAATACGAAGTTCGATTTTGGTATTGCTAGTGGATGGTTCGTTTGGTGGAAAAAATGGTAATAGTTAGGGCGTCAGCTTCGTTTGGTTCTGTCTGAACTGGTTTATTCACCAAATTGAAGTCCTTGGTTTGCGTGGCGAAATCGATGGTTAATTTTTCAGTCTGATTGCCATTCGAAATTGTACTAGATGGTGGGGGAGGAAGAACTTCCGTTTGTATTTGAATTGCAGCGTTATTGAAGCATATTGTATTTTACAAGAATCAAAACCACTGCCAAAATAAATTAATGTTCTTAGTTCATGAAATCGGAGGTCAAGAGATTCGACTCGCTCTTGCATAATTTGTAATGATTTTGAAAGCAAACTACTACGTCACAGAAATATTGTTATAACCTCATTTTCGCAATTTCAAAACAAGATGGCTATACAGAAGGACATTAACAGCGCGAAGGTTTTGTATGATCTTTGTGTAGGCAAGAAATAAATGGGTATTCATGGAATATAGAATGTAGAATTAATTCATTAGAATGCAACAATCCCTTTAAGATACCTTGGGGATGATGACATTAACAAACATTTAACTGAATGCAGCAAAAGTGCTGATTGTAAGTCCACTACTTGCATATGTTCAACAAGTACATAGAAAATGGTCTTAAAGATAGGTTCATTGCTGCAGCTGATTTTAGCCTCATGACGGATGAGACAAAATGGACGGCACCCATACAATGAGTGGAGAAAGAACAGGTTTGCAGAGGAGATTTCGACATGAAGTGCCTCACACCAAATATGTTAGCTGTCGAAATCTCAAGGTTGATAGATTTCAATGCTTGAATGACGTTGATGCCTTGTTGCTATCTGTGAAGCAGTTGATGAAGTATTCAACCATCAAAACTGTTGAAATTGTTAAAAGTCTCCACAACTCGTTGGTTGTCGCATGGGCATTCATTGATACATCTCGTGTGAGATTTTCATCTCTTGTAAATCTCAGATAAAATTGCCATCAAGGTGACCAAGCTTCTATTCCTTGAAGAAATGTTGAAGTAAATAAATTCAGCAATTCAGACTAATGACCCATATTTCTAGCGTTCGATGCATTCAATGTTAATACACAAAGAAGAGCTTCACGAGAAAGTACACACCCTTTTTGAATTTTATGGACAGCAGCAATGTTCCGAATTTTAGGGAGAAGTGAATCTGGAGGAAAGAAATGTGCAGTATCACTTGCCCAGGAAAGTTTATGCGAGTTGTTAATTGCTCACCCCATACAGAAACTATATTCAAAATTTCTGAAACAATATTATTGACATCAGGTATAAACCAACAATGTAATTTTATTGAATAATATATTTCGAAACACTAGGTTCCATCATCAGATTCTTTCTAAAATTAAAATAAAAAAACAGTTTAAAAACAGTAAAAACAGTAAAAACATTATGTACAAAGGTTAAGCTAACTTCGTTATCAACATCTATCTACAACCTAATTACTAATTCGTGTTGTTTATATTCGTCTCTCGTGTTGATTGACGGTTTCAACTCCCTGATGTATAGTGCTTCCAAAATCATTAAATGGCTAAAAATCATTAAATGGACATGATAAACTCTAATTATATATTATGAATACTACACTGCAAAATTTTAGTTCTTATTTTGAGTAAAAAAAAACTGAAAACAAGCAGAGAATTACTTGTTTTAAGTAAAACACGTCTTGTCCACATAGCTAGAATATTTTTCTAGGATTAAGTAAGTTTTTTCTTAAAATAAGGCAATGTACCATCAATTTTTCTAGGATATTCCTACGGTAGGATGACCTATTCTTAACAAAAAAATATGAAGTAAAAATAATTGATAGATAGTAAGGGTATTATAGGTGCATGTGCCATGTTTTTGCAGCGATTGAAAAATATGGCACGTGACTTTGGAGCATTGATAAATATACCGACAGAATTTTTATATATGTATTCCAGAGTTGTTTGTTTCTTTCTATTTACAATGGTTTAAAATACTAGATACTGTGTAAAATATACAGTACAATGTTAAAACTTACAACTTTCAAAATAACAACCTTAACAACAACAAGTGGCAATTAAACCCTGTTTAGTGGCAAAAAATGATAACAAAATAATAGTAACAATAACAAATAATAATAAAAGTAATAAACAACATGGAAAGTCACTGTTATGTCATGCATTTTTGAATTCACAAAAGTCTTGATGTATATCATTTGCGACCGGCAAAACATCAATAGGAGCATTAAAGTCGTTAAAGATTAACCACTGCAGCACTGTTAAACAAACTTCAAAATCTTTTGGATAATCCAAATCCAGCAAGTAGAACGATGCTAGGTAAGTTAAAATGACTTCCTCCATTAGATCATTTGATATTTGGACTATTATAGACTTGCCAATGACTAGGGTTGAGGTTTGCTCTTCCAATAGAAGAACGGGGCAATTGGAAGAAATCTTGGTGAGTTTTTGATCCGGATCTTCGTGTGCCTATAAAAATCCATACATTCAATTTAAATTCAAGTTATATAGGTAAAATAAAAAAGAACAAAGATAATCTTAATAATTAATTCTAATAATCAGTTTCCTGACTTAAATATGTATTCTCTTTTGACTATGAAATTCGGTTCTGTCATGTACATGTAAGTCTTACCTCTACTTCTAGAAACATTCTTGTTATTCTTTTTTTTTTCTTGTCTTTTTGCCCAGCCTTTAAAGCACTAAAGATGACGTGTAGATTTTCCATCATGTGAACGAGCTTCCCAACTAAAAGGACACAAAATAAAAAAATACATCAAATGTTATTACAATAATGTCTTATTTAGCAAAAATTGGGTTTTGCAGCATTTTAATTGTGCAGTTCATTGCAGAATCTGCTTTATCAAGTGTAAACCTACAAAATGCAAAAGAAAATGATGAAGTAAAACAAATGCCTCACCTATTGTAGCAGAAGATGGTGGCTTTATCTTATGTTTAGTCAATCCATAATAAATGATGTAATCCAGATTTTCCCTCAGGTTTTGAATGAAAACATCTTTGTTAGAATCTGTTGCATTTTGTTGGTGTTTCTCTATACGCAGAACTTCTTCAATAATCTGTCAAAGTACAAAATTTGTTCAATAACTTTTAGATAACACAAGGCTATAAAGAATCTAGAAATAGATTTGTTATAAAACGCAGGCAGCCAAAAATGTAAAAGAAGATTTTTTTGATACTTTTCTAAGATCCCAACAGATTTTAGTATAGGGTGGTATTTGCACTTACATGAACATGATCCTTTTTGAAGCATGGATACTTTTCCATGAATCTTTTAATTCTGTTTGCTCCCTGCAGTCCATTTAGAAACCTTCTGCGTTCCTGAAATGTTTTGTCCAGATACAAACGTAAAACCTGTTGGTTCGGGTTTTTCTTTTGAGATTCCTTATTAAGCAATTCACCAAATTTTCCAATTTCTGGCTCAGCAGGTTGCTTATTGGAGTTTAAACAATCGTTTTTTCCAGCATTTGGATTAGCATTTTCTAAGGATAGAAGAATATATAGATCAAAGTAAAAATGTAAACTGGATATGTCTTGAGGAAAATAAAGGCCACTGAGATTCCTTATTAAGCAACTCACCAAATTTTCCAATTGCTGGCTCAGCAGGTTCCTTATTGGAGTTTAAACAATCGTTTTTTCCAGCATTTGGATTAGCATTTTCTAAGGATAGAAGAATATATAGATCAAAGTAAAAATGTAAACTGGATATGTCTTGAGGAAAATAAAGGCCACTGTTATTAAGCAACTCACCAAATTTTCCAATTTCTGGCTCAGCAGGTTCCTTATTGGAGTTTAAACAATCGTTTTTTCCAGCATTTGGATTAGCATTTTCTAAGGATAGAAGAATATATAGATCAAAGTAAAAATGTAAACTGGGTATGTCTTGAAGAAAATAAAGGCCACTGTTATTAAGCAACTCACCAAATTTTCCAATTTCTGGCTCAGCAGGTTCCTTATTGGAGTTTAAACAATCGTTTTTTCCAGCATTTGGATTAGCATTTTCTAAGGATAGAAGAATATATAGATCAAAGTAAAAATGTAAACTGGATATGTCTTGAGGAAAAGGCCACAGTAGAGTAAAACAAGTTTTTTTTTTAGAAAAGAAAAAAGAAAAAAAACTGACCATAGCTTTTTGTCAATTCAAACTTGATTCTTTTAGAATTATGTATTATTTCATCACTGGTATCAACGGTTTCTAGAATCTTTTTCCTTCTTTTCGCCTTGGAATCTGTAAATTCTTTGTGTGAGTTCTTTTTAGCTGATTGGTTGTAAACTCTTTTTGTGAGTTTCCGAGCTATCTCTAACTGAAACAATTTAATTATTCCGAGATCAGTTGTCGAATAAAATTAATAACATTTTCAATAGAAAGGACACAGAACAGAAGAAGATAACTAAAACAGTTAATCATTTTTTCATAATGAATGCTTACTTAACCTGCTCTTGGTTTTGGCAAACTCACATTTAAAAAGAAAATGGAAACTTACATGAGTCCCTTTAACATCTTTCAATGACGGATACACGATAACAAGAGATTTTGCCATTTCCTCTATTTCTATATTTGTTAGCTTCCTCTTATATGGAAATATTTCAGCCTCCATGTTTGTAATGGTTGCTCTTACCAGCCGGCTGACTTGGGAATGGTTTAATCCCCCCGCCTTTTCTGTGTTAATTAACTCAGCCTCTCGGTACACTGTGAAACAGGGGGTTCTGATTTCCACTTTCGGAGCATCCTCTGCATTCTCAGAATCTTGCTTTGCTACCAAATTGTTTCGGGAGATGACAGTTTCTGACAACGGAGAATTGTTTAATCTGGTTGGTGTTTCAATTAAAGGATTCAAGATTGATTTTGGTGTTACTGACACAGGATTGGAAATGGTTGGCGATTTCGACACTGTTAAAGGACTCAAATGTGGTGGTGTATCACCAAAAGCTTCATTGTATTTCATCTGCTCATGATGCTAAAATATATAAATCATTTTTGTTTCCAACTGGATATTGATGAATGGACTAATGTCTAATTTAGATTGAGAAGAAAAAATCAGCACAACTTCCACCCCCAGGGTTATATATATAGAAATCAACCATACAAATACAAAAACCTGAATAATTTGCCAGACATCACATCTTTCTTTGGCGGTGAAGTTTTTCAATAGTTGTTTTACTTCGAGGAAGCTCATTGCCAACAATGCTGTATCAATTAAGGAATTTTCTGAAAACAGAAGATATGTAAAACATCTTTTGGCAAGGCTTCATCTACGGGACTCTTGTTGGGATATGACAAAAGTCTGTTTCTTAAAAATGTAAAACATGAAGGCACAAAAAGAACATGCAGAAAAAACAAATAATTTAGTCATAACTTACCTAAAAAGCATTCTCCTATCTCTGGATATTTATCGACGATTTTGTTTATTAGTTCGAAGGATACCATGATCTTTTTAAAAAGTCTTCACTGGCCTGCCCTTAGGTAACGAATGCTACATCCAGAGGTTAGACCATGTGGTGAGGGCAACGCGCTCGTGCCCGGACAAAATAGCCGAAGAATAAAATACCATAAAATACCAATACGAACATTAGACTTTTTTTTTTAATTTGAAAAAGAAATATAGCTTTATTTTTTTGCATTTGCATTTGCTCTTTTAAAAAACGTTTTGTAATTTTATACATGTGAGTAAAATAACTTTGAACTAAGTTCTCTAACTACAAGTTAGTCCTGTCAATACCCTTATCTCACCCTCTGTTTTTCAGTAAAATATCAACTTTGCTTTACACGGATTTAAAAACATAGTCGAGTTGCTAGGTCAAAATGGTGGATGGATCATTTTGATGTATTTTGATGTTGGTACGCACTTGCAGATGGATCTGATGAATGAAAAAATCTTCAATTGTTTACTTTGTAAAAGCTTTCGATCGCTTTCACTTCGCCTACTTCTCAATCATTATCGATGTGTGCATGCAAATAAACCATCTTTTGCTGTGCAATGCAATGTTAATAACTGCCCAGCAAAATTCACTCTGTTTAATTCACTATACAAACATGTGACAAGAAAACATAAGGATATTTATGACGGACACTTGTTCAGAGGAAATGAATTGATAACTGAAAGTCAAACCGAAATTCATCATGAAATTGATGTTGATGAGGAGGTTCCTAATAGTTATCCTGTTGATGATGATAATGTGTATGATGATGATGACATAAGTGATGACAACAACAATTTGGAAGAAGATTGCTTATTGCTTGACTCTGAAACTGACTCCGAAAATGATGCACTTGATAATGCTTCTAGAGATTTGGATGCACACGAAAATGTAAGAATTATTATATAAATATTTAATGATGTCATCAAAACCAAGTGATTTTCAAAATGGCACATTATTTGTTTTCAAATAGGTTACTCTTTCAGACATTTTGTGAGTCCTTTTCTGTAGAGTTATTTTTGTGATTCCAAAACATCGATCAGTGTTTATAGTTTATTTTATCTTTTATTTTATATCTTTTTTCTTGCATGTTTGGTAACAACGTTTAAGGCCTTTGTTTTTAGCTTCATGAGTATGACTTTAAATGAGATCTTTCTGATTATGTACTTCCAAATTTCAATTATATAATAGTTATCCATTATGTGTTGTATTTCATTTTTAGTCTATGAAATCACAACTAACAATGAATGCTGTAATGTTTATTTTGAAAACCAAGGAACGTAACAAACTATCACAGGTAAACAAAAACTTTAAGAATCTATGTAATTTAGATATAATGTGTTTTCATCTATTTTTTTATAGTGGAGTCAATTTATATATATATATATAATGTTTATATCTCAATTTTAAAATATTTTGTCTCTGAACATTGCATTTTACTAAAGTTAAAACATTTCCTTAATAAAGGCCAAAGTAATTCACATTTTTCTTTATTTTTTAAGGTTACAATGAACAGCATCATTGACAATGTAACATGCTTGGTGGCTCAATATGGTTCAATTCTGAAAGACGAAATTATAAAGAAACTTGGTTTGACCTCCAATAGCGAACTTGAAATGATATCAGAAATATTTGACAATACTAGTCATCCATTTGATGAAATTTCCACAGAAGCATTACAAAAATCCTACATCAAGTTGAAGTTCCCCCATGTCACTCCTCAAAAAATTATTGTTGCAACTGTGTTGACAAGAAAGCGCAAACATATGTCTATGATAGCTGAGAAAGAAGAAACTTTCATGTATTATCCACTGTTGGAAAGTTTAGAACAACTGCTTGCAAATCCAAAGTTGGCATCCATTTTGTTGAAGACACCTTATAGTATGAATGACGAAGACACATATTTTGATTTTTTTGATGGGTCATTGTACAAAAATGATAAATATTTTGCTGATCATCCAGAAGCACTCGCGATAATGATATACCATGATGAATTGGAAGTCTGTAATCCCCTTGGAAGTTCCTCTGGAATTCACAAGCTTGATATGTACTATTATTGTATATTAAACATTCCAGCAAAGTATAGGTGTCGTCAGTGTGCAGTAAAGCTTTTAGCCATTGCAAATGCTTCAACTGTTAAAAAATATGGCGTTGAAAAGATTTTAGAGCCTATCATAGATGATTTACTTTTATTGTACCATGGACATGATGTTAACATAAACGATAAAACTGTAACAGTTTATGGTAAAGTTGTGATATGCATTGGGGATACTTTAGGGCAACATATGTGGGGCGGTTTTAAGGAAGGCGTTGGGTCATCATACCAGAAATGTCGTCAATGTTATTGTACTTCTCAATTGTTGCAGGAAAATTTCCATCTAGACGAGTTTACTGCCAGAAATATTGCCTTGTACACAAGCCACTGTCAAGAAATTGAAGACGCACCTACAGATAGTATGCGCAATGAACTAATGACAACGTATGGGATAAATCGAAGAAGTTGTTTGTGCAGATTGCCAGATTTCGACATAACAAAACAAATGCCCCAAGATTTGATGCATGTAGCATTTGAAGGAGTGGTACAGTATGAACTACGATTAGTAATTGAAAAGTTTATCAATGCTAAATGTACATCTTTGAATCTGATTAATGGATCAATGGCCAGTCACAACTATGGATATAGTGAACTATCATCTAAGCCCCCACTTATCAAAGACACCGTATTTAATGGAGATGAAAGATATAAACTAAAGTTACAGGCAGCCCAGGCTCGTTTATTTTTGCGCTTATTTCCATTCATTTTTGGGCCTTTGGTTGATTTCCAAGATGAACATTTTATTTTCATCATAAAATTGATAGAAATCATGCAAATACTGTGCTCTCCTATAATCAAGAGAACAAGTGTCATACTGCTGGAAGATAAACTTTCACAACATTTGAAAGATTTTAAAGCCCTTTTTCCTGACATGAATTTGCTACCCAAACATCACTATTTGTTACACTCAGCAAGAGATATTGTAGAGCTTGGTCCACCTATTCGCTATTCTTGTTTTACTTTTGAGGGAGCCCACAAGCCATTCAAGAAGCTAGCTCGATCACAAAACTTCAAGAATCTTCCTTTTTCACTTGCTAATCGATATGCATACAGTGAAACTAGCAATTTTGGAGATAATTCAGAAGATGGTGCATCACACCCCTTATTCAATGTAGAAAAGTCCTGTGGAGTTGTAAAAGAGGTAGACACTGATAAAAGATCTGAGCTCAGAAATTCGTTTAATCAATTTGGACTGCTCCCGGGAATCGTTTTTGACCATGTATTTACGGTGAGCTGGATCATGTTACATGGAACAAAATACACTAAAGGTTCTATTCTCGCTATAGATGCCGAAAGAGAAACCTTACTCCCTGTGTTCGGAGAGGTTATCACGATCGTTTCTGTCTTCGACTTTATATATTTTGAAGTTAAACTGCTGCATGTCTTAGAGTTTTCGTTTCAGTTTCAAGCATACAAAGTTGAACTTTCCAACAATGCTTCAAGATATTCCTCGTACGAGTCACTGCTGGACTTTAATGTATTTCATTTAAAAGAGGACTTAATATCCCATGAGTACTTCATTCAGCCGAAATATTCATTTAACGATATTATACCAGAACACATAAAAGGGTGTAATCCTCTAAACTGTTAGATTATTTTTGTTCTTAAAGTTGAGTGGCCACAAGTAGCATTATGTAGCAAAGTAATACAGCCTTTTTTCCAAAGCAAATTTTTCTGTGCCATATACTTTATTCAAGCTACAAGCATTTTCCTGCGTGGAAATAAAAAATTGCTCCCTGTGGCCCTGAGCGACATAATCAACAGAATTACATACCTTATGTGGGTAAACTTATATTTGCAAATGCTCATTTAAAAAAAATCAAGAATCGGTCTGAAGTTTTGGTTATTCTCTTTAATTCCTAAGGTTGTTTTTTATGTTTGTGTTGAAGAAACTTGTGTGTATTAATTTCTCCGAAATCCTAAAATTCTTGCGAAAGTGAACGTGAAAATTTTTAAAATATATTCGCTGTTATATATATCTTGTTATGTTTTGTAACCATCATGAATGTAAGAACAAGTGTGATCTTTTAACATTTCCAACTGTTTACATTTGTATCGCATCCTTGTCGAAAGTTTGTACATAATCCTTGCAAATCCATTTCCAAACCAAACATGTCTCAAAAGTCTTGAACTACTTCTCAAAATAGGTCCAATTTGGGTAGACATTAAACAAAAAAAAACAGTTCCCGTTTTGAAAACTGATGTTCTCTTGTTTCGAGAAAGAATCTGATTTCTAGGCGAATTTTTTCTTATTTTAAAGAATTTTATTAAAAAAAATACTTATTTTAAGAATTCCTAGTAAAAAATTACTTATTCTTATTTTTTAAATTTTGCAGTGTAGACTGACAAACAATATAAATATATTCAATTTGATTAAAACACAATATGGAGATTCCACGTTAGCTTTAGTGCGGAAGTTGGAAAAGACTCGAGCGAAGTACGCTAGGTACTCGAACCATATAAGATTCTCGCTTCGATGTCTACATAATAATTTGACGCCAAATGATCTAAGAATTCATTGCAAAGTCAAAACTGAGAAAAGCCGTCAGATATTACGTCGTGCCAGCAAAGTCTTGCTTCAAGAACGAATCCATCTCAATCATGTGACAAGAGAGAAATTAAAACAGTCA
Source organism: Turritopsis rubra (assembly GCA_039566895.2). Classification (NCBI taxonomy): domain Eukaryota; kingdom Metazoa; phylum Cnidaria; class Hydrozoa; order Anthoathecata; family Oceaniidae; genus Turritopsis; species Turritopsis rubra. The sequence continues at coordinate 9,086,992 of CM077626.1, read as the reverse complement.
ATGGAAGAGTTGGACCAAGAAATCAAAGATAAAACAACATCAGAAGAATATGAACTCATCAAATCTGTTCATAATAAGACATTTGAAAGGGAGATGGAAGTCGCTAGAACAAGACAGGTTAGAAAATTCGCAAACCTACATCCACAGAAGGAAGATACCAAACAGAAAGTAGATAAATCAAGATGGATAATGAACTTGTCATCAAAACAATTGTCATCTGATGAAACCAATATTTTGTCGAAGGGAATGAATTTTAGTATAACACCAACTGAAATTCCAACAAAAGAAATTGTTGCAAATGTAGAGAGTGGTATCAAAAACCTACCAAAAGAGGAAGCTGACAATATACGAGCTAAAGTCAGTCTAACTCTACAACAATCGAAAATACCAACCGATAACATCAGCCGAAAAGACAGAAAAGCTCTTCGTAATCTTCAGAAAGATACCAGTATCATGATTCTACCAGCTGACAAAGGACGAACAACCGTGGTATTAGACAAACCCAACTATATCCAGAAATGTTACGATCATATAAACAATGGTCCATACAAAACGCTCAAGAAGAACCCAACTGAAACAATCAAAAAAGAAGTACGACAAAAACTTCAGAAACTACATGACAATGGTTTTATCAATCAACAAACATATTTCAGATTAAAACCAAGCGATTCTCCACCACCTCGATTCTATGGTCTGCCGAAGATACACAAAACTGGAATACCTATACGACCAATAGTCTCATGCACCGGTACGCCGTTGTACGACTTATCAAAATACGTAGCAAAGATATTATCATCATATACACAAACTAACCGATGCAAGAATTCAAAAGAGTTTTCCGACTTTGTTAGAACAAAAACTGTCAATGTTGATGAAGAAATGGTATCATTCGATGTTACATCACTTTACACAAATGTACCGATAAATGACACGATCAATATAATTAGAGATTTAATCTCTAATGACTCAAACTTTTCATCCAAAACGAAAATTCCACCAACAGAATTTTTGGAATTGATAACGCTTGTATTAACAAAAACGTGGTTTCTATTCGATGAAACTTATTACACTCAAACAGATGGAGTTGCAATGGGAGGTCCGGCATCTTCTGTAGTTGCTGAAATCTTCATGCAAGCGTTTGAGTCCACAGCCACAACAACCGCTGACAAACCCCCAAAAGTATGGAAACGTTTTGTTGACGATGTTTACGCTATAGTGACATGAGATTCATTGAATAATTTTCATCAACATCTAAATGGATTGCACCCGAAAATAAAATTTACAATCGAGCAGGAATCGAATAATTGCATCCCATTCTTGGATACTCTTGTAAAAAGAAATCAAGACGGAAGCATTTCAGTGAACGTATATCGTAAACCAACACATACAGACCAATATCTAAACTGTAACTCAAACCATCAACAAAGTTGCAAAGAAAGTGTTGTTGCATCGTTAATAAATCGGGCGAAAGATATTGTTAGTAATGACGATGATCGTGTTGAAGAAATGAAACATATCAAATCGGTTCTCCAAGCAAATGGATATGACAGGACGATTGTTAGAAGAGTTGAAAATAGAATAAACAATACTCGAACTTCAAACACCGAAGAATCAACAGAACAAGAACCGGTGACCACTATTAGTATTCCTTATGTATCTGGTATCAGTAATGCTTTACAAAGAATATTCCGTACACACAACATCAAATGCAGATTTCGATCAACGGAAACTCTTCGTAACATATTATCTCATCCGAAAGACAAGATCTCAATGAACGACACAAATAACGTGATATACCAAATTCCATGTAGTGATTGTGAATCAGTTTATATAGGAGAAACAAAAAGAACATTTGAGCAACGCATCAAAGAACATATGCGAGCCGTACGGAATGGCGATGTAACCAAAAACGAAATTGCTGACCACTGTTGGACTAATGACCACAAGTTTGATTGGGAGAATAGAAAGATCCTTGACAAGGAAAAAGGATGGACTGCTCGAAAAGTCAAAGAGACTATATACAGTGTCAAAAACAATTCCAGTATTAATAGTACATCGTATAATGTTCCTGCGATATGGTTTCCAGCTCTACGCAAAACAAATTATTGACATTGCTTCCTTCCAGGTCCGAAATATTGACATTGCTTCCTTCCAGGTCCGAAATAATTTCGATCCTAATTTCGATCCTACTGAAAACATATATAAACTTTACATCATTCATTTACAAACGCCCGATGATGACAGTAGTAACTGTCGAAACGTCGCAAACAAAAACAACCGGTCTATGACATGATAAACTCTAATTATATATTATGAATACTAGACTGACAAACAATATAAATAAATATATTCAATTTCATTAAATGGCTCATTGATCTCGATGATGACGCTAAGATCGTTACGTCATCGAAAGTGGGGTTGTTGTTACATCTCTTCATATGACGTGCTACCGGTTTTGACGCGTTCAAATGTTCCTTAAAACGGGTGATAAGATGTCGGCTCGTTTGTCCGACATAACACGACTCACATCGCGAACAATTGAATTTGTACACCACTCGACTTTTAAGGTCCTTTTCTACTTGCGTTTTCAATGATGGTAATAAATTTCTAACTTTTTTCGTTGTAAAAACAACTTTGCATGGCGCAGTTATTTTCTTCAACGAATGTTCAAACTTGTCAGAAACTCGGCCACGGTACTGAATGAATAGTAGTTTGACTTCTTTCATTATTGTATTGTTCACTAATATTATTGACAGCAAAACATTTTCCTATCGTTTTCTCTCATGTCAAAACAAACACACAACAAATCAGCTATTTTGAAATTTTTTTATCAATTTTATTCAGAGGAGTGTTATTCCACTTGCTCTTCATTCCGTTTGATAATAATATACTTTTCAACAGCGAACTCTGTCAGAATGGCAACTGTTGAATCAAAGGAAATAAAGTTAGTAAAGTGATAGAGAGAAGATGATGATGAATTGGAAGAGTTTGACAATGAAGAACAAAGGGTTTGTTTTGATGAGAAAGACAAATTTGATGATGACAATCTTTTGTGATCTTTTTTTCTCTTATTTAGTTAAAGAAAACAAGTTGTTTATATTTCTTGCTTCTCCGTTTTTCACAGAGAGTTCATGTAACCAAATTTTCATATTTAAGTACAATTGCTAAATTTGAGTCCTCTTAGTTCAAGTACACTCATCGATTTAAAGTTGTACGCCAATGTACGGTTGTTGTTGTCTATCGAAGTCTGTTTGGTTACGATTTTGACATTATATGAACGCTACGTTTCTTAAGTTATGTACGTCAAGTCTCATTATATAATAACGTTCTTGAAAAAATGAAAAATCAAGGTATAACTGCTCTCCATCCCACTTGTTGAGTACCAAAAATTATTGAATTATTAAAAATTATTAGTACCAGAAATTAAGAAATTCAAAGATCTTTGTTATATTCAAAGATCTTTGTTATTATATATAAAGTATGGTGTGGTGCCGCCTTCGTTCCTACTGCAAGCTTCATCGTCTGGTGGCATTATGGAATGTGGTAGAGGGAACTTTTTGTTTCCTAAAGGGTGCCATACTTTATATGGAGGTCTCCAACAAAACAAATACTGGAGAGGCTCCACCCACACATTCTTATTACAAGCTTTTATGTTTTACGTAATTGTCTGATGGCGATACCAAACAGGATTAAGGTAATAGCTTTCTAAGGGTGCCAGTATGAAATATAATTAATTTCTAAGAGGCAAGTGAATTGCTCGGCCAACACATTCTGTGCGTACAATCCGAAACTCACCCACTCATTTTCCAACAGAAAAGACTGCATGGTAGATCATTTGTTGTGGATACGACACTCCAAAGAATTGATTAGCACCAATCAAGCTGCAGTACTTCTAAAAGAACACTTCTAAAGGAAATGGAACCCAAGTTCCGAAAGACTAACTTTTGGACTGACTTTGTAACAACATTGCAATATATAAATAACAAGTACTAACGATTCATAACATTTGTAAGCAACAGAGAAATAAGGGAGAAGTCCAAGATAGCTGACTGGAGGTTTGTACCAACCGAAATGGCGGCGAGGTTCAGAAATGCACAAACTTAAATAGACTATAAAGGATGGTCAACGGGTCCTCAAGATTAAGAAGAATCTGCAAGTGAACGCATTTAAATCATCTCTCGGATTGGAAGAAATGATCAGTTTTGAATATTACTCTACTTGGAACAGGTTTCTCGGAGTAACGACCTGGGTACGAAGCTATATCTGGATTATCAAGGTGAAAACAAATCCGAATTAAGGACCTCTTAATTGTGAAGAACTTCACGATGCTTCAAGATGCCGAGGATAATCATAATCTAATCATACACTGAATACAGAATAAGTGTTTGCCAAAGAAATTTGATGTTGCATTAACAAATCAAACCTTCCAAAAGAGAGTGCATTAATCTGAAGTTTGAAAAATGCAAACATATTGTACGATGCAAAACGCCGTGTCACTTATTTGTGCTTGGCAAGACCATAAGTAAACACATAATGGGTTTGAACATAAGCTGTTGTCCAAATCATAGGAAGTTGTTTACTATGTAAGCTACGTACAACGAAACTAATAACGCAAAACATGGCAGATCTACCAATTTGCAGATTTCCCATTGGACAACCCTGTTTTTACAACACTGGTTTGGATTTTTTAGGTCTGTTCTTAACTAAAATTATCAAAGGGTTATATCAAAATTGTATGCGTGACATGAATATAGAAGTTGTGTTAGCTATATATGTGACTGTCCAAGGGAAAAAAATTACATGGAATTAATAGATTTAAATTATAGATAAATATGTGTGAATGAAATTAAGAAAGATTGCAGAAGAATTACTAAATTTCAATATTATTGTGGTAGCTTCTTTCAAATTAAAGGGACTTTGTTGATGTACTATTTGTCTAGGCTACAAAGCAAGTTCTTAAGCAGAAACAAGGTTTCATTGAACTCTTCTCTCTATCTTCGCATCAAGAACAGACACAATAAACAATGTTGTTTATTGCTTCTTTCTCTAAATTACACTTTTTCAATAATAAATAATGAAAATAAAGCACATGCAGCACCATAATACTTCCTACTTGTTTGAGGACGAACAAACTATTAACTAAAAGTGACCTTCAGTTAATTCAGCAAAGAGTTAAAACTATTCTTAACAGATATGCAGTACTAGTTATCCTTGGTACTTTTCGTTTTGAGATTAGTTTTCAGTTGATCAGATTCAACCTATTTTCTTTCTTCTCAATGAAAATAACGTCACATCTAGCATTCAACAGTTAAGAGAATGATTGTTGAAGATGAGCAAAAAAAACCCCCTTAAATTCAAAAAAATATAAGGTGTGGAATTAATGACAAATTATTTTTTTGATTACAATTACATGTTTAATCAAAAATAAGCTTTTGCCAACGTCCAGGTTGGCATGATCACACTAAAGTTTAGTTGTAAACATACTGTGTTAAATACTTTCATAACGTAATAAATAACACCAATGGAAGAATAAAAATAATTCTAAAGGCATAGACTTGACCGTGTTATTAAGAATGTACGATTCGCCGTCAGTGTAAGATTGAAGTCATTTGTCTCTTCTGCAAGGATATAAAAATTTTCAAACGTAGCAGGAGGGTGATTAGAAGTATTGACATGATTTCCTGTGAGTGAGGAAATACCAAGATGCTCAGACATACAAACTTTAAAGTGGCTTTTGCCATAATAAGTAGCATTGTAGCCACTACACTTAAAACAATAGACAAGGCCTGAGCTTAGTAAATTAGGTATTTATCCTTAAAGGAAAAGCAATTATTGAGACACCTGTCAGAAGAGAAAATCAATTTGAGATGACAACAATTAACTAACAGTAATTTTCACTTATTTAAGTCTTCAACCTTAGCTTTTTATGGTGCATGAATAGTTAAGGAAGAAAGGAGTTTATGTAGCCTGTTCATGATCATTTGTTATGAAAGTTTCGGAACAATTATGGAAAACTAATGTTATTTTTAGTTAAAATGAACACTGTCATGACTGAAATTGTCATATTATGATTTATGTATTTATGCTTACTGATTCTATATCTTGTTCTGTATCTAATTTGTTTGATTTTTATTGGCAGGTGGGGAGGTTTGCTAAAAATCATGTTCGTTGGTGGACCTAACTCTAGAAAAGATTATCATCTTGATCAAGGTGAAGAGGTACCTATTCCATTTTTGTGCTTTTTCATGATGCGTAATGATCTTTTAACAGTTTTCAAGACTAGAATCTTTTCTTTCAGTTATTTTATATGATAAAAGGTGATATGTGTTTGAAGATAATAGAGAAAGGCGAACCAAAGGATGTGCATATAAAGGAAGGTGAGGTAAGAATCCACCACTATTTTTAGTTTTCTTTTCCAAAAGTTGGAGCTTCTACCTCAATGAATTTAATTTTCTTGGCAATTGATGATAAAATGATGATACTGTGTATAATTGGTTATGTTGATCTACTGTAGAGAGATTTGTTAACATTCTTGTGTTCTATATTCACATGAGATACATTATAGATAATTATAATAAACTAGTGTTGTGTAAAAAAGTTTTATGTTTTCACTCAAAGAAGTCTATAAGTAGATCAAAATGTGTGAAATTCAATTATAAAGAACATTCCAAATTGCAGTTAGAGTCTTTGATCATTTAAATTAAAAAGGCATGTCTTATATTTTTCCATCTTTAATAAATATGCTGTTTATGCTATGTGTTACAATTAAAAGTCAAACAAAATGTATTAGAATACACACAAAAAGCGTTAGTCTATTGCAAGGTATCTTATTTAACTATGGTTATAAGCCCCGAAGAAAAAGAAACCAACAGAAACTATTTTTGAAGTGTAAAGAGTATTTAATTGCCTCAAATGTGACTTGTTGTGGGAAAAGGGACCAACCACTTTAAAAACACCATTTTTAAACTTGTACTTGATAGCATTTAAAATGCCTCTAAAAAAAATCCAAAATTTCTAGTTGGCATTTAAACTCATTTTTGGCGTTTAAACGTGTGTTTATACGCAAAGTTGCGTGTTGTTTTTGTAAAGTGTGTTGAAAAGTTTCTCGTCTTTCTAATTCTCATATCACTGGCTTTGAATAAATTAACCTTTGCAAAGTGTTTAAATAAGCTAATTAATTGGTTTATTAAAAAATATTTAAATATTTAAATGTTATTGGCAGAGAAATAACAATTAAATATAAAAACAATTGCATACATGTGACTTACAGCCAATGAAAACTTTTTAATCTAATGATTCTTGGAAACACAAAAAACAAGTAAAATTCTCAATGTGTGTTAATACTGAAACTTCCAAGTTTGAATATTGTTTGAAACTACCTATGGCAAATTACCATAAAAGAAAACAAGTGGATGCTCATAGATTTTTAATGTCTACATTCTTTGTGTATAGTTTTAATCAGTTTACAGCGTCTACATGTCTACATACTTTATGCATAATTTATACGTAAAATAAACAACATCGTAGAATGAACAAACTTTTATTATAAATATTTTTTATCCTTGCATTTTTGTGAAGTGTTTAAACGGTGTTTAAACATGTGGCAATAAAAAAAGCACCGTAATCGTTAATAAAAACATTTAATTGTCTACAGGTGTGGTCCCTTGAATGGTCCCTTTTCCCACAACCAGTCACAAATATAGTCGCAAAATTTGACTTGATCATTATATGTTGAAACATCAGTGATGTCTTATCGAGGAAAGAACATTGACATTTTTAGACAATATATGCACGACTTAAAAGTCTTCTATTGACTAAATTTATAAGAACAAGTTTCACAAAGGACAAATGATCAAAACAATTTTCCAATGTTTATAAAGACAACATCCAAAATTTTTGGAATCATCATATGGAGCTGTCAGAATCACGATATGACCTGAATTGAACATAACATATCCAGATATCTTTTGGACAGTATTTTCAATGATACGAACAGTAACTTTCTTTCTGGAATGACATTTCTAGTAACATTGGGAATGGGTGGTGGTGTTTTTTATTAAAAATGTTAAGCTTGATCTTAACTTTCTTCCAGTTTTTTCTTTTGTTATGTAGAATGTGCTTAAATTAGACAATCTTGTTACGTTGTAATTTTTAGTTTATTTTAGAGTAATCCTTACATGTTATGCTAGCCATACAGCATTTTTTTAGAACATTTTGATTTTAATTACTTTTTTATGCCATAACCAAAGCGTAATTTATGAGTGCAAGCGTGTAATATGCAAATAGTCCCTTTTCAGAAACCATGTCACATCTGTTGAAATGGTTACTTCCTTTCGTTTTATCTTTATTTTCCGCCACATCTTCCATAATACTGCACATGTGTTGTGGCGATTGGGCTGCTTGCTGGTGAATATGCAACAAAAAAATTTTCTTCTAGCAATAACATGGGAATTAAAAGCTTTAAGACCTAAAGCGTTTTGAGGCCAGTCTAAATTACCATTCAGTGGATTAAAAATCAAAAATTGAGCGTGAAAGGTTAACGTTATTGTTAACGTGAAATTTTATCGTTATCAAACTTGTTTATAATGCTTTTATAAAGCTGTTCATTAACGTTAATTCTTTTGTCTTTTTAATGTTAATTACTTTTAGAAATAATGTAAATATTGTTTCTTATTAAAATCCCCTGGAATTAGAATCATTGTTCTTGACTAATTCTTTTGTGGCAAATTTTCATTTTTGAAATTCACTGGACCATTCCTTTTGACAATTAAGTTGCCATATCCTGCATTAACATATAATTTTCCTCCATAGTGAAAATGACATTAACTTTTTTCCATGTTCATTATAGGTATTTCTGCTGCCATCATGCATTCCACATTCACCTCAAAGACAGAAAAATACTTTGGGCCTGGTAAGTAGAATTTTCTGTTTTCTGAATAAGCGAAAAGCTTCAAGATATTAAAAAAAATTCAGAATACATTTTTGAGTAAGAAAGATATATTTCTGCAATTTTCTCTACATCTTCTCATTTGTAACTTGCCCAATGATGAAAGAAGGTTCTCTTGAAATGTAGCCCAATGTAAATCATCAGGTCCATGACAAATATTTCTTCATTTGTTATGAACAAAATCATCCAATTTTATCTTGATCAAAATTTTTGTTTGAGTTCCTAGATATGGAGCTTGATGGGCTATTAGAATGTTAGGTGTTGAGGAATGGTTGATTGAGCATCTTCCAGTCAATGTACTCAACCACAGGCCATAAATCAGTCATTGATGGTGTTATGTTGATGCTTATTAATTTCAATTAGAGCCTGGATGGGCATAAGGCTTTTTGCAAGTGGGTTAATGGTAAATAAATAGCAATAATAAGGAAAAGCTGTTAATGGAAATTTAAGCACTTTGGGCCAAGTTTTGCCCAAATTTTTTACCAAAATATGAAAAACAATTCACCAGCATTTCTGAATTGTTCTGCATGCAAATTTTCATGTTTCCCTGAATTGCCCTTTTGGCTAAAGTATGAAGAACGATTCACAAATTTGAAATCAGGACTATTGAGTTGTTTCGCATGAAAGTTTTCATGAAAATTGAAGCACTTTCGATATTTAGTCAAAGTTTTTCCGAAATGTTCACTCAATGTCTGCCATTTATTTCATGGTTATGAAATGCAGATGGTTTAGTATGCTAGGTTTGGACGCGATGAAAAAGAAGAAAAAATACTGTTGTAATGTCTTTCATGCTTACAAATTAAGGATGCGTGTAATAATTTTTTTGAAAAAATGTACATACTTAATATTTTTTCGACTTTCTGGGGAAGATAAATATCTTATCCTAAAAACCAATTTCCTGTTTCAAAAATAATATTTACATATTTGGAATGTTTTAATGACAAAACAATTTTAAAGGAGCTGCTTTGAAAATTGACCTTTTTTGGCTAACATTCAGTATTATTGACATCATAAAGTTTGACGACCTTTAATTTTCCGTAAGAAATAGATTTGTTTGAATGAACAAAATTTATAACACAATAGATTGGAATGTTATGTATTTTTAGCATGTGGTTTTAGTAAAAAACTTTGGAAGAAGATTTCTCAGCTATCATTTTCCCACCAATCACATAGCTTTCTTGAGCCTCAATTTGAGTAGAAATCATTTTCAAAGGCTCTCTTTAACAGATTCCTTTTCAGCACTGCAGCTTGTGTGAGCACTTTTAAGGTAGAGAAAATAATTTTTTTTGTGATGAAATGAATTTTTTAAAATAACCATAACACATTTTTGTTAATTTCTCCTGAACAAAGAAGAAATAACAAAATTGTGCACACGGTCAATAGGCTTCTTCCAGTATAATTTTTATTTAAAAGAAATGGAAATAGCTTAAGTTGGAGCTTCAGAAAGTACAAAGCACAAAAACAATATTTTTGTTTCTAACAAGGGAATTGTTAGTATTTTTATAACGATTCTGATAATAATGACAAAGAAAATTTAAATATGCTCAGGGTAAGTTTATACGGTCGCTCTTATGTCGTGTCTAACTTAATTATTGGCATTTATTGAATTAAGTTCAACAAAAGTCTCGCCGTATAAAACGAAATGTTCCACAATATAATTAAATCCAGCAAATTTTGTCGAACTTAATGCAAAAGTGCGACAGAAGTTAAGCGTGTATTTATACAGGCGAACTTGTGTCGTACTTAATATTATTTGGTGTATCCTTTATTTGAAGTCAAAACATTTTCTATTATCTTTTATGCAAACTCAGCGGATAATTTTTCCCGCTTCATTTTCAAAATGGCTGACGAAGGCTTAGCATGCGAGCAAGTAAGTAGAAAATATATAATATAGCTAGCTGCAACTGAAGATTTTGTGAATAAAAGTTATCTTTTCAGTTCTTTGAATATCTGGTAAAGTATCTTATTATTTATAAATAACATTATTTGCAGAATGTGTGCTTTGAAATGTCTGAAGAAGATGATTCAAGTGGTGAATCTAATCCAATCCTCCTCGAGAAGCTTAAGAAGAAAACAAAGAAAAAGCAAGGTCGGAAATGCCAACGGCCAGAAGCCATTGTTAATGACTTAGTAGATATTATAGTTAACAACGAAAAATACAAAGAAAAGTTGCTTTTGACAAACATAAGGAATGCAAAAAATGGAAAGTATTATGAAAAGGTGATCGAAGAAGTGACACAAAGATGTAATGAGAGGGGAGATAAATATGCATTTGATATCATGCAGACAAGACAAAAATTTAAAAGATGTGTTGCTATATGTCGGGATGCTGCAATGAAAGTAAAGTCAGCTTCTGGCATAAAAAGATTTCAGGAGGATAAAAAGCTTGGTGCATGGTTCAATAAGCTCTTTCCTGTTATAACCTCTATGCCAAGCTGTCAACCAGAGCAATCGGTTGAACCTGGCATAAACACCGAATTGTCAGATGACTTAGATAATGATGATGTGCCTGGTGAGTTGTTATCATCTACTGATGGCAGTAGCAAAGGAAATATTGAAGGAATTGTGAGAGAGTTGTCTAGCTCCATCAAAGAATTAAAGGATTTAGTAGCTAATGACACTTCAAAAGATATTTTAACTTTTCTCAAAGAAGAAAGTCAACGACAAGCAAGCCGAGATGAAATGTTTTTTAAATTAATGGCTAATATGTGTGCTTCTTCTTCAGGTTTTTCAACCTTTCAAAATTCGCATCCTAATGCAAACGATATTCCAAATACCTATCCTGGTTATTCACCGCAACTACCCTCGATGAATTCACAGGCTGGTTTTACAGCACAACTTTTTGACCAAAGATATCTTTAAAGTATAGAACTCAATTTTATCACGTTGTTGTTTAATCTTCTTCAGTCAACTATAAAGGTGTCAAAATTAGTGACACTTGTTTCAACTTTACTGTTATGTGGTCGTTTTTGATTTAGCGTCACTCGTTTTAGATTTGAATATCATACACAGAGTAAAATTGTTTTGATTACAAGCTTTGCTTTTGTTCACTTTGGTCTTCTTTTTCTTCCCAAAATAATTTTGTTAATATGTTACGAACACTTTTAGCTGCTGTTTGCCCTGTGATATCCAAATGTTTCTGTTTCGAATCAGTGAGATCCAGGAGATCACGGACCTCTTGTTGACTACGTCGTTTGTTAGCAGCGTGATCGAAAGATATATCATATTTTCTCGGTATTAAATCACCTTCTGCGATGCAAATGTTGTGCAAGACAATGCAAGCTAACCCCATAAGTTTTACAGTTTCTTTGTTGCTTTCACATCTTCTATGAAGCACTCGAAACCTGCTTTTTAACCTACCAAACGCACCTTCCGTGACTAACCTAGCTCTGCTGTGTCTAAAGTTGAAATATTGCCTTTCGTCCGTTAAGACTGCTTCCCCGTGCGGCTTGACGATCCACGATCGCATTGGAAAGGCGCCATCTCCAAGGATTAAGGGTGGGATTTCAACGTCACTGATGGTTTGAGGTACGTTCGGAATTATTGTTCCTTTACATATTCCATCCCATAAATTCATGGATTGGAAATACGTGGAATCGTGAGTATTTCCTGGAGCTCCAATTGATGCCCAAATGAAGCGATATTTTGCGTCAACAAGCGCCATCAGCACAATCGAGTAGAAACCTTTAAAGTTAAAATAATGTTTCATTGATTCTGCACCCCCAGCAGGGCATCTGATGGGTAAATGGGAGCCATCAATAGCTGAAAATGCATATGGAAACTGCCATTCACACCCAAACTCAGTCATACTATCGACATATTGTTGGTGAGTTTTCGGAAAGATATTTGTGACTAAATCATCCCATAAACCTTCGACAATAGCGGTACAAACTTCACTGACTATTGTGCAAACTGTAGGAACGGCCACACCACACATTTCTGCAATTGTGTAGAGATAATCTCCCCTTGAAAGTTTATATAAACATATTCCTAATCTCATATCCGGCTGGATAGGCACTTCTGCTGTGATGACTTGTTTCTGCAAGTTTGGACGTATTTTATCAAGTATTAGGTTAAATGTCCTTCTTGATAACCTGAAAGTTTCCTTAAAACGCTGATCATTGTATGTGTCTCTGACTGTTTCCCACCATCCTTGGTTACGAAGTAAGCGACGGCAAGACCTCTTTCTTGGTCCAGATGTATGAATAATTCTTATCAACATTTCTATATTATTAAGAATGACGCTAACCAGTTGTAGTATTTGCATGCTTTTGTAATGTTCGATTAGTAACATAGATAAAGTTCTTAGAAGAACGGTGTGTTTTCGTTTCTGTCGTAGATTATAAAAATATAGCAGCCCCAGTAAGCGTCTACGATCTATAGCAGCCATGTTTTCTTCAAGTTTTGTTTATGAAATTTATATAGTTAAGTTTAACACATTTATTACGTTTAAATACAGAAGTCACGTTTTGTCGCTTTTTTGCTGAACTTAATTGTTTTAAGTTAGACACGACATAAGAGCGGCCGTATAAACTTACCCTCAAAAACATTGCACGTGTCCTTTGCAAGTGCGACAACTCCCCACCCATCCCTCTCCCCCTCCTTTGAAAAAAGAATGTGCTTCTTTCATATCTTTGAGAACAACATCTTTCTACTTATATTATTTTGGGTCAAGAGATACTTAAAATGGTCTTTACAAATCTTGTTAACGTATTGTGCTCATTTTATGTATATAGCAAAAATATTTCCTGTCTTGACATTTACATCAAACATGTGTGGAGTATTAAAAAAAAAGTTATTCTTTTTTTAAATAAAACAAGATGCCCTTACAGGCAACGGAATTTCTGCAATACAGCTGAAAATGCGGAAAATTCTCATTAAGCCAAAGCCATAGTTCTTTCTGATGAAATAATGAAATGCGAACAAACACAGTGATGATAGAGGCTAACATAAAAAATACTGCCGCTTAAAATGATAAAGGTTGCTTTTTTCTCTGGTCACTCAGTCCGTAAATTTTTGAATATTTATTTCAAGAAAGTCAAGAAATATCAAAAATGTCAAAAAATAAAATTTCAATGGCTTTTGAAAACCATATAAGTATACATATGCATTTACCCAAGTTAAAGAAATCAGAAATTTTTTAAGGTTTCACCATCTGTTAGTATAGGTTAGAATAATGTCAGAAAAGCAACTGATCATAATCACCTTAAAAAAGCAATTAGAAACAGATGAAAATATCTCAAAAGCAAAAGTTTAACAGGTTTACATCTAATATATCAATTAAATCTAAAAACCCTAACAAAAAAGATACCGACTGACGACCAATATATTATGACAGTCTAAATATAAAACCGAAGAAGTATATATCAAAGATAACAAAAGATAAAATTTGAATGGGTTCGAAAAGTCGTTATCCAAGTCTATGTGTTTAGCTAAGTGGAAACATATAAAAAAAGATAAAATGTTGCTAAGACCGACCGAAACACCAATTCTAAGATGATGACAAACTACTACAAGAAATATTTTACCAAAAGTAAAGAATAAATTCAAACTCTATAAAATTTGAGTTGAAAAACATAAAGAATAACAAAAAATAACCAGCCCAGATCTCTCTAGAGTGGAAGCTGTGCTAATGCATATCCAGAAAGCTGCATAAATCATGTAATACCAAGCACTTCCCCGTACTATTATAATTCCTTATAAAACTACTTAAATGAAAGAATTACCTTTTCAACAACCTTTTTCTTTAAAGTTTCACTAAACACTGTCACTGCGCTCACTGATGTCTTTTCTTTCAAGATCAACAGTGGAACTTCTTCTCGTTCTCCATTAAATTTTTTAACATATCAAGCAGTTATTAATTAAATGTAAAGAAGGTTACAAGTTTTCTGGGCAATGATTCTTCTATATTTAACGTATTTTTAAGAATAATTCATCTAATAGGCACTTTCCAATGCTATCCAAGTACAAAGGTTGAGCTTAACTTGTGCGCCATTTTTAAAGACCTATTTGCATGGAGAAAACAAAGTCTGCATTCACCGATTGCATTAAGTAGGCTAACTAGACCTAACCAGCCAATCAGATATCAGAAATTAGCTGTATAACCAATGAACTTTCAAAAAATAGTAATAATAGCCTTAAAAGATCAAAAAAAAAATTAACAAGATCTGGAGAGAACATCCAACTCTTTATTGTTCAAGGGCTACTATGTACAATCTTATTAGAAAAATGATAGAGACTGGGTCAAGTGAGCGCTGTAAAGAAAGATACAATGGAAGAAAATGCTGATGAGTGTGAGATGTTGCAAACCTACAAGAGTTGAAAGCAAAGATTGTCAAAGTTTGGGATGAATGCGCTAACAATTTGCTACTGATTTGGAGAGCATTGAGGCAATTACTTCCTCGTTTGAATGCAGTACGAAAAAAGGATGGCGGTTCCATTAAAACATTGTTTGGCTTATTGATGTACCTTTCATTTTTTATGTAAACTCTTTGTAATATTTGTAATTGAAAAAGAATTCAAAATTGAGCACTGATGAAAACTTGACATTAGATTTGTTATATTTGCTGGTTTTCCAAATGACCATAACCTACTTTTCAGTTTATATAATTCCCAATTTTGATTGGAAATCGATAAGACTTCACAGGTAAACTTTTATCAAAATATCCACAAAACATTCTGACAAAGTTTTTTACTAACATGGTGTGCAAGGAATCACACAGCTGTTTTTAAACAGGTGTGTGTGGGGTTGTGCAGGTGCGATGATACGTGTTTCTTGCCCATGTACGCTATGGAAGCTTTACTTCAGAAATAAACGTTCTTCAGTTCAGTGAGGAGAAATCCTTCTGCCTGCTATGAGCATCTAGTTGTTTATATTCATTCACTCAGTGATGTAATTTAATAAACTTGTGTTGATAAAGAATAATAATGTAGAAAAAAATATTTCTGTTATACTGTTATACTTCTGTTCTAATAATTGAATTTCCACGCCAGTGAAGGAAATTGTTTGATATACACATTCTATCCATTCTATTCTATCATTCTATTTTATCCTGTAACCAATTTTTGTTGTTTTCCGATATCAATCGGATCCAAGATTCTGGGTCATAAAAAGCTCATTTTATTTCATTAAAAGATCAAGTTATTTTCATTTTTACTTGAAGATTTTTAATGTTTTTAACTGAATACTTGGGATTCTATTCCTTAAAAATCTTTAAAAATTAAGTCAGCGAAATTAAAACCATTCACCGTGTGAATATTGTTTTTTTCCTATTACTACATAGTCTTGTAATGATGATGATGTGGTAGCTAGATTGATGTATTGTGGAAAAATGAAAGTCAAAAAGACTTGGTTGGGAAACAATTAAAGATATGTGTCACAAATAACAAGAAAAATGACACAAACTTTTTGCTGCGTGTTTTAGTGTTAAAAAATGCATGCAGAGGACACAACAAGACAAGGACTTCCGAAATATTGGAAGTTGACCACTGTTCGGAGTTGCTTGTATATTAAAAGAAGTCTTTTTTGGTATAACTGGCTAATGCATGCACATGTTGTTAGAAAATTGCTTTGTTAGTTCTAATATTTTCTGTTGGAACATTGCATCATTATTGAGGAAAGGACATAGACTGAACAATATTTCAAGAAAATCAACATGACCAAATAAAAGATGTAGAAAAGAAGCTGATCTTTTACACTTATTATTTATTATTATTACATTTTATGCTCTTTTAGATTGTTAATTTTCAGTCATACATAGATGATTTAAGGATTAGGCCTTCATTAACTATAGTCAGAGAATTTTTTTTGATAAAGACTGTTGTAAGTAAAAAAATAATTTTCTATTAACTGTTCTGAAAATTCAATATATGTGACATTCATAATGTTGATTAAACAATAGATATGAACGTCCTAATGAATGCTCAATGAATACAATATAGGTCAGTAACATTCTTGAACATTCAAATGTAACCGCTATGTTAAAATCACAAAGGCTCAAAGCATTCAATAATCGAATGTTTTCAAATCATGAGCGTTCAGTAATCAAATATTTTAAATAGAGAATGTGCAAATAAACAAACTTCTCATAAAACTTTTATTTGTGTAATGTAAAACCAAGTAAACAAACTTTGAAAAGAAGCAATGGCAGATCTTTTGAAGTATAGCGCTCATCCTTCCTAGTTCCTCGGTTAAAAGATCTTTCATCATCACTGATATGGTTGACAGCTTTATGCAATAATTCCTATCTTATATAATAAGTATTATTATGAAATTTTAATTTTCAATTAATTTTTGTTTGACTTTTAAGATTTGGACATCGATCAAAATATCAACAAATCATTATTTTCTCCGACCTGAAAAAAAATATTTAAAAAACACTTCCAAAAAGTTCTAATTAGCCAGGTGTGTTTCGATTTGATAAAATTCATAAATTAAAGTGTGTTGACAAGTTTCTTGTCTTTCTCATTCTCATATCACTGACTTTGAATAATTTAACTTTTACAAGGTGTTCACATAAGCCAATTAATTGGTTTGTTTAAAAAATATATAAATTTAATGGGCAGAGAAATAACAATTAAATATAAAAACAATTGCATACATGTGACTTAAAGCCAGTGAAAACTTTTTAATCTAATGATTCTTGGAAACACAAACAACAAGAAAAATTCTGAATGTGTGTTGTTAATGTTGAAACTTCCAACATTTGGATATTGTTTGAAACTATCTTTATGGCAAAGATACACTGTATTTTTCTTTAAAAGATTACTTGTTTAAAGAAATTAAAGAAAAATATCTAGGTGTATCATTTTCTTAAAAAGATTAAACAGTAACCCCAAGGGATTAACATGTACAAAATAGAAATTCTTTCAAAATGATATTTCCAAATGATAATTCTTGAAATGATATGAGCACATGGTTTCTACTTAAAGACAAAATATTTAGTATCTTTAGGATCTATTCCATTCACATTATTTGTTTTAAGTGTGGACCAGGTATCAAATTCCTTTTAATAGGGAAGAGATATCTATTGCAAAATGTTCATTTTTAGATAAAAAAATTTCATGTTCAGTATTTTTTTGATTAATTCAGGAAATGAGGTCTTTTTAAAAGTCTATTAGCATGAAATAAAAAAGGTGGATTTTAATGTCTACATTCTTTATGTATATTTTTATTCAGTTTACAGCGTCTACATGTCTACATACTTTATGGATAATTTTATTTAGTTACCTCATCGTAAAATAAACAACATCGTAGAATGAGCCAACTTTTATTGTAAAACTTTTTTATCTTTGCGTTTTTGTGGAGAGTTTAAACGCATTTTGGGCAGTAGTAGCGTTTAAAGCATTTTGAAAAAAAAAATCTTTAATGAAAACGTTTAAATGTCTACAAACACGTTTTAACTAGTTTAAACACCTGCAAATACTGAAAAATTGAATGATTCCTTTTCCCACAACTGGTCACTTTTTTTGATAGCCTTTCTACCAGTTTTTTTCTATTTCTATAATATATTGCTGGTCAAACATTCTTATTCTTGTGAATTAAGATTTTTTGATTCATGAATATCAATAAGAAAGATCTAGATCTAAAATTCAAATATTTAGTGTTCATTATTACATTTGATTATTGAACGTTCAGAGTGCTCAAGGATTCTGTTGTTGAACATTCAGAACGTTAAAACATTTTATTATTGAAGGTTTACTCTGCTCAATGTTTTTTTTTAAATGAACGTTCTATGAACTAAGAACGTTCAGTTATAGTTCAGCTCAAAATAAGAACGTTCTGAACATTCTGAACGCTCAGAACTGTAAACACTTGTATCCCTTTTCCTCTGGAACGTCACATATACACTTTATGTCAGAAATTTTTGCGGGAAGGAATTTTTGTGAATTCTCAAATGGACATCCGATTTTGCAGTCAATATACTGGTCAATTCCAAATAATAAACAAGTTCTTGAAAGATATTTTGATTTTTGCACATTCGCAAAACTTTATTCTTGCAAAATATTTGCAAATCGAGTGAATCACTAATATTTAATATTCAAAATTTGTGTTAAAATGTTTAAATTTCTTTAAAATAAGAAGTTGTTTGAACTCAATCAATTTCTCTCCATGACTGAAGCGGAAAATGTTAAATCCTAAGGGCTTCTAGTTTAGCTTGCTAGATTCAATTATTGAGTGATTTTTTTGAGAATTTCTCAATAGAACATTCTCTCCTCAAAAATATATCTCTGCTAGAAAATCAGTACTCAGCAGGCAATAAAGATATCTTTTTTCCTCTGGAATGTCAGTATTAATGAAATATTCGTTTCACGTCCTTTGGTTACATAGAATAAGTGAAAACTCACATGAATTCTAACTTTCAACTAGAAAGAAGAACATTCTTTACAATATGAACCAAAGTTTTTCTATGAAGTAATGTTTAGGACTGATAGTACCATTTAAAATTTTATTGTATACATTCTGATAATGTGATTCTACATTCATGGGTATATTATGCCATTCAACTTATATGACTATATATGGTATATGTCATATAAAATACTTTTTACCTATTCCCTCCACTAGAATCTGATAGATTGTGACCAAAGTAAATTCTTTTAATTGGATTGATTGAAAACAGAACCTTCATTATGATATGCATGTAAACCAATAAATTGACTAATAGGACTATTTCGTAAAATAATGGAACCATCAGATTACCAAAACGCCAAAACTACTCCTTTATCCCTTCACACACCCACCAATGGGAACAAAGCTCATCAATGTCTCAGATATGTATGCCTCTTTTGTCATCTAAACATTTTTGATTTTAGGTAATTGAAAGAGAAAGATCACATTTGTGGGATGGCTTGCGGTAATACTCACAAGTGTTTATGTTTCATGCTCTCTATTATACATTGTATGCGTTTGTTCTTTTCACTATAGATACTACTGTGAAGATGGAAAAACTATTTTATGGCAGAAATTTTTTCATCTAACAGATCTCAAGAAAGATTTTCTCCCTGTTATAAAAGAGTAACTATGATTTTTTTTGCTTTAAAATAAAATTTATATAATTTTTTGCCTTGACTAATGGGATCAACTGAGACTTTATTTGAGAAAAAAAGAGTTGATTCCAATACATGCTCATGACAAAAATGAATGAATTTAACAAATATGACTGTTCTTAATTGATTTCCTTTCTAGATTTTTTGAATCTGATGAATGTAAATCTGGAAATCCTCCTGCAGGTATTAAAGCTACTTCTTTTTCATTTTTGAATTTCTGCAAATCTAGCAATACATTACAACTGACTTTGTTTTCATTATTCCATAGATTTCTGTGAAGCAAAAAAAACATTGCAGATTGCTTTTGTTTTTGCTTTCATCTTGCATAGGCGGATCTAGAGAGGGTATGCTGAAATATGTGGAGGAGAATGTTAGCTATTAAACCATAAAAGAAAAATGTGCGAGTAATCCCATTAGTGATACAGACTGAAAATAGAAATTAGGTTTATGCTCTCCTCCACAATTTTTGATATGCCCTAGATCCGTTGCTGTCTTGTTACTCACCTCAACAGTTTGTTGCATATTTCATGTGTTTCATTTCATGAATCAAAGCATATACTAAGGTGTTCAATGATGGATTGGAGAAATATACTTTGAAAGTGTATAAAACGTTTTAAAGAAAGAAAAAGATTAGATTAATCTTTGAAGGTTTTGTAGTGTTTTTACTGAATTATTTAAGCTACAGTTCTATATGCATGTTATGTTGGTGGGTATATTTTGTTGTTGTTTATTTAGCTCTGGCTGCTTTTTCCAGAGAATTCCATTGTTTCTATAATTTTTATACTTAATGATATAATGATAGAAGAAAAAGTTTTTCAACAGATTTTTGGATATACAGGGTGTGTAAAAAAACAAGCGTGACAAAAACCTGATTTGGTTGTATTCA
The DNA here is from genome assembly GCA_039566895.2 of Turritopsis rubra. Lineage (NCBI taxonomy): Eukaryota > Metazoa > Cnidaria > Hydrozoa > Anthoathecata > Oceaniidae > Turritopsis > Turritopsis rubra. The sequence goes on along the minus strand of CM077626.1, from coordinate 9,066,110 downwards.
ACAGATATTAACGAAATTGTCTGGAAATCTGTAACAACTTATTGGATTTCTGTGTAAGCAATGAACCCATTTAAAATCATCCACCTTCTTCTTTTTTTCAACTGTGTAAACCTGCACAATTTTCCGAATCAGCTACGAGGATCTACAATTCTCAGTATTACATCGCTGATTGATTATCTTATTGTAAGGTGGTTGGTTCATTAGAATTCAGATAAAAAACATTTTTACACCATGCCATATGCAATATGGGTTCCTCTAGCTACAAGATTTTGAGGTGAGTTCGACTGACTTGAAGTTCTCAAAAGTTAAATCAGGTGTCTTCTTTGTTTTTGAAAAATGTTTAAACACTTAAAAAGTAAAATTAAAAAGAAACAAGTTGTAAATGTTAATTTCTCCATAACAGGGTTCATAATATTTGTACATTATTCAGTCTGGCTTTCAAATTCATATCTATTTGGTGGACCTGGCTTATTCCTCTCCTCTTTTATCCCCTTTTTACTATAAGGGCAAATAAATGTTTGAGATTCAGTGTATGCTTGTTAATCTTATCTTGCTTTATGATAACATGGTTGTGAGCATTAATGTTGTTGTTTTTGGTGTAAGACCTCTTAAATGTTATCCTTGTATTTCAAACTATTCTATCGATGTCTTTTGTCTATATCGTTATTTGTCGCCATTTTGGTAGGGATTGTTTGATTTGATGGTTAAAAATAATTTCGGTAGGTGGTACATTGGTGGCTCTATTAAGTGTGAATCTGTATAAAAGGAGAAAGTTGTGGCACTCTATGTTCCAGTCTCTTCCTTCTTTCTATGAATGTGGCATGGATTATTTTTGTGAGCGGCTTCATGGACCTTTCACCCATCCATTAGGCTGCAGCCATCTAGGAGTGATTCGTGATTCCAACTTCTCCATGTATTGATCAACTTTGTTACTGGTGAAGGTAGTCCATTGTCTGTAATAAACGTTTCTGGAATACCAAAAGTGGTAAACATGCAATGTAATCTGAAAATAATTGATCAGCTGAGGTGTTTTGGACAAATTCTACTTCGGAAATCTAGAGCGTTGATCCACCAAAACAAAATAATGGTTGTGTAGTGGTCCAAGATCTACTTTATCTACATGAACTTGCCACCATGAGGTGGAATTTCTGTAGGTGTGATTGGTTCTTCTACCAACTCCTTGATTAGGTATACAGTTAACGATTTCGTGGTTGACAAGTTTGTCCATACCAAGAAGGAAAAGTTTTGAATGTAACAAAGTTTTGGTTTTCTGAAATTCTTGGTGACCGGAATGTACCAATCCTACTCATAATCTATGATACACAGCAGGTACGACGATTCTACTCTTTAAAACAACTTTTCTCTCTGTATTTACTGTCAGTTCATCTCTAAGTTGCTTTAGAAAGTCTTTATCCTTAAATTTATTCCAAGTTTAGATATTAGATATTTATCATTTGCAGTTTCCTGTTTATTGTCATCAACTGTTTTAGCATTGGGTGTTAGTATTTCTTAGTATACATCTGTCTGTTTGGGTTTTGGGTGTGTAGTCTGAGATATTTATCACTGTCTAAGGGAAAAAAGTACATTAAATTTATCAGTAAAAATGAGCAGTTATCGATCTGAGAACAACAGATTACCGATACCTTATCAGGTTATCTAAAATATTGGTAATCCAAAAGAAATATCGATATTTACTGGTATAACTTTTTGTTATCAGTATTTACTGATATGCTGTACATAAGGAAGACTCTACATTGCAGGGATAACTATAAGCACTATTATTAACTTTATGCCAATAATAAATTTGATTTTCATGACCTAGAAACAAATTATTTATTAACCTGTTATGCAGAAATCATGTAGTCTTATTTTCTGTATGTTTTTATTAGTCTGTACCGATTGCATGAGAACCTAAACCACACAAAATATGGAAAACCAGTTTTACATCCAATGTAGCAAACTGTTATTCACTGAAAATTAACGTAAGAAACTATGTTTGTTTAAAGCAAGGAATTTAGTTTCAATTTAGTTTCATTTTAATTTAGTCATATTTTACCGTCTGCATTTTTAAAATTCGTTTTGCTGCTCGAGAGATTTAAGAATCCCTCTTTTTTATCCAGAAAGTAAAGTGACTCTTCATTGTATCGTATTCCTCTATTTAGTGCCAATAAGAGGTAGCAAACCGGCTGGTTCAAACACAGGTTCAGTTTCAGGTTGACATTACTATAATTAAACAGACCAAATTACAGTGACACATGCAAAGTTTTGAATGTTATTGGTAAATTACGCTTAGCTTGCAGAATTTGTTACGGAAGTTTTAACGGTAAACAAGCATAATTTTCTATCAACTGGTCCCTTTTCACAACCATGTCATATATACAGAGATGCCAAAAATTCTAATTACCAAAATTAATAAACACCATGTGCTATATGTATATCCATCATACACAAAATTATTTAATTGTTTTTTAGTCAGCTGGTTTTTCATTTTCTTCTAACAAAAATGGGACACTCTCCTCCCCACTATATAAAGCCTTGTAAGTTAAAGAAAATGTAATAATGAATGGAATTTAATTCAGATAAATTTACCAGAGAACCTCCTCTTTATTTTTTTTTATTCGTTCATCTGGTTACATTGTGAAAAAACCAGACTTTTATACTATCAGAAAAACTAGATTCCTGATTTATCCCAACTGATATCTGGGATTGTTCTAAACGGTAATTTTTTTGATATTGCATTGGTGAGTAATTTGAAGGAAAACTTTTGTAACCCATCAAGTCCAAGTTAAAATGTTTTCAATCATCTCATCCCTCTCCTAATGAACCACAGATCAATTTTATTTTAATGCTCAATGGATGTTACCAGCAAAAATCATGAATGTCATTAAAGCTACATTCGCACTCTGGAAAGTGACTGGTGAAAATGTTTTTGCAGAAGTTTGAATATGAAACCTTTTTTTGTAGAGAAAGTTCATTCAATTATGTTTTAAAAGGTAACTGCTCCCATTCCATTTGCAAGAATAGCAATCCATGGAACAGCTTAAAATAGAATGAATCAGTAGATGGTTTCTATTTTGAGTGAAAATATGAAGTATTTGCAGTTACTATTGTATCTATTATTTTGATTTAAATGTGAACCAGGTGTGGGATTTATTTATTTTAATACCCAAGGGATGTTACTTGGAAATGGTTATATTTATTATTATTATTATTATTATTATTATTATTATTATTATTATTATTATTATTATTATTATTATTATTATTATTATTATTATTATTATTATTATTATTATTATTATTATTATTATTATTATTATTATTATTATTATTATTATTATTATTATTATTATTATTATTATTCGTTTGAAACTGTATAATGTATCACTTTCTCGGACGGTCTTTGGTAGGTCGTTGAAGATTTGTTTGGCGTCACTTTGAAAGGATTGGTGTTTGTTGTTGCATATGATGGTAGTGCCAATATTTTTGTGATTATTTCTAAGCTTACGAGTATTTTTATTGAGTTCAATGTGGATGTTTTTGGGTGCATCCATTTTTTGGATACCTTTGAAGGCGGTGACAGCAGTTGCGTATTCAGATCGTTCTTTTATTGGCAGCCATGGTATGCTGAGTACGTTCTTGACGTCCGCACGTTTGTTCAAAACAAATCCAGCAGCAGCATTTTGCCCTTTATGGAATCATTTTTGTAGATACTCTGGTAGGTTTTGGAGAATTGCATTGCCATAGTCTATTTAAACTGACTTTAGACAGGCTTGGCTTTACTCCCCCACTGGATAATCGGTATCCGTAAAAATTTAAATTCTCCTTATGAAATACACATTTCCAAGCGTTGATTATATAGCCTTAGGATGTGGTTGTTTATTCAAGTTTAATAACTTTAATTTCAGGACAGTCTCTCTGGACTTAAAGTTTTGATTATTAGTATAGATTATGTAAAACACTGATGTATGAATTCTTTTGATAACTTATAACTTGTGTCAACAGCAGGATACAAAAACTTGTATGCTGCTGTTCATTCATGGATGACTTTTCACTGTTGTAATCCACCATGGGGTCATTGTTATTTATTCTTTTATCTTCCAATCAACATTTTTGTAATTTGCTGTTTTGTAGACAGGTTTATAATGCAAGTGGTTTAGGTTGATAACTGCAAATATCATCTTATGGTCGGATATGCATGGGTCATATGTACCTGTTAATTTGGAGGTGTTTGAGATCAGTGCACACTCAATCAGGGTCTTGGAACAGTTGGTAACGTGTGTATGGAGAATTGATTTGTAGTTATTTAGCAAAGCCATCTCTTTTTTTAAATGATGATAGGTCAATACTGAAGTCTCTGAAAATGTCTTTTTTTGTCTGATGTGATAATTCATTGACAGCTTTGTTGAATTTACGAAGGAAAGGATTATCTTGTGGAGGTTGATACATTGAAGTAACCAAGAATCTTTGTCCTTTGATCATGATGTCTTACCACATGGCTTTGATATTGTGTGGTATCGTGTGGTGACTGGTGTTCATATCCTAGGATGGTGTCCTAAATAAGATTGTGGTGCTGAATATCAAAATATTCTCAGAATACTGAAGTTTTCAATCATTATTTCGTTATCAGTAATTTTGTTATTGCCATTATGGTTTTGCAAAGTTGATAAGAGATCTGTGTGGCTCACCATATTTTCTTAATATCTATGATATGTCCAACCTTCTTGGTTCTGAGATTTACATGCTTTTAGTGCCAGAGTTCGCACAGTTTTATGAAGTTTTGCTACTGCTGGATGTCATGTTACAATCAAATTTCCTGATAGAGGAATGGACACATTGAAACAGTATTTCAATTTCTAATATTTGATATTTTAATAATAAATTTTCATTGATTACAAATTTCTAAATTAAATTCCTTAAAAAGACTTTACAACCACAATGTTTGTTTTATAATTCTCCTTTGGCACTTGATTGTCTCCGTCAAACACCATATTGTAAGCATCCTTCAAAAATCATAACAAGATTAATCTAATATGTCCATTCTGATAAAGAGACTTGGTTAGAAAAATCTGTGTATGAAACTTTTTTTATAACTAGTGAAAGCAAAATGTGAAAAAGGGTAATGGTAATATCCTTATTACTGCTGCAACTGAACTATCTACCATTCTATTTAAAAAAAATTGGAATTTGCAAATTTGCTTAATTTGAAATTTATTTCTAAGGTAATGTTCTTCAATAACAAGATTCCATCTTCTATATTAATTTTGAAGGTAGATCGGATTACATTTTTTAATTTAGTAAGTCTGGGTCATAGATGTAAGTTGGATTGGGTACACACCATTGTGGTGTCAAGAATTTGAATGTATGCATGGAAAGTGTTGCTATTCACCCAAACAAGTGGATGAGCCATCATGGGAAACTGACTACTGATTCTGAATTCTGAATGACTGGAAGTGGATACTTGACCTGTTGTAGTAAAAGCACTGCTCGATATGGTATTTAGGCATCGTCAAGTGTGGTACGTGCCATCTGCATAATGTGAACAATGGGGCCATGCTTGGGATGTATTGCGTACCATTTTGCTAGAGCGACAACATTACATATTGCAGTGACTGAGCCAGTTGGATTGTCACCCGTTTTAGAACGGGTCTGTCTTAGAGGCTTTTTTGTGGATTGTGTATTGTGTGAAGTCACATCTGATATTAAGAGTGTTGCAGTGTTAAAAGATTTATGGTTGGGGCCACAAAGAAGAATGGAGGAAGCAGCCCATTACATTTTTTGATTGCGTTAACAGTATGATGATTATGTGATTTTAGTTGGAGCAGTTTCCTGATGGTGATTGGCAGTCTTTTGATTTTTGTGTGCTTACAGCTGGCATATTATATTATTGCTCTGACAAGCATGTAAAGTCACTTCTTGGTGGTATTTGTTGTTGAAGTACTTGCAGTATCATAAAATGTTTAATGGCTGCTAGGTGAGTTTTTATAGTGGCTGGCAGTGAATGTAGTTCATTTGCGAAGAGCATAAGTGTGTCTGCGTTGATTGGTTCATCTTGCAGTTGACATGACTGTTTTGTAATGGCGATATGCAGTTTGGTAACTTTTTATTTACAATCCATTTCGTAGAAAAAACACTCATTCAAGCATAATTCAATAATCAACTTTTTGCCTTAACTTTAATTCCAGGAGATATGCAATAGAAAAATCTGACAAATTGCTTCACTTGTTGTTGGTAAATTCAATTTCACTTGAGGGAGAAATAAAAAGAACATCATTTTTTATAATGATTATATTTGTCATATTGAAATACAGAACTTAAATGATCTTTGATTTTGCAATCAAATATAGTAAGCATTATTATAAAAATAATAATTAACCATTTCTAGTAAAAAAGTACTAGTAAGTAAATTCATTTGCGAAATTAAAGTTTTCTCCTTCTCGCAAGGGCATCTTAGTAGTCGAAAGTTTTTGATGTTAAAATTAGGCTTGAAAATTAACATCTCTTATTTCCTGGTTAGTGTTGCCACCCTTTTAATATCCTACGGCATTTTACTGAATATAATTTTGGAAAATTAGCATTATGTAATTTAACCACAATAATAAAGGACATAAAAAATGGCTAAGCTAGACCGATGGAAACATAACATTGCTTCACTTCAGCATGTGTTGAATTACAGTGCAGACAGTTATAAGTGTGGACATTCCAATCCTGTATTAGCACCTGGTGCACCTATATCAACTATATAATAATTAGTTATGTGCAGTATGTATGAAAAGTTTCTTCAAGAAAATAAATTACTTTAACTTTTTTGTCTGGTATTTCTTTTTAATTTGTTATTAGTTATTACTAATAATCTAAATTTCAACTAAATCTAAAATTTTATTGTCATTCCTGTGGGACACTGTGGAATATTAAACTAAATCTAAAAAAACCCCAAAGTACCACAATACCTTGAAGCAAAAACTGTGGAAAATAGATTATGGTAAAGAAGTAAGAATTTAAGAAACTACACTGTACATATTTGATTATGTTCTGAAGGAAATAAACAAACAAACGCATTAATCAACTTTAGCAATTTTGTGGAGAAAAAAAACCCTTAACTCTGAATTTTTTTGGGTCCTAGTAATCATATATATATAAACTGTACAAAATATTACACAAGCTTTTCAGCATCATGTTGTTATAACTTTCTGTCATATCTCTTTAATATCAAATTAACATTATTTTCAGACACACAAAAAAAGACACACAGAATACTATTACCTTGTTGAACCAATTATGTTTCTTAAGAAAGCATTCAATTCATTCTGCATTATAATGCCACTTGCAGTATCATGTACTTAAAAATTTGCAACAACCCCTTTTCGATTTCTGGATTTGTGCAAAATTAATAACAATATCGTTGTTTAATGTACACAAAAGGACTTGGAAAAACAAAATTACAGAAAAGGGAAAAATTGTACAACATTTCCATAGCAAAGACGTTGATGAATTTTTTTCTTCTTCTCATTTTTACTGTTCCTACGTTCTTTCGCTCTTTTGTTTTTTTCCTTCATTAAAATTCCAACATGTGAACTCACATGCTTCACAGGATCTCAATCCACCCCTGGTTTGTGGTAATGTTGTTATGTCTTGATCTGCACGTGGTGCCAATTGTTGGAAGTGATTGTACTGAAAACGAGATACAGCATGGACAATAGGATAAGAGATACCCAGTATGTGTTTTAAAGAGATTCAGAACTGGAGTTTTGCAGAAATAAAATAAATATTCTGAGCAAGAGACATTGGTTGGGGTGATGAAGATGTCCCCAAGTCCCATACTTGAGATATTATCAGTGCAGAAGATAATCCGTTTCCCTTTCCATTGTCCAACCAAAGTTAGAAATGCTGCCAATATGGCAATATGGCAATATGTCTGATAACTTTGTGGATCAATTATAGTTTGAGGGATAACAGTTCTCGTTTAGTGCATTTTTTCCTGCATGACCATTTAAGGGCATCTGCTATGTCCATGCATTTCTCCTCTATGGTCTATAGAGTAAAGTCAGTTGAGTCCATAAGAATACCAAGGTATGTGATATTGGTGGTGGGACCTTAGCATTTGTCATCAGCCATTAAGTTTTAATTCTGTTTGGGCTTTCATCATGTTTCTTGGGCTAACAAGAAAGAAATCAGAGTTATGAATGATGTTTGAAATGTTGTAGATTTTTTGAATCATCCAGCAAATGACATCAACAAATTTATTAGAAATACCTAGAGAGGAACGAAGTGCAAATGGTAGTCAGGTATCAATGAAGAAGTGATTGAGTCAACATTTGCCAAGGAGGATCCATTGGGTTGGTTTAACTGGTAAAAGTCTGAATGCATGTTTTATATCTATTTTGCTCATAAGGAAGCCTGCGTACCATGGATGGGTCTTCATCAAAGTATGTATATTTTATAGAGAATTACTGATCCTTTCATTAACTGATTGTCTCCTTGGTTGTTGGAGATCTATTATATCCATAGGGAGCCGTCCTTTTTCTCTCTATAGCCGAGTGGGGAACAATGGAGATTGGGGATAGTAGACAGCCTGAATAAGGCTGCAGTATGACCGCATTCAACTTCTTTGGCTTGTGTGACTGGAATCACATGTTCTGTTGCTGAGAGAAGATTATGTGGTGTAGTAGCATGTGTGGTGCACAGTAGCCAATGTCAAAGCCATTTGTAAGACCATCTATGAGGTAAGTGGATAGATTTCTGTCTGGGTTGGGGAATAAACATGTTTAAAAGTTTTTAATATTTATAGGGGTATTGACTGTGGTTGGTAGCGGAAAGAAGTTGTTGTCAAATAAAGATACAGTTGGAAGTGTAGTGGCCAGTGAAGTAACAGTAATAACATGACGGTAGTTGACTGAATCTTGGAGGAATGCATTGAAAAGTTCATCATTTAATTTATCCCAGGAAGGCTGTGCGTGCAGATATAGGCGCAAGGTTTTATGATGCAATTTGTTTGCGATGGGCCTTATACACATTACAGTGTCAAATTTAAATTTTTTAGCAAGGTTGCAGAAATTTTTTAAGTAGCAAAATAATTGAAAATGCATGTCAGGATTACAGTGCTAAGTCAACTAGGTGAAAAAACACACAAATTCAGTTTGTAATACTGATTATTGCCTTAGGTTTTATTAGGTTTTATGAGTAAACTAGGGTCTGAGTCCAGATTAAAGCCAAAGCTTTCACTAGTATTATTTTCATTAGTAAAGGTTGCTGCAATTGACCTGCATCAAGATTAATATGAATGTTTTGGTGGTGGTCTTTACAAAACTTCACAAAATATTTGGGGTTGCCAGTGCCAATAAAAAGTTGGGATGATTGTTGTTGTTGATTTAAGCGTGGTTTTGGAGGTCAGTTTGTTGGTGGGATTTTATCTGTACGATTTCATTACGAATTTCTTTGATCTCCGATAACATAGGACTGATTTTGAAGCAGTGTTGTTGAAGGTTATCGTTCTGTGAAGGGTTGTTGGATGGACGGTTTTGCTGATGTAGAATTGATTAAATAGGTAGTTTTACAACTTGGCTTTGTTGAGTGGTAATAAGAATTTTGCTTAAATTCGTTGAATGTGATATGAAAATGCGGATTTAAGTTGAGAAATAAAGTTAAAACTCACCAGTGTAAAAGAGGGGTAGAGCAAATATAACCTGATGTAAGACTGGTGGTAGTAGGGGTGAGATTATTTGTGGGAGTGGTGGTGAAATAACTTGTAGGGATGTCAATCTAAAAAATACGAGAAACAATAACTCGATGAACCGTGATATAGCTTTTAACCTTGTATGATTTCCTTTTTCATATTTTCCTGCTCCAATATAATCAGTAAACCAAAACAATATGAATATTTAAAGGTTGCATAGCTGCGAGCTAAAAAGCCACCATGTTTGCACTGGAAAGTTTTAAAAACATGGCAGAGATTATCATTCATGAAATTTAAAATTATAGAATAACAACCTGAAATTGGTACCATGTGATGATGCTTGAAAAGCTGATAGAGAAAATGTATGGGATCACATGTTTACGATGAAACATTACCAATAAGTTAATAAGTCAGCAATGTTTTTGCCACATGCATCGTGGCCCTAAATCTCATGTTCTTTTTGATACGCAATGATATGTTTTCATTTTGTTCTGTTGACTCACATTAGAATTTCTCCTAGCATGACATGATTATTGTATACATAGCGATAGTCCAAATATCCCAACTTCGTGTATGTCGAGTAAAAACATTAAAAAATGGGCACAAGGTGTTGTCAATTATGGTAGCCATACCATAATTATGGCGTATAGAATTTTTTTGTGTATCTGCCAAATGGGCTCCGTCCTTACAGAGCTTGTTAATGTTCATTGCTACGGGATTGCACCAATTATATACATCAAGTTTATACATGTAAAATTCTGTTGTCAATATGGGTCCTGTGAAAATGTTAAAAATTTGAAAGAAAAAGTTTAAAAAAAAGTCTCCCTATAAAGAGCCCCTTAGATCAGAGAATTGCACCCTGAAGTCACAAAATATATCCACACAGATCATTATTTCTCTCTTGATAATTTTATTGGCATGAAAGTTTTCAAGTGTTGTTTAACTTTTATTAATAAGATATCTTTTACATGTTATATAAAAGGTTTTTATGATGATTTAAACTCCTGGCTATTGCTCAGCTTCTTCCAACTTCTTCCAAACTTCTTTTAGCTTTGCTAGTAAGTTTACTAACATGAGAAAACTGAAGAATTATACATTGATTTATCTGCTTAAGGAAACTGTTTTTAGTCTGCTGTTTTGTAAAGCATTTTTCATCTGTATTGTGCTATAATCACACATGTAATCTGACACAGAAATCCCTCTGCTCGTATGAAGATCTTGTTATATTTTGTCACACATCCATTTCGAATTAGTGATATATATCAAGGTACCGATATATGCAATGCTTTATATGTTAGGTGGTGTAAAAGAAGAACCAGAAAAGTTCATAGAAGATAGTGAGACAGTGGTTTCCAGTCCTTTTTCTCTTGGGCAAGTGAGTTCATAATATCGTTACTAACAATGTGTATCTATCCACTCTTCTCAACCATTGTAAATAAACCTGCTGTCACATGAGTTTAAACGTTTCTTATGTCTTTTTAGACAGACAGGGAGGCAAGAAGGTCTTCTTTCAATATTTGTTTAACCCAAAGTCCCGAATTCAGTAAAATCTAATTTCTTGAAATCCGATTGTTCACAGGAATTTCATTTTTTCTAATTCTCTTTCCACAAAAAATTTCTTTCCTATGTAATTATGAAAACGCAATGATTGGTTTTATATTAAACATGCGCATATTTTATGTAATTTTTCTTTAAATATTTATGTTTTTCATAACTCATGGTTAAAAGCAATACCTAAATTCCAACCAAATAAAGTGTGATCATCCCAGATACGTTTGAATGAAATGAGCCTGTATGATGCACTTTTTTAGATTTGTAAAATTGTTTTTAGTTAAAGTTAGATTGAAGTTATCTTCAGAAGGTTTTTTTTTAAAAAGTTTGTTTTGTGAAAATTGGCTAAGGAAATTATCCTATTGTAACAGCTCATGTAGAGTTTCTATATCATAAAGAGTTCCTTCAGTAAGGATCTCTAACAATGTAACTTGTATAACCACTTGTATACCACCTGTATAATACCGTCACATATCCCAGGTCCTGAGATTGGTTGTTATACTCAGGTTCAACTGTAATGTGATTGCAGAAATTCTTTATAGGGAAGGTATAACAATAAAGGGATATTGCTGTATTGAAAGACATAGTCCTCTCCTATTTTTATAACAGAATTTGTATTGCAGTTTTATCTTGTTTTTAGTGGATTTCTGAAAATCAGGAACAAATCAATAATGGTGGTAAGTTTCTGTTTGGCAATGATGAATTTAAGGTAATTTTGTTCTACTCACTGTAAATAAATAAAATATTAGGATACCTATTTTTTATGTTAGTAGTAATTACAAAATTTGATTGGTATTATTCAGATTCACGTTATCGGCATTGGTAAACACAACCTTTGTATTACGTGTGAGACATGGTTGTGGATAAAGGTGAATTTCATTTTTAATATCGTAATTCCAATTTCAAAACATAAACATCTCATTTTGCCATTGGTAAGTGTCTCTTTTAAGTGTAAATAACAGCATATTTCCTGTTAACTCAAACAACTTTTCAGGAAAGAGCATTCCTTTACATGAACTAAAAATCGAGATTTAGCTGTTTCAATCAAAGACACTCAAAATGGTATCAGTAAAGTATGCACAAATCTTTCTTCCGAAATTCCACAAAACCAAGATTTCTTAAAGATAATGAACTGTTATAAAGGTCATGAGAAAACTGAGTCAGCAGTTTTCTACAAGGGAATCTCCACAAGATCGTTTGTTTCCCTCGTTTGTTTGCCATTTTGATATAGTCAGCTGGTCCTTCCATGCCCATTTCTTATTGTTCCAATGAGGGCTTCCCACTGCAGACATCAGCACACTGCAACCCTCAGTTCTATTTATAACAGTTCATTATCTTGAACTGAGTAAATGCATACTAATCTTGTTTTTTTTATGATAAAGAATCTATAACACCTAAATCAAAGGTCTCGGTAAGAGAACGCTGTAATGTTTATGGGAAGGAAGGAATGATGAAAATTGATGATGAAAATAAATCAAGATCTTTCCGTCAAAAATTGGATAATAGAAACCCAGTCTAACTACCAAGGGCAATTAATTGGTCAAAAACTCATAAAATCAGGAATACATAATTTTGGCTCAATATAGGATCCAATTCTAACGGGATTTAAATATATTTTGTTCCATAGATCAAAAGATTCATTTAATATTTTCGTTAAACCGTCTATAACATAAACATATATAAACGTATATAATATAAACATAAAATAATGCAATTAATATGCAATAAACATTCAAAGTCATCATTACTGCTTGATAACCATTTGTGACTTGTTGTGGGAAAAGGGACCAACCGCTTTAAAAACGCGTTTAAACGCTTTTAAAAATGCTGGTTAAACTAGCGTTTAAACACCATTTTTAAACTTGTACTTGATAGCGTTTAAACTCCAAATTCTATAGTTGCCGTTTGAACTCATTTTTGGGGTTGAAACGTGCATTTAAACTCTTTTCTACTTGCAAGGTTGCGCGTTGTTTTTGTAAAGTGTGTTGAAAAGTTTCTTGTCTTTCTCATTCTCATATCACTGGCTTTGAATAAATGTACTTTTGCAAGGTGTTAACATAAGCCAATTAATTGGTTTGTTAAAAAAATATTTAAATTTTTTGGCAGAGAAAGAACAATTAAATATAAAAACAATTGCATAGATTAGAGTTACAGCCAATGAAAATTTTTGGAAACACAAAAATTCTTGGAAACACAAAAAGCAGGAAAAATTCTGTTTGTTAATACCAAAACGTTTGAACATTGTTTGAAACTATTTTTATGGCGAAGATACGCTACTGTATTTTTCTTTTAAAGATTTTTTGTTTAAAGAAATTAAAGAACAATTTCTTGATGTGTCATTTTCTTTAAAAGATTGAACAGTAACCCCAACTTCTTCCATTCACATTATTTGTTTTGAGTGTGGACCAAGTATCAAATTCCTTTTAATAAAGATGTCAATTGCAAAATGTTCATTTTTATATAAACAAAGCAAAGATTGTTCTCAAGCAAAGCACTTGGCTTCTGAGCAAGCTGAAGTTTATTCCATATTGTATCCTGTTTTTTTTTTTTTTTGTGCGAATCGCAGGCCCATATAGATTATTAGCACGTGCTTTTTGGGACACATGCACTGATTTACTCATATATCAAAGCAACAATACAAAAGATTCACATCTACACCCACGCGTTGGGTAGAACGTCAAGAACCATTCAATTTTTCAGTACTTCAGGCGTTTAAACTTGTTTAAAGGTGTCTGTAGACGTTTAAGCGTTTTTTAAAATGCTTAATAAATTTTTTTCAAAATGCGTATAAACGCTATTATTGCCTAGGCGTTTAAACGCTGTTTTCTTTTAATGAAGCATTTATTTAAACGGCGTTTCAACCCTTCACAAAAACTCAAAGATAAAAAAGATTTTCAATAAAAGTTTGTTTATTCTACAATGTTTATTTTACAACATAACTGAATAAAACAATTCATAAAGAATGTAGACATTAAAAATCAATGAACATCCACCTGTTTTCTTTTATGGTAATTTGCTTTGTTTCTCTTGAGTTAATAGGCTTATTTAGCAAGAAGACGCGAACGTTCCCAATAAATGTTGTTATGATAAGTCGCGTTCCGAGAAAATATTATGTGATGGTATGATTTAGGAAGTGCGTACCAAAGCTGAAAGTAAACAAACATGGCAGCTGCTCAAGGTCTTACTGATGTGCGTAAAGCGATTGTTAGTCCATGTGCTTTTGATGCAATTGATAAAGAAGGTTACTTATTGCTAACGGAATTAAATATATCTAGAGAACTTTATCCTTACTGGAATTTTCCCAAGTTTGACATAAATTTATAATGCACGGACATGTTTGTATGGATATATGACTTCCAGTTATTTTGATGAGGAGCCACCAACACTGCAAGAATATTTTCAGTGAATGCGTATATAACTATGAACAAAATGCAAACAAAAGCTAAAAATATAAAAAATCATAACAAAATATTAAATTTCTGAAAAAAATTACCATGTTTTCCCAGAATTCCTCAAAACTTTTCCAGAAAATAACTTCTTACAAATAATAAAGCCTCTTGGAACAAAACCCTTTTCATTTTCAGACAAGTTATTTTGAACACAAAATGTAAAAATTCTTCTCAATGGAAGATTTGACCTGTATCATAACAAAACATTGTAACACAATATTTAAATTTGAATATCAAACCAAAGGTTTAACTTTCATTATTATTTCTACTTGCAGTAAACATTGTTATAAACATTTGAAATTGTTGTTGCTGCTGGTTTATTAGCTGCAAAATATTTCTTTGTTGATCAGCATGTTGTACTGCTTGCTGCTGCATATTCGATTGAAAAGCTGTCAGCATATTTGTTGTTTGATCCATTTGTGCCTTTTGAATATTAATTTTCTCAGATTTTCTTGTTTCCTTTCGTTCCTGTAATTCTCTACCATGATTGATCTGTTGTTGCAGAAAGTCTAAAGTCTCAGATCCAAAACGTCTATTTCTCTTTGAAGAAGTTGGTCCTTCACTTTCATCATTACTTCGCTTCTTTGTTTCACTCATTCGCTCCATAGCTAATTGTCTAACCTCCAGTGCTTTTTGTTTGTTCAACATTGGCAGACTTTTTTCTTTCCTCTGCAGCAAGTTCATGTTTTAAACCACAGTCATCACTTATTTCAATTAAATTTTCTAGTAAAATGTCATATTCAGTTGGTTCTTCACCTCCAATTCCAGAACTTTTTATTTCCTTATTATTTTTAGCTTTGTACTTTCGCATAATAGCAGTGAAGCGGTCCCTTACTGATCTTAAATTCACCATATAGCCATCCATTGAATTCAAAATGGCGGCAATGTTTTCCCAGACTTGACCACGTTCGCTGCTACCAGACTTAAAGGAGAAAATTCCACTAGCTGCCATTTGTCGCATCATTTCTATATCTTTTTCATTCCATTGCATAACAACTCTAAACACGATATATAATAGTATTTATAATTCTTCAAATCAACTGGAGATAATCGTTGGCAGCTTGGGCAGTTGGCTGAAGCTTTCATAAAATTAGTAATATGTAAAGTTTTGAATAAATATTCATGAAAATTGTTATGTTTCATTGTATCTACCTTTTCTTGCTTGTTCCTTCCATTTTTTTCCAGTTAGAACTGGACTCACAACACATTCTCTTCACAACGCCAAAGGAGATGAAATGAAGTTGTGAACGCAACTTCACGAAACAAGACGCGCCGAAAACAATCGGGTCCAGTTCCTTTTCAGGGTTTCCACTAAGAAATCCCGCGTTCGCGTCTTCTTGCTAAATAAGCTTAATAAAAACTAGAGCCCGGACGGGTATAAGGCTTTCTGCAAGTGAGCTTATGGTAACCAAATTGCAAACAAAAAGGAAAATGGCGCCATTGGATTTGTTCATTAGAAATTTTCATGAAAATTGAGGCACTTTCAAAATTTGGTCTAAGTTTTA
Organism: Turritopsis rubra; assembly: GCA_039566895.2. Classification (NCBI taxonomy): domain Eukaryota; kingdom Metazoa; phylum Cnidaria; class Hydrozoa; order Anthoathecata; family Oceaniidae; genus Turritopsis; species Turritopsis rubra. The sequence goes on along the minus strand of CM077626.1, from coordinate 9,049,932 downwards.
GCTAATTCTTCACACTCCACTCCATTCTTCACTGAAAATTCAATCAGTGGGTTGTGGAAATCAAAGTGGTGTCAAAAATTGCACAATGGTATCCACACTTCGCTTACATAGCCTTTGTGTTTGGCTACCAACACAAATTCACATAATTTATGAGGACTGTTCCAAATATTTCCGCCGATCTACAATGTCATTAGGAACCACATTTTAAAAGCATTGCTGAATGAATATGTCTGTAATCATCAAGAAAGAAAACTTTTTTTGCGTTGCCAGTGAAGCTTGGGGGTTTCACAATTAATAACCATTGTGAAAGAAGTAATATTGAGTACGAGAGTTCGAAAATTATTACGAAACCGATGACTGAGAAATTGAAAGATTGAAAAGTACGATGTAAAAAAAAATGAAATGAAATGAGAATGAAATGAGAAAATGAGAAAATGGAAATTCACCAGAACAAGACGCGCTCGATCAGTCAGGGGCGAAAGAAGCAGAAAAAAGAAAGTAGACTGGAAAAACTCAGTCAAGAATAACTGACAAGGTCACTGCTAGAACAATGGAACTGAGTCAAGAACTGGCAGCCTCAAGTTGGTTAACATCTTTGCCAATAAAGAAATATGGCTTTTTGTTGGACCAACAGTCATTCTGGGATATCCTCTACATACAACATCGCATTAAAACAGTGCCAACAACTTGTGTATGTAGAGCTCCATTCCGACTGGAGCATGCTCTATCTTGCCCAAAAGGTGGCTTGATTTCTATCCGCCACAACAAAGTCAGAGATTTTACTGCCGAACTATTGAAATAATGCTGTAAAGATTGTATCAACTGAACCAGTACTGCAAGAACTGACCGGAGAAATCTTTCCACCCTCTATAAACCAAACGAATGAAGCAAGAGTAGATGTTGCTGCAAGAGGATTCTGGGTCAAATGACAAGTAGCGTACTTCAACGTCAAGGTTTTTAACCCGACAGCTAAAGTCTATATGGCCCAGTCTCTGACTGCTGCTTATCGCACAAACGAACAAGCGAAGAAAAGAAGCTACAACAAACGCATTAATCAGGTTAATCAAGGGACACTGACTCCCCTCAAGGGACACTGACCTCCCCTCACTTGTTTTGGTGGAATGTCTAGAGAGTGCAGGACCTTTTATAACAGACTGGCTGAAATGATTGCCGAGAAACGATATGAAAAATTTGATCTCATATCTTCACTACAAACCTGTGCATGTAAATTGCATTGTTGTTGTTGTTGTTGTTTTAACTGTTATCGATGAGCTTCCTGTGTAGGATGTCCTAGAGCATTTAAAGTCCCCATTAGGGCTACGGAAGCCGCAAGTATGCTTCAACCGCTTTACCTGACAACCCGCTTAGATATCAATCCCGCTCTCCAGTTGAGTGCTAAGCTGAGTGGATTGATTCACACTGTTAATGTCGCTGGCATGGCAAATGACGGTATATATGCAGAGTAAAGGCTGCTTTTCAATAAGTTATGCACGCACGGGCGGAGCGATTATATTATCACGAGAACAGATAAAGCAGGCGAGAAAGTTGACCACTGAGGATGTTGCTGTACTAATAAGATACAAAAATATCCCCTTATAATTTGATGTCTAAAGTTTATCATTGGAATTAAAGCAAACTTCAAAGTTCACTTTGAAAACAAAACAAATCAAATTAATTGATTAATATAATTGATGTTTTGGAAAGGTGCATGGAAGCAAAACCGTACTCTTTCAGGAAAGGTGGGGGATCATCCCCGTGTGCCCTGTCATGCTCCGGAATTCAATATGTTGCCCAAAAAAACGTGCACCTATTTTCTTTGTTTTTGTATACGTATTTTGGTTATCCGTGATTGTGATTGTTATTTATTGATGAAACTTTTGGGTTGGGACATTGCCGTTTCTGTAGGATTGGCACCCTAAGGAAAATATCCTCTGCTGTGATCCATAACGGTGCCAGACAACTAAGCCTACACTAGGATTAACAACGGAGCCACTCTATTCCCAAAAAAAACAATGTCCTAGAGAGTTCCAGTTGACTTTCCTTACTACTCTACCTCTCTCTTGAATAGTCGGACTTACCTCACCTATTTTCAACTGGACAAATGAAATGTTTTAAACAAAACTACATGCATGTCATAAATTTTTCATTAACGTGGATACAGCCAGGGTATTTGCTCTAGCATCTGTAAATGCAGTGATACAGACTTCCATGCTCTGTCAGCATTCACCTCCGCACTAGTTAAGTATTGCATGGCTGGTGATCGTCTGTAATTTCCTGGCTTCCAACGGCAGCGAGGCCAGGTTGTTGAGATCCAGTCATCGTAGTGCTTCACAACTTGGTAAGGAGTCAGTGAATTAGCAAGGGTGAGTGAGTAGGTTGGCCATGAACAGAGATATTGTTGCTCAAAACTGGTTAGTCATTCTGTCTGATTGTTATCAGAAGTGGATAAGTATCTTTAACTATTCTTGATGTTGAAATGCTTCTTAAATTGAAAACTAGGAATCACGTAGCTAAACAATTTTAAGTACACACATGATCACAACATAGTAAAAATCACGAAGGCGATTTACCACGTATGTACTAGTTGCTTTATTGAGAGGCCTGGTCTTCTCAAAAATAGAATTTGTAAGAAAAATGAATGGAGCTATCAAACACGTGTCACAATTTTTTATTCAGATTGTTCATTGATATTTCTCACTCAATGAATAAAAAATAAGAAAAAAACTGATTTAATTAGGTTATATTTACGTAAATGTTACCTGCTTGGATTGTAGAATGCATTAAATAAATTATCACGCAATTTATTTTCGTTTAAAAAATGCATCGTGCACATACGCGATTACTTACTCGCGTGCCAGAATCTTCATGAAAGAGTATGCAAAACAGTTTATTCAAGATAGATCATTGGCACAGGCGATTAAAAGCTCTCCTTGATCATTTTGGGCGTGTGATTTCATGCCTTAGAAGGCGAAGACTGTACATTTACATGAAACTGCCAACCTGAAAAACTGATCGATGTTTAAACAATCTCCATCATAAATTTGCTCGTCAAATGAAATAATAAAAATCAATATCTAATAATAAAGTTTTGTTCCGATAGAGCATTCAAATTTGACAAGGACATAAGGATTATGGACCGCAAGTTCAATCTTGTGATTCGGACACAAAATCAACATAAAAATGATCACCAATTTTTTCTTTCACTATTCGGTGCATTGGTATGTTAACTTGTGCGCCATTGCTTCACATCCCAATCTCCTTGTGAGATGGATTGATTGTAATTCCCACTTTATCGATTGAATGGTCCAAAACAGCTTTCAGTCCTTCATGATCAGCTTCAATTTCTTCCTGTTCTGATACAACATTTGGGATCGCCAGTGTTCCCAGACTTGACGAGAAATAACTTCTGGCCCATAATCTTCGCAGAGCTATTTCCCTAATATCTTATTTCTGTACCATTGATAGGCTTGGTAACTTTTTTACTTCTTGGGAATTTTTTTTTACAATTTCTTTTGAACGTCTTAAGGAATCGTCCACAAATATTATATGATATTTCATTGTATTAACTTGTTTCATTATATTATTTGGTACGATCAAGATACACTTGTGAAATAATTCAAATTGTTTAGGTATAAAACGTTTTCGTATAATATTCGTTTCAAATTGTTTATAAATCATTTACAAATCATATCAAATTGTTTCATACGGTTCGTTGCAATGAAACAAATTGAAATGTGTTTCAACTCCTATCAAATTGTTTCATCAAAAATATTCTTACATATTTATTTGTTTTTCAGAAGGTTGAGGCGTATATCTACTACACTATACATCATTAAAACTGTTAATTTCCATTCAAACAAAATTAGAAATAATCGTCAGCTAACCAGACTGCTCATCTGCTCATGAGAAAATTGGTCAGAATTCTGATGAGAAAGTTGTGACCTACTTTGGTGACATTTCAGTTGGAAATGGCCCTCATTTATCATGCAATTGTATATTAAAATTTATTAGAATTTTTTAATAACAGTCAGTTCTCATCAGTGGTGAGACCCCTTAACTGGGCTGACATTTTCCCTCACAATACATGACTTTTCTAATTTTCTCATCTCATTCCTCGTAAAAAGGAAAAACGTACGTTGTAAAAAGAATAAGAAAATAAAACAATTTGGTCAGGAGTAATTTTTTAAACAAAAGTTTATTACACGCCAAATGATTAGATTTTCACTAACATTTTCATGACATTGTTTTCAAAATTTTAACGATTACATGAATCAACTACATTTGTGGCTGTCGAAGGGAAAAAAACTAACATGGAATTTATAGGTAAAAATTGTAAGTAATCCTATCCAGAGAACAAAGCAATTACCTATAAATAATACCTATAAGTTATCTATAATCTTTATTGTTAATAAGCTTATAGGCAGACAGAATGAAGTTATAGGTAACTGTTTACCTATACTTACCTATAGATTTTATCTATAATATAGGTGATATCGAAAATCCCTATAATACCTATAATATTACCTATATTACCTATAATATGATGTTCCAAAGTCTATAGATAAATATAGACTATGTATAGGTACTCTATAATTATAGATATTAAAATATTACCTATGACGTTTATTACTTTATAGGTAAAACCTATAATATAGATAAAGGTTATAGGTAATTCTTACCTAAACATAGATTATAGGTAAAAATTATAGGTAATATGGGTATATCTATAAATTTCATGTTAATTTTTTCCTTTGGACAGTCACATTTTCAGCTTATGGTTCCAAAGTAAAGATTATCAAGCATCAAATCTCCTTTCCAATGATATAAAATACTTTGGGTTTTAGTGACCAAAATTCTCATAACTCTCAATAACCTTTTGATAATGTCTTTTTCGAAACGTTGATGGACATTTTCAGCATAATATTTCTTTTGTAAAGTTTAAAGTGCTTTAAATCTCCCTTCCAAAAAATGCTGATATCAGCCACGTGAAATTTCAGGTGTGTCTATCTTTTTTATCAGGAATTGTTGCTTAATGAATGTGCCAAATTTTACACTTACGTCATACAATGCACAATGGTTTGCCTATCAGCCTCCACTATATGCAGTATTTTCTTTCCAGCCAGTATTTTAGTCTGGATAATAAGATGATCCTAGTTTTTCAATGTACTTAATGTGATTTCACATTTTTTCAAGGAACTTGTAGAAATTATTATTCCAATTATTCACTGGCTTTATGTGATGTCTGTTTTCAGGATGGTCAAGTTATTTCTCATATCAATGGTCGGAACTCAGATCTCATTGATGGTGACTCAGTTGTCATTCAGAGAAATGAAAGGTAAATTTAGCAAGATAGTAGTTCACTAATATTCAATTAATATCCAGTACTTTTTTGGACATTTATATCTCATTAGTTGTACGATTGATGTGCAAAGTGGATATGTAATATATGTTACTTTGGATCCCAATGTTATATCTAAAGAAGTCCTGATGAAAGCCTCGTTTTGAAAGATGAAGAACGTGAAGAAACTCTTAAGTATTGCTTTGCACAATGTTTGTTGAAAAGTGTAATATGATTTTCTTTAAGGATAAATATACGGTTTTGCACCATTTTTTTAGAACAGCCTAATATCATTGAAAACAGTTCTTTTGTGCTCTAAAGCAGATATGAATCGAATAATAAATGATTTTACTATATTTATTTACAATCAGAATAAAAAACGTCTTTCCAAAAAAAAGTTATCATTTAAAAAAAAAAAATCCCGTATTTTTTAAACTTTCTGCTTGATTACCATGACAAGTTAATATTGATTATTATCCTTTGCTCCGGTTGAGAACAGTTAATTTCAAAGGATTGTATACCATGGTCAATCCAAAAAGTAAGCAAATAACACAAGAGCCAGAACTCTTAGTGAAATCAATACGGACGCTGGTGATTTAGAGAAGTCAAATGAAGTCTAAACTGCTTACAAAAATTTAGGAGGACATTTTTATTATGGTACAAGACGAAAACATGGTGCATAAGTTCTAATTGAGAAAAACGAAAAAATCACTACCTTATGAATTTACTGAAAATACAAAAGAAGTACTGGCTGATCTGACATCAGAGTTGAATAAAGTGGAATGAATAAAGTGGAAAGGTTTATGAAAAGTATAAATAGTAATGGAGTTTAAAGCATTTTAGGAGGAATCATAGCCGACTTAAATTACCTTGTTCAAGTACCAACAGCCAAGAAATTTGCAAAGTCATGGCAGTGAAATCATGCGTAATACAAACACTAGCAAAATATTTTCTAGTCCCAGTGGGCAAAATCTTCAAAAGGTCTCTGTGGAGAAGCGTTTTTTATTTAAACATTCCTTGCCATTTCTATAGACAACCCTCCTTTACTTTTTGAAGATTTTGCCCGCTGGGGTGATAGGACGTTGCCCAAGCCTCAGAAAAGTGATGGTTTTGTGGTGCACCTCTGAGAACCAAAATAGTTTTACATAGTTTTTTGTGTGGAGATGTTGAGAATTCAAATAAAAAATGTTGACATTTCTGTTATCAGGTAAATGGTGTTTGCTGTTTTCTGAATTGCAATCTGGGACTTCCATTAGGAATCGTGTTTTAAAATTGGCTACAAAATAAACGAAATATCTTGAAAAACATTTCTGGTTGGTTATGCTCTATTTGTACCTTATGAATTGTTTAATGACTGTTAGAACAGATAGAATAAAATGAAAAGGTAGTCACTAAATCTCCTCGCCTACATGTCCCCTTCCCTTTTGTGTAGAATTTACATGATGAAAACTAAATCACACGTGAAGACTTTTTTTGTACTGATCATTTATCTTGCATTTATTCATAGTTTGATAGATCTACAGCAGAGTTATATTTTGCGAAGTAAACTTTTTGGACCGATGATGGGAGAGTGTCATACATCGATAACGCTTGGTGTTTTCTGTAGACTTAGACTACACCATATTGCAGTGTACCATCATCAACTGACCAACCCTATACTGTATACAACATTATACTGCTTTGAATGTCAACGAGAATATATATATAATGTAATTTGTAGCTATTAATATATATCCTATCATAGACTAATTGTGTACTTTGAATGGTCAGGCGTGCTTTATCCAATATTTGTATAGAATAGGATGGACTATAATGTTCTAATATTTAGAATTTCGTGTAACACTAATTTAAAAACAATCTTCAACTTTCAATTTCATCTATAAAATCAACCTAACTTGAATGGTTTAATAAAATAAAATACAATTAAAAAAACAGAAAAAAATGTAAAATAAAAAAAACTATTTTATGATTAAATGTCATTTCAGCATCTTTTTGAAATGATTTCGTTTTTGCGAAATCGTTTAACTGTTTTAATCGTTTGATTAATGGTCAAGGATTTTCATTGTTGTTTCTGAGATGTTTATTGTCTTGTTTCATCTTCAATTTCCTATTACTCCCACACTCTTGTGAGTTGATTTATAAGCCAAAGCAGCTGAAAAGTGAAGTCTTTCTTCTAAAGGAAGCCAAAACGAATATATGACATCCATCAACTCAGTTCTTTTATTGAGGACGAAACTGCTGCTGCATTTTGTCAGCTACGCTGGTAAGTTGACTCATCATAACATTTCCATAGTCAAGGAGTGATAGTATCAGTGATGTAGCTAGCTGATTTCTGATGGCTAGTGAGTGTAAGTGTTTTAGCAATTTTAAAGTTTTAAGGGTGTTATAGCATTCTTTGACGATTTTGTTCACTTGATTAATCTAGTCCAGGTGTTTATTGAATATTAGACCAAGTTCATGTCAATGACACTATCAATTAACTTCTCATCAAGTGATTTTTTCCATTCGTCAAGTTTTCCATTGATTGAGTTGATGAATCCTGTGGAGACCTTTCATACGATCATAGATTTAGTTTTTTTAGCATTTGGTACAAAGTTTTATGTTGCTGATCACTTTTTCAACTTTTATTGGATCTTCTTTTATTGATAACGAGATTTCATTAATCTTTTCTGGTTTTGCAAAATGGTAATTGCTGGTAAGTCAGCATGTTGTAGTTTTTTGAGTTATTGACTTGGCTCTTCAGGTCAGAAAAGTATGGGCCTAAGTATCGATAAATGTGCTACTCAAAACCCAGTCTGTAAGATCTTGGAACATTTTTCATTTACTTGAACGTAATGCGTTTGATTTGTCAAATACTCAATCAACCATTTGAAAAAGTCCTTCAACATGTTAAAGTTGGATAATTTGTCAATTAGGGTTTCGAATTCTATTGAATCAAAGGCTTTTCAATAATCAGCAAAGTTTGCAATTGTTACTTTGCCTTTCTCCATCGCTTTCAAGATTATCATCACGGAGCTTTAAGAGGGAAGTAATGGTGGAGTGTGACTTTCGAAAACCATGTTGTGTTGATTGGTATATACTGAATTCCTCAAGATATTCCGTAAGTTGGTGGGGTACGATTCTTTCAAAAATTTAAGACAGGACCGATAGTAGTACGATTGGGCAGTTTTCGGATGGCCTGGTAGGTTTTTTATTTTCGGTGTTGGAGTAATTTTGGATTGTTTCCAAGATGGTGGGAATGTTTTCTTTTTGATGAATCCATTGGTGTTACATGTTAGCAGTGCAGTGATGTAGTCTGCTGTTGCTTTAATCGGGTCCAGATGAACAGTCGTTTTGTAGTCTGTTAATTGCTGACTTGATTTCGTGATATGTCACTGGTCTTGATCTGGATGAATTATGTGCAGAGTCGGGTAATTGGTTGATGGTTTTCAATAGCTTTTTTGTGTTTTTTCTTACAGTTTGTAAGGCGTTCAGCTGTTTGATTGTAATGGCTATTCAGCTTTTTGCGATCTTCTGTGATTGGTTCATTGTTACGTTTTAGAATTCGATGTGTTGTTTGCCAAATTTCTTTTGATCTTTTCGATAACCCTTGATGGGTATATAAGCTTGTAAATTCAAAACAAAATGTGTTTTTCTTGTTTGAATATATATTATATATATATATTATATATATTATATAGATATATAGGCAGAGTGTTTGTGATGTGCTCTAACCTAATGCATTATATATATAAGTATGAACGTTGATATTTTGTGACTTCTTCTGAATAATATTGATGATAAGTTTGAAGAAAATACTGATTCCAATTCTTGGGTTGATTTGAATGCTATGGAAAGCTGTTTTGGACTTTAATACTTTCTGAAATAACACTTTCTTTGTGCAAAATAATATTTTCTTTTCAACAAATATTACTATGTCTTCGCAAAACAATACTTTCTGCCGATCGAATAATACTAACTTTGTGTAAAATAATACTTTCTCGAGATAAAATATAGTACTTCCTTTTATAAGACTTTCTCTATTTCTGTAAGACAAACCTAAATCACATGACAACCAATCACGCGTGGAAATTGTCTCGACCATTCGAAATATGGTGACACGATTATTGGGCGACCTGTCTGAGTTTCTGGAAGAATTACCGAATACTTTGAATAAATGGATGGTAGTCAGTTTTCTAACGATGGCATTTTATTGGAAGGATACATCTTGTAATGTGAGAAGGTTCTTGAAGAAACAGAATGTCTATTCAAAAAATAAATACACTTTATTACATCGTAAAGTTGTTATAAATTCAAGTCTACTTCAGCTTCATCTGCTTAATCAGTAGTTACTGGATGAGGTGGTGAGGCAGCAGCATCTTCCTTTTGCAGGATTGACGAGATTTGTCAATCATTTTACAAGATCTTTACTTTTTGCTGTAGTAGAAGACACTCATTTCCTCCATTTCATCCCCCAACAGTTCATCCCCCAACAGTACGGTTAAGTAGCATGTTTGAATAATCGAGATAGACCGGAGTCAGACTATTCAGATCCAAACAAAAAAGTTTCCTGGAAAAGTAATATTTTGCGTGAACAAAGTATTATTTTGTGTAGAAAGTAGTATTTTTTACAAATGAAGCATTATTTAAACTAAAAAGTATTCTTTTGCGAAAAAAGATATTATTTTGCGTAGATAGTATGAAAGTCCAAAACAGCATTCCATAGAATACTGCTGTTATAATTTCATAGTTGGCAATTTAATTGATTGATCAAGGATAAACACTTCCAGTTTCTATTTTTTTATCTATTATCCTGTATAAAAGATAAGTGGTAGTGATAAAGTTTGTTTTGGAATTATGGTATGGGTTTGTTGGTTGTCATAATTTTTAATGCTTTATTGTTTGTTTGTTTGTTTGTTTGTTGTTGTTATTATTGTTGCTATTGTTGTTGTACAATTCGGTGTTATACATTGGAAATCTTTGCACAATTCTTCCTTCGAGCATTTCTTCACCAATACCAATGCATGTCTTTTAATTTGGTTATACATCGGTGTTTGAAATTGGCCAGTAATCGTTTTCACTCTTCTGTCAAGCGATTCTGGTTTTCTTATCTGTGTTTGACTCAAATTAAAGTTTGTTGTACAGCTGTAGAGAATAAAAATTGCTTGAAAGGGCACCATTTTAAGTTTGCCCTTTTAAATAGATAATATACATCGTTCAGTTGTTTTTTAGCTTTACAATTCAAGTCTGACTGTTTAAAGGCATCCTTGATAGAGAGCTCTACTTTGTTATTGATGCATAACAGCGAGGATTCACAAGCAGCATTTTGTCCTTCTGTAATAGGCTTATTGCTTCAAGCTGCAGTATTATTCTTTAAAATCACATTGGTACCATTTGCTTATTCTAAGAACTGTTTTTAACTGGGCCAGTTAAACCAGAAAGGGCTTGTTCTTTGTGATTTTCAGTATTTTCTTTACATACTTTACAATATATTTTTTCTTTGCAATGCCATCTTCTGACAATACAATGCCAAACTTGTTTAGTTTCCTCTCTTGCAACGTTTTCAATTTAACCATCATTATCTAGTGATATTTCAAAATGAAGAAGCGTACTTGTGATAAGTTGCAACGATTTTGGTTGAATTCTGGTTGAATCTTAAAGGACGGGTTACACTTGCTAAAACAATGTAACTGAGATTAAATTTAAAGGTTGTTAAATGTTTCTGTTTTAAATCGAACTTCAAATAATCTTATTAATAAATTGTTTTGTAACATTTGTTTTTTAATCATTTGTGTTGTCTTCTTTGTGTAGGGTTCAATGTTTAATTTTTTGCCAAACATATTGATTTTGGTAATAGTCAGCAGAAGAAAAAAATGTCTAGAAAAAATTATCTACGTGTTCATATGTGGGGGATACTATTAGTCAATTTTACACAATTAGCTGAATAAATCACTTTTATAACTTTTTTATCCGCCTACAATTTACACTGGCCGAATAATTCATCTGCAAAAGCATTGGGCCTATTGTTTTATTTTTCGAACATTAATTCACATGATCGGCTAAATAGAAGCGAGTAGTTTACGAAGGAAAAGATTTCTTAATTAACACGTGTATTTCTTTTTGTTGCTTCTCAGTGAAAAAGCTATAACTGTATATTCTTCACTCTTTTTAGAAAAGTTTCGATTGTGCTTACCCTTTAATGACCTGTCGTTTTACACAAGAAAACTATTATTCACCCTTGTGCATAAATGTCTTTTTATCCACCAATTTGTTGGTTAAAACAAAGGTGGATAAAAGCATAATTTTTTATCCACCTGTCGTTTTTATACAGGTGAATAAATAAAAAGATTGTTTTTTATCCAGCTGTTTCACTTCATTCGCCTTAGTGTTAAAGCGGCTCTTTACGTTGTGTGCTTTTGAAAAGCACTCACTTGGGTTATAATAATCATTAATATTTAATGATTATTTTACAAAAATAGAGGAAGAATCATTATTTGATGTACAGCAATTTATAAAATATGGAAAACATATATATTTTTTGCTTTTCATAAACACAACAACAAACACCGCGGCAATTACCGAACGCCACTGCAAAAATTAAGGACTGCTCCCCAACCAAAAATTGTTTCATAGCAAGTCCATCCTCGGCACTTCTGTATGTTGCATCGGATTCAAAATGACCAATAAAATAGCAACAGGTTCATTAATCGTAACCCTTCCAACCTGAAGTTATTATCTTGAATCCGGTGCTAATGCAGGATTACACCCCACCCACCCTGTACCCATCTCCAACCACCCTGTACCCAACCCCACCCTTAAGCGTTCTGACAGGTCCTGATATGGGTTACGGTTGACCGTCTTGCTTTTCTTAGGCTGCCATGCCATATTTTTTCTCTCCCAATACACGTTATATACACATAATAATGTTATATACACAACTACACATAAAATGTATATGGTATTCACGTAGTGTTTATACACCATATGACTCGATTCTGGTGTATTAAGATTCAGTTCTGGTGGGTTGGAATGCAATATGGCTCCATTTTAGTGGGTTATGGCTCCATTCTGGTGGGTGTTCCTAATTTTTATTGAATCCATATTGTATTGCAATAACTATTGTATTCCAAATCCATTCTATATTTCAGCCTTAGTTTCTGCTTGTATTGTTTAAAATTTTGACATATGTTCAGCTTTTTTTCATGTTTTACGTCAGTTTATGTTTTAAAGATTGCCTTTATTATTATCATGAAATATGTTGAATATGGCACCTCATAAAAATAGTATTGCTGTGAAAAAATGAATGGCACTCCATTTTAATGCTCTCCAGGTTTTATATCTTAAAATATCTTTACAATGAAATACTTGAAATAAGATATTAAATATGTATTGGATGCTATTGTTGGATGTTTAAAGGGACGTGAGGTCAAAATATTATCATATATTATCATATATTTTTCTCATTTGAAAGAGCGTTTCCCAACGATCATTACATCTGCTGTTTGTTTTTTATAACCAAAACGGGTCTTTTAAAGTTTCCCCATTGTTGCCATAGTTGTAAAATTTGTGACGTCAAAATTGCGGATGTTGTTCAGTAAATCACATATTATAATATACAGTTAAAGCAAATCTTTAAACAAAAGTGTTAAAAGTGTTTGATAATGAAAGCTCATGTAGTTCATTTAGGGAAATAGTAGATAGTGCTCATGGTATCACAACTACAAAAATGTATCCGGAATGAGTAAATATGTATATAGTTCTGGTCTCAAGTAGGAGCACTAGTTTCGTGAAATATATAGCAAATACAACAACAAAGGTCTATCTAGATTTGTTATTTCATAAGTTAGGAAACTATTGGTAAAAACCTTTTCAGGCAACTTCATTACAGTACATCATATCGTCAATACACTGCATGCCCCCATTACTATGCGAAGTTGGGAAAAGAAGGGGACTTTTTTATTTCACTAGTGCGAAATAAGCCTTAAAAAATAAATTTAAAATAAACGTCGTGCTTTAATAAAATCTAAATGATCCGTTGTAAACAAATCATGTTCATTGTAAAGTTGTGTAAGTAAAAAGGAATAATGTTTTTTTTATGGAGAAAAAATTGGAATAGTTTTTTCGCCATTTGCAGTCCGGAAAAAGATCCAATATCAGATCTCTTTTTCCAAGCAATCTGGATGGATCGAGGTGATCGCTGCATACCACGACATGTGTTTTTGATTCAAAGTTGTTTACATTTCATTTTCCCTTTTCCAACTATTATGTAACCATCAAGTGCATAGTTCATGCCCTTTGTTAGGATCTGGTATTTTAAAATATTGTCTTATTTTTCCATTTATTTTACCGCTTTATTTGAGCACCCAAATACTAAGCACGGCAGCATTATAAAACCTTGAAATTTTCTCTCTAGTTTATTATTATTATCACGAATATAGATTCCACAATTTTGACGTCACAAAACGCTCCTTCCATCACATGTGCTAAATGCGTCAATCATTAAATCTGTAATATTTACGTAAATACAATGAATTTTGGAAAATAAATTATTGGAAATTGCTGTTTGATTGTCTTTTTGGTGATGGGACAAAAAACAGAAAAGATGAGTTTCTTAACCTCACGTCCCCTTTAATGAAAAAATATTTTTTTTGTTCAACCAACTGATGTGATGCAATCAACTCAACTTACTTGAGTTTCGTACAGATAGAGCGTTCTTATTATGTTGAATAATGTCCAAATTTTCTAAAATTTTTAGAAAGATCTACTAATTTGCTATTCTGTTGCTGTGAAATGATCTTCTGTTATGTTTTTGTTTTGCTTTCAGAAAATATATCAAATTTCAAAACATGAATTCAGTTCATCATATTCCAGTTCATGATTCTAGTATTTCAGAAGAAATCGAAGATCCTTTTGATGAGGAGGCTTTGGACAGTACATTTCCGCCCTTACGATATTGTTCTGTATATTCCCGTCCACAACCAAAACATCGCAGAGAAAGTTCTCGTGAAAGAGAAAGACTTTACAAGGAATTAGTTGGTCATGAACCATATTATATTTTGAGACAAAACTCCAATGAATTAAAAGGAAATGTATTCTGGATAACACTCGATGTTAAGCATTATAGACCTGAAGAAATTACTTTGAAAGTGGATGGTGAGTAAATAAGAATACTTTGTTATCTTGGTTATTTCAGTTAGTTTTCTTACTTATTTCAGCTATTTTGTTGCTTTCTGAAAACTACTCTTCACATAGCATGCAAAGTTATAAACCTTTTTTCTGATTTCTGTGGTATTATGGCTAGGCCAATATTTTTAAGCTCTCGTTGTTAGAAATTTTGATTAAAATAAAACCCATCTCAATATTTTTTGATATCGCTTACAAAATATTTTACACAATTATCAAGGAAAGGTTATTGAATGGTGTCATAATCTCCGGTGATAACCTCTAAGTGTTTTCAGGTTAAAAAACATTTTCATCGAATTGGTTGTATCATTTTACCGGGACATTGTAGCTTTATATGTCAACTATACTGTTTTCCACGTCAAATTTGTAATCAGCACCATATTTTGCAAAATGAAAATTCTATGCTGAATAATATATATGGTAACTGTAAAATGTTTGAGCATGAATTTTTAAAATATCTGTTATTGATTATATAAAATTTTAGGAAAAATTAGGAAAAAAGTAGTGAAATTTAAATTTGCTCACAAAAATCGGGTTTCATTTAATAAACTACAGAACTTTCCCATATGATTTCTTTGGTAGAAGGATTTCTGCATGAACAGCTGAAAATATGCAGCAGTGCCACAAAATAATGAAAAAACAAACAAATGAAATACAAACACATGATTAAAGCTTTCCTAAAAAATAAAATGGTTTCATGTAGCCAGACTGACTACCGCTTAATTTAAAGCCTGTTTTTTTCCGGTTCATTCGGTTGGTAAACCTTTTGTAATTCTTTTAAAAATTGAAAGTCTAGATGGTACCAAAAATACGAAAAAAGAAATGTGAATGGCTCACGAAAAATATCTAAGAATATCTACTACGTTTCTTTTGAAGACATCTAAATCATCGTAACTTCGTAACATCGTAACATCGAAATTTTTAAGGCTTCGCCGTTTTTTTGGTGCAAATTAGATAAATGTCAGTAAAGCAACACATAAATAGTCGCATTAAAAAATTTTAAAAACATGGAAATATTTAAAAACGAAATTGAACAGGTTTCGTAAAATATATCAAGAAGTATAAAAATCTAATAATCCTGAGACAATGGAGACCAAAAATATTTTTTATGACGTTCTAAAAATTAAAGCAAAGAAGTATCCAAAAACCAAAAATAAAATTTGAAAAAGTTTGAAAGTGTTATAATAAGTAATATGTATATGTTTACTTTGAAAACATGCAAATCTTATAAACATTTTAGAAAATAATAAAGCCTTCGCCATAAGCCTTCGAATAATGTCAAAAAAGCAAGAGAAGTCTGTGATAAAGAAATTACAAGTTAAAAGGGTTTAAAGTTTATATAGGTTTATATATGTCTGTAAGTTAAAAAGCTGTCAAAAAAGTGCTTTGCATAAGCCAAATAACATTTGCATCGGTGCAGTTGGTGTTAGACCTACAAGACCTAAAGGAACAGCCACTTTTGCAACTGCAGCTCACAAAATGAAGTATCGCCGTAGGAGGCAGGGGCAATGTCATCAAGGATATTTTCAGGGAGCCTGTCACAACCCAACCACTATTTCCTGGATGTGGAGCATTTATAATGGCCATCATATATCTTTAAAAAGTGAAGCATTCATTGTTTGCCCTCATGATATAATGCACAAGGGAATCTCGATTTGGTGGTATACATTCCTCGCCGAACTTTCCAGACTTGAATAATGTGTATCTGGCTCAATTAACGAATATGTCTTTTTCTGCGCTGATGACACACAAACCTTTCCAAAGTGACGAGCCGATATCTAAGGGTGGAATCGTATCTCTAAAGGTAACAAAAGCATCTCAATAGAAATCTTTCTTTTTAGCAATCATAGAAACTGTCATCCTCCCCTTATCCCTATCTATTCCCCTTAGAAATGCACTCATCGAGTCACAAGAACAACAACAAACCCATCTAAAAATCAATTCAAGACATACAAAAGCATTAAAGTTTGTTGCTTGAGTGATACTGGTGAACAACTGAAATCCGAGCAATGCCTTGCACCATTTCTGCCAACTGATTCTTTTATTGATAGGAATTGTCAATAATAATAATAATAATGAGAGTGTTTCATCAAAACATCAGAGGATGGTTCAGTGCAGTTGGCCTCAGTGTACTCTTGCAATGTTAGTAGGTTAGTTTGGAGTTTATCCATCACGTTGTCAATACATGTGTCAGACACAGACGAAGTGCCGTCATCAGCTATAATTCGGTCTCGCAAGTCAGGTTATTAGGCATGTCGTTTACATTGATAGCAAAGACATTAGGGCCAAGCAGTGAACCTTGTGGCATACCATAATCGACCTCCTCGGAGGTAGAGCAAACTCCATATACTTTTGTCAGGTGTTATTTTTTTTGCTAAGTAGCTTGCTAGTAGTTGGTGAAAAAGACCTGAGACACCGTGAGCCGAGAATAACACTTGATGTGATATTGAATCAAACACCTTTTTAAAATTTATGAATAAGACGCCAACATCCAGGTGATTTGGCATTCCTTATCACTTGTTACTGGAGATTTTATACTCTTTCCACTGAGGAGAGCCTTTAGATGTACTTTTCGATCTTTGATTTAATTTTGCCAGTCATCCATGGATTATTTTCAGATTTGATCTTAACTTTCCATGTTTTTATATGATCGTTCAGGGTTCTTTGGTATAAATAATTTCAACACCAGAGTTTAACATGATTTGCCGTGATGTTGATTCCAAGTCGTATTGTAAATTCTTTACTTTTAAGGTTTTGTAGTCTATGAAGGTTATTAGACGAGGACGAGGCTGTTTTTGTGTAATTTGATGGTAGAAAAGATGAAATTATGATCGGATATATCAGCCTCGTATTTTCCAGAAGATGTAACTTTAGTCGGTTCTGACGTAATTATTAAGTTTACGAGGTAGATAATTTATCTGTAATCCTGGTAGGCGATTTTATGACTTTTTGAAGATTCGATCTTGAAAGCAATTGCAAATTTAATCAAATTTAAACATCGAGTGTGTACTGATCAAGAAATACAAGAAATACAACATTATTTTTTGCATGTTAATTTTTTAAATTTAAAAATTTTGGCATTAAATTTCAACGACACAACTGGCAGCTCCAACTTTCAAGTAAATCTATAGCAGGTGTAGCCTTTCCCTTTAGGTCGTTGCATTTCACACGCAGCTATTGTTCACACTTAACCCATGTAGCACCAAATATATTCACCACAACGAGCGCTTGTTTTTACTTCTTTCATTTGTTTTTATTATCATAAATTTCCAAAAGTTTAATGGACACTTTTTTTCTGCCTTTCCTTGCTTTTTTGGCAGCTTTCGGACACGAGAGTACACTTTCAAGTACTGACATACTTTTTTCTTCCACTAAGCATGTCGAGTTGGAAGAAGCCTCTTTAACAGATTGTTTAATCTTCTCCTACCCCTCTTTCAAGATTCCCCATGAGGAAAAAAGGGGATCGTCCTGTCATATTGCAAATTCTTTACAAGCAGCACTCCAACGTTCCGATCTAGACAAAACTTGTTTGTAACTGAGAAAAAGATCAAGAAGACATTGTAGTTAGAAAGGATTGAAACTATTTTCTAGGGTTTAAACGAAGAGGTCATTACAGTGCCCAGATCAGGGCGACGTCCAGATATAGTGGGGGCCACTATGTACCCAAAAAGGCTTTCGTGTGCATGTGCTTGTTAATAGCAAACTTTTGATTGATATTGAACCTTTAATGGTCAAATATGAAAAAAATCATAGGTGTCAAAAAAATTTGAAACCCAATGTCACGTGACATGACGTCATCAGATTCACAGTCAGTAAAAATTAAAATTCAAAATTTTTGAAAGTGTTTTATACAGGTGAATAGCCCTCATCAAGTGGATCAAAAAACATATAAAAACTATAGTCTGAAAATTTGCGGTTTTCAAGTTATTTCTTTTTAAAGATTGTATAAAATACAGACCAAGATTTTACTGGCCAAGTCCGTTATATGCCATAAGTGGAGTTTTAGTGATTGATTTTGCACCAAAATTGGTCAAGTTGTTCATTTGTGGCCTATAAACTTTATATGTAAAAATGACCTGACAATTTCTATTAAAAGTGTATAAAATACAGACCGGGAATTTACTGACCAGATCTTGAAATCACTATAGGCATTATCTAATCAATCGTTTTACAATAAAGCTACGTTAAAAAATTATTAAACATCTTCAATATCTGAATCAGCGGTTTCAAACTCGTCATCTGACTCATTAGAACCATCGTTCTCACAATTTTTACACTTGCACATGTCCGTAAAAACTAGTTATGTTTCAAACATTTGTGTTGTGCAACCTGATTTACAGCTGCACATACTCAGTTCGATTAAGGCAATAGGAGCAGGAAGATTGTCCGTCATAATTGGATCTATGGAACTTCCTTTTAATTCTCAGACATAGTTTTCTGGATTGGGTAGTTGTTGATATGTTAAATGAGAACGTTTAAGGACCATGCAGACATAATAGCTTCGAAATATTTTGAACTTTAAAGCGCTCATAGTTGGTGGTAGCGAAGCTGCATCGTATTGATATTTAGAAAACAAATACCATTGAAGTTGAAAAAGTGTGGTTAAGCTGAAATCTTTGTTATTTGCATAAGTGTTCACAACAAAACGTTCGATGTGTTCAAGTTTGGCAGCTGCACTCCATTACCCAATTGTGATAATGCTGTTAAGATCACATCGTCGGATTTCAAGAATTCTTTCCACCAAGTGGGTTTTGGTCATATCCTGTTGAAACATGAAATCCTAGAATTGCTTTTGCTTTCTTGGAACCGATACTGTCGTAGCACTGTTGGATGGATATGTCACGTTCTACATCACCTCTCCCAGTTCAAAATAGAATGGCAAGAGGAAGGGATTCATAATAATGAAGCAAAAGCAAGAAAACATCTGTGTCTGTAGAAACCACAATACATTCATTGAACGGATTGGTTTTAGCAACGTCAATTGCATGGAACACTAATAAAGTATCAGATTCTTCGTGATCGTGATTTTGAAGATCGGCAGATAATTCTTGAATATTTGTAACTTTGCTTCGAAAAACTAACAGCAATCTTGACAGAGTCCTTCAACATATCCATATATGTATATTCTGCAAGATACTCGGTAAGGGCTTGTTTGGTTTCGATGTGAGCCAAGAGCTGTTTCAATGATTTCTTGCTTATATCGGAATTACTTGTTACCTTGTATCTGATTTCGTTACCAGATGTTCTCTTCTTTCTTGTTCTCGTTTTCAATGATTGACCAATGTACCTGTGTAAAGAAAATACATATTGAGAAAAGCCTATTTTCAAGTTTTCAGTGAAGTAGGTATGATAATCTAAATCACTTGAACTAACATTTAATATTTTAGCCTCTCTTCATTTCTCAGACATATTTATTGACAAAAACAATACTATATGGACGTGTTAAACAATTTCGTAAGATTGATATGCCACCTGAAAGATATAAAATATGCCTGAATTTCACCTAATGCATTCAAATATGGCATTGAAAGTACTGATTGGTATGCCACCTGAAATCAAGAATTAATTGTATAGTAAAGGTAATACCTGTCAAATACTAATCTGATTTCGCTGCTGTTCTTGGAAACTTTCTTTACGAGGTTGACAAATCGATCTGCAAAATGCTAAAATGACAATATTTACAAAAGTTATCAGTAAATATCAATGATTATTAATATCGAAATCAAACATATGTCAGGTAATTGATGAAAGTTGGTATGTATCTTCTAGAAGTTTGGAATACCATTACAGATATTACAAAGCATATCTTTTATTTGTATAGATTAAAAACCTATGTTTTACTGATTATACTAAACTTTATACTGATTATACCTGATATGCTTCTCTATTTCTTCCAGAAAATTTATGTTCTTCAAACGATATCCATTTCTTTATGCTTTCAATTTTGTGAGAGAGAGGCCGACACACATACAACACACTGATTTTATCAACATAACTTACATTAATGACATACAACACAAAACATATCTTCTCAAGCCCAGACAAAACCGTACGGAAATGGGGGGGAAATGATAAAAATGAATAACACTTGGAAAAATACAGTGCAATACACTTCCTAAACAGAATATTAACAAGATAAACAACATTGTGCTGCACCAAACACCACATTGTTTCCATATATCTATGGTTCTTTATTTGTAGCAAAATTAAAAATTTCACTATTCAACGAAAATTGAAACAAAATTTCAGCATTCAACGGCTAAAATACAGTACCCATCCACATTCATTTACTATTAGTACTGCGCAATAAATGCAACAGAAAAGTAAAGCTGGAATACTCTCGTGTGTGAAGTAAACGTTTTCCATTTAATTATGAGATATCTCTTTCTTAAGACATCTTCAGAAAAGTTTTACAAACATACAAACAAACAAATAAAATTTATTTAGCATTTTTAATGTAAATTGACTCTTTCAAATTATTAAGAAACTTTTAATATCAAAATGATTTAACAAGATGTCTTTAGACGTCTTTCTGACGTCTATTTGACGTAATGATATGACGTGAGAATAACACGTCTATATAACGTTGTCCTGACGTAATATTGATAACGTCATATGATCGTCATATCCATGACTTGATAATCTGGTTATATCGATGTCCTGTGCCCGCAGGGCAGATTGAATAAGTTTTGTCAAGATAAGTGAAATGTTGTGAATACTAATAGATGACACATTTTTCCGTTTTAATTCTTTTTAGGCAGTGAGTTAGTTGTCACAGGAAAGCACTATAATGAGAGTGAGATTGGTTTTGAATCTAGTGAATTCAGAAGAAACTATACGATTCCCGGAGCTATTGATGTGCACACCTTAACATCAAATATAACAAGCGATGGTGTCTTATGTATCAAGGCAACAAAAAAGATAACAGATGTTCCTGAAATGGAGAAAAAAAAGGAAAAATTTCAAGTTACTCTTGATGTGAAAGGATATCGACCTGAAGAAATCAGCATAAGAGTAAATCATCGCAGTATAGTTATACATGGTGAAACCAAGGATGAAAAGACAGACGTAGAAGGTTCTAGTATCCACCATCAACAATTTACCCGCCATTTTACTATACCAATTGATGTTGATATTGATATGCTTTCATCCAGATACACAAAAGATAACAAGCTTACCATTGAAGCTCCTTGCAACCAAATGGATTCTCAAGAGCGTATTCTTGAGATTCAAAAAGAATAGCGTTTAAATATGGATCATGATTAATTTTTTTTTTCCATAATCTGTAACACTACATAACAATAATTTTCAATAACATTGCAGTACCTGATCCAATATCACACATCTTGTGAGAATGGCTTTTATTAATTTTGTATTCTTTTGTTATATTTTTGGCAAAAATGTTTTAACTCAAAAACCTATTCTCCAAAGATAGTTTTCGCAAGACGAAATAGTCTGTGCTGAGTATAAAAGTATTGTTGATTTCAACTCTTCTGTTACATACAATGGTGCCTATAATCGTTTTCACAGTACGTGATATCCTGTCACTGCTATTTGTTGCTTCATTTCTCAAGGGGATAAATAATACCTCAATACCAATGGAGTATTAACCTAGTAACAACCGGAATTAAACTCCTCTATACAAGTTATTCCCTGAGTATTTGGTCGGCGCAAACAAAAGTTTACTGGGTTTTCTGATCAATTTCATTATCTTGTTGTATATAACTTGGAATAAAAGATTTGAAAAAAATGAACTCAACAGATGCTAATGTCTCGTTAGACGTTAAACTAGAATATGTAATTTTACAGAATAGTTTAGTTTATCGTGTACCATGCCTAATTTATTCAAAGAATCAATTGACGTTAATGAAGAAAAGCATAGTTTAGCTTGAAATCTTGACAGTTTATCAAATATCAATTTCTACTTTGATCATAATTTCTAATAGTTTACCCTATAACAGGACCGTACAACGATTAGATTTCTTGCCTACGCCGTTTTTATAGGGCTATTCAAAATTGTTAGTTATTATTATATTATTATTGTTATTATTTTTTTATACCCAAATTAAAAGAACTTCCTTGATAGTGTGGGGGCAATTGTAAACCCGCTGGATTTGTTTGTTATAAGGAATATTTGGCGTTTTTCTGATAAATGATAAGGATTCAAAATTACCTTAATGCCGATTTTTTGTTTCGCTTTTGTGTATTTTACAGACCAGACAAATATAACAGTATAAATCGCCTAATTGGAAGTAACTAATATGTGTGTTGTATGAAATTTTAGTGGGTGTCAATGAACAAAACAGATAGATTCTTATGATGTATTCATTTGCAGGCTATACGAATTTCAAACCACACAAAGCGAAGAAATAATGAGACCTATTAAATCTAATATTCTAAAAGTATTGAATAGGTCATGTCAATTGTTGATTCACTCATCGTCGTCGCTTTCCGATTCACTGTAATGACCTTCCTCTTCATACTGGTTCTCACAATTAGTGCACATACACATTTCCGTGGAGGGAAGGCCATAACGTTCACAAGTACAACGTCCACTGCCACACCCTTTCTTGCATTTGAAGGAACAAATATCTATGGAAGCTTCAGGTGCTGGTGGCTTGTCTGTTAATACTGCTCTCTAATGCCCATCTTCTTCATTCCATCCACACGTAGTTGGAGAGGGTAAAGTAAGGTGAATATTTCGACACTGTTTCCACTCCATACACATGTAGTGACACCTGTATATTTTAAATCTCAAAGCTGCTGCAGTTTGTGGCAATGTTTCTACATCGTGTTGAAATTTTGAGAACAGATACCATCTCAATTCCACTATACTTTGAATTTCATCAGGCACAATTTTAAATAAAGTCTCATCACAAAGTATTCTAATGTCTGAATGGTTCCTTCGGACAAATCAGTTGTTTCACCAAGATGTTTAAATGCTTCCAACTCATTTTGACTTGTTGTTGCGAAGACCTTCCAGCAGTGTTTCTTAGTCTTTCCCATTGAATTTGGCAGTCTGGTCACACCCAGTCATTGCATGAACTCCTAAAACAGCTACAGCATGCTTCTCTCCAATGGCAAAGCTCAGGGAAATAATATATGAGGAGCAAGAAAACATCTGTATCTGGAGATGATATTTACAATTCGTTGACCAGTTTTTGTGTCGATAGATGCAATGCCACCAATTTATCAATGTATCTGCTTCCTCTTGTGGATGATCAGGTATATTATGGAGTAAAACATTGTTATTAGATATGCAGTGAGTGCCATATATGATTGCATAATTCATGCCATTTAAGACAAAAAAACTTGTTGGTTTCTTCTGCCAGATACACAGTTAATTCTTGTTTTGTTTTGCTGTTTGAAAGAAATTGCTTTAGTGTTAATTTTTCAATGTTTGTGTTGAATTACATAGTGCATACCTTCATTCCCCATTCTCATTACCCTCGTTCTTTCTTTCACAGAGCACTCTACATAACGACCGAACACCAGAATTGTTGTTTCAAAATCAGCTGACTCATATTCAATTCGACGTATAAAGAATTTAGCAAGATCTAAACAAGTTTTCGTTGTCACATCTTTCTTCAGCTTATTGACAACTGTCATACCATCTAGTAGCACTTTGTACATCAATTATGTCATTACTGTTATCAGCAGCTTCAGAGGATCGGATGGTATTTTCAATTGCATGCATTACATTTGCTTTATCTGTGCAGTGTAACAATCTTCCTTTCATACTAAACATTGAGCTAGGTACGACAGTGAATTCATGCGTTCTAAAAATCTCTGGAAGTTGAATTTCAGTTTGAGTTCTGGAGGCAATTACAAATCTTGTCATTAATGATCTTTCTTCTTTTAACTGAATAACTCTATCGTGAAGTTTCACTTTTGTTTTCTTGACTAATGAAGCTAAGCGGTCCGTACACTTTTTTTCCTCTGTCCGCTTAACTAATTTGTAGGGAACCGGTTCATAAGCAAAGTAAATCCAATAGCGTACCTCTACGACTATACCACAATGAATACACCTGTTCTTGTCTGATCAAGAAAGTTAAGCATAGTTGGGCTGCGATAGTACTTGGATGGGGGACCGACTGGGAACAGTGGTCACGTACACTTTTTTTTCATCTCTTCGCCTAACTAATTTGTAGGGAACCGGTTCATAAGTAAAGTATTTCCAGCAGCCTACGTCTACGACCATACCACAATGAATACACCTGTTCTTGTATGATCACGGAAGTTAAGCATTGTCAGGCCAGGATAGAACTTGGATGGGGGAACGCCTGGGAACACCCAGTGTCGTACACTTTTTTTTTCATCTCTCCGCCTAACTAATTTGTAGGGAACGGTTCATAAGTAAAGAAATCCCATCAGCCAACGTCTACAACCATACGACAATGAATACACCCGTTCTCGTTTGATCATGGAAGTTAAGCATTGTCGGGCCGGATAGTACTTGGATGGGGGACTGCCTGGAATCACCCAGTTCCGTATATTTCTTTTTATCATCTCTCTGTGCAATTAGTTTGGATGGAAAAGGAAAACAACCAATGTAATTCCACCTCCGTGCAAATACGACTTTACTACATTAAATGCACCAGTTCCCCTCAGAAAACAGAAGTTAAGCATGGTCGGACCGGCTGGATTAATTAATTGTGGAACCGATTGGGAACACCCAGTGCCGTAGGGATCCCTTCTTATTTCTCCGTACACCCGTTGTCGTCTGATGACAGAAGTTAAACTCTGATTGGGTCCGCATGGGACAGCCGGTGCTATAAACATCATTTTCCATCTCTCTTCCAATTAATTTGAACAAAAACGGTTTAACTGGAAAGTAATTTCGCAACAGTACGTCTGCGACATTGTCACAATAAATACATTCTTGGATGTGGGACTGATTGGGAACACCCAGTTCCGTAGGGTTCCTTTTTTATTTCTCCGTATACACTTTCTCCTTTGATGACGGAAGTTAAACTGATGGGGTCTGCCTGGGAACACCCTGCATTGTAAACTTAATTTTCCATTTCTCCGTGCAAATAATTTGAAAAGAACCAGTTTAATTGCAAAGTAATTCCGCTATGGTACGTCTACGACCATGTCACATTGAATACACGCGTTCTCGTCTAAACATGCAATTTAAGTATTGTCGGGCTGGAATAGTACTCGGATGTGGGACTGCGTGGGAATATCCGATGCTGTTCACTTTCTTTTCATCTCTCAAGTTAATTAATTTGAACGTAACTAGTTTAAGGTCAACGTAATGTCAATACGGAACGTTTACGACTATACCACACTGAATAAAATCGTTATAGTCTGAACATGGAGGTTAAGCATTACCGCCCTCAGATGATCACTTGGAAGGGGGACCGAACAGGAACGCCTAGTTCAGTAGACTTCCTTTTTCATCAATCTGTGTAATAAGTTTGGATGGAAAATGTTAAAACCAAAGTAATTCCACCTTCGTGCATATACGACCTTAGTACAATAAATGCACCCGTTCCCCTTGAATAACAGAAGTTAAGCATGGTGGGACCGGGATGATTAATAAATTGTGGGATAGATTGGGAACACCCAGTTCGGTAAGGTTCTTTTTTATTTCTCTGTACCCCCTTTCTTGTCTGACCACGGATGTTAAACTCTGATGGGTTCTGTCTGAGAACAGGGGCGCCTTAAACTTCATTTTCCATTTCTCCGTGTAACTAATTTGAACA
The DNA here is from genome assembly GCA_039566895.2 of Turritopsis rubra. Classification (NCBI taxonomy): domain Eukaryota; kingdom Metazoa; phylum Cnidaria; class Hydrozoa; order Anthoathecata; family Oceaniidae; genus Turritopsis; species Turritopsis rubra. The sequence goes on along the minus strand of CM077626.1, from coordinate 9,023,721 downwards.
GAACCAGTTTAATTGCCAAATAATTCCGCTAGGGTATATCAACGACGATGTCATAATGAAAACTTCCGTTCTCGTCTTAACATGGAAGTTAAGCATCATCGGGCTAGGATAGGACTTGGATGGGGACCCACGTGGGGACACCCAGTTCCGTAGATTAACTTTTCATCTCTCTGTGTTGTTTGTTTAGATGGACAAAGGTTAAAACGCAGAGTAATATAATCACCGCACGTTTACGACCATACCACGATGCTACACCAGTTCTCCTCTGATCATAATAGTTAAGCATATTTATGTCAACATAATTATTGGATAGGGGACCACTTTGGATCTCCCGCTGCTGTAGAATTCTTTTTTTATCTTTTTGTGTAACTAACTTAGAGTGAAACCTTTGAAAAGACAGTAATTCCAACAAAATACAGCTATGACCATACGAAAACAAATAAACCCGTTCTTCTGTGATTACCGAAGTAAAGCGTTCTCGAACAGGAATAGTAGTTGGATTGGGCAAGGTCTGGAAGCCCCCACTGCCGAAGTCATGTGTTTTAATGTCTCTGCGAAACTACTTTGAACAGAGCCACTGTAATTGCAAAGTAATTCCGTTATGGTGCCTTTACGAAGATGTCACACTGAATTCACCCGTTCGCGTCTTAAAATGCCTGTTAAGCATCGTCGCGCTGGGATAGTATACGGAAAGGGGACCACGTGGGCACACCTAGTTCCGTAGACTTCCTTTTTCATCTCTCTGCGTAATTAATTTGGATAGAATAGAATAACAACCAATGTAATTCCACCTCCGTGCAAATACGACCTTACTACATTAAATGCACCCGTTCCCTTCATACCAAAATGAATGAACCCGTTCTACGGTACATCTACGAGGATGTCAAAATGAAATCATCCGTTCTCATCTTAACATGGAAGTTAAGCATCGTTGGGCTACGACAGTATTTGGATGGGGGTCCACGTGGGGACACCCAGTTCCGTAGATTCCCATTTTCATCTCTCTGTGTAATTAGTTTGAATGGAAAAGAATATCAACCAAAGTAATTCCACCTCCGTGCAAGTACGACCTTACTACATTAAATACACTCGTTCCCCACGGATAACAGAAGTTATGCATGGTCGGACCGGGTGGATTAATTAATTGTGGGACCCATTGGGAACACCTAGTTCCGTAGGGTTCCATTTTATTTCTCCGTACACATTTTTTTCATCTGATGACGGAAGTTAAACTCTGATGGGATCTGCCTGGGAACACCCAGCGCCGTAAACTTTATTTTCCAGTTCTCCGTGCAAATAATTTGAACAGAAGCAGTTTAATTGCAAAGTAATTCCATTGCGGTACGTCTACGACACTGTCACAATGAATACATATCGTATTAACATGGAAGTTAAGCATCGACGGGCTGAGATATGTTCCGTAGACATTATTTTTTATCTCTCTGTGTAACTAACTTCGAGTGGAACCTTTGAAAACATATTAATTCCAACATCATACGGTTATGACCATACCAAAACGAATAAACACGTCCTACGGTACGTCTACGACGATTATCATGGAAGTTAAGCATCGCCGGACTAGGTTAGTACTTGGATGGGGGTACACGAGGGGACACCCAGTTCCGAAGATTTCTTTTTTCATCTCTCTGTGTATTTTGTTTTGATGGAAAAGGTGAAAATAAAAAGTAATAATATCCGCGCACGTTTTCGACCTTGCCACGATGATACACCCGCTATCGTCTGATCACAAAAATTAAGCATTTTTACGTCAGGATAATTCTTGAATGTGGGACCGATTGGGAACACCCGGTTCCGTAGGTTTCCTTTTTTATTTTTCCGTCCACCTTTTTTCTTCTGATTACGGTAGTGAAACTCTGATGGCGTCTGCCTGGGAACACCCAGCGCCGTAAACTTTATTTTCCATTTCTCCGTGCAAACAATTTGAACAGAAGCAGTTTAATTGCAAAGTAATTCCGCTACCGTACGTCTACGACACTGTCACAATAAATACCTATCGTCTTAACATGGAAGTTAAACATCATCGGGCTAGGAAAGGACTTGGATGGGGAACCACGTGGGCACACCCAGTTCCGTAAATTAACTTATTCATCTCTCTGTGTAATTAGTTTGGATGAAAAAGGATGAAAACAATGTAATTGCACCTCTGGGCATATACGACCTTACTAAACTTTACTTTTCCACAGGTTTCTTCCAAACTTGTTACGCGGACGAATGAAAAAGAAAGTTAACGCCAGCAGGTGTTCCAACACGGTCCCCCTTCCAAGTGTTATCCCGGTCCAACCATGCTTTACTTCCGTGATCAGACAAGAATTTGTGTACGGAGAAATAGAAGAGGAAACTTACGGAACTAGGTGTCCCCGGGTGGCCTTACATCCAAGTAATCATCCCGGTCCGACAATGCTTAGACTTTGTAATCAGAAGAGAACGGGTGCACTTATTGTAGTATGGTCGCCTATGCAAGGAGTTTAAATTAATTTACTTTTCCACCGCTTCCCTCCAAACTTTTTATGCGGAGGAATGAAAAAGAAAGTCTACGGCACCAGTTGTTCTTAGACGGTGCCCCATCCAAGTACTATCCCGGTCCAAACATGCTTAACTTCAGTAATCAGACAAGAATTTGTGTGCGAAGAAATAAAAGAGAAAACCTACGGAACTAGGTGTCCCCATGAAGCCTTACATGAAGGGTGGTCTTACATCCAACTGATCATCCTGCAGCAATACTAAACTTCCTTGTTTTGACAAGAACGAAGTATTAAGTGTGGTTTTTTGGTAGACGTACCATATCTAACTTTCATTGAACTTAACCTGGTTTTGTTCAAATAATTATATAGAGAGATGAAAACGGACGTAAACTGCACCGGGTGCCCCCATCCAAGTAGTATACAAGCCCAACAAGGCTTAACTTTAATGTTCCAACGAGAGCGGACGTAATCCTTGTGCCATTGTCGTAGACGTCCTGTAGCGGAATTACTTTGCATATAAACTGGTTCTGTTCAAATTAGTTAAGCAGAGGGATCGAAAATGAAAGTTGCTGCACCAGCTGTTCCCAGGCGGACCCCATAATAACTTAAGTTCCGTGATCAGACGAGAAAAGATGTACGGAGAAATAAAAGAGGAAACATACGGAATTGGTTGTCCCTAGTCGCTCTTACCTCCAAGTGTTCATCCCAGTCCGACCATGCTTATCTTCTGTAATCAGAGGAGAACAAGTGCATTTATTGTAGTAAGGTCGTGTATGCACGAAGGTGGAATTACTTTACATTTCGACAGTTTCCCCCCAAACTTGATACGCGGAGGAATGAAAAAGAAAGTCTACTCCACCAGGTGTTTCTACACGGTCCCCCATCCATGTACTATCCCAGCCCGACAATGCTTAACTTTAATGTTCAGACGAAAACGGACGTAATCATTGTGCCATTGTCGCAGACGTACTGTAGCGGAATTAATTTGCATATAAACTGGTTCTGTTCAAATTAGTTAAGCCGAGAGATCGAAAATGAAAGTTGCGACACCAGCTGTTAACAGGCGGACCCCATAATAGCTTTACTTCCGTGATCAGACGAGAAAGGGTGTACACAGAAATCAAAGAGGAAACATACGGAACTGGGTGACCCCAGTCAGTCTTACATCTAAGTAATTATCCCGCTCCAAACATGCTTAAACTTTGTAATCAGAGGAGAATGGCTGCACTTATTGTAGTATGGTCGTGTATGCACAGAGGTGGAATTACTTTACTTTTCGACAGGTTCCCTCCAAACGTGTTACCCAGAGGGATGAAAAAGAATATCTACGGTACCAGGTGCTTTTAAACGGTCCCCCATTCAAATTCTATCCCGGTTCAACCATGCTTAGCTTCCGTGATCAGACAAGAATTTGTGTACGCCGAAATAAAAGAGGGAACCTACGGAACTAAGTGTCCCCAGGTGGCCTTACATCCAAGTAATCATCCTTGTCCAACCATGTTACCACTTTGTAAGCAGAAGAGAACGGGTGCACTTATTGTAGTAAGGACGTGTATGCACGAAGGTGGAATTACTTTACTTTTCGACAGGTTCCCTACAAACTTGTTACGCGGTGGAATGAAAAAGAAAGTCTACGGTACCCGGTGTTTCTAAACGGTCCCCTATTCAAATACTATCCCGGTCCAACCATGTTTAACTTCCGTGATCAGACAAGAATTTGTGAACAGACAAATAGAAGAGGAAACCTGCGGAACTAGGTGTCCCCAGGAGGCCTTACATTAAGTCTGGTCTTACCTCCAACTGATCATCTGAGTGCAGCAATGCTTGACTTTCCTGTTCTGAAAAGAACAAAGTAATAATTGTGGTTTGGTCGTAGACGTACCATATCTAAATTACATTGAACTTAACCTGCTTTTGTTGAAATAATTACATTGGGAGATGAAAATGGACGTTAACCGAACCAGGTGTCCCCATGTGATCCCCCATCCAAGTACCATCGCATCCTAACAATGCTTAACTTTATTGTTCAGACGGGAACGGACATATTCATTGTGCCATTTCGTAGCCGTACCGAAACGGAATTACTTTACATATTAACTGGTTGTGTTCAAATCAGTTACGCAGAGAGATCAAAAATGAATATTGCGGCACCAGCTGTTCCCAGGCGAACCCCGTGACAGTTACCTTCCGCGAACAGAGAAGAAAAGATAGACGGAGAAATAAATAAGGAAACATACGGAACTAGGTGACGCCAAGAAGCCTTACATGAAATGTGGTCTTACCTCCAACTGATCATCTGAGTGCAGCAAAACTTAACTTCATATTAGTGCAGCAATGCTTAACTTCCATGTTCTGACAAGAACGAAGTATTCATTGTGAACTGGTGGTAGAGGTACCATATGTAACTTACAATGAACTTAAGCTGGTTTTGTTCAAATAATTACGTAGATAGATGAAAACGGACGTAAACTGCACCGTGTGCTCACATGTGATCCACCATCCAAGTACTATCCCAGCTCGACAATGCTTAACTTTAATGTACAGACGAGAACGGAAGTAAGCATTGTACCTTTATCGTAGACGAACCGTAGCGAAATTAATTTGCATATAAAATGGTAGTGCCGAAAGTAGTCGCGCAGAGAGATCGAATATGAAGTTTGCCGTACCAGCTGTTCCCAGATGGATCCCATAACAGTTTAACATCCGTGATAAGAGGAGTAAGGGTGTACAGAGAAATAAAAAAGGAATCTTACGGAACTGGGTGTCCACTATCGGTCTTACTTCCAAGTGATCATTGTAGTCCGACAATGCTTTTCTTCTGCAATCAGAGGAGAACCAATGCATTTATTGTATAAAGGTCGTCTATGCACGGAAGTGGTAATACTTTATTTTTGGAAAGGTTCCCTCCAAACTTGCTACGCGCTGGAATGAAAAAGAAAGTCTACGGCGCCAGGAGTTTCTACGCGGTCCCCCATCCATATATTATCCCGGTCCAAGCGTGATTAACTTCCGTGATCAGACAAGAATTTGCATAAGGAAAAATAAAATGGGAAACCTACGGAACTAGGTATCCCCAGGCAGCCCAACATGAAGGCTGGTTTTACATCCAACTGAACATCTTAGTGCAGTAATGCTTAACTTGCATATTCTGACAAAAACGAAGTATTCATTGTGAACTGGTCGTAGACCTACCATTTCTGACTTATATTGAACTTAACCTAGTTGCGTTTAAATAATTACGTAGATAGATGAAAACGGACGTAAACTGCACCGGGTGCTCCCACGTGGTCCCCAATCCAAAAACTATCCCAGCCCGACAATGGTTAACATTAATGTGCAGACGAGAACGGAAATAAGCATTGTGCCATTGTCGTAGTCGTACCGTAGCGGAATTACTTTGCATATAAACTGGTTGTGTCGAAATTAGTTGCGCAGGGAGATCGAAAATGTAGGTTGCGGCACCACCTGTTACCAGTCGAACCCCATAATAATTTAATTTCCGCACTCAGATAGGAAAGGGTGTACAGAGAAATCAGAGAAGAAACATACGGAACTGGGTGCCCCAGCCGGCCTTAGATCGACGTGATCATCCCAGTGTGACCATGCTTAACTTAAATAAACAAAGGAGAACGAATGCATTTATTGTAATAAGGTCATATATGCACGGAGGTGGAAACACTTTACTTTTGGACAGGCTCCCTATCAACTTGCTACGCGGTGGAATGAAAAATAAAGTCTACGGCACCAGGTTATCCGACACGGTCCCCCGTCCATGTACTATTCCGGCCAACCCACACTTAACTTTCGTGATCACACAAGAATTTGTGCACGTAGAAATAGAAAAGGAAACCTACGGAAGTAGGTGTCCCCAGGTGGCCTTACATGAAGGTTGGTCATACATCCAAGTGATCATCTGAGTGCGGCAATTCTTAACTTTCTTGTTCTGACAAGAACGAAGTATTCATTGGGGGCTGTTGGTAGACCTACCATATCTAACTTATATTGAACTTAACCTGGTTGTGTTTAAATAATTACGTAGATAGAGGAAAACGGACTTAAACTGCACCGGGTGCTCATAAGTGGTCTCCCATCCAAATACTATCGTAGCCCAACAATGCTTAACTTTAATGTGCAGACGAGACCGGAAGTAAGCATTGTGCATTTATCGTAGAGGTACCGTAGCAGAATTACTTCGCATATAAACTGGTTGTGTCGAAATTAGTTGCGCAGAGGGATGGAACATGAAGTTTGCCGTACCAGCTGTTCCCAGATGGATCCAATAACGGTTTAACATCCCTGAGAAGAGGAGAAAGGGTGTACAGAGAAATAAAAAAAAATCTTACGGAACTGGGTGTCCCCTATTGGTCTTAATTCCAATTGATCATTGTAGTCCGACAATTTTTTTCTTCTGTAATCAGAGGAGAACCAATGCATTTATTGTAGAAAGGTCTTCTATGCACGGAAGTGGTAATACTTTATTTTTGGACAGATTCCCTCCAAACTTGCTATGCGGTGGAATGAAAAAGGAAGTCTACGGCACCAGGAGTTTCTAAGCGGTCCTCCATCCAAATATTATCCCGGTCCAAGCGCGATTAACTTCCGTGATGAGACAAGAATTTGCGTACGGAGAAATAAAAGAGGAAACCTACGTAACTAGGTGTCCCCAGGTAGCCCAACATGAAGGCTGGTCGAACATCCAACTGAACATCTAGGTGCAGTAATGCTTAACTTCTATATTCTGACATAAACGAAGTATTTATTGTGAACTGGTGGTAGATGTACCATATCTAACTTTTATTGAACTTAACCTTGTTGTGTTCAAATAATTACGTAGATAGATGAAAACGGAAGTAAACTGTACCGGGCGATCCCACGTGGTCCCCCATCCAAATACTATCGCAGCCCGACAATGGTTAACTTTAACGTGCAGATGAGAACGGAAGTAAGCATTGTGCCATTGTCGTAGTCGTACCGTAGCGGAATTACATTACGTATAAACTGGTTGTGTCGAAATTAGTTGCGCAGGGAAATCGAAAATGTAGGTCGCGGCACCACCTGTTACCAGGCGGACACTATAATAGTTTAATTTCTGCACTCAGAAGAGAAAGGATTTACAGGGAAATGAAACAAGAAACATACGGAACTGGTTGTCCCCAGTCTGTCTTACATCGGAGTGATCATCCCAGTGTGACCATGCTTAACTTAAGTAATCAGAGGAGAACCAGTGCATTTATTGTAGAAAGGTCGTCTATGCACGGAGGTGGAAATACTTTACTTTTGGACAGGTTCCCTCCGAACTTGCTACGCGGTGGAATGAAAAAGAAAGTCTACGGCAACAAGTTTTCCTACACAGTCCCCCATCCATTTAATATCCCGGACCACCAATGCTTAATTTTCGTGATCACGCAAGAATTTGTGCACGTAGAATGATAAGAGGAAGCTTACGGAACTAGGTGTCTCCAGGTAGCCCAACATGAAGGCTGGTTTTACTTCAAACTGATCATCTGTGTGCAGCAATGCTTAATTTCCATTTTCTGACAAGAACGAAGTATTCATTTTGAACTGGTCGTAGAGGTACCATATCTAACTTACATTGAACTTAACCTGGTTTTGTTCAAATAAATACATAGAGAGATGAAAAGGGACGTGAACCGCACCGGGTGCTCACACGTGGTCCACCATCAAAGTACAATCCCTGCCCAAAAATGCTTAACTTTAATGTGCAGACGAGAACGGACGTAAGCATTGTGCCATTGTCGTTGACATACCGTAGCGGAATTACCTTGCCTATAAAATCGTTTTGTTCGAATTAGTTAAGCAGAGGGATCGAAAATGTAGGTTGCGGCACCACCTGTTACCAGGTGGACCCCATAATAGTTTAAATTCCGCGATCAGAAGAGAAAAGGTATACAGTGAAATCAAAGAAAAAAGATACCGAACTGGTTGTCCCTAGTCGGTCTTACATTGAAGTGATCATCCCAGTCTGACCATGCTTCAGTTCGGTAAACGAAGGAGAACGAATGCATTTACTTTAGTAAGATCATATAAGCACGAAGGTGGAAATATTTTACTTTTGGACAGGTTCCCTCTAAACTTGCTACGCGGTGGAATAAAAAGGAAAGTCTACGGCACCAGGAGTTTATATGCGGTCCCTTATCTAAATACTATCCCAGTCCAACCATGATTAACTTCCGTGATCAGACAAGAATTTGCGTACGGAGAAATAAAAGAGGAAACCTACGGAACTAGGTGTCCCCAGGTAGCCCAACATGAATGCTGGTCTTACATCCAACTGATCATCTTAGTGCAGTAATGCTTAACTTCCATGTTCTGACAAGAACGAAGTATTCATTGGGGGTTGGTTGTAGACGTACCATATCTAACTTACAATGAACTTAACCTGGTTTTGTTCAAATAATTACATAGAGAGATAAAAACGGACGTGAATCGCACCGGGTGCTCACACGTGATCCACCATCCAAGTACTATCCCCGCTCGACAATTGTTAATTTTATTGTGCAGCAGAAAACGGACGTAATGATTCTGCCTTTATCGTAGAAGTACCGTAGCGGAATTACTTCGCTTATAAATCAGTTGTGTCGAAATTAGTTGCGCAGAGGGATCGAACATGAAGTTTGCTGTACCAGCTATTCCCAGATGGATCCCATAACAGTTTACCGTCCGTGATGAGAGGAGAAAGGGCGTGCAGAGAAATATAAAAGGAATCATACGGAACTGAGTGCCCCCTATCGGTTTAACTCTTAAGTGATCATCGTAGTCCGACAATGCTTTACTTCTGTAATCAGAGCTGAACCAATGCATTTATTGTAGAAAGGTCGTCTATGCACGGAGGTGGGAATACTTTACTTTTGGACAGGTTCCCTCCAAACTTGCTACGCGGTGGAATGAAAAAGAAAGTCTACGGCACCAGGTGTTCCTACACGGTCCCCTGTCCATGTACTATTCTGGCCCACCCACACTTAACTTCCGTGATCACACAAGAATTTGTGCACGTAGAAATAGAAGAGGAAACCTACGGAACTAGGTGTCCCCAGGTAGTCAAACATGAAGGCTGGTCTTACATTTACCTGATCATATTAGTGCAGCAATGCTTAACTTCCATGTTCTGACAAGAACGAAGTATTCATTGTGAACTGTTCGTAGACGTACCATTTGTAACTTACAATGAACTAAAGCTGGTTTTGTTGAAATAATTATATAGAGAGATGAAAACGGACGTGAACCGCGCCGGTGGTCACACATGATCCATCATCCAAGTACTATCCCAGCTCGACAATTCTAAACTTTATTGTGCAGACGAGAACAGACGTAATCAATGTGCCTTTATCGTAGACGTACCGTAGCGGAATTACTTTGCATATAAACTGGTTGTGTCGAAATTAGTTGCGGACAGAGATCGAACATGAAGTTTGCCGTATCAGCTATTCTAAGATGGATCCCATAACAGCTTAACGTCCGTGATAAGAAGAGAAAGGGTGTACAGAAAAATAAAAAAGGAATCAAACGGAACTGGGTGTCCCCTATCGGTCTTACTTCCAAGTAATCATCGTAGTCCGACAATGCTTTACTTCTGTAATCAGAGCAGAACCAATGCCTTTATTGTAGATAGGTCGTCTATGCACGGAGGTGGAAATACTTTACTTTTGGACATGTTCTCTCCAAACTTGCTACACGGCGGAATGAAAAAGAAAGTCTACGGCACCAGGTGTTCCTACACGGTCCCCTGTCCATGTATTATTCTGGCCCACCCACACTTAACTTCCGTGATCACACAAGAATTTGTGCACGTAGAAATAGAAGAGGAAACCTACGGAAGTATTTGTCCCCAGGTAGCCTTACATAAAGTTTGGTCTTACATCCAAATGATTATCTGTGTGCCGCAATTCTTAACTTCCATGTTCTGACGAGAACGAAGTATTCATTGGGTGCTGTTGGTAGACCTACCATATCTAACTTTTATTGAACTTAACCTGGTTGTGTTTAAATAATTACCTAGATAGATGAAAACGGATGTAAACTGCACCGGGTGCTACCACGTGGTCCCTCAGCCAAATACCATCACATCCCGACAATGGTTAACTTTATTGTGCAGACGAGAACAGAAGTAAACATTGTGCCATTGTCGTAGTCGCACTGTAGCGGAATTACTTTGCGTATAAAGTGGTTGTGTCGAAATTAGTTGCGCAGGGAGATCGAAAATGTAGGTTGCGCCTTTACCTGTTACCAGGCTGACCCTATAATAGTTTAATTTACGCACTCAGAAAAGAAAGGGTGTACAGAGAAATAAAAAAAAATCTTACGGAACTGGGTGTCCTCTATCGGTCTTACTTCCAAGTGATCATCGTAGTCCGACAATGCATTTCTTCTGTGATCAGAGGAGAACGAAGTCATTTATTGAAAAAAGGTCGTCTATGCACGGAAGTGGGAATACTTTATTTTTGGACAGGTTCCCTCCAAACTTGCTATGCGTTGGAATGAAAAAGAAATTCTACGGCACCAGGACTTTCTAAAGGGTCCCGCATCCAAATATTATCCCGGTCCAAGAGTGATTAACTTCCGTGATCAGACAAGAATTTGTGTATGGAGATATAAAAGAGGTAACCTACGGAACTAGGTGTCACCAAGTAGCCCAACATGAAGGCTGGTCAAACATCCAAGTGAACATCTTAGTGCAGTAATGCTTAACTTCTATATTCTGACAAGAACGAAGTATTCATTGTGAACTGGTCGTAGACGTACCATATTTAACTTTTATTGAACTTAACCTTGTTGTGTTTAAATAATTACGTAGATAGATGAAAACAGAAGTAAATTGCACCGGGCAATCCCACGTCATCCACCATCCAAGTATTATCCCCGCTCGACAATTCATAACTTTATTGTGCAGATGAGAACGGAGGTAATCATTGTGCCTTTATCGTAGAAGTACCGTAGCGGAATGACTTCGCATATAAATTAGTTGGGTGGAAGTTAGTTGCGCAGAGGGATCGAAAATGTAGGTTGCGGCACCACCTGTTACCAGGCGGACCCTATATTAGTTTAATTTCCACATTCAGAAGAGAAAGGGTGTACAGAGAAATCAAACAAGAAACATACGGAACTGGGTGTCACCAGTCGGTTTTACACCGAAGTGATCATCCCAGTGTGACCATGCTTAACTTAAGTAATCAGAGGAGAACCAAGGCATTTATTGTAGTAAAGTCGTCTATGCGCAGAGGTGGAAATACTTTACATTTGGACCGGTTCCCTCCAAACCTGCTACGCGGTGGAATGAAAAAGAAAGCCTACGGCAGCAGGTATTCCCACACGGTCCTCGGTCCATTTACTATTTCCGCCCACCCACACTTAACTTCCGTGATGACACAAGAATTTGTGCACGTAGAAATAGAAGAGGAAACCTACGGAAGTAGGTGTCCCCAGGTAACCTTACATGAAGGTTGGTCTTACATCTAAGTGATCATTTGAGTGCAGCAATTCTTAACTTCCATGTTCTGACATGAACGAAGTATTGATTGGGGGATGGTGGTAGACGTACTATATCTAACTTATATTGAACTTAACCTAGTTGTGTTTAAATAAATACGTAGATAGATGAAAACGGACGTAAACTGCACCGGGTGCACCCACGTGGTTCCCCATCCAAATACTATCCCAGCACAACAATGCTTAACTTTAATGTGCAGACGAGAACGGACGTAAACATTGTGCCATTGTCGTTGACATACCGTAGCTGAATTACATTGATTAAAAAATCGTTCTGTTCCAATTAGTTAAGCAGAGAGATCGAAAATGTAGTTTGCAGTACCAGCTATTCCCAGATGGATCTCATAACAGTTTAACGTCCGTGATAAGAAGAAAAAGGGTGTACAGAGAAATAAAAAAGGAATCATACGGAACTGGGTGTCCCCTATCGGTCTTACCTCCAAGTGATCATCGTAGTCTGACAATGCTTTTCGTCTGAAATCAGAGGAGAACCAATGCATTTATTGTAGAAAAGTCGTCTATGCACGGAGGTTGAAATACTTTACTTTTGGACAGGTTCCCTCCAAACTTGCTACGCGGTGGAATGAAAAAGAAAGTCTACGGCACCAGGTGTTCCTACACGGTCCCCTGTCCATGTACTATTCTGGCCCACCCAGACTTAACTTCCGTGATCACACAAGAATTTGTGCACGTAGAAATAGAATGGGAAACTTACGGAAGTAGATGTCCCCAGGTAGCTTTACATAAAGTTTGGTCTTACATCCAAATGATCATCTGTGTGCCGCAATTCTTACCTTCCATGTTCTGACGAAAACGAAGTATTCATTGGGGGCTGTTGGTAGACATACCATATCTAACTTTTATTGAACTTAACCTGGTTGTGTTTAAATAATTACCTAGATAGATGAAAACGGATGTAAACTGCACCGGGTGCTACCACGTGGTCCCTCAGCCAAATACCATCACATCCCGACAATGGTTAACTTTATTGTGCAGACGAGAACAGAAGTAAACATTGTGCCATTGTCGTAGTCGCACTGTAGCGGAATTACTTTGCGTATAAAGTGGTTGTGTCGAAATTAGTTGCGCAGGGAGATCGAAAATGTAGGTTGCGCCTTTACCTGTTACCAGGCTGACCCTATAATAGTTTAATTTACGCACTCAGAAAAGAAAGGGTGTACAGAGAAATAAAAAAAAATCTTACGGAACTGGGTGTCCTCTATCGGTCTTACTTCCAAGTGATCATCGTAGTCCGACAATGCATTTCTTCTGTGATCAGAGGAGAACGAAGTCATTTATTGAAAAAAGGTCGTCTATGCACGGAAGTGGGAATACTTTATTTTTGGACAGGTTCCCTCCAAACTTGCTATGCGTTGGAATGAAAAAGAAATTCTACGGCACCAGGACTTTCTAAAGGGTCCCGCATCCAAATATTATCCCGGTCCAAGAGTGATTAACTTCCGTGATCAGACAAGAATTTGTGTATGGAGATATAAAAGAGGTAACCTACGGAACTAGGTGTCACCAAGTAGCCCAACATGAAGGCTGGTCAAACATCCAAGTGAACATCTTAGTGCAGTAATGCTTAACTTCTATATTCTGACAAGAACGAAGTATTCATTGTGAACTGGTCGTAGACGTACCATATTTAACTTTTATTGAACTTAACCTTGTTGTGTTTAAATAATTACGTAGATAGATGAAAACAGAAGTAAATTGCACCGGGCAATCCCACGTCATCCACCATCCAAGTATTATCCCCGCTCGACAATTCATAACTTTATTGTGCAGATGAGAACGGAGGTAATCATTGTGCCTTTATCGTAGAAGTACCGTAGCGGAATGACTTCGCATATAAATTAGTTGGGTGGAAGTTAGTTGCGCAGAGGGATCGAAAATGTAGGTTGCGGCACCACCTGTTACCAGGCGGACCCTATATTAGTTTAATTTCCACATTCAGAAGAGAAAGGGTGTACAGAGAAATCAAACAAGAAACATACGGAACTGGGTGTCACCAGTCGGTTTTACACCGAAGTGATCATCCCAGTGTGACCATGCTTAACTTAAGTAATCAGAGGAGAACCAAGGCATTTATTGTAGTAAAGTCGTCTATGCGCAGAGGTGGAAATACTTTACATTTGGACCGGTTCCCTCCAAACCTGCTACGCGGTGGAATGAAAAAGAAAGCCTACGGCAGCAGGTATTCCCACACGGTCCCCGGTCCATTTACTATTTCCGCCCACCCACACTTAACTTCCGTGATGACACAAGAATTTGTGCACGTAGAAATAGAAGAGGAAACCTACGGAAGTAGGTGTCCCCAGGTAACCTTACATGAAGGTTGGTCTTACATCTAAGTGATCATTTGAGTGCAGCAATTCTTAACTTCCATGTTCTGACATGAACGAAGTATTGATTGGGGGATGGTGGTAGACGTACTATATCTAACTTATATTGAACTTAACCTAGTTGTGTTTAAATAAATACGTAGATAGATGAAAACGGACGTAAACTGCACCGGGTGCACCCACGTGGTTCCCCATCCAAATACTATCCCAGCACAACAATGCTTAACTTTAATGTGCAGACGAGAACGGACGTAAACATTGTGCCATTGTCGTTGACATACCGTAGCTGAATTACATTGATTAAAAAATCGTTCTGTTCCAATTAGTTAAGCAGAGAGATCGAAAATGTAGTTTGCAGTACCAGCTATTCCCAGATGGATCTCATAACAGTTTAACGTCCGTGATAAGAAGAAAAAGGGTGTACAGAGAAATAAAAAAGGAATCATACGGAACTGGGTGTCCCCTATCGGTCTTACCTCCAAGTGATCATCGTAGTCTGACAATGCTTTTCGTCTGAAATCAGAGGAGAACCAATGCATTTATTGTAGAAAAGTCGTCTATGCACGGAGGTTGAAATACTTTACTTTTGGACAGGTTCCCTCCAAACTTGCTACGCGGTGGAATGAAAAAGAAAGTCTACGGCACCAGGTGTTCCTACACGGTCCCCTGTCCATGTACTATTCTGGCCCACCCAGACTTAACTTCCGTGATCACACAAGAATTTGTGCACGTAGAAATAGAATGGGAAACTTACGGAAGTAGATGTCCCCAGGTAGCTTTACATAAAGTTTGGTCTTACATCCAAATGATCATCTGAGTGCGACAATTCTTACCTTCCATGTTCTGACGAAAACGAAGTATTCATTGGGGGCTGTTGGTAGACATACCATATCTAACTTATTTTGAATTTAACCTGGTTGTGTTTTAATAATTTCCTAGATAGATGAAAACGGATGTAAACTGCACCGGGTGCTCCCACGTGGTCCCCCAGCCAAATACCATCACATCCCGACAATGGTTAACTTTATTGTGCAGACGAAAACGGAAGTAAACATTGCGCCATTGTCTTAGTTGTACCGTAGCGGAATTACTTTGCGTATAAACTGGTTGTGTCGAAATTAGTTGCGCAGGGAGATCAAGAATGTAGGTTGCGGCACCACCTGTTACCAGGCAGACCCTATAATAATTTAATTTCCGCACTCAGAAAAGAAAGGGTGTACAGAGAAATAAAAAAAAATCTTACTGAACTGGGTGTCCCCTATCGGTCTTACTTCCAAGTGATCATCGTAGTCCGACAATGCTTTTCTTCTGTGATCAGAGGAGAACGAAGGTATTTATTGTAGAAAGGTCGTCTATGCACGGAAGTGGGAATACTTTATTTTTGGACCGGTTCCCTCCATATATGCTATGCGGTGGAATGAAAAAGAAAGTCTACGGCACCAGAAGTTTCTAAAGGGTAACCCATCCAAATATTATCCTGGTCCAAGCGTGATTAACTTCCGTGATCAGACAAGAATTTGCGTACGGAGAAATAAAAGAGAAACCTACGAGACTGGGTGTCCCCATGTAGCCCAACATAAAGGCTGGTCTTACATTTAACTGATCATATTAGTGCAGCAATGCTTAACTTCCACGTTCTGAAGAGAAAGAAATATTCATTGTGAACTGATCGTAGACGCACCATTTCTAACTTACAATGAACTTAACCTGGTTGTGTTTAAATAATTACCTAGATAGACGAAAACGGATGTAAACTGCACCGGGTGCCCTAAGTGGTCCCCCAGCCAAATAGGATCCCAGCCCGACAATGGTTAACTTTATTGTGCAGACGAGAACGGAAGTAAACATTGTGCCATTGTCGTAGTCGTACCATAGCGAAATTACTTTGCATATAAACTGGTTGTGTCGAAATTAGTTGCGCAGGGAGATCGAAAATGTAGGTTGCGGCACCACCTGTAACCAGGCGGACCCTATAATAGTTTAAGTTTCGCACTCAGAAGAGAAAGGGTGTACAGAGAAATAAAAAAATATCTTACGGAAATGGGTGTCCCCTATCGGTCTTACTTCCAAGTGATCATCGTAGTCCGACAATGTTTTTCTTCTTAAATCAGAGGAGAACCGATGCATTTATTGTAGAAAAGTCGTCTATGCACGGAAGCGGTTATACTTTATTTTTGGACAGGTTCCCTCCAAACTTGCTATGCGGTCGAATGAAAAATAATGTCTACGGCACCAGGAGTTCCTAAGTGGTCCCCCATCCAAATTTTATCCAGGTGCAAGCGTGATTAACTTCCGTGATGAGACAGGATAATGTGTACGGAGAAATAAAAAAGAAAATCTACGGAACTAGGTGTCCCCAGGTAGCCCAACATGAAGGCTGGTCGAACATCAAACTGAACATCTTGGTTCAGTAATGCTCAACATCTATATTGTGACAAGAACGAAGTATTTATTGTGAACAGGTCGTAGATGTACCATATCTAACTTTTATGGAACTTAATCTTGTTGTGTTTAAATAATTACCTAGATGGATGAAAACGGATGTAAACTGCACCGGGTGCTCCCACGTGGTCCCACAGCCAAATACCATCCCAGCCCGACAATGGTTAACTTTATTGTGCAGACGAAAACGGAAGTAAACATTGTGCCATTGTCGTAGTCGTACCATAGCGGAATTACTTTACGTATAAACTGGTTGTGTCGAAATTAGTTGCGCAGGGAGATCGAAAATGTAGGTTGCGGCACCACCTGTTACCAGGCTGACTGTATAATAGTTTAATTTCTGCACTCAGAAGAGAAAGGGTGTACAGGAAAATGAAACAAGAAACACACGGAACTGGGTGTCCCCGGTCGGTCTTACATCGAAGTGATCATCCCAGTGTGACCATGCTTAACATAAGTAATCAGAGGAGAACCAATGTATATAATTTAGTTAGGTCATATATGCACGGAGGTGGAAATACTTCATTTTTGGACAGGTTCCCTCCAAACGTGCAACGCAGTGGAATGAAAAAGAACGTCTACGGCACTAGGAATTGCTATGCGGTCCCCTAACCAAATACTATCCCGGACAAACCGTGATTAACTTCTGTGATCAGACAAGAATTTGCGTACGGAGAAATAACAGAGGAAACCTACGAGACTGGGTGTCCCCATGTAGCCCAACATGAAGGCTGGTCTTACATTCAACTGATCATATTAGTGCAGCAATGCTTAACTTCCACGTTCTGAAGAGTAAGAAATATTCATTTTGAACTGATCGTAGACGCACCATATCTAACTTACAATGAACTTAACCTGGTTGTGTTTAAATAATTACCTAGATGGATGAAAACGGATGTAAACTGCACCGGGTGCTCCCACGTGGTCCTCCAGCCAAATACCATCCCAGCCCGACAATGGTTAACTTTATTGTGCAGACGAGAACGTAAGTAAACATTGTGCCATTGTCGTAGTCGTACCATAGCGGAATTACTTTACGTATAAACTGGTTGTGTCGAAATTAGTTGCGCAGGGAGATCGAAAATGTAGGTTGCGGCACCACCTGTAACCAGGCGGACCCTATAATAGTTTAATTTCCGCACTCAGAAGAGAAAGGGTGTACAGAGAAATAAAAAAAAAAATCTTACGGAAATGGGTGTCCCCTATCGGTTATACTTCCAAGTGATTATCGTAGTCCGACAAAGTTTTTCTTTTGAAATCAGAGGGGAACCGATGCATTTATTGTAGAAAAGTCGCCTATGCACGGAAGCGGTAATACTTTATTTTTGGACAGGTTCCCTCCAAACTTGCTATGCGGTGGAATGAAAAATAATGTCTACGGCACCAGGAGTTTCTAAGCGGTCCCCCATCCAAATTTTATCCAGGTCCAAGCGTGATTAAATTCCGTCATGGGACAAGAATTTGCGTACGGAGAAATAAATGAGGAAACCTACGGAACTAGGTGTCCCCAGAGAGCCCAACATGAAGGCTTGTCGAACATCCAACTGAACATCTTGGTACAGTAATGCTTAACTTCTATATTCTGACAAGAACGAAGTATTCATTGTGAACTGGTCGTAGACGTACCATATGTAACTTATATTGAACTTAATCTTGTTGTGTTTAAATAGTTACGTAGATAGACGAAAACGAAAGTAAACTGCACCGGGCGCTCCCACGTGGTCCCCCAGCCAAATACCATCACATCCCGACAATGGTTAACTTTATTGTGCAGACGAGAACGGAAGTAAGCATTGTGCCATTGTCGTAGTCGTACCGTAGCGGAATTACTTTGCATATAAATTAGTTGTGTCGAAATTAGTTGCCCAGAGAGATCGAAAATCTAGGTTGCCGCACTACCTGTTAGACGGCGGACGTCATAATAGTTTAGCTTCCACGCGATCAGAAGAGAAAGGGCGTACAAGAAAATCAAAGAAGAAACATACGGAACTGGGTGTGGAATGCATTTAATTTAGTTAGGTCATATATGCACGGAAGTGGAAATACTTTGATTTTAGACAGGTATCCTCCAAACTTGCAACGCGGTGGAATGAAAAAGAACGTCTACGGCACCAGGAGTTTCTACGCGTTCCCCCAACCAATTATTATCCCGGACCAACCGTGATTAACTTCCGTGATGAGACAGGAATTTGCGTACGGAGAAATAAAAAAGAAACCTACAAAACTGGTTGTCCCCAGGTAGACCAACATGAAGGCTGGTCTTACATTTAACTGATCATATTAGTGCAGCAATGCTTAACTTCCATGTTCTGAAGAGAAAGAAATATTCATTGTGAACTGGTCGTTGACGCACCATATCTAACTTACAATGAACTTAACCTGGTTTTGTTGAAATAATTACATAACGAGATAAAAACGGACGTGAACCGCACCGGGTGCTCACACGTCATCCACCATCCATTTTGAAGGTGTGTAACATAACGTACGTACCAAATCGACCCCAAATTGTGTGAAATTCATTGTTTCATCTTGGGACCATGGTGCTCATGAACGTTCAATAGTTTTTCGGGCCACGAACTGCAAGCAGTGGTCATAATTTACGAAATATGGCCAAAACAGGCCAAAACATGCCGTTTTAACGTATATTTAAGGTGTGTAACATAACGTACGTACCAAATCGACCCCAAATTGTGTGAAATTAATTGTTTCATCTTTGGACCATGGTGCTGATGAACTTCCAGTAGTTTTGTTCGCCACAATTTGCGACCAATGGTCATAATTTACAAAATATGACCAAATCGACCCCAAATTGTGTGAAATTCATTGTTTCATCTTGGAACTATGGTGCTCATGAACGTTCAATAGTTTTTCGGGCCACGAACTGCAAGCAGTGGTCATAATTTACGAAATATGGCCAAAACAGGCCAAAACAGGCCGTTTTAACGTATATTTAAGGTGTGTAACATAAGGTACGTACCAAATCGACCCCAAATTGTGTGAATATCATTGTTTCATCTTGGGACCATGGTGCTCATGAACTTCCAGTAGTTTTGTTCGCCACAATTGGCGACCAATTGTCCTAATTTGCGAAATATGGCCAAAACAGGCCAAAACAGGCCGTTTTAACGTATATTTAAGGTGTGTAACATAACGTACGTACCAAATGGACCCCAAATTGTGTGATATTCATTGTTTCATCTTTGGACCATGGTGCTAATGAACTTTCAATAGTTTTTCAGGCCACCAACTGCAAGCAGTGGTCGAAATTTACAAAATATAGCCAAAACAGGCCATAACAGGCCGTTTTAGCGTATGTAACAGGTGAGTAACATAACGTACGTACCAAATCGACCCCAAATTGTGTAAAATTCATTGTTTGATCTTGAGACCATGGTGCTCATGAACTTCCAGTAGTTTTGTTCGCCACAAATTGCGACCAATGGTCATAATTTACGAAATATGGCCAAAACAGGTCATAACAGGCCATTTTAGCGTATTTTGAATGTGTGTAACAAAACGTACGTACCAAATCGACTCCAAATTGTGTGAAATTCATTGTTTCATCTTGGGACCATGGTGCTCATGAACGTTCAGTAGTTTTTCGGGCCACGAACTGGAAGCAGTGGTCATAATTTACAAAATATGGCCAAAACAGGCCAAAACAGGCCGT
The DNA here is from genome assembly GCA_039566895.2 of Turritopsis rubra. Classification (NCBI taxonomy): domain Eukaryota; kingdom Metazoa; phylum Cnidaria; class Hydrozoa; order Anthoathecata; family Oceaniidae; genus Turritopsis; species Turritopsis rubra. The sequence continues at coordinate 9,003,274 of CM077626.1, read as the reverse complement.
TTCAACGTATGTTGAAGGTGTGTAACATAACGTACGTACCAAATCGACACGAAACTGTGGGAAATTCATTGTTTCATCTTGGGACCATGGTGCTGATGAACTTCCAGTAGTTTTGTTCGCCACAATTTGCGACCAATGGTCATAATTTAGGAAATATGGCCAAAACAGGCCAAAACAGGCGGTTTTAACGTATATTTAAGGTGTGTAACATAACTTACGTACCAAATCGACCCCAAATTGTGTGAAATTTACTGTTTCATCTTTGGACCATGGTGCTGATGAACTTCCAGTAGTTTTTTTCGCCACAATTTGCGACCAATGGTCATAATTTACAAAATATGACCAAATCGACCCCAAATTGTGTGAAATTCATTGTTTCATCTTGGAACCATGGTACTCATGAACGTTCAATAGTTTTTTGGGCCAAGAACGGCAAGCAGTGGTCATAATTTACGAAATATGGCCAGAACAGGCCAAAACAGGCCGTTTTAACGTACGTTGAAGGTGTGTAACATAACGTACGTACCAAATCGACCCCAAATTGTGTGAATATCATTGTTTCATCTTGGGACCATGGTGCTCATGAACTTCCAGTAGTTTTGTTCGCCACAATTAGCGACCAATTGTCCTAATTTACGAAATATGGCCAAAAAAGGCCATAACAGGCCGTTTTAACGTATGTTGAAGGTGTGTAAAATAACGTACGTACCAAATCGACCCCAAATTGGGTGAAATTCATTGTTTCATCTTGGGACCATGGTGCTCATGAACGTTCAGTAGTTTTTCGGGCCTTAAAATGCAAGCAGTGGTCATAATTTACGAAATATGGCCAAAACAGGCCATAACAGGCCGTTTTAACGTATGTTGAAGGTGCGTAACATAATGTACGTACCAAATCGACCCCAAATTGTGTGAAATTCTTTGTTTCATCTTAGGACCATGGTGCTGATGAACTTCCAAAAGTTTTGTTCACCACAATTTGCGACCAATGGTCATAATATACAAAATATGACCAAATCGACCCCAAATTGTGTGAAATTCATTGTTTCATCTTGGAACCATGGTGCTCATGAACGTTCAATAGTTTTTTGGGCCATGAACTGCAAGCAGTGGTCATAATTTACGAAATATGGCCAAAACAGGCCAAAACAGGCCGTTTTAACGTATGTTGAAGGTGTGTAACATAACGTACGTACCAAATCGACCCCAAATTGTGTGAATATCATTGTTTCATCTTGGGACCATGGTGCTCATGAACTTCCAGTAGTTTTGTTCGCCACAATTAGCGACCAATTGTCCTAACTTACGAAATATGGCCAAAAAAGGCCATAACAGGCCGTTTTAACGTATGTTGAAGGTGTGTAAAATAACGTACGTACCAAATCGACCCCAAATTGGGTGAAATTCATTGTTTCATCTTGGGATCATGGTGCTCATGAACGTTCAGTAGTTTTTCGAGCCTTAAAATGCAAGCAGTGGTCATAATTTGCGAAATATGGCCAAAACAGGCCATAACAGGCCGTTTTAACGTATGTTGAAGGTGCGTAACATAATGTACGTACCAAATCGACCCCAAATTGTGGGAAATTCGTTGTTTCATCTTGGGACCATGGTGCTAATGAACTTTCAATAGTTTTTCAGGCCACCAACTGCAAGCAGTGGTCGAAATTTACAAAATATATCCAAAACAGGCCATAACAGGCCGTTTTAGCGTATGTAACAGGTGAGTAACGTAACGTACATACCAAATCGACCCCAAATTGTGTAAAATTCATTGTTTGATCTTGGGACCATGGTGCTCATGAACGTTCAGTAGTTTTTAGGGCCTTGAACTGCAAGCAGTGGTCATAATTTACGAAATATGGCCAAACAGGCCATAACAGGCCGTTTTAACGTATGTTGATGGTGTGTAACATAACGTACGTACCAAATCGACCCCAAATTGTGTGAAATTCATTGTTTCATCTTGGGACCAGGGTGCTGATGAACTTCCAGTAGTTTTGTTGGCCACAATTTGCGACCAATGGTCAGAATTTACGAAATATGGCCAAAACAGGCCATACTAGGCCGTTTTAACGTATGTTGAAGGTGTGTAACATAACGTACCTACCAAATCGACCCCAAATTGTGTGAAATTCGTTGTTTCATCTTGGGACCATGGTGCTCATGAACTTTCAATAGTTTTTCAGGCCACCAACTGCAAGGACTGGTCGAAATTTACAAAATGTAGCCAAAACAGGCCGTAACAGGCCGTTTTAGCGTATGTAACAGGTGAGTAACGTAACGTACGTACCAAATCGACCCCAAATTGTGGGAAATTCGTTGTTTAATCTTGGGACCATGGTGCTCATGAACTTTCAATAGTTTTTCAGGCCACCAACTGGAAGCACTGGTCATAATTTACGAAATATTGTCAAAACAGGCCAAAACAGGCCGTTTTAAGGTATGTTCAAGGTGTGTAACATAACGTACGTACCAAATCGACCCCAAATTGTGTGAAATTCATTGTTTGATCTTGGGACCATGGTGCTGATGAACTTCCAGTAGTTTTGTTCGCCACAATTTGCGACCAATGGTCAAAATTTACGAAATATGGCCAAAACAGGCCAAAACAGGCCGTTTTAACGTATGTTGAAGGTGTGTAACATAACGTACGTACCAAATCGACCCCAAATTGTGGGAAATTCGTTGTTTCATCTTGGGACCATGGTGCTCATGAACGTTCAATAGTTTTTCGGGCCACGAACTGTAAGCAGTGGTCATAATTTACGAAATATGGCCAAAACAGGCCAAATCAGGCCGTTTTAACGTATGTTGAAGGTGTGTAACATAACGTACGTACCAAATCGACCCCAAATTGTGGGAAATTCGTTGTTTCATCTTGGGACCATGGTGCTCATGAACTTTCAATAGTTTTTCAGGCCACCAACTGGAAGCACTGGTCATAATTTACGAAATATGGTCAAAACAGGCCAAAACAGGCCGTTTTAAGGTATGTTAAAGGTGTGTAACATAACGTACGTACCAAATCGACCCCAAATTGTGTGAAATTCATTGTTTGATCTTGGGACCATGGTGCTGATGAACTTCCAGTAGTTTTGTTCGCCACAATTTGCGACCAATGGTCAAAATTTACGAAATATGGCCAAAACAGGCCAAAACAGGCCGTTTTAACGTATGTTGAAGGTGTGTAACATAACGTACGTACCAAATCGACCCCAAATTGTGTAAAATTCATTGTTTCATCTTGAGACCATGGTGCTCATGAACTTCCAGTAGTTTTTTTTGCCACAAATTGTGACCAATGGTCATAATTTACGAAATATGGCCAAAACAGGCCATAACAGGCCGTTTTAGCGTATGTTGAAGGTGTGTAACATAACGTACGTACCAAATCGAC